>NW_024121210.1:25162640-25346037 GCF_016745375.1 Pimephales promelas | reverse complement strand
TTTATCTTTTGAAAATTTCGTTAAATTTTCTGTGTTTGAAGCTAATGTATAAGTGTTTAAATCAGCAAGCCCCACAGGTCTTGAGTGAGCACGTAGTTGCTCTCAGGGCTGTGGGTTCAAGGCCTAGAGGAGCTAAAAATGGGAACTGTCAGATCCCGAAATGTAACACTTCTTTTGGACAAACAGCTTTCTCTGTACAAGGCACTAAAGCCTGGAATTGGTTACCCACTGAACTGAAGGGAGAGACAAACTGGGTCCTCTTTAAAAACAATCTTAAAGACTCTTTAATCAGAGGTCAGAAATGTGACCACAGATCGTCCGCTGCATTTACATTTATATTGTGTTATATTGTTTTATCATGTTTATTTTAACTATGTGTTGTGTAATTTTATGTAAAGGCCCACTAGGGACTAACATTGAGAATTAGCCTCGGCTAAAATGTTGTAGTATGGAACATGAGCTTATGTGACATACTTGTCCCCATTCAAATAAACTTAAAATAAATAAAAAAATTATGTTTAGTTTCACAAAATGTAAGTTGTTTGGGTGTCATACTAAATCTGTTTAGACATGTTCAGAATGGAACACTGCTTACTACAAATGGCACAGTAGTACACATTTTTCTATTATTAGTACACTACTGTTCAAAAGTCTGTTGTCAGTACGATTTTTTTTTAATGTTTTTGAAAGTCTTTTATGCTCACCAAGACTGCATTTATTTGATTATTCTTAAAATACTTGAAAGTTCAGATGAACAGTACAGTATTTATTGGAAATAGAAGTATTTTGCAACATCATGTCTTTACTGTCACTTTTGATCAATTTAATGCATCTTTGATGAATGAAAGTCTTTGAATTGAGATAAGGCAAGCAGATAGTTTTGAACACTGGCTGGTTATGTATTTTCTCAAATATGTATTTTGGATAATTTATAACCCCCAAAAAGCTACGGACTGCAGCTTTAATATTATCAAAAATGCTAGTGGTGGGTCGCAACTGTGGCAGGGAAAGAGTTAAACATTCATTTTCAGATAATTTATTACTGAATATTAATTGTCACAGTGGAAATGAAAGGTTAACTGGAGTGCATTGCATTGTGGGAAACTACAATTACTTTGGAGCTGCTGTTTAGTCTACTATCACATCAAGCTCGACACAGATGCAGTAAAATCACTATTCTTGAGAGAATGATAATCAATAAGAGGTAATTGTCTCACTTTCAGAGCAGGAAACCCCAGCTGCGAAACGTCCTCCTCCTTTTGGGCAGTTGATGTGTTTGCCGTGATGAAGACACTGAGGAAGACTCATCTCAGTTCCTGAGCATCTGACCCCACTCATCACAACATTGTCTGCATTTGCATCTCCAGCCCAATACCACGTCTCCTATACAAACAAATAAATATTAAGATTATCATATGAATTATAGCTGAAATTTAAGTCACAACATTCTCATTTTAAAGTCACAATGAAATCACATATATATAAAAAAATTGTCCTCATAATCTATAATCTTCAATCACAATAACTTCCCCCTCACTCTTGTAATGTAATCAATTCTCTTCTCTGATGCAAGGGCGGGATCAACCTGTCACTCACATGAGATTGACCAACCCGGTCTCATCCCAAATCGTCATATAACTGACGTTTTGGGACGTCTTTTGACCATACGTCAATATTCGCCTTTTTAGGCCCCCTTAAACGTCGGTAGATGATGTTATGGGATCCTAACTCTACCCCATACCTAAACTTAACCCTAAACCTAACCCGTCACCTAACTGACGTTAAAGGTAAAGCGTCAGTTGTATGACGGCCCGGGATCGCCATCTACCGACGTTTAAGGGGGCCCTAAAAAGGCGGATATTGACGTATGGTCAAAATACGTCCCAAAACGTCAGTTATATGACGATTTGGGATGAGACTGTGTTAGATTGACCAATAGCAGACCACAACCATCCGACCATCCAATAAATTCCACATGGACAAAATCAAGTCCTGCTCTACATTTGTTCTTGTTCGAGAAGTCATTTCACTCGGATATACGTCACAATAGGGAAGAAAGCAATTTGTAAAAGAATCAGTTCGGTTTGTGAGGCAAATCAACAAGTTTACTGAAAAAACTGACAAACAATTGATTCGGTCAATTGATTTTTGTTTATGTTTTTCAATGAAATCGGAAAGAAACATGTTAGTGTTTGGAAACTTAATATTAAAGATAGATATCTGGGTGTCATTACACCTTATCACCAAAGGAGGGCTGTTAGGTCACATTTTAAAGATCGACTGCATGTTCCTGAGCATCTGCTCTCAACATTAGAGTTGTTACATAAGTTTAGAGGTTTGAAACAAAACGTCCCGTACCCCACAAGATCGGGGAAGTCTTTGTCAGTGTTCATGACTGCACAAACATATGTTCGTGATGACTAATCAAACAGTGTTATATTCTGTTTTCCATGTGTTGTGTCCTAGGCTGAGCAGGGCTGAGTCACAGCCTCCTTTGATAGATAAGCCTTCAGGACTCCCAGCGTGGGCACATTCTGTTAGACTTTCCATGTGTATTGTCGAAAACCTTCCACACATGCTGTCTGGAAAGACCCACCACTCCAGACTGTCAGGCAAATCATGTTTAATGACCACTCAGACATCTGGAAGTTGTCTCTTGCACTTTTTGAGCTTTTGTAACAGTCTGAAAACGTGACCAACAGCATGTCAGAGTGTACAAACCTCACTGTTAAGTTAATGCATCATTTAAAAATATTTTTCTATGCTTTTTCTTATGCTCACCACAGCTGCATTCATTTGATTAAAAATACAGTCAACAGCAATATTGTGAAATATTATTACAATTTTTATTTTAATATATTTTAAAATGTAATTTCTTCCAGTGATGTCAAAGCTGCAAATTCAGCATCATTACTCCAGTCTTCAGAGTCACATGATCCGTCAGAAAGCATTATAATATGCTGATTTGATGCTCAAGAAACATTTCTTATTATTATAAAAGCACAAAATGGTTGTGCTGTTTAATATTTTTTGTAAAATGTCATTGTTTTTTTTTTTTTTCAGGATTCTTTAATAAACCGAAAGTTCAAAAGAACAGAATTTATTTGAAAGTGTCTATAGTGTCACATTTGATCAGTTATGTGTTCTTTCTGAATAAAAGTATTAACTTCCCAAGCCAAAAATTTTGATTGGTAGTGAACAGTATGGACTTTATTTTATTTAAAATGACTAAAGTTCATTTGAAGAAAAAGCCCTCACTGGAGGTCAGTTTGATTATTTTTCTTGGTCAACCAATAAACAAGGAAGACGATGATAGTTGACTAACTTCACCTGCTACATTTAGCTACAAAACAAAAAAAATGAAACCTGCCTAAGCTGGTTTAAGCTGGTCTTAGCTAGTTTAGACGGGTTCTCCTAGCCTAACCAGTTGAAATGGGCATAAAAACCCTTTAAAACCAGCAAAAAGACTGTCTGACTAGGCTGGGAGACTAAATAAGACCAGCAAAATGTTTAAGCTGGTTTAAGGTGTTTATTCTTAAGCAGGGCAACAGTTAAATCAACACCACTCAAGCATAAACTCTTGTAAACGCTCTAAGAACTATCATGAGTGATATTATTTTGAACTGCTTTGTGTCCCTAGGTCGAAGCCATTACGGCCATAATGTCTTGACATGTGGCCATGTGCATAGGCTAGTCACACATTTCAGTCAATCATCATAATAACACTTAATCATGGCATTAGCCTGCAGAAGCATTTTCCAATTTCCACTCATAAAACCGCCCATCAAGCTATTCCTTCCATGCCGTTTCTAATGCAATAATAGTTTCCAGACCTATATCACCATGACTTTGTCACTGGGCTGGTAATGATCTGTCTCCAGTCCTGCCATTTCAGCTCTTGAAAGTCAGTGTGATCTTACATACACATTAAATTATTATTTAAATGAATGGGATTTAACTGGATTATGGCATCCAGCTAACTTTTGGCAGCTAACACACTGGTTCCGTACCATCGGTGTGTGCCTTGCCTTTAGTACTTCGTCTACACCGAACACTCCAAAATAGTCCCAAATTCTATGAACACTATCATGATGACTCAAACGATGCCTTGTGGATATTGATGGTTAGGTGGACCTTCGTGAAAAGGTTGGAGTGTGGAAATCAAGTTGTGGTTTTATTCATCCCCTTGGAATTATAAGGTTCTATCAGACATTTTTGTCAAAATTGAGTTATTCATATTATATTCTTATTCTGTGACAACTTATTTACATTACGTGAAGTTTGATTGTGTGACTTTTTTTTGAAAAAAACATAAAGGTTCAATCTACAAAGTCGAACTCTAACTTGGCTCTATAAGGTTCTATCTGTGTGAGCCAATCAGCACTTCGATGCACAGAAGAGGACCAATCAAAATTAATGCAACTAGCAGATAGAGAGTATTATAAGTCTGCATTTTAAAACAACAAACGTTAGCATATTATTTCAGCCACACTCATGTCTAGAGAGAAAGACATTTTACCTGGCCCACTTTAGGTGGAATAAAGTACTGCTCAGATATATTGTAGTAGCTGCTTTCTGTCTAAACAAAAGAAAGATTAAAGTAACAATATCTGCAATAATGTGTTTAATTACCCACCAAATTGGGACCAAAAATGAACATCTGCCCTGGACAAAATATTTAGACCTATATACTTGCTTAATTTGAAATGTCCTAAATACATGGAAGTGCTAAAAATATGAAATAAATGTAATAGAAAGGATACATTTTACTTTCTAACACATGTTGAGATTGTTACTACATTAATTTGAAATTTAATGTTCAAATAATGTTTTGGCAGATAGAACCTTATTATTCTAAGCGACAAGTGTTTTTTTTTTTTTTTAGAATTAGAAGGTTTTATCTGCATTTGACCCATTCAAAAAATTCCCATTTACAAATTTGAGAGGATTGTGATATTGTATATTTAGAATACATGTAGGGTCCCTGTTTCATGTTTGAAAGAAACTTGTTCCCCATATAAATTTTCCAAAATATAATGCAAAAACTTTGAAGCTTAAAATCTCAAAACTGCTCAGAACGCAGATAGAACCTTATAATTCCAAGGGGACGTGTTGTTCAATTAATTCGCATGGGTGACATCTGGATAATTTAATAATACTCCATGGGAACATGAGTTTTGTGTACAGATTCAAGTTTGTCATACAGATTTGAAGTGTTGACCAACAGAAAGCTGCTTGGTTTGAGAGTGATGTAGATTTACCTGAAACGCATGGTTGGCGAAGCCTAATCCCAGCTGTCTGCAGACCACCATGGCCTCTATAATCCCCCAGTTTTCACTACAAACGGTTCCCCAAACCAGAGAACCGTTCTTCTCAGCGAGAACTTCCACACGTCCCTCGAGGGGGTTTCTTCCTCCGCTGAGACGTATCTGTTGTTGTCAAAAGTATCCATCATTTTAAAATCTTACTGATTCACAAATTTCTAAGTATTTAATATGAAGTAAACGTTTAAGAATCCTCACCCTCTTCTGGAAACCCATGGCAGGTACATTGCAGCGTACAGCAGCATCTTCCTCATGACTGCAGCCCAGCGCATCATTATTGAAGTAGCAGTCAGTGAGAGATTTCTCAAATCCAGAGCACTCCACCTCGTTCATGTGGACCGGACCCATTCCTAAGGAAATCATTAAATAGGGTGTTAATGGACAGGAAATTTGAGTTTAAATAATTGTATTGTCTTATCTGAAGGGGACATGATCTGCATTGTTTTATTGTTTTATAATGTTTCCTGGGGTGCACTTAGAATGTTAGAATGTTTTTTTTTCCTTCAAAATTTAGAAATAAAAAGCATTTTTCCAACCCTGATTTTAGCCCTCTGATTCTAACGCTCTGTTTGAAGGGGCATGTCTGCTGTGAGAAAGTGCACACACTATAAAAATAAGAGATTTGTTGATTATAATGGTGGCAAGAGAGCCTCTCCTCCTGGGGCATGTAGTAGTTTGGAAATCAAGGTAATGGATAGACTCTTGATTCTAAATGCTCCGGAATCTAAATCTGGTTGTTTTAGGATCAACTCCCAATCCTCCCTGTGATCCACCATTTTAGAACCACTGATATAATGTATTATGCAAGAGAAGACATACTAACCTTGCCCTAACTTTGCACCAGTGAGAGCCTCCTTGGCGCTCCCGAAGCCCAACTCTCGACATACGATGGTAGCGGCCCTCAGGTTCCAGTTATCGTCACAGACCGTTCCCCAAATACCATTCTTCAACACCTCCACTCGCCCTTCACCGATATTCGCACCTCCCCGCAGACGAACCAGGGGTTGCTGGGAAATCAGACAGGGAGTAAATCCACAAAAGCTCAGTGACCAGTGTTTGTTCAGTCTAGCTTTCTCCACCTGCGGATCTGATGCAGATGATTCAGCCTGAGTATTTTCCCATCCACAGTATAAACACACTCACTTCCGTGCCGTGTTTGAATGTTATGTAATTTCCTTTTCACTCAAAAGGAAACGTGATTTAGTGTATTACCTGACTTTTCAATGTATCTATGAAATCCAGGCTGAATAAACATGATAATCCACAATAAAATAGGAAGAAGCAATTCTTTCCAGAAATGTGAGCAAGGGGCCGATAGATGAGAAAAAACAGACTCGCCAAACATTCCACAACCACAAATCATCTCTGAGGGAGTGTAACCCTCGAGTTCAACATACAACCATGTACAGACAGACAGAAGGAAAAAATTGAAAATTAATTACATTTTCACGTGCGCAAAAGTACAAAAAAAAGTCTGTGAACACAATGCTACCAGGAAACAGCTGATGGAAGACAGTCCAAAGATAATTTTCCTTCATGATGTCATTGCAGATGACTGTGTGATTCTTAGGAGAGCTATTTTTATTCCAGATTTCCTCCTTACTTTGCGGCTAAACAGTGCTATAGCTACCACCATAATCATGAGGCTGTTAATGTTGACTTCATGCTCTGAATGTTGTGCATGCCAATAGCTTTGTTTCCATCTAAAGTTGGAATATCGATCGCATAAAACATTCGCAAATAAAGCACCGTTCCATCCATTGCTTTCGGTCGGGGATGCCTGATGTTTGGGAATGAAGTATGGGATTTAATTATACCGAACCACTTTGACAACAGACTTTGCTAAGGCATTTCAGATGCTGTGCGACGAGATCGGTCTAGTCCAGGTATGATGTCCTATCGCGCAGTCACGTGACTTTTTTGATGCGCATTGAGGAATTTATTAGGTAAATATGTTTCCATCATAGCTTATGCACATTAGATTCTGTAGATGTCCAGTGTCACTTCTTATTTTGGCGCAAAGCCGTGCCAATAGCTACAACCTCTCAAATCTTCAGGCTGTTGATGCAAATTTGACACTACCAACCTCTGGTCTGTAGGCCTTGCGGAAGCCAGTGGAGGATGAGGGGGCAAAAGCTCTTCCAGGCACACAGCTGACCACCACAGGCAGGCCACGTCCACAAGTACCATTCCTCTTGGACTCTAGGGGTTTTCCCAGTTTACAGCTGGACAGGTGGGCTTCATTTCCTGTGCAGTTCACTGAGAAACCCCAGTAGTTCTTTCTTTTGCGCATGGACAGTGATCTGTAAAACAGAGCCACAGAGAAACCTTACTTGTGCTATAAAATAATCATTAAATTATGGAGTAATATACATATTTCAGTAATTCATTCCTGTTTAGGAGGATATCACAACAATGATTTAGAGGAACATCTGTTATGATTATTATAATGATCCAACATAGCCTGTAGCAGTAATGTTGTGCTAACCCAAGAAAATAGGACATTTTCCATGCTTCTTCAGTCAAGAGAAAATCCCAAACCAGACAATCAAGACTAAAACAAGCTGTGAAGCCTGCAGGTTTCCTTTCCTCCAGATTAGGAAACCAATAAATAAATATTAATTTAATAAGTACAACATGTTCTGGGTTCAACACAAGAGTGCTTAATTTGTGAGAATCTTTTTTTGGTTTGTTTTTTTGAAGTGTCAATATTCTTTTTGGTTCTATGTTGACTGTGATGTAAGGCAATGCAATTTATGATGTCCATAGGGTGTCCTATTCATTGCTAGGTATATTTCTCAATGACATGAATAACAATATAGGCCTAGATTTAAAACACATTGACTGCCACTGAGAAAAAGTGAGGTCACATTGCCAGTGGCTTGAACACTGTTCCTTTATAAAATATTCCAAAACAAACAAACAAATACAAACCTCAACTTTAAATATCACCAGGCATTACTTTCTTTAGAATATGGCTTAGTTTAGAAATAAAGCCATGAAAACATCTAATAAAAATAAAACTTTTCATACCGCTTATTTCCTGGAATGCTTCATTTTTGGAAACATGTACAAAATAAGGACATTGGCTATAAACTTATGTAATAGTGTATTTTAGTGTACCGATGTGTTTATAACACACCAAAACTATAATAATTTAGGGAGTTCTACAGTTAAATGTTCTTTACAGAGGAAACACAATGTTCTCTGCAAGATGGGAAACTGCCAAGAATTATGTTGGGAAACAATCTGGCACTTCTGAGGAGTTCACACACATCCGAGGACGAAATAACTCTTGCCGCATGTTTGCAAAGTAACTTTAAACTTTACTAAGTTAATGTTACTTTAGGGGAAACCTTAAAGTGTTTTTGACATTGTGTGTTTGCCTTGTTGTCTATTTTTTTCTTCATTTTTCATTATATCATAATAATCTTTTCATCTTTTTTTACAGGGAGATTCTCATTATGTCCTATAATTCATGTCTGGCTCATGCCCATTTTTCACACAAAGCAAAAACAGTGGGGACTTTTCCTTACTTATAGACTTTGTTGTTGTAGTTCTTCTCTCCGGGGAATCCGTACATTCCACAGACGACTCGGCTGTTAAAGGGGGTCCACTCCTCATTGCAGATCTGCCTCCATTTACCCCGTTCTTTCAGTTCCACATAGCCTTCTGTTACTGGGATTCGCTTGAGGTGAGAAGATATGGCTCTTATACGGATTTCTTCCACCCGTTCTTCGAGAGTCTTAAGAGGAATAAACAAAAGATAATTTTATAGTTCATTAGCAGAATTCCCACAATATTACCAGAATGGCCAAGATTAAATATTTATTCAGGTCATTTCCTCAAGTAGCAGTAGATCACTTGGGGAAAGATGTTTTAGTCACTGTTTAAGACCGTCTTCCACTCATGCAGGGTGGAATCTGAGGAGCCAGATAAGGAGGAGCCAGATAAATCATTACTCACATTTGACAAGGCTGATCAGATATGGTTCCTGAAACAAGGTCAACGTTGGTATTTAAACATCAGTTCGATGTCACTTCAGAAATGCCCTCAAAACATTCTTAACTAGTCTTGTGGAGGTTAACCTAGATTTTGAGGGGTTATGTTTGAAGGAATGTTATAGCTTTGAGAAATAATTATTCAAAAGCACTTTCACTGTGTTGACTTACTGTACAAAAAGTGAGGAAATACGCTGCCAAAATTAAGTAAATAAACTTGACAATTCCACATAACTTAATTTTTCAATTACAGATTAGAATAATTAGTTCACCTCACAATGATCCAATCCAATCCAATTTACTCACCCCAATGCCATCCAAAATGTTCCTGTCTTTCTTTCTTCAGTGGAAAAGAAATTAATTTTTTTTGAGGAAAACATTTCAAGATTTTTCTCCACACAATATTCAATTGCAACCAACCAACATGTTGAAGTCCAAATCAATGCATTTTCAAAGGGCTATGAAGTGCTTCAAAAGGCTCTGCATATTCCCAGGGAATAGGGTCTTAAACAGTAAACTAAATTTCAACAGTCATATTTCTTTTCCACTAAAGGAAGAAAGACATAAATGTCTGAGTAAATTGAGTAATTATCGGGAAATTTTCATTTCGAGGCAAATTAATAATCCTTTAAGTCAACTGATCACTTTTTACAGTGTTGTTGCTAGCTCACGTGTTCTCACAAGGGCTGTTTACCGTTATATCATCTAAAAGGAATGTTTTAGATGTATAAAACCACCAGGATATTTTAAGTGACCAGGGTAAACATAAGACGAAGACTGTGGCTTCTAAATTAATTTCAGCGAGTCCTCATGTGTTCAATTTGATATGCATGTGTGTGCATGAAAGAAAAGAGAGAGAGAGAAAGTTGGCCAGCAGGCTAAAACCAGAGGAATGTGGCAGCCTCACATGGACCTAAATGCTCTAGACGCAGAGTGAGCAGAACTGAGTTAAATGTAAATATTACTATATAAAGGCCAGACCGAAGGGTTGAGTTGAAGTGGGCTCTCAAGTCAGACACATCCCTGTTTTCTTAAGCATTGGAAGTCTAGAAGAAACTAAAGAGCTGACTGTTGAAGCTGAGGGTTTGGGACGGGGTCATCCAGCCATATGTGAGGAAGAGTCCACGCCTGTTGCCCGATAGCGTGACCTCCGCCTAAATAAACCAGACGCTTCCACAGCATATTTTTACACCAAAGAGACGCCCTGCTAAATCAATCTCAGGCTTTGTCAAATTTTAGAGGTTGAGCTACGATGATAGCACAGGTACTTTGGGTTTTTTTTTCAACATACTGATAAAACAAAATACAGTTGGAATGTTTATAAATCTATATGCAATCCATAATATTTGAACCAACAGTTTGCGCCTTGTAAAGCTTGAAGAATGTCTGGTCCAAGACCCAACATGCAGTAACTAATAATGAAGGCAATGTTAAAATCTCTCTGACTAATAGGATGACAAGTTCGACAGGAGCAATCATTGCTTCAAATCTAAGGTTTCAAAGGAAAATGCCCCCCTTTGACCTTCACCCTAAAACACTGTGAATGTACATGAAATGCCTTTTAGTTTGCCTGTAGCTCAAAAGCCCAAGCAATGGCAAGGTTGTGGGTTCATTTCCCAGTGAATACAGACGGTGATGAAATGTGAACCTAAATTGTACTATAAGTGCCTTTAAAATAAATGAAATGAAGCAAATTACTCCAGATAACAGTCCTCTTTATCTAATGCAAAAAAAAGTCTGACTTTGCTATATAAATAAAATACTGATTTAGTGCCAGACACCCATTAGCTATCAACATTGTAGTTCAGGTCAAAGCTAATCTACTTGGTTGCTCACACAACCTCAGTTACCTGAGTTAAGGAATGAAGTAACCTCTTAACATGTATACCACAGACCAGACACCTTCAGGTCGAAAATAATACAACTCAGCAAGTCAGTAATTACATATCAACATATCACACTAATAGGCCCAGACACTGTCGGGGTTAATAGTCTATGACAATAGCACCGGTCATATATATACACAGTATACAGTATGTGTAAATATAACCGGCCAAAGAGAGAGCACTTTGGGTACATACCCATGCCTGGGCTTGAGAATGGCCTTAGAGTTATCCTGAGCAAACTCCAGACATGCCGGGCTGACAGGGAGAGCCTGCAGATCCCCCAGTCGCTTGATAGATGCCAGTGGCAACAGGAGAGCGGTCTTCAGTGAGAGAGATCAACCGACTGGAGCGGTTCAAAAGCTGGACCCCTCAAAGCCCCCCAGGTCTCATGATGGCACAGAGGGAGGTCTGTAGGGGTTGATCCTCCTAGCACCCTTATGAAATTTCACGACCAGTCGTTTCTTCCCAGTGATTGGCCAGCCACCAGAACATGGTGTGCTGCAATGGCTGCCAAATACGCTTTGAGCATGGAGGGGGAGCGGCCCGCATCCAACAGCTCCTGTAGGAATGAGAGAACTACTGATATCTCACATGACTCTGGGTCTATTTTTCGGCACCAACTGGAAAAACCCGTCCATTTCGAAGCATGGAGGTGCAGAGTCGACGGGGCCCTAGCTTCAGATACAGTGCTTAACACCTTCACAGGAAGATCCCCGGATACCTGTTTAGGGCCACAAATGGAGGATCCATAGATGGGGCCGCGGATGCCACAACGTTCCCTTCGCCTGTGTAAAGAGGTCTTTCCTCATCGGGACTGGTCATGGAGCTGTGACCGATAACTTAACCAGCTCTGGAAACTACGGTCTGGATTTCCAGACAGGAGCCACCAAAAGGACTGGGCACTCGCTCTGTCTGACCTGTTTGATGACTTGTGGAATTATCAAGACGGAGGGAAAAGCATACAGGGGGCGGTTGGGCCAGACGTGGGCCAATGTGTCCCTATCTTTCGAGAAGAACATTCTGCAGTGGGTGTTGTCTTTTGAGGCGTACAGGTCGATTTCGGCTCTACCAAACTGTCTGTGGGTTCAGGGACCACTCGCAGAGGGGAGTGCTGCCCCATGAGGGCATATCCACACCCAAATTCTGGATGCCCTGGATATGCGCAGTTAGATTGTTCTGTAGACATAAGAGGACGTCTCTCGCCATAGCAATCAGGTCGCCTGACCTGACACCCGCCTTGACAGACATGTTGTCCGTACAGACATGGTGACCCCTGAGGTTTGATAGAAATGTCTTCAGGATAAAACCAACTGCTTTCATTTCTAGACAGTTGATGAGTAAACACAGTTAGTTGATGAGTTTGACAGGTGCTTTTATACACAACAAAATAGGTATGCATTTTTGTCAATATGTACAAACCCCTTGCCAAACGCGACTACAGTGGTTATGGAACAGTGCTTAAATGAACTGTGAAGTGACTAGCCCACTGCTATTAATCTTAAAGTAAGTGTACGACTAAATCACGTCACCTTTCCTTCGTGGCATGTGGCTTTTTAGTAGTAATAAAACCCGACAAAGAGGTCTTTGAGATTGTAAATGCTGTCTGCCAGCTCATATACAGCAGTACGTCTGAGACATACGCACTTACAGTCATTTATATAAGTGAGAAACCAATCCCACATCTGACTGCGTTTAAGAGCACGTTTAAGCGATGGAAACGGTAGCAGCAAGACTAAAGGGGGAGGAAGCCTCTCGTCGTCCAGACATTCCTTAGTTGCTGAGGTGCCAGCTGGGACAGGAGCACCTTCTTTTACATTCATGGAATCCAGATATCAAAATATTTACATGCCATTAATGTTCCTCTGCAGGGCTTTTCGCGGTGGGCGAGGGTGTTTAGTGCAGACGTTAAGTCAAAATCTCCTCTCTAATTCACTTCCTGCCTTGTGTTTCACGTTGGGCCTCCACGTGCCTGCTTCAGGGACTTGAAGTGAAAACAGTTGTTGATTGTCCAGGTTGTAGGCACTTTTTGAGGAAGTAAAAGGATAAAGGGGGAACAAATGTGAGGGATGGATGGATTCAGCTGATATATTGATTTTTGCTGAAGTAATTCCAGAGAAAGG
Source organism: Pimephales promelas (assembly GCF_016745375.1). The sequence continues at coordinate 25,332,706 of NW_024121210.1, read as the reverse complement.
GGATGCATAAAAAAACAATCATTCCCACCACCCAAAAAGCAGGATGTTTCTACAGCTCAGTGTGTCATCAGTGACGCTCTCTCAAACAAATAACACATATTCACACCACCACACCAAAGCTAGCCTGTCTACAACTATCTGCGAGGAATGCCATTTTCAGACAGGCTTTTGTCTTCAGGGTCATTTTTGTGTCAGGCAAGAAAAGAGAGGGTGGATGGACAAGAAACAAAGTATGATAGAACTAATGGTGAACTCTTGAGCAGTAAAGGGTCACAGGGGTCCCATGAACATGTCGGTTCCAAGGAAACGCTCCAGTTTAGCGTTATCCCTAAACTCTCATTTCACAGAGCATCTCTGGGCATACTTATGTTCAACCTTCACATTCTTCCCACAAGAGTGGTTTTTCATAAAAAAGGGAGAAAATCAAAACCGTTTGTGGACAAAGACACAGGTCAAAACAAGTCTTGGCTTCCGTGACAACAAGAGTGTTGTCTGAGTTTTAGGAGGAATGCATGAGTCTTCATATTAAAAACTAAAGGCGGCAATACAATTAAAAGAACTTAAAGTCAATTCTTCAAGACATCTTGTCACTTTATAGAGTACATGATACTGATTGGACAATATTCTGTGGTCAAATATTTTTGAATAAACTTTTGTATGACCCATAAACTTCAATGGGACCAGAGACCATTATCTCTGAAAACCACTTAACTGATTATTTCCACTTCTTGAGAAGCCTACTACAACACTGTTACTAACCAAATAAATAAATAATAATTAGACATCAAACATCGATTTGACTTAAAATAAATTAGACTCGATTCCTTGACCCAAACCATATTTTTATGGTCTTGGTCTTGTCATGGACTCATTTCAGGAGCATTTGGAATCACTCTTGACTATTTGGAATTGCCAAAATAATGACTTTATCCAAAAATCACCCATCCTTTGTCAGATCAAATCAACTTTATTGTATATAATGCTTTATACAATAATCAGTGATGCAAACTTAATAAAATATTAGCAAATTCGAATTCTGTTGTAAATAGCTCTAAATAGACAATTGTGTAATTATTCAACTCAAGCCAATTCAGTGTTGTTGGTTCAGTTCAGTTCTAAACCGTAAAGTTCATCAGTTATGAAATGAGTTCAATTAAGCTATAAGAGGCTTTATAGAAGACAATTAGTGCTATGATTCACCTTGAGTCATTTCAGCATTGATTCAACTTCAATAACAGTATCGATGTTGCAAAATTCATCGATTCAAAGTCAGTTATAAAGCTGACAATTCAGTTGAAGTTTTTTCATCCAATGTCACTGCAGCCAATTTGGTTACATTTTCAAGTGACAAATATGGAGAAATAAACTTTGGGATAAATTAGGATCAGTCAGGAGGCAAATTTTCCTCAGGCCAAATGAACAAACATGGTGTGATTTATTCCAGACTGCATCGCAAGTCCAATTGTGGATTGAGATCAATCAAAATTCATTGTTTGGTTAAACCTAGTCCAGTCCCAAATAAGATGTGTTTCGGTATTTTCTCAAAATACCCTTTTTAGAGTACATTTCACGCTTGCTATTCCTAAAGAATTGATGTTAAAGGCATCCTAACCTCACAACTGACCTTCCCTCCCTATACACCCTGGTTTCCTGGTTTTGAATATCACAGCTTTTATTGTCTAGAAATCATGAAGAATCTTGAGTTTCCTACTCTTGTTTGAAAATGGAATGTGAGAGAAAGCCAACACCTCTTAGCCTGGTGGAAAATCCTGAACTTTGACCTCTTCAGGCTACATTTAGAATTTAGATTCACTCCTGGTACATTCTGTTGAGACAACTTGAGACAGAAACTGGTTTGTTGACTTAAGACCATGCTTTGTCTGTAGATGAATATATAGGCCTATATATTTTTTCATCAATCACCACAAGAAGAGTGCAATCGCATTAAATCTTCTTCAGGTCCTGACCTCCCGTTTTGCCTTATGAACATGACCTTACAATGTTCTATCCTAAAGACTGCTGAACATCTGCTGACTCTCCACAACAAATAAAGTAGGTACTACTCAATATTTAATGATTTTGAATCATTTTGTAACTAAATTTTGTCTGAGGTTTCGCTTGCTAGTCCTGCATATGCCATGCACGTGAATTTGTATTGGTAGGAAACATCTGCTACAGACAAACATGGAAATACATTATATAATCATTAGCTGATTAATTGCAACAAATCCATTTACTCAATCCAAGCAAACTTTTATGCTCTGAACTTTTGGTGACCATTCTGTGGACCTCTGATTGTTTCCGTGTGTTGTGGCAGATTGTGTGTGGTGGAGATTCATTTGATTACGATAAGCTGTTCTTCTGTTCCACTGAATGTTTACAAGAATACAAACAAACCATTCACTCATTCAGTTACCCCCCGCTGTCTGTTCAGAGAGCCTGTCTTTTGTCTTTCTTATTAGTTTAGAAAACAAATTTAATTCATTAGATCCAATATTTTGAGCTTTTGCTAGAGGTCATCCAATTAGTCTTTAAATGACTTTTCTAAACTGTTTCACAAGTCATTAAACCCACCTAGTCAAATGTAGTGTATGAACTGCACGTTTGAGCTCTGAAATGCTAACACCAACGTTTGACGCTAACCACAACATGTTTTCAGGGTAATGGAGTGTCTCCTTACATAAGCTAATATGATCATAGATGGATGCAACGGAGTTATCTGTCTATCTGTCATCTTCTTCTAAATCTTTAAAAAAGGTCTTTAAGAGGTAATGTTTGCTGGGTGGAGCACACACTGGCTAGCTGTGCTGACGCCCAGGAAAGGTAAATAAAACAGGCAAACAGCCTTTCAAATGATGTTGTTTGTATGTATATGACAGAAAAAAACCTTTTAGCAATTTTACAGTTTTGGCAAAGGTTAATATTTGTGAAAGGATCTCATAATCCACTGCTCGTGACGCGCTAAGAATTTAGCACGGTCCAGCAGCCAGTTTTGGCCACTCTTTGTCATTTCTGACATCAGGTTGTCCATTGATGAGAAAAAATACACAAAAAGATGGAATCTTGCTTATGAAAACATTGGCTGTGAAAGGAAGCCTGGGGAATCTGGGCGTCTGTCTCAGTTCAGTTCACCCTGCTGCGCTGTTTGAGAATTCACTCATACAAGGTTCACAGAGACGGCCTGTGTCTCAGACTTCTGGTATGTGACGCAGGAAAAGTCACGATAACACCTACCAATTCTCACATTCATTCACTGTCTCCTGACTGGTTACATCACAGACATTTGAGGTGTTGAAGTGACCAGTGGAACCTTTTTCACAAACACGATTCCACAGTTATCATATTTTCATTTATAATGCCACACGGTGTGTTATATTCATTACCTTTGCAGTAAATTGAAAAACAGATTAACACCAGACAGCAACATAGTGTCGGCCTAGATCTGGCCCTCATCTGGTACACGTGGATTCCACATGGTCCAGATGTGGGCCGGTATTAGTATTTTTGTATTTTTCTAATACAACGGCTGAGGGAGTGACGACAAATTTGACATTCTTCTGACTGCTGTAATTCCCTCTTTTGGAAAGTCGTTGCTATTGGAGAAAATGGGAATACAAAACTAATATTTGCTGCCGTATCCCATTCACCACCATAGAAGTTTACCCAACAATGACGACTTCTGAACATACTGGTGTTTTCCATGCCAGACAAGAAAAACACTGTCCCTCATTGAAACCTATTAACAAGCGCAGTCTTTTTGCTTCTCATATTTAAAGAATTCACGTTTGACGGCTGGGATTCCGTTTTGCTTTCGTTCCTTCCATTAGTCAGCAATTCCCAAAGAAGCCATTGAACGAGTGGGGGAGTGGACAGGAAGGATTGGGGGAGAGACACACAATGTGGTAATGTCATTAAACCTCAGGGTTGTGGAAATGGAAAAGCACACCATGGGCTCTTTGATCGCTCTTAAATGTCCATCTTTAAACCTGCTTACTGTGGTTGCCACAGTAACATGGCAAATATACAAATATCATGATTCTGGCACACACCTTTGCATCAAAGAAAACGGGTGTGTGTGGACAGCTGGCACGTCATAAAAGGAATGGTTAAAAAACTATTCTAGAGTGGCAAACTTTGGAGAGGAATGTGTGACCAGTTGTATCAGACCTTCACTTCCCTTTATCCAAGAGATAAAATAATGAGGGAATGTGGTGGAAGCAGAACCTCTACTCAACTGAATTTCCGGATATGACAAAGATATGTGGTTGTTTCTCTAAGAAATAATGCTTTTGAGGAAGGTTCTGGGTAGGATTCCTGATTCTTCCGATGGGAAACAGTGTGGTTTTGTAGATTCAGTGTGCATATTGTCATCCTAAAAGGGTATTTCAAAGGCATATCTGTTCTGTTTCAAATCTAATTACCACAGGCTTGGTTTACTAGCTCTGAATTCACATCTGCACTGCATTTCAGTAAAATCTAAGTGACTCACCACTGCCAACGTCAGTTAGGTAAATAAACTACCATAATGACAATGTTCTATGAGCCCAGAGTGAGTTGACGTACCTCAACATTGTTGTTGATGGTATTGATGAACCGGTGGCCAGGGATGCGCTTCTGATTGCACATCACCCCAACATCCTCGCTGTGCCGGCAGTCCGACACCCCAATGCCATTCGAGGGGCATTCGGCTAAAGATTTTTCTCTTCCTGTGCAATGGACATTGTCTAGCCAAATGCGACCTGTGGAATAAAGAACAATTGTTGGTTTTGTCAATCATCAGCAAATATTCAAAACCCATTTGACTCCAGTGAGTTAATAAAGGCCTTTTGAAACGAAGCGATTGGGTTTTGTTAGAAAAAATATCCATATTTAAAAATTTATAAACTGTAATCACTGGCTTCCGGCAATGGCCGTTCGTGTGTTCATGAGAAAGTCGAGTTCTGGCAGAAGGGAGACATCTTTCTTTAAAACTTTTCATTTTAGACTACTAATTCATGACCAGCTTTTTCACTGATCCAATGAGAAAATACTTTTATGATGCTCTTTGTAGCTTTAAAGTCCCAGTCTCAATTCTTTGTTTTACATTTCTTAAAAATGTCATACAGCTTTAAAGTGAACACAGCAAAACATCCTTGGTAAACCATCTTTAACCGACCTAGTCCTCTCACTGTGCATTACATATCTGCATATGATTTTGCAAACTCAGTGGAAAATGAAATAAAAGTAGAAGGCCAGTGGTTATTCTTCCATAGGGCTCAATCATAACCACCAACTGAACTCTGGAGTTTGATTTACAATCTTTGGACAGATTTATTGAAACAAATCATCATGTTTCTTTAGTAAAGAGACAGAGAGATGAGATTATGTCTGCTCTTCACGTTGAATCTTGTTTCCATTCCTTTTCAACGGTCTGATTGGTATCAATTACTGCTAATGACTAAAACATAATGGATTACTAATGTAATCCAAGAATATATGAACATAGTGGATCTTTCAATGGACCATACGCTTATAATATGCCCATCACACTGAGTTTTTGGAGTAATTCTTGCTTGCCTTCTCCTTGTCCGAACTTTGCAGATGGCGACCAAGCCACAGCGCCCAGGTAGCCAAGCTCCCGGCACGCAACATGGGCCGCTTCTATTGAGAAGTCATCGTCACAGACAGTCCCCCATTCATTGTTGTAGAAGACCTCTAGACGACCCTCGTAATGCTTGCGCTTATCACCGGCTAGGCGGAGTTGAATCTTGGGTTGCTGGGATTCAGATTGGGCCTGAACCAGGACGAACAGATTGAAGATGTACAAAGCAGAAGAGACCGCCATGGCTAAACTTCCACAAAGACCTGCGAGACCATTAAACAGAACAAACACAAGATTAATAATGTAACATAAAATAAGCTAATTTACAAAACCAATTTGGGACATTATTCATGACAGATTCATTTGGTGTGCGGGATATCAGCAAATTAAATTTAGTGTATAATGGCCACAAAAACTGATTAGATAATGGCTACAAGGGAGGTAAAGGTCCTTCCTGAGGCTAGCATGCAGACAGGTGTCTAGTGTCTACCTTTTCCATCAATCATCCCAAATCCCAATCATCTCTGTCAGTCTGAGGTTTTATTCGTAGGAATAAGACCTAAATACAGACATTATTGATGTCTCACAAAGCAATGCATGTACTGCATTAAAAGCTGCATATATGTGCACATTAACCCTGAACTCAAAAAAGACAGCTCAGCATTCAAACAAAAACTATGTCAAATGGTTTCCGGGATGTTTAGTTTCTAGAAAAGGCAGCATGACATTACAAACTCCTTCATTCATACACATCTAACCGCCAAAACCACAGTAGGCATATTCATAGATATCATCAACATTGTCAAGATGTTTAACTCCCATTCATGTACTTTGTGTGAAGTAGGCTAACTAAACTTTTATCTTCACGATATGATGTTACGATAGTGACTGGATTAAAATTTAGCACACTCCACATCTATCCACCCAGCAGGACAATTACCCGTAACACAATATCACATTTTCTGACTTATTCCCTTAGGGATTCTTTTCCCAAATAATCCACTAAAACAAATAGCTGCTTTTACAGTGAGTCACTTTATTAATTTAAAGAGACTTTAACGTGATGTCAATCACTGTCCGAACAATGCAACCTCACCCGTTTCAGTGTTGCAGAGCAAGCTGCAGCAGGACAGCACACTTAGATTCATTACATCATTGTTAAAACCTTGACTATTCTCTTTTGTTTCATTAATTTCACATGAATTGTCTTATACAATATGCTAATATTCAGAGCCAAATAAGTTTGTACACATTGATAATGGATTAATATATTAGCTACATACACAGCCTACATTTAAAAGTATACTTAAAAAAGGGTGTAGGGTGTGTGTGTGTCATTATTTATATTTCTAAGATGTAAAGCAATTTAGCTATCAAAAAATTAAACATTGCTGATTTTTGAAAAAATAAAATAAAAAAAATACTGGGGAAAAAAAAACATAATGTGTTTGAGGCGCAAGGAAAGTTGCGTAATGCCTACCTCATCTGATTACACTTCTTAAGAATGTTATAATAAAACAATAAATACAAGCATTTTCATTCAAGTCTATGCCGAAACCAACATGAACAACGAGTACATTTCTAAGAACATGACTGCAAAATTTGTAACGATTGTTCCTGCATCCATATTGGGGTTAAATTCATGTCTAGATATCAAATACCATTATAATCACATTCCGTTATTAATAAAGACATCCATCACAACTATGTCAGCATTTGAAGTTTCAAACAGAATTCGATTCAGTGGTAAACAAATCATGAAATATTAAATATAATTTCTGGTTTGCGCCTTACCTTACCTTTGGACAAACTTTGTTGTAGTGAAGAAACTCTGCCCAGTTACACGCGCAGCTGGATCTGGAATGGGTCTGGATCTGGTGCAGCAGCGCTGGTTCTGTCTGTCTCCTGCAACACTTTTAAATCAGTACGCGCTTCACCACCTCCCACCCACCAGTGCAATATGAAACCAGCCATCGCTAACACGTTATGAAAGTTACAGACGTCCCGTGTGAGTGTGCGTGCTGCACATGACTGTCGTCATACATCTGGGGATGCCCTGTCGACCTACGTGAGGCTTCCACCAGTGAAAAAGCGCAACGATTCAGATTTAGACCTTGGCTGGGACCTACGAGGCTTCTCACGACTAACACCCACTTTTCCGTCTGATAGAACAGACAGACATGGATGGATGGATAGATAAATAGAGTTGATAGACAGACATGAATGAATGGATGGATAAATAAATACAACCCGAATTCCAGAAAAGTTGGGACGTTTTTTAAATTTGAATAAAATTAAAACTATACGACTTTCAAATCACATGAGCCAATATTTTATTCACAATAGAACATAGATAACATAACAAATGTTTAAACGGAGAAATTGTACACTTTTATCCACTAAATGAGCTCATTTCAAATTTGATGCCTGCTACATGTCTCAAAATAGTTGGGACGGGGACACGTTTACCATGGTGCAACATCTCCTCTTCTTTTCAAAACAGTATGAAGACGTCTGGGCATCGAGTTTATGAGTGTCTGGAGTTTTGGTGTTGGAATTTGGTCCCATTCTTGCCTTATATAGGTTTCCAGCTGCTGAAGTGTTCGTGGTCGCCTTTGACGCATTTTTCGTTTAATGATGCGCCAAATGTTCTCTATAGGTGAAAGATCTGGACTGCAGGCAAGGCCAATTCAGAACCCGGACTCTTCTACGACGAAGCCATGCTGTTGTAATATCTGCAGTATGTGGTTTTGCATTGTCCTGCTGAAATACACAAGGCCTTCCCTGAAATAGACGTTGTCTGGAGGGGAGCATATGTTGCTCTAAAACCTTTATATAGCTTTCAGCATTCATAGTGCCTCCCAAAACATGCAAGCTGCCCATACCGTATGCACTTATGCACCCCCATACCATCAGAGATGCTGGCTTTTGAACTGAACGCTGATAACACGATGGAAGGTCTCCCTCTTCTTTTGTCCGGAGGACACGGCGTCCGTGATTTCCAACAAAAATGTCAAATTTGGACTCGTTTGACCATAGAATACTTTTCCACTTTGAAATAGTCCATTTTAAATGAGCCTTGGCCCACAGGACACGACGGCGCTTCTGGACCATGTTCACATATGGCTTCCTTTTTGCATGATAGAGCTTTAGTTGGCATCTGGAGATGGCACGGCGGATTGTGTTTACCGACAGTGGTTTCTGGAAGTATTCCTGGGCCTATTTAGTAATATCATTCACACAATCATGCCGATGAGTGATGCAGTGTAGTCTGAGGGCCCGAAGACCACGGGCATCCAATAAAGGTCTTCGCCTTTGTCCCTTACGCACAGAGATTTCTCCAGTTTCTCTGAATCTTTTGATGATGTTGTGCACTGTAGATGATGAGATTTGCAAAGCCTTTGCAATTTGATGTTGAGGAACACTGTTTTTAAAGTGTTCCACAATCTTTTTACGCACTCTTTCACAGATTGGAGAGCCTCTGCCCATCTTTACTTCTGAGAGACTCTACCTCTCTAAGACATCCCTTTAATCATGTTACAGACCTGATATCAACTTAATTAGTTGCTATAGATGTTCTCCCACCTGAATCCTTTCTAAATTTCTTGCTTTTTCAACCATTTGTTGTCCCCGTCCCAACTATTTTGAGACCTGTAGCAGGCATCAAATTTGAAATGAGCTCATTTAGTGGACTAAAGTGTAAAATTTCTCCATTTAAACATTTGTTATATTATATATGTTCTATTGTGAATAAATATTTGCTCATGTGATTTGAAAGTCGTATAGTTTTCATTTTATTCAAATTTAAAAAACGTCCCAACTTTTCTGGAATTCGGGTTGTAGATACAATATATAGATTGACATGGATGGTTGGATAGACATGGATGGATGGATAGATAGACAAGTATGGATTTACAGAGGTGGACAATAGCAAACTTGAGATCTTTAATACACTTTTTGAGTATCTGTACTTTACTTGTGTATTATTTTTTCTGGAAAATTTTTACTGTAACTTAACTACATTTTTTTTTTTTACTCCTCTACATTTCTGTCAAGGTCATCGAAGTAGTAATGCCAGTCAAGGGAAGATTTTGGTTGCAGGGGTTGCATTTTGGTTGGAAACGAAAGTTGGGTTTACGTCAACATCCAGCGTAGGACAGACTGTTGAATGGGCATGGATGGATGGATAGATAGAAATGGATGGATGGATAGCTAAACATGGATGGATACATGGATGGATAGATAGACATGGATGGATGGATAGAAATGGAGGGAATGTATAAACAGATGGATGGAAGGATATAGAATAGAAATGAATAGATAGACATGGATGGATGGATGGATGGATGGATGGATGGATGGATGGATGGATGGATGGATGGATGGATGGATGGATGGATGGATGGATGGATGGATGGATGGATGGATGGATGGATGGATGGATGGATGGATGGATGGATGGATGGATGGATGGATGGATGGATGGATGGATGGATGGATGGATGGATGGATGGATGGATGGATGGATGGATGGATGGATGGATGGATGGATGGATGGATGGATGGATGGATGGATGGATAGATAGATAGATAGATAGATAGATAGATAGATAGATAGATAGATAGATAGATAGATAGATAGATAGAATTGACAATTTGTTTTACCTGGTCATTTATTAGTTTATTCATTAGTTCAGCAGATGCTCATTTGAGCTCAAGTACAATAACAGAGATCAACACAAAATCTAAGCAGTGTTTAACTAACCCCAGTGTGTGTAACAGCACAGCCCATTCTCACTCCCAAGGCGTCACCTAACTGACGCCTTGGGAAGCATTTGGACATGCTTCAATATCTGACGCTTTAGGCGCCCTTTAGCGTCAGTTAGATGACGCCCTAGGATCGCGTGTACCCTACCCCCACCCCACACCTAAACCTAACCGCGTCCTCTAACTGACGCTTTCCTTTAGCGTCAGTTAGATGACGCCATAGGATCGCGTCATGTAAGTGACGCTAAAGGGCGCCTAAAACGTCAAATATTGAAGCATGGTCAAAGGTGACGCCTTGGGGTGATAATGCGTTGAACAGCATGAACACACACACACACACACAGATTATGCTGCTGGCCAATAGACAAAAGCTCATCTATCAGTTCCATTAAATAGATCAGAGGAGGCTTTATTTGACATGCAAGACTAAAGGGTTCACAGGGAACTGACAGCCAGTGTAGTGAGCAGGACCCCCAGCAGCAGGACAGGGCAGGAGCTCAGGGGCGGGGCGGCGTTGTTTTCCCCGTGGCTGTGGGACCGGTGCGGGCCGTTACAGTCGTCGTTGAAGCAGCATTCCAGCTTCACCTCACCATTGCTCATGTGAGACTTGTCACAGAAAGACTTGTAAGCGCATGACTTCATCACAGAGTCTGCGGTGAACAAAACACACATGTTTAAAGAAACACATCACCCTCAGTCCGGAGCATTGCTGAAGGACACGTCAGATAAACCTCGTTTGGACTGTGCTGTTGGTTGAGTGTGTGTGAAATCCAGCAGACACAAAGTATTATGTTAGTAATATTGCAGACCGGGGCTAGTTGTCACTAGAACTGTAGGTTTTAAGTCAGAAGATAATTTACTTGAATGTTTGATTAGCAGTTTTTGTTTATTGGCTTTAAACACACAGTTCAAAACTGTCTTAAATCAGCATCATTTTTATGAATTCTGACCTCCAAAAAAATTAAATAAAAATAATAAAAAAGATATTTGTTTGTTTGTTGCTATAGATGGTGGGTAAACAATTGGAATCATAGTGACATAACAAACATTCAGACTAGTACTTTTCATACTTTAAATATCAGGTCTTGTCAAGTTGTTTCATATTTTTCTCATTTTAATTTTATTGTTATTTTAGTGATTTAATTCAATTGATATATATATATATATATATATATGGTTAAATTTGAACAACATAGGTTAGAATAGGGCACGTTGTCACAATAGGTCAACAAGTTCAATTAACTGTGCAGTAAATGTGTAAATGTTTGATAGCTTTAATTGCAACCAAGTACATTAATTGTATTTCAGAAATTTAAATAATCACACCCTCGGAAATAATCACTTGGGTTAAAACTGTGACAACTAGCCCTGGTTTTCTCCACCATATGAAATTGAAACACCACAGACGGTCAAGAGGGATGTCTCCACCATGTGGTCACTAAGAGAACTATAACAGTGATCTGAGTGTGTGTGTGTGTGTGTGTGTGTGTACACTCACTGGGTCCCGTGATAGTAGAGCAGGCATCTGAGTGAGCAGGACACACTGTTGATCCCTGGCGGTTACACTCGTCCATGTTCTTAGCCACACAGGTGTAACACTTCAACCCCTCACCTTCACACACCGAACAAGACAACACCACTGATCTGAGATTATACCACTCCAAACTATGCAAATACTAGTCATTTACAAGGATGTATGTATTAAATATATAATTAATAATAATAATAATTCATTACATTTATGTAGCGGGTTTCTTTGTACCCAAAGCGCTTATATATATGTTGTAATTATGTTATACAGTACCAGTCAAGTTTTTGGAAGCATTGTTTTTTTAATTTAATATAAAATAAAAGTATTAATCTTACACAAATGTTTGAATGGTAACTGTTTCCACAAAAAAGTTAAGCGGCAAAAACTGTTTTCAACATTGATAATAATAAGAAATATTTCTTGAGCAGAAAATAGTCATATTAGAATGATTTCTGAAGGATCATGAAGTGTCAACTGAAGACTGCAGTAATGATGCTAAATTCATGTCACAGGGATATATTACATTTTTAGTTAAATTTATTAAAATAGAAAAAAAAAAATATTTTAAATCGTAATAATATTTTACAACATTACTGTTTTTACTGGATTTTTTATTAAATATATATATATAATCATATTTAATTTGTATCATTACAATATTAACACAAAAATTAATAAAGAACATTTATATTAAAATGTGATTATGATACATCTAAAATAATTTCACCTACATTTAAATCATAAACAAAATGAACAGTAAATAAATAAATGAACAAACCATTTTATATAGGCTACATTTAGTAACAGCAACGTGTTGTCAATAATAATAAAATAATAATTTCATTTAATGTAGAAACACTTACTGCTGTTACAAAATGTATATACAAATATTTATAATAGCCTACATCTATCCATTTTAATATTTATTTTTATTTTAAATAATAGCAATAACAAAAATGTATATTATATTTGTATAGGCTACATGCACACTTATTATGTGTGGGGAAAGAAAATGAATATTCGATAAATATTTGAACAATTTATAAAATCTCCATCACGGGAGTACCAACATTCAAAGTAAGTTCAGCATTAAAACGAACCATAATGAAACATGAAAGGAAAAAAAGAACACTTGATGTGTTTGGTATTGGTTCTATAGAGATACTCACTGTGTAACACAGCGGTGAACAGGACTATTGCGGCGAGGAGAGTCTTCATGTTGAGGAGATGCTGTATGGAGAGAAGTGCTGAGACAGTGTGGAAGTCTTAAACTACAAAACACCTCAGCGCCTGTCCATAATCCCACAGTGTGCATTCATCACCGGCTTAACACACACACGACGCATCTGCATAATCAACTGTAAACCAGCCGAGAACGAGGACAGACAGGGCTGTGCCATTAAAGAGGATAAATGATTCATGATCTGGACATTTCTCTGAACATCTCAACACCGATTTCCTTTTTAAAAATGACTCCAGGACCCATACAAGTCAATTACATTTACCAAAAGGCCATGGAATGACATCCGAGAACTTATTATTAACAGTGTACTGTACATTTCAATGATTCAAACATTGCATTTGTTGTGGGTTATTTGCAGCACTATTTTGATTGAATTCACTGCAGTGTATGCTATCTGTCCTCAACATAAGGACAATCTCTTTGCGAGTGCACATATTAATACCCTGTCACCAGATATCCCTCTTAAGAAGAGATTAGCTATGCAACACACTCACAACCTGAGAATCATTTCTGTAAAGACATCCCGATACTGACTGAACCTTGCATCTTTGCACCCAATAACCCTTCTTAAGGCAATCATTCAACAAGCGCATTTATTCAGGGATTGCATTTATGCACAAAATATATATTAGTCAACGCAACTCTCTCTTCCACTTTACAAACATTAATAACACAGTAAAATAACTTCTCATAAAAATATACACAGGTCACTGTAGACGCTTGTGAAATACAGGCTCGATTTCTCTACACGACCCGTAAACGCTTGGCACACCGATAGCGGATTCATTTGGCAGTTGAATATTATGAGCAAAAATGTTGCATAAGATAGCACAGAGGAATTGTGGGTAAAAAAACAAAACAAAAAAACAACAACAACATCCAAAAGAAAGCATTACTTCAGCATTAGGCACGTATCATAGTCAGGCAAAAGATTGTCAATCCTCGAATTGACTTCTGAATGTTTTGAAAATGATTCGGTCCACAGGCATAACTTTGGACAGCTTCTCTGCGACAGAGAGTAACTTGTGATATTCTCTGTAATTCATGCAGACTACAAAGTGTTTCATACAAAAAGTTTAAGTGCTTTCAGTTAGGTTTGCTTTTGTGCCGTTACATTTTGCGAAGCAAGCATTCGATCGGATTATTATGACCTCAAATCTAGAAAAAACCCATCAGAACATCTGGCAACACCAGAGCTTGCTTAATTTATGATAATTTGGCACCTATAAACACCCAGAGAGTAAGAAAAACAATGTATGGAACTACAACTGTCTACAAACTCATACAACAGAAGTCTTGAATATGCTAAAATCCACTCTGTAAAAGATTATTGCGGGTTCAATACAAGTTAAACTCGACAGCATTTGTGTTGAGTAACAAAATGACATTTGAATCCATACAATGTAATATAAATCCATGCTTTTTTCCATCGAAATTACAGTGAGGGATTTGTATGGCCAATTTTAGAGCAGAAATATGCTTTCAATTGTATGGAAGTACTTAGATTTATTCTTCTGCGAATATTTGCATATTATTTAAGCTCTAAAATATATATATATATTTTTAGGGTTTTAGGCTTTGTGGGTGGCAATAAAGTAGGAAAAATGCATTAAACTTTACATAGAAAAGTGATTTTTCACACTAAAATCATATTAACCCTCATATACAGTTGAAATACTTAATATTGTAACGTTTAACAATTAACGTTCACTTTCATTTTAAGAGCCTCACTGTAAACCTGTACTTTTGCTTTTTTTTTAAAGAAAAAAGAAAATTAATTAATTCATTCATTTTTGTGGTAATCCACATTATACCACCAGTGATGTCAATTGATCTTGAACTTGTTCTGAACCCGTAATTCCTTTACATTTGTATTATGATCTCTAATATATAACCGAATAATTACACAGGTTACAGTATTATCCAATGCAAGAAACGTAACTAAAAAAGTTGTAAATAATATGATTTGCTCCCTCCGTTAAAAATAGCAGCAGTGCAATCATGTAAACTATGAACAAGGCCTATCCACAAACACCTGAACACACACCCGGAGTCTCTCCCGAACACACAGCTGCAATAACAGCCAGCAGAAAGTCATCAGAATGAGATATGTGGGTGGTTTTCCCACTTTCTTCAGGACCAATGAAACATTTTATACCACCAAAATATAGGTTCAAGTCCAACGTCAGCATTTTCGGAATCTGTAAAAAAAACATTTGGGACTCATATCTTGTTGTTTCTTTCAGTGCCTGAGCCAGACCCATGGAAAAGTGACTCCTTTCCAAAAAGGGGGGAAAAAAGCAATGCGAGATCCAGAGGCGTTCTTGGTCGGGGTGGGTTTGGGTCAAAAATGGTGAGGTTCCCCTTCCTTTTAGTCCGTTGTGCCCAATTTTGCAATGAGCTCATCACAAATTTTAGTGAGCTCTTCAATCTCTTGATTCTGTAAATAATAATGTGAGTGTTAACTAAGGTTTTCTTGGAAAAAATGAGTTACAGCGCGTGTTATACACATCAGATGTGGGTGAGGATGAATGTGTGAGAGTTTACCTTCTGTTCAAGCGCCCGCTCCAGGGACTCCACCTTCATCATCTCTTTTCTGAGGCTGGCGTTCAACGCCACGCTCTCTGCGTTGGCCTTAGCTCGCACCTGAGCTATTTCCTCATTCGCTCTGCAAAAAAATGAACGCAGGTCAGAAATCATTCAATAGCCCAATTCGCAATAGGCAGTTCTAGGAACTTAGTTATAGGAACTAGCCATTGGTGTGGTTTTTCGAGCACTAAAGGTTCCCCTAGGACGTATTCGCACCGCCAATATGAACTCTGAAGTGACGTAAGCCGCGCTTGTTGTTGTGACTTTTATTTTGAGGGCACTGAGAATGGCAGAGCCTGAGCACACAGCGCTCCCAGAGTGGTGCAGGTATGATGTCATTTTGTAGGCCAATCAGCAGTTAGCATCACACTGGTTCCTTTGACAAAAACACAATAGGTTTTTCCCATAGGCTTTTGGATTAGCTCTGTGATCAACAAAAGTTTATGATACTGACACGTTTTGTCCATCAAAATAATTTTCAAAGATGAACACAACTTTTAGGAATGTTGAAGCCTAAATGCAGTCGGCAGAAGTGAAAAGCAAAAAGTAGGCTATAAATTAACCAGCCTACACCACGGTCCCACGAATTCAGCGTCAACACAAAAACATTGACTTCGGTACGATGGCCTACAAAGTGATGTCATACCTGAACCACTCTATTCTCCATCTTTATTAGTTTAACAGTCCTGTTTAATGCGTTAATAGAGCTGTTATACAAAGAAAGTAGACCGTATATGAAAAAGTATTAGCGTTTGATGTTTTGCTAACTGAGCAGAAGTACATAATCAGGTTTCGCTTAGTCCCCTCATGGTTGCGTTGGATTTTCTCCTTAGCGTTAACATTGAAATGTCCATCTATCACAGCCCATTCTCACCCCCAAGGCGTCACTTAACTGACGCCTTGGGAAGCATTTGGACATGCTTCAATATCTGACGCTTTAGGCGCCCTTTAGCGTCAGTTAGATGACGCCCTAGGATCGCGTATACCCTACCCCCACCCCACACCTAAACCTAACCGCGTCCTCTAACTGACGCTTTCCTTTAGCGTCAGTTAGATGACGCCGTAGGATCGCGTCATGTAAGTGACGCTAAAGGGCGCCTAAAACGTCAAATATTGAAGCATGGTCAAAGGTGACGCCTTGGGGTGAGAATCTATCACTGTTTTCCATGTACAGTTTGGTCGTGGAGTAAATATATAAGCTATAAACTGTGTGAAATGGTGGGTGCTGGTGTTTCAGTTCCTGTGGTGCGAATACACCAAAAAGCTGGTACTCCTGCAATTAGTTATAGGAACTAGGAAAAGGCTGCGAAAGCCCTCAATTGTGCAAAATTGGATAAAAAGGTAAAACATGCACATGGGAAACCAACACTATCTCACGACCAATTCGTACGAATTCGGCGCATGATTAAAAAGTGTCTAATTCGTACTAATTCGTACGACCTCACTCGTACTAATTCGTACGACTCGTCTAAACCCACGTGATGGTAAGGTTTAGGGGCGGGGTAAGGGGTAGGTCATTCGTCGAATTCGTACGACTTGGTCGTGAGATCGGGTAGGGGAAAATGACGCATCATTTTAAGGGGCTGTTTACATGACAACTTTTTCAGCTAAAAACTGAAGACTTTTTGTCCTAGATAAGACCCTTATTCATTGTCTGGTGTCGTTTAAAGCCCTTTGAAGCTGCACTGAAACTCTCATTTGGACCTTGAACTGTTTGGTTCCCATTGAAGTCCATTATATGGAGAAAATCCTGGACTGTTTTCATCAAAAACCTTAATATCTTTTCGACCGAAGAAAGAAAGACATGAACATCTTGGATGACATGGGGTTGAGTAAATTATCAGGAAAAGTTTTTTTTAAAAGTGATCTAATCCTTTAAAGGTTCCTTGTCATTTTGTCCAAAGTTGGGTTTTTTTAAAATCTGTTTTTAGCACATTGTTGTCGTGTAAATGTACCCAGTGAAAATGGTTCTTACTTGTCAAGTTTCTCCTCTGCGTGGATTTTGAGGGTCTGATAACGTTGTTCCTCCTGCCTCACACGCATGAGGTAATCCTGAGCGCACTTCTTTAGCACTTCCTCATTCTGATAAGAGAGCAGCAGAATCATCTGTATACATTCAGATGAATCGTTTATATATTCAGAATTTCGGACACTGAGGAAGACATCTTACCTTCTTATAGCCCTCGAGGACGGTCTTCAAGTTTTCGTAACGTCTGAACAGGTCGGACAGCGAGCGCTCCACCGAGTTGAGGTCGGCGAGGGCCTGATCTCTCTCCAGGGTTACCTGGTGGACACTTTTCTGAGATCCTATGTTCTTTCGCTGCTCGTCTTCTGTATTGCGGAAATCAGACCACAAAAAAGATTAGTCATTGCAGAAATGTGCAGAAACTTTTTATTCATTATGTTTTTGAACGGTTTTGAGAGGTAGATCACTCACCTATCATTTGAGCTACTGTCTTCTCATACTCATCAACTATTTTCCTATAGTAAAATCAGTAAAGAATGTTAGAATGTTTCATTGTCAGTGAAGTGTCAGATTAAACTCGAAGCATTCTGGGAAGGGTTCTAGATAAGGATGTACCTCATTTCAATGACCTCCAGTTTACCCTCCTCACATTTCCTCTTCCACTCATTGGCTTCGATCTCTTTGGCGATGATCTACAGTTACAAAAATGCAACTTTATCCAGTTAGACTATTAAATTAAATTAAAAACTACATTAGAATGCTACATTAAACTATCCAACTAGTTTAATTATTACAATTAATAAAGTTAAAAATGTCATCAAAATCAGAATAAATGTAATCATTTTTATTTAGTTTATTTGTCATTTAATGTGTTTACATGTATACTGAATACTGTGCCGGACTGATCTCAGGACAGTATATCTGTGTTTGAGTGTTACCTCTTCTCTGATCAGTGTGAGCACTGCTGCTTTATCTATCTCACTGAGAGGGATTGAATCCAGCCCTGGACTCATCTTCACTATGGTTTCGCTGTCTGGAGAGCTCAGAGAATGACACTCACTCTGTAGAACAAACAAAATCAGAGAAAAACTTTTGAAATTGATTTATTATACCAAATGTTCCTATCAATAATAATAATGTGACATCATACTGTACAAAATACCACATTTTTCCAGGATATGAAACAATGACTACACTTTTTAGTTTCCTCTGACCCAGTTATTAGCTTGCCCTTGAACAGATTAAATCTTGTGGACATCACTAATCCCCTTAAAGGGTTTATAATTATGAATCTCTGTCATGCAGATATGGCACCTCTGCTAGTAGCCTCGTGTGTTGAAGATAGTCATACAGAATTTAAAGGAATGCCATAGATAATAATCAATCAGAACTTACCGAAGAGGAGAGGTCCTTCTTATCAAACCGGTCTGTTATCACTACTGGCAGATCTGATTAGATAAAAAAAAATAGGCAAATAATTACTGATTTTATTTTGAAATTTCTTTGCCAGTGGATAAAAATGTAAGCCCTATTTGAAAATATGTAAACCGTTTGTAAGGGTCTCTCTTAAAGAAAATAGTAAGATTACAAATCATTCATAAAGTAGCCACTAGAGGGCAGCACAGGCTACTATGGTGAAATGGTATACTTGCATTCAAATCAAAAGCTAGTGCAGTGTTCACTTCTTTATTCTTCTGTTTAATCAACTTAATAACAAACTTCATAATCTTGCCAAACTGCTGCTCTCTGGTGGTTCAAAAATAGGTTTGTCTGGAACTGTTTTTGTTTACTGGCCAAATTAAAATGGCAGAGGACTCTTCTTGAGAGAGAGAGAGAGAGAGAGAGAGAGAGAGAGAGAGAGAGAGAGAGAGAGAGAGAGAGAGAGAGAGAGAGAGAGAGAGAGAGAGAGAGAGCTGAACAAGTAAGTTCAGCCCCCAAACTGTCTGATCTAACAGAGCAGTGCTTGTTAACCTCATTAGTGACAGATTGACCCAGTCTCTAATGATTATTGATTTATTATCTGAGAATAAACACTGCAGTACTACAGTACTAAAAGTAGAACAGAATGAGCAGTTACAAGCCTCACCATCTGCAGTCTTGGTACAGGTGGTTGTTTTGGTGCAGTCTGAAAACTCCTCTTGCTCGTCCTTCTGGCCCATGACGGTGGAGGCTAACTTCTCCTCATCTGTGGCGTGATGGACGCGTTGAGGAAGTTTAGATTCGGGATCCTCTTGCACATCCTTCTCCTGCGAATAAGAAAGCAGATAATAATGTTGTACATATAGACTTGACAAAACACTTTATGTAATGGCAATACTTAACAGATTTTTCACTGAACAGCGATTTTCCCTGGCTGCATACAAAATAGCACTGTAATTCAGCTTTAAACAGGCACGATATTTGAACACTCTAAAAAATTAGTTACAGCCCCTCAGACTCTGTTCTTCACATAGAGCTTTAAACTCCCTGGGACAAAAGTGTAGACGGACACCGTTTTGACCTGTTTTGGGAACCGCATTTCTGTTTGAGTGCTGCACACACACACATACACACACATTGTGTTTTCATGTTTAAGAGGGAATTTCCATAGACAATGGTTTTATACTGTACAATATCTTTTATCCCTTTACACTAACCATATCCAGAAAATTTTCTGCATTTTTATATTTTCAAAAACATCACTTGATTTATGATTTAGAAGCTGTTTTCATAATGGTCTAAAACATTTCCAAACAAGGTCAATGACTTTGGATGCAATCTTTGTGGGGACATTTCGTCCCCATAACTTAGGGTTTACCTGAGCCACACACACAAACAATGACGCACTCTAGAGTCCTGGTTCAGAGAGAGCAATAACATAGAGATATTGTATTTCAAGAGGAAGGTTAGTTCAGAGTGGGTTAATAGAAGAAAGAGAGAGACTGTGAGAGAACATGAAGGAGGGTGTTTGCTGAGTCACTGCAGTAATCACAAGGTCCAAAACAATACCGCAAATCTAGAGGCTTTATATGGTAATATTGCTTATGCTTTCACAAAGTCATGTACATACAAAAGCACACACATATAGTAATATGCACACACAAATACTGAGATGCACACATGCAGAGCTGTCGCAAGGGCTGTGCGAACTGTGCAACCGCACAGGGCCTTGTGCCACTAGGGGGCCTCGCAATCCTCCCTGCGGGTTTTTCATAGTGCTGTAATCTCCTCATCGATTAATTGGTCGATACATTCTGGATTAACCAAAATTCTGATTGGTCGATCTTTCAGCGTGTTAATTTCATCAAGTGTAACCCCTCCACCCGGGACCTACTCGACCCGCTCCGAGCGGGCCTTAAACCCAGGTCTCCAGCATGAGCCCCTATTGAGATCAGAGGAGTGAGGTTTACTTGCACAGCGAACTACTAGCTGGCCTCCATTACACTTGCATTTCAAGTTTGCACAGGGCCTTTCACCCCACCTGCAACAGCACTGCACGCATGCCCACACAAAACAAGATGGATACTCTTATCTGTTGGGCAGTACTGAAATCTTACCTGATTGCAGACGTCCAGAACTAGGGACTGATTCTCATACTTGTTTACTTTACACGAGTTCCTGCAGAAAAGAATATTGACAACATCAGAATATGCAACCAAGAAACATTGGAATAATTTTTAACAAAAGCTTCCCTTATAGTTGCAGTAATATAGATAGTATCAGAGAGACCAAAACACAGGCTGATTAATCACCATTTGGTGATATTTTGCCCACGACACGTTTAAGATATTTCGTCAAGGCATAATGCACATTTCATTCTTTTAAACGGTAACACTTTACAATAAGGTTCATTAGTTAACATTAGTAAATGCATTAACTAACATAAACTAACGATGAGCAATGCATTATTTACAGTGTTTATTAATCTATGTTAATGTTAGTTAATACAAATACAGCTGTTCATTGTGCGTTCATGTTAGTTCACAGTCCATTAACTAATGTTAACTAATACAACCTTTGATTTTAATAACGTATTAGTAAATGTTGGAATTAATATTAACTAAGATTAATAAATGCTGAAGAAGTATTGTTCACATATTGTACATGTTAACTAATGCAGTTAACTAATGTTAACTAATGAACCTTATTGTAAAGTGTTACCTTTTAAACATTTGAGTGAACTAACTTACTTTTAGCAATGTTCTTGACATCTTGGCATAATTAAAAGAGCACTAAATATTTTTCATTTATTTCCAGCAAAGGTTTTAGAGATTAACGTGTTTAAAATTATGCACACTATAAACATCAGATTAAAAACTACAGTTATATTAGTTCATTATATCCTAAATAGCCTATTCACGTCAACATTATGTTGGCTATACAGCCTGTTTTCTTGGTATTAGCATCTAGCCTATTGAACAACTCATTAGTTATGGTGTCTCCTACTAAAAAAAGTTTAGACCAGTTTAAAACAGAGCCTGTATATCTACATTGTGCTTGATATAACAACTGTTTAGTATTTAGCACCATGAGAGGGTAAAATCAGAAAATCATTACAAAATGCCCATGGACTAAATCAATACTGTCTGCATGAACAGTCAGAATACAATAAAATAAATAAGTACACATTCTGCCCTAGTAAACTAATTTGGAGGACTGATACTGCATATGATTTTTTAGCAGGAGGGAAGTTCAGCCTTGAACTGTGCTCATGACATGCAATGGGACAGAAGAGATAACATTGAAAGTACAGGAAAAGAGGGCAGGAGAGGATACTTACAATAGAAAACAGAGAAACCGCACTTGCTCAGTGGTCCTGAGGACAGTATGACAGGGACAGGGAAAGGAGGGAGGGAGGGAGCAGACACAGAGAGGAGGGGATGTTGAGAGGGGACGTGCCATAAGAAATTAGAGGCCGAGATAGAAGCATGAAGAAAAAGCTTCCTGACTTTCACAAACAAATATGAATTAGTTTGTCGAGGGGGATGCCATAGTTAAGTGGAAAGTGGGGGACAGAGTAAACAAGACTACCATAAATTTTACGACTGTGAACTATCACATACGATTGCACCACATGAAAGATGCATGATTAGACAACAACTGAGATGTTGAAAAGGCAGGGTAGCATTCCAACAATAAACACAAAAGTGAAACGTAGGTGTGACTGATGTGTTTATCATGCTTAGTGGGTGAAAATCACTCTCGTTTGTTAATAGACACAACAGAAAGCCAAAGACGCAACACACAATACTTTTTGCCTGTCTGTCTAGCATAACTGCCACTCACGTGATAATCCTTTCTTTGTTTTTCTTCTGAGGCTGTCCTGTTGGCTTCCTCTGCTCCAGAGTTTCATCTGGTTTGTGTTTGTCTATTAGCTTCTCAGTCGTTGGTTTAATTGTGTCACTTTCACCTAAGGTCTTTGACGGCTTAAAAGGATCAACAGAGTCATCAAAACGATCAGGGTCAAAACTATATGATCCTTTAGGGAGTGTTGGCGAGTTGCTAAGTTTACCATTCCCACCAAAAGGATCAAAGTTGGGATCATCCCACTGACTTGGGTCAAAGTTGTAGGATTTCTTAGGAATGGGAATGTCATCAACGTTCATTGGAGTCACATTCTCAGATGGTGGTTGGTCTTTTTCTGATGAAGTCTCCGGTGGTAGAACTGCTGTTTCTGCAGCTTTTGGTCGCAGTTTTTTTGGAGTAATCAACTTGCTGCTTGTCTTTTTTCCAAACTTCTTGGGTCTCTTGGCTTCAACATCATCAAGTCCAAACTCCAACATCACTGGCTGTGCAGGCATTGCCTCCAACTCTGATTTAGTAGTGGGATTGGCAGGTGGAGAGTTCTGCAACTTGGTCTCTTCAGTTGCAAATGTATTCATGGTGTTATCGAACTGTTTAGGGTCAAAGTTGCAGCTCCCCTTCGGAAGTATCGGTGGATTGTCGTCCACTTCGTTGGGGTCTACGCCATTCAGTGGGGCCTTCACCTTAAGGGAAGGAGGTCTAAGCTTGAGGGAATTAGTGTGTGGTTTGGAGGACAATTCTTCAATGTGACCATTGCAGATGTTGGCATCATCTGTTGTAACAGCTTCAGCAGGATCAGGCTGGTCCACATCCATGTCAGCAGAGAAAAGCTGGTTCCTGGATTTCAGGGCCGGGCTGGGGTCCACACTGTTCTGGCGTATGACCAGGGCAGGTGCATCCTCAGGAAAACACTCATCCAGGGTCAAGTTCTGGGCTTCGGTTGTAATGGAGGTCAACTGATTCACATAATCTTCAGGGAAACCTGTTGAGAGTAGAAGAGGTAAAAAAAAATTAACACGGTTTATAGATTTATCCTGTGAAATATGCAATAATGTGTTACAGGATAATGCAATATGTTCCTCTAAAATCATCTTTCTTGTATTTTCTGAGTGTTTTCACTTTTCCTTTCATATGTTCTTAGAGCACATACATACAGTATGCTCTATTGTTAAACCTATGGAGGATATTTGAAGAACAGACTTCCTTGCGTCAGAAAAGACAGGAAATGCTTCACTTGGGCTGCAAAGAGTTGAACAATAGTGTTCTCTTCCCTGTCTCCAACAGGCACAAATAACTCAACCTCAAGCAACAATCAGCCATAAAAGTGGGCTAGATGTTTCATCACACCCATTTTTGATTTACTGAAAAGAAGACTTGGCCTTTCGGATTTGTCCTGGTTTTGCCGAGTTAGACGCGTTCCTGGCTGGGTCAACATATTTTCTTGATCCTGGAACAAAATTCCTGTCAGAAAATGTAATGCTAACCACATCCCTACCCATAAACCTAACCCTAACCATTAGTTATACCTAAAATCAGAGAGAAAAATGATGAACAACACTGATGTAGAAGCAGCTAACCCTTAAGCCTTATACTTGACATAAACTTTTAACTTGTCCCTCAAATCTAATTGATTAAGTGGAATGTTGTTCCAAGTTGATCCAGGAACATGTCGTACTTGGTAAAATCAGGTTCAGTGCCTCTGTGCCAAAATACGAAGAAAAAAAACAAGTCACAATTCAAGCATCTACATTGAAATTGTCAGTAGTCTTAAAGTAGTCATTTTGAAACAATTCCCTTTGACCAACAGTTTTGCTAGCAGTCATCATTGAGTTTTGATGCATCAGTCTGTTGCTATAAGAGACAGGAAGAGACAGTCTATGAATTTGTGCTGACCTCAAATTGAGATGGCTTTGAGAAGTACTAGCTGTTATCTGTTCAAAATATTTAGATGCAGGAAAGAACATGTCCAACAGGTGACTGTCTCAGAGTTGAATTTGTGAATTCTGTTAGCTTTCCAACATTCTGACATTTGTGCTAATGTGGGCAACATGAGTCTTGAGTCTGTTCGAATGATTTTCTGTAGTGGTTAAGACTCAAGGGTGCAATCTGAAAGGTTAAAAGTTTGATCCCCAGAATGAGTAAGCCATAAGCTTTAACTATTGTTCTCTTAAGTAAGGACTAGTATACCTTAACGAAAGACTGCTCCTGACTAATAGATTCTCAGCACTGTTCTAGGGGAACATCACATGAAAAATCACATAAACAAATACAACTTTTTGGCTAGTAATGTCTTAACTGAAACAATGATTTCTACTGGACAAAAAAAAAAAAAAGAACTTGAGTTTCACGAACTATAAATACAAGTTTGTGAAGCTCAAGTTCCTCTTTTCATGTATGAAATAAACACAACTGCAACCTTCAGCATTGTAATGACAATATTCACAGAGCACAGACCTTCCATGAGTCCTTTCCAATGTCTACGCCCAATCTTCCTCCCCCTTTCACCAAGTTCATGCTATGTCTTACTCTTTGTGTCTTTTCCACATCTGGTACTACGATGTCCTTCACTGTTAAATGAGATGACAGACAGCCCCTCCAATCGAGGACACAATACACTCTGATCAGCACTTTCTCTACAGCTGCTCTTGTCATCATTTCCAGAGGTCGAGGCTCCTCCTCAACTTGTTGTTTTAACTTAAAAGTAAGTGTGTGTTCTGCCTTAATTTTAGGTTTCGTCAACTCAAATATCAAAGTTGTCACTTAGTACAATTTCAAGTTTATTAAACTTAAAATTTGAAAGCAGCACGAATACTTATTAAATTCAGTTATTAAGTTGTAATTCAGGTTTTTTTTTTTTTAAACTGTACAGGGCGAGCAAATTTCTGCAATAAATACACCTTTTGGCAGATATGAAGCATCCAATGTAATTATGCATTCTATGACTTTTATTTAAGAATAGGAAATTTTGAATGTCATTTTTCCTCTTTGTCAATTTAGGGCCTTGAAATGGACCTTATAATGGGTATATGTAGTATCTGAAATGTAGGTTTGTACATCAAATTAAGGTATCTGCGAAATGTATGGCTACTATAAATTGAGTTCAAGCTGTTTCTATGAAAAATGTTATTTTGAATGTTAAACATGAACAGAAGCTTTCAGGCTATGAAAGTAACTGTTGCTGTTCAAACATGCAACACCAGTGATGGAGAATCATCATCAGACACAATGGTATTGGTTATGCAGCCAGCGCTAGTGGCAGTGACTTAAGCCTTCCTCTCTGTGGTGGGAGTGTGATCCATAGACAATGTTTATTTCATCAAAAAAGAGCAGAGAGAGCTTCGGACATGATGAGCTAATAAATTCAAAACACAAATGCTTCATCTCCACCCTCCTGGGAAATGTTTCAGAGCGGTTTTGATTATATAACTACAGAAAAATAATAAGAAGACTCATACCAGGCGAATGCATAACACTGTCACAACCCATTTGTCAATACGATAATAAAGATACTGCACAAAAGAGCCATAAAAATAACATTGTATACATGACTGAGTTTGTTATAGAGTAGAAAAGGCTATCAAACAGTAAATAATACTAGTTTTTCGGTTAGTCAACAAGCAACTGTATTTATGTATGACTTTACATTGATGGTGCTGCAGGATTTAGTACCTGGGGTGGAGAGGACACAAGAAGGCTTCTGTTTACAAAACCACAAATTCTGGCTAATGCACGGATAGCCACGGAAACGTGTTCTTCAGCGATGGCATGTGAGGTTGAGGATGACTGTAGTGGAAACTGGATTGTGGAAGCAGATTGTCTGTCTGCTCAAGCAATCCAAACCACGTCACGAAGACTTGGAAAGGCTGGCTCTATTAGCCTAAAGCATATGCATTTCTCAGGACAACATTGTCACAAAACTCATCAAAAAATCCCTCATTTACAGATTTATTCCTGTGAAGTAACAGATACAAACTCATTATAAATCATAATAAATCAAAATGATGAAAGCAAGCTAGCAAGCCTAGCACAATTTCATTGAGTGCAAATGTGCGTTTTAGAGCGTCTGTGTGTGGCATTTAGAGAAAATAACTAAATCACATGACGTGCTTCGCTGCAGGCCTTTGACCTTTTTCCATTGATAAACGTGCTCTGAGAGGAGCGGACGCTTTTGTTCAAATCCAAACTCCTGAATTCCAAGCTGTGAGCTTTTCCCACATTGGGTCAGGGGCCTCTCTTTACCCAAACCTCTATTTTCCAACCTCAAAACCTCTTCTAATCCATTACATTTAATGGTAACTAATACTGTCTGCACATTTTTGATTCAAGCTGAGGTCAAAATGCATCACTGTAGTTGAATCTTTGAAACACAAAACAAAGAAACTCATCTTTACTGAGGAAAACACTGGCAAACTTTACCAGAGCTACAGTACACCTTGAGACGTAAATAAGAATTCAAGTGCAAAACAATAGCAACATACACGTTTTCATGTAGGCTTAACGGTAGTGGCAGCTCACATTTTTTAGAGCGTTTATGAGATTTTAATGGGCAGATATGTTCCTCAAAAAGAGTCTGGGGAAGTGCAGCTGTTTTCAGTTAGTGATATGGTACACTCCCTTGAATTTGGACACGTGTCTTTAAGAGGAAAATTTAAAGAAAACAAGGCATGTTTTTAAGTAAAAGAAACTCTTCTAGATAAAGAACTGGAATTGGACTATGTGTAAGTCAAAATCTAGCTTTTATTCAAGCAAGCCAGGCCTTATGAATAGTGGTTCCCAATTTTCAAACAAATCATTCTTTTAAAACAGTCCTTTTCCCTTCATGTCTGTAAATTACTCGATCACAAAAGGAAGAACTTTGTTGCTTTGTTAAAATATATATCTTCCCATTTACTTGCATTCCATAAGGTATAATTTATAGTAATTTATAATGGGCCTGACCCACTATCCCCTGTAGCCAACACTACAATAAATGATACCAACAATATATTACACACACAAAACCACTTGGAGACATACTTTCCCCCTGTTGCCATGGCAACATCACATTGCATAAGAGGAATAGAGGCATATGTAGAGACAGGTGCTATGTGGCATCTCTGAATCTATGTTCTGTTTCTATGGCTCTCAGTTATTATGAGGTCTTTGTTTACCTGTGCTCTCTGCTATAGTTTGATCCAGTGCTGATGGTTCTTTAAATGGCTGATGGACAGGTGACTCAGCTTCAGGTGTGTCAAACTGGCCCTCTGAGTCCGAACTGATGGAAAATGAAGAAAAACTGTGGTTAGTAACAGGACAGTACTATGTTGAAAAAAAGGACACTGGACATAGTTTGGCTTAGCTTGATTTTAATCAGATGGATAATGCTGATGTCAGATCAGGGCTGAACAGTATAAAATTCAAACTCATCAGATCATCAAATTACATCAATATTTAATGAAACATTTTGTACATGTGGCTTTAAGCTTTAGCTTTGGATGAAACAAAACTGAACTGAGCACATCGTGTGCTCATTAAATAATAACTATGTATAGCTGTGACACCAATACTTTCTGCAAATTGTTGTTTATCACGTGTGGTGGTTTTATATGCTCACGTGTGTGTTTGTGTGAGGTAAAACTGAAGAGCTTTTTAGGTAAATGAATTGTCCCACAAAAAATGGAAAATGACTTAGCATCATGTTGTTCCAAACCCATATGACTTTAATTCTTCCGTAGAAAACAAAAGAAGCATTATGATGATACTAGGCTTTCAAGTTTCAGAAAAGACATAAAAGTGTCATGAAAGCAGACCAGATTACCTACGCACTATTTTCCAAGTCTACTTGGGTTATGTGATAGCTTTGTGTGAGGGTTTGAAAGATTTTAAGGGAATAATTAGGTTTCCTAAAATGTCTTCTGCAGAGAAAGAAAGACATACTCTGTAAAAGAATTAATTTTTTGAACAATCAACTTGAATGTTTAAGTCATTTCGACTTAAATTACATTAAACTGACTTAAAAATTAGTTGAATCTTGTATAACTTGTATAAAAAAAGTTGAAAATTACTCAACTTATTTTGATGAGTTAAAGTTATGTAAAAACGTATGCTGTCATAACGTAATGATCATATATATATATATATATATATATATATATATATATATATAACAGTGTACAGGTTTAAAACAATATTTTCATTTTTGGGTGTTCTATAATTTTTACATTCACAACAGAGCATAACAGTCATGAGCCTGAGCTAAAAGGGAAGCATTGTTAATCTCTTGTGTGTGTGTGTGTGTGTGTGTATGATCGGTCCCCAATCTGGGAGGACTGCCCAGTCTTTTTGCACTATAGGCCACCTGCAGTCCCATTAGGGAAGTAATCATTACTAGCCCAGCAAACAAACACAACAGACGAGAGAATAGATGAACTTGCAAAAATATAAATTTCATTCTATTGTACCCAACACAAACAACTCCACTAAATGACTGTATTTTTCATCAAATCCCTGCCTGCACAACTCATGCTGCTTGTGTTAACTCATACTGAGCTCCAGAGAAATGAGTAGCTCTCTGTGTGGGTGGCTTACTGTGTGCTTTTCTAAGCATATTTACAACTTTCATGATCCCAACACTCTTTTGGGCCATTGTTCAGGTCTGTGTGGTGATTAATTTGCAACAGTCTCTCAGGCTGCGAGGCGTTGGGAAAGAAAAAGTTTCTTCCTGGAAAGGAATGTTAGCAGACAGCTCAACAGCACAGACAGGATGTCAACAACACAGCTTAGGGGAACCAAACCAAAACATTATTTTTGCCCGGATGACACATATGAATTAAACATAAATGAACTAGATTTTTTTGCATATTCAAACAATATACTGTATGAGTGGTGCTAGCCTATAAAAAAAAATATGAACTGCTGCTACAATGCTAAACTGTTGTGGGTGGTTGCCAGGGCGTTGCTATGTGTTTGTTAAGATGTTAGCAGCACAAAGCTTTGCAGTAGTTGGGATGCTCTAGATTTGGCTTGGGCCCCCCTATTATAATAGAGCCATATTAGAGTTAAAGTTAATTAGAGTTAGTCTTAACAGCATGTATGTCACATAAAGATGTGGAACAAATTATGCAGCACCAAAGGTTAATAGTCAAATCCTCAATCCTTAATATAGGCAATAAAAATGGTGATGATTGTCTTAGCATGCACTACTAATTAATTAGGGTAATATACAAACACGTTTGCTCTTTTAAAGCATCGAAAGTGCCAAGAAAGACTGTTATCTATACTAGCAAAGGAAATTAGCCATGACACAGTTGGGGGTTGGGAGAGGAGCGGCTAAATTCTGATCTTTATCTAAGCATAAGGACACATTAGACTAACAGCTAGAACCTGAGCCATGCACACTTCCTAAGGAAATGATGCTAAAAACACCCACAAACACACTGAGTACACGCATTCAGATGAGAAAACGTTTACGTGCCACTTTCCCCAACCACGACAAGAGCACCAACAGACATGGACATTCAGAGCCTCTGATCTCTGGTTGCTTTGATCCATGTGGCTGACTGCTAAGCCACGGCTGTCTGCACAGCATTCAGAACAGTTAACACCATCATCTGACTCAAACAGGTGGCTCTAAAGGCAGTTTTTCTCAGGTTGGCCTCCACTGCTGATCTTGGGCTCATTTTTAAGGTAAGAACATGATTACAAAGAAACAGATATCCCACTCTTCCTCTCTTAAAAGCAACCTTACATCCTTCATACTTCCATATATCACATCTTCAGAGTAATTTCCTTTCTCACACTGGGAACTTTACAAGGTTCTAGACTTGCCTGCAGCCATGAGACCTTTCGTCGTCCTCCTGATCTCCTGACATTGCTCGCATCCCTTCAGTGAAGGGTTTGTCGTCCATACCAGAATCGGTCTCGTCTTCTTCCTCCCCTCCTCCTCTAACGGCTGACCAGGTCCATTTGGCCCACTGCACTGGTGACAGCCAAGACATCTTCAACCTCTCACTGGTGGTGATATGCCAAGCGTCTACTGGAACACTTTGTGGGCGAATCCAAACAAATGAGTCAGTCTCTCTTTTTCTCCCTTATAGATGTTTTTTTCTCAACGGAGGGCAACGCTTCACGTGGTCTTGAAGCCGAGCTTCATGTTTTTGACGCAAAAGCCTCACTGCTTCCTTCCTCTTACGTGAGTGTTGATGTTGAGTTCTCTCGTGGCTTCCTCTATCTCAGTGCAGCTGAGTAACTAAGAGTTTGCAGTCTCCTTTCCCTCGCAGAATACCACAGCAAAGATCAGCTGGCTGCCAGATAACTCCCCCGTCCACCCCTCCTTTTCAGGATCAGACTATTGAGAAGAAACTAATGGGGGGAGGACAATTGAGAGTGCCTGTATCTCTGGTCCAGCTTGTCCGGGAGCCCCTGTGGAACAGAAATGGTAGCTTCCAAATCAGAACTGCCTCTCTCTCTCATGAAAAGCAGAAGAAAGGAACACAACCGAGGCTGAAGGGAAGGGAGAGAGGGGCTCCGTGGTTTCGGTAGGGAGACTGTGGAATGCAGAGCTGAGCTCCTCCTCAGTCTTTTTTCCATTAACCATCTCTAGCCTTGAGCTCCGGCTCACAACCAGGGAAACCTGTTCTTTCACTTGTCCTTTCACATAAACACACACACACATTGTTACCTGTTTGGAATGCCTTAGCAGATTGCCAGGGGAGGTCAGCGTTCCCATGACTAATCTGTGCTTGTGACCACAATATAATCTAGACAAAAGTCAGGAGCTTGCCTTTAACACCTAAAACACAATATAAAGCGTTCCAACGCAACCAAAGTACACTCGGTGTCCACATTACATAATTTTAATCAGGAAACGATGCTCAAGGATTTAGCTGATGGATACCAAACCAAGCATCTCCATATTACACCACAACCACATCCTTTGATCACTGTCAACGGTCTAAAAATATAACCCCAGTGCGGCTGTGTTGCTCGTCGTTGCCATCACAAAGTCTACCCACACAAGCAGAGTAACGGTTCTTGAAGCCATCACGCAACTTAGCTTTGACAAAATGTCCTGAGCAATGTTAATGTGCTAAGATAATAAACTCAACACTCTAAAAAATGCTGGGTTGTTTTAACCCAACTTTGGGTCAAATATGGACTAACCCAGCCGTTGGGTTAAATTTTTACATTACATTTTTAACCCAACATTTCGGGTTTGTCCATATTTGACCCAAAATTGGGTTAAAACAACCCAGCATTTTTTAGAGTGAAATCTTTATGAAACCAGATGTTCCTCAATGGCTATGGGGAACTTATATAACTGATGTTGATTAAGAAGATGGGTCATTCCACATCAGAGATCTGCACATCAGAGACACAGTTAACTAAGGGAACAGAAAGCCTGTATGATATTAGCAGAATTGCTAATGCTAATTACAAAATGTATGCATCTTTCATCAAGGTTTAGGTTTTTCTTAGAAGCTTGGGAGAGAGTAACATACATGTCATTGCTAGCCATGTTACAAACATTTGTTTGTAATTGAGTGTATCATGTTTTGGTGACTGGCTGCATTATCACAGAAAAACTACAGTTGGTTTTCATTGACTTTTCCTTATAGGAGACCACCCTATACGTTTGTGAGGTTTTAATTCCACATGCTCAGAATATGAAGTTCAGGGCGACTTTACAAGGAGGTCTCACATTTCAAACACACAACAAAAACTTGGCAAGAGACACCCCAGAAGCAGGAATAAAAGAAAACACACAACATAAAAGAAAACCAGGCCACAGAAAGTGCTTCTCAAAAAAGTAAGAGAAAAAACAATGCCCCAAACAATGACTGGGCACACGCTGCTTTAGAACATTTCCCGGTAACAAGACGTTAAGCCAACTAAACAGACCTAAATATGATGTGTTCTCAGACAGTTTTGGTTCAAGAGAAAAGTCCAAAGGGAGTGTGCGTCTGTGCTTCTAATTACAGATTCCACATTTGCAGTCGAACAGACTGAAGTGGTTGAAGCTCTGTGTTTGGAGCCAAAACAGCTTATGACTAAAAGCCACGATTGGGACTCAAAGAAAGACAAAATTCCCTTCTTTGTAACAAAGGAGTCTCTAAAAGGGATGAAAAATGTGAAGAATTTGAATCAGTTTGTCCTGGGTGCTCCTGGACGACACCTGACACTGATTTACAGAATTAAGGTACAGTGAAGCTCAGCTTTTTAAAACCCACTTCCACCAAACACAAAAGTACCGCTTTGAGATGAGTTTCCAATATATGGGATTTTCATAATCACATTTTTTTCTCTGTTGAAATACTTTTGATGCACATGATTCTATTAGAGAAGCAACTCAAAAAGGGTTTCTTTATAATGATATGATATGTGTTTAGTTCAAAGTCTTAAAGGAACACTCCGACTTTTTGGGACTTTAGCCTATTCACCTTACCCCCCAGAGTTAGATAAGTCCATACATACCTTTTTCATCTCCGTGCGTGCTATAGTCTGTTTGACGCACCCACCGCTAGCCTAGCTTAGCACAAAGACTGGATGTGAATGGTTGCAGCTTTCATACTAATCCAAATGAGTGACAAAATAACGCAAACGTTTTCCTATTTACATGTTGTGGTTTGTATAGTCACAGAGTGTGCAAATATCAAGGCCATATGAGACACAGACATCTTTTAACCGTATAAATACTATATTTTCTGAAGGCAAAGCACTGCTACTTGGGCAGAGTGATAAAAATCACCTGAGACGCACCGTGACGAGGAGCAGAGTGTTCGCTCAGTGTTGGCGTTAGATAGAAAAGCATAGTTTATCATGGGTGTTTGCTTTATTGTATGAGCTGTGACAATAAACAGGGGAGACCAGGTAATACAGTACCATGTTTCATTGATTTCCAACCAAAAAACGCACCCAGATTTATAAATATCACATGAATAAATAATTATTATACAGGAATCAATATATTTTAAATGCAATTTATTAGCTGAACCAAATGTATTCAACATTAGCCTATATAATACAGTATTGCATTACTATAGGATAGAATAAGGGGAAAGTAATAGCACAAATTGTTTTTGCACAATGAACTCACAGCCTATCGTACCCTTTTGCACGCTCAAGTTTGTTATTTCCATGGTTATTTCAAATTTAGGCTACTAGGCGCGCCGCGCGCAGGGTGCAAGTTCAACGCGGTGAACGCGCTCGTTTTTTTCCAAGCGCGTCCGCACCGCATCAAGATAAAAACATATTCATACCCTAATCATATAATAGTGTCACTAACGTTACATTAGCTCTGGCTAATGGCACTGTTACAGTAGGTCATCTAAAAACATAACGGAACACTTACCTCAGCCGCAGGTGATCCACTTGTCCTGTCTGTGCTATCGATGGGATGGCCGTATCCTTCAGCACATTATGGTCCGTGTGGCAAATTCCATTTTTCAAAATAGTCGTCCATTGAAATGTACCGAGCAAACATAATGTCCCTTGATAATCTTAGGTGTGTTTGGATAAATATCCAGAGTAAGTTAGCCAATTCTTCATCCAGTCAGCGTTTTTAGTTGGAATTCTGTGAAACATGGTTACCTCCCCTGTTTACAGTCGCAGCTATTTAAAATAGAGCGAACACATGACTGTAAACTACGCTTTTACTATTTATAAATTGCTGACTCTGTTACCCAAACACCGAGCGAACTCTCCGCTCCTCACCACGGGGTGTCTCCGGTGATGCGGTTATTACTCCGTCAAAGTAGCAGTGCTTCGCCTTCAGAGAATAGTTCCCAGGTTTTATACGGTTAAAAGATGTCTGTGTCTCACTTGACTTTGTTATTTGTACATTATGTGACTATACAAATCACAACATGTAAATAGGAAAACGTTTGCGTTATTTTGCCACTCATTTGGATTAGTATGAAAGCTGCAACCAGTCACATCCAGTCTTTGTGCTAAGCTAGGCTAGCGGTGGGTGCGTCAAACAGACTTATAGCACGCACGGAGATGAAAAAGGTATGTATGGACTTATCTAACTCTGGGGGGTAAGGTGAATAGGCTAAAGTCCCAAAAAGTCGGAGTGTTCCTTTAAAGGGGAATTTGACTAATCAACACTTGCTATTTTTTGTTCAGGCTACTTTTATTTCTTGAACAGCTGTTATGGCCTATGAACTTGTGATGTCAGGCCAGCTTAACACATCATAACAATGATACTCTCAGACAACCTTCAAAGCATCATATTCCTGTGTTCAGTGCCAGACGCTGCACGAGATCTCCTAAGCTCCCAGCATCCAATCTTGCTTGAGTGTGAATGATGACATCTGCTACTAGGGAGACTTCACTGTGTTAGATAAGACTAGAAATCCAGTCGTCATTTTTGCATCACAAAATGCATGTAACTGCACTGTAAAAAAATATTAAAAATATTATTGGTTAATTGAAATTGAGTAAATACAATGGAGATTGGTTTAATAAATAGTAACTAAAAATATGTATCTGAACAAAATTCAATATTTAAGTTGATATGACAAAATAAAATAAAAAAGTGCACAGGATTTCAAATATTTTTCAAGAACATTTTTTGTAAAAAGTATCATTTATGTCTTCATTTATGTCTTTAAAAAGCAATGTTTTCCGAGTTACTCAGCCTTGAAGGAATTAGATCTACATACAGTCAGAGAATGTGAAATGTAATTATAACAGGCATACAGAGCTACACTGAGAACATGAATGGGGGGCAGAGCCATTACATAAACAATCTTCACTAATGTGAGAAATAGCAGTATATCAGAACTGAGCTCACGCCTCCAGAACAATCTCACACGGCTGCAAGTCATTGTGTACAGGCGCTAAATAGGTCGATCAGCAAACACTTCACATTTCCAGAAAAGACTGGAACATGATGGACAATAGTCTATCCTATCGGCTTTTTATGAAGCCATATCTATTTGCAGCTGAGCAATAATCATTGTTATTTTTACTGAAGTCACAAGGCAGGGAGAACAGCTGTCCAAAAACAATTCACATGAGAAAAACCACTCCCCTCAAAGTAAGGGTAGGCCATACTATCTCAACATGAGTCCATGAACAGTTTGATGTTTAATCTTGGTATAACACAGGAGATTAACTGGAGGTTTGCTATGATATAAGTGAGCATAAGTGGAGCATTAGCAATCGTTTACTTTTTTTTTACAATGAGTATTTAACCCAGTTATTCAAACTGTTGGGTGATATTAACAAAGATGCAAAGTTGAAAAGATGACAAAGTTCCAAAATTATTCAATAGACTGAATTCTATAATTTTCAATTGACTGCAAATTGGTGTGTTTTTTATG
This sequence comes from Pimephales promelas, assembly GCF_016745375.1. The sequence goes on along the minus strand of NW_024121210.1, from coordinate 25,296,439 downwards.
TAGATTTAAGAACTTTTATCATATAAACACTGCAGTCAAATGCAAAGGCCCTGGACGCCTTAGTCTGTTAGTCTAACGTCACAGAGCCACCTTGTGGTGAAAAATGTAACTACTAATAAAACTACAGTGAGTGTATTCAGAAAAGGGAACTATATCAACTTCATCCCTGTATAGCCTATATTCTTAAATGATTCGTAAGAAATAGAACATGTTTAACAACTTTAAAATACATTAGTATCCACATTAGTATGCTTAATTTTTAATTTTTATATATTTTAATAATAATAATAATAATAATAATAATAGTGCTCACATCGTGTTGTTGTGACCATGATCCATCAACACCATCACACAAACTGTAAAGTAATTATTTTGGATTTTTTATTTACTTATTATTTTTATTATTATTTTTTTTTTTTGAGAATTTCTTTCATTTTATGTATGTCCATCCATACTAATAACTGTTTTAACTAGCCAGGGGAGTAAAAAATACAAAGAAATTAATTAAAGCACTGGTATTTTTTTTTACTTCATTAAAATTAAAAGAATCTAACCAAAAAAAAATTGACTTTCAAATTTAATTAGATTTTTTTTTTAAATAACAAAATTTTTGTAAAAGCTGAAAAAAAAAAATCAGAAAAGTTGTTACCTATAACTATTAGGAGCTAATATGTTGTCCTTTGCAGATAATGGAAAAGAGCATATAATAGTTCACATTAAAATCATTGAATAATAATTTCAGTAAATATTTTGAGCAGCTGTAAATAAAGCACATTCGCTCCATCTGCTGGACAAATGCAGATATACAAGCAGATGTGAACAAATGTGGGAGTTACTTCTAAAATATTTAAATCCATAACAGGCCTAAAATAACTGTTTTTATATTGTTATGTTTTCAATAGTATAGTTTATAGTTTAAATCTATACATTAAAATTAAAAATGACTATAAATTAAAAAAAGTTCTGTTTTGAAATAAATTAATACTTTTATTCAGTAAGGATGCAATCCATCGATCAAACTTGACAAGAATAACATTACAAAAGATTTCTATTTCAGTTTTCTATTTCTTTTAAGTTTTTTTCTATTATTATCAAAGAATCCTGAAAAAACAGCATCACTATTTCCACAAACATATATTACATATCCCAACATTGACAATAATAAATGTTTTTAGAGCCCTAAAACAGCATATTGGAATTATTCCTTAAGGACCATGCGACACTGAAGACAGCAGAAATGATGCTGAAAAATCAGCTTTGCATTACAGGGATAAATTACATATTAAAATAACAGTATATGAAAATTTAAATTATAATAATGTTTTACAATATTTTCTTAATTCAATAAAAGTCTTTTTGAGGCATGTCAGTACTACTCCCACGTACTGTATACATCATCACGCTCCAGCACACTTGACATAATACATCACAATACAGAATCTCAACACAAATATGCCATTGTCCATAGATGTGCAGCCTTAATCACATGCATGAATGCAGAATATCATTTCAGCGCTGACCCTCTAACCTAAAACCACAAACTCGACCCCCTCCAAACATTCATCAGAGGACCTCCTTATTACCAATCCATATAAAACGACAGGAATGTTTCTTTAAACAGACGGTCTCTCTTTAACAAAATCTAACAAAAGCTCTAACAGTACTAACTTCAAAATTATAAACAACTATGGCATTTTTTTTTTTTGATCTGCTAGGATCAAAAACGGTAACATTGATTCAAGTGTCCTTGGAGCTAAGAAAGCGCTACCAGCATGGAAAAGCTATTTTTAGGGTGTGTGTTTGTACAACAAGCAGTACAAAGCATGAAAACCTGACAAGAATATTTGAAGAGTTCAGATGCAAAACCTCTAAGTGCCATTTGAAATTTTCTTCTAAAATGATGATTTTTATCAAGCTTGTATATTAAAGTTCAGTAATTTCACTTAAATGGCAATGAAGATTACCTATTAATTGTCATTTAAGTGAAATTACTGAACTTAAATATACAAGCTTGATAAAAATGGTCATTTTAGAAGAAAATTTCAAATGGCATTTGGAGGCGTTTGCATCTGAACTCTTCATTTATTAACACCTTACAATAAGGTCTAATTTCTAAACATTAGACAATGCATTATAACATAAACTAAAATGAACAATATACTTTTTAAAGCATCATGATTGTTAATGTTAGTTAGTAAAAACATAATTTTTCATTGTTCACAGTGCATTAATGTTAAAAATACAACTTTTGATTTCTAAATATTGAAATTAACATTGACTAAAATTAATAAATGTCTGGGGGGAAAAATACTATGGACGTAAACGGGTGCGGTCAACTATTTGATTACCGACATTTGTTAAAATATCTTCTTTTGTGTTCAGCAAAAGACAGAAATGCATACAGGTTTGGAACAACATGAGGGTGAGTAAATTGGTGAACTATCCCTTTAACGTTAACAAATGAAACCTTATTGTAATGAAAACTGTCAATCACCCAAACCTTCCTGACATGACCTGCCATAGTTTCTGTAAATTGAACCTAATCAGATGCGTCGTGTCAGATTTTCAAATCCAAATGCAATTTATTAAACACAAACTCAATGAACTCGGGTAACATAAGGTGAATTTCCCACAAAACGCCATGTATACTGTAAGTGTAATGCATTACACACAACCTGAACCTGAAGAGGGTATGAATCTTCCATTCATTTGCATATGCAAAAAGGCTACACAAATTACGTCACATGCCAAACTGAGTCGACCAACTCATTCAAAATGAGTTAAATTAATCTAATCCTCATTATGAACTGATGACAAGCTGACGTGTCATTTTTACACCTTTACAACCCATAGATGGTGATGCAATCGGTCATCAGTTTTATGGATGGTTTTAGTATATAAACAAATGCAAGAATGATACCACTTCAGACACTTTACAAAAACACTTCAACACAGCTGACATGCCATATATTATAGCACTCACAGGACCGCCTTGTTAAATAAAAGATGTTCAAATAGCCTGTTAAAAAATCCTGAAAATTGTCAGTGTATTTAAAAGGCGTGGAAGGTATTTACACTAGAGCTGGGGTTTGCGTTAAACAAAGCATTGCGTTTATTTCTAAAAAGTTTGTGACTGAAGCCTGGAACTCTTTATATGGAGGGCTTGCATTAAACAAAGACGTCTTTTAACCCTTTCAGTTCCCAGACTTAATTTTACTCCATGAAAAACTTCACCAGCACTATGACCACACCTTTGCTGTCACATCGGTAAGTGCATATGACACAGTAACACTGACATAATGTCCTAACAGGTGAAATATTAACAGGGATTTACAGCATGCATGTATATGCACGTATCTATCATATGAATTTAAAATATGAAATACAAGTCAAACTTACATGCTAATGCTCTTCTGCTTTAGGGAGTTTGACCCACTGCCCTTTTTGCTTTGGGATCCCCCCATGATGTTGGTCTGTTTAGAGCGTATATACAAATATATTTTTAAGGTGGCCCTAGCAGGTGGAGTTGGCTCATCTTGGCTCCTGTCCGACAGTCAGAGTCATACAGCCCAGTGCTACAGCAGTGACGGTGCAAAGTGTGTCAGATATGCTGAAACACTGCTTGTTTCTACGCTGCTCGCCCCTCCCATCTCAGCACACACACACTCCTACAGTAGCACATGACCTCTAAACACACACACATTAGCTGTCAGTCAGATATGGGAGATTCCACGGAACGCTGGTAGGGAGGGATACGCGTCAGGCATCCATCCCGACAGGTTTATCTTATTGCGTTTTGAATGGACCTGCATTGATGATCTAAAGTGATCATGTTTTTTTTGACAAGCAACAACATGTGGACTTGGACAAAGTTCAGTTAACAACAGTTTCTTGTAAATGTTGCTGCGATCTCATGAGACAGTCTAATTAAGGTTCAACTTCATATGTGGGTCGAATCTGATTAGCTGTTCTTTTTTTAGACCATATCGAGGTAAAAATGACGTGATGTGATGTTCTAAAAAAAGGCCGAGTGCAGATACGAGTAAGAACAGCAGTGCTTGTGGTAGGGTTGTTTTTTTAAGGGAGTAACTTTTCAGAATTTGAAACTGTTAGCATTTACTCACCCTCGTGTCATTCCAAACTTGTACGACTTTCTTTCTTCTGTGGAACATAAAAGAAGGTATTTCAAAGAATGTTCACGCTGCTCTTTTCCACACAATGGGCGTCGATGGGGACTGGGGATGTCGAGGTCAAAAAAGCACAATAAGATTATCATAAAAGTAGTCTTAATTCAAGTCTTTTAAAGCCATACAATAACTTGGAATGGGGAACAGATTGAAGTTTAAGTCATAATTCACTTAACATTATTACAGATTCAACTCATATAGAACAACTCAACAGCAGCTTGGACATCCTGCCTAACATGTTTGTGTTCCACTGAAGTATGTTTCAAAATACACGTGGGTGACTGATGACAGATTTTGATTTATAGAATAAGCTCCTTTAAGATCTGGGCTGATGTCGGAGTAGATAACCATGTGAGCAGTGCTTCAACATTCAGCACAACTGCGCCTCCGGTAACACAAGTTTGATTCCTGGCTCGAGGTCCTTTGCCAAATCCTGTTTCTCTCTCTACAACCCCCCAGATCTGGACAGATATGCAAAAGCATTTAGTTAAAATAACAGTCAACTTTCTACAAGCAAAGTCTACTTTCACATTGAAAATGCTTTCAGTCTTAAGTGCGTGACTAAATGAAAACTTCTGCAGGCCCAATAAACACACGGAGCAACGGTGATATTTCATTAGCTTAACTGAATAGTTTGGTGCATATAGCGTTTAATCTATTGGGGAACTAAAGCCAATTATGTACCTTTAAATGTTGTTAAACTGCTTAAAATGTAGGGTAAATCTTCAGGCAAAAAAAGTTCCTCACATATACCTGACACATTTTTACCCACATTTGCAGATCTCACACTACGCTGACACTGTCTGAACACTGAACTGAAGTTGTTCTGAGATACGTGTGGTTGGCTGGTTTCAAAGCAATAGAATGCCTCAGTATTAAAAAAGCAGCTGACGACACACCTCTTCCCGAAGGCAGTTAACCACTCCACAACATTAAACCAAGTCTCACACACACACTATACTATATTCGCCATGTTATCATTATCATGTGACCTACCAGCGTCAGTTACGTCGCTTCACTGTCAATCATAAATCCTGCCCCATGGCCTCAAGTGATAGTAAAGAATCCATTGTATGCACACTTCCGAATCTTGCCGGGAAAAAACTGTGAATTCGGACATACTTCTTTTGTCACATACTGTTTTTTGCCTACTGTATAGTTGGGAAGTGATTTCGGATGCAGATTTCAAATTCTTTGCATTTCATGTATCCGAGTGCAAAGGCTTCTTGAACAACAACAACTTTTGTTCATGGGGAATTGATTGAATGGTTGAATGGTCAGGGTTTGCTATTGTCCCGCCCTTGTGCCTGGGTTGACAAGTGGGTTGACATTACAAGCCATCCCACCAACTGAGATGGTCCTCACTGCAGAACACGAAATCCACCTTAAGTATACCTAAACCTACCCATCTCTCCACCCCCTGATGCCTAACCTCACCTATAATATATAATAATAAAAAGGGGCACACACACATAAAAATAATATATAATAATATATATATAATAATAAAAAATGTCTCTGTCTTATAAAGACCTCAGGCAATTGTCAACTTGTAAGTTGATTAAATTAAACAAAATGTAACTCCACAACAACTACATCCGTGTATCCTCTAACCATTCAGAAATGTGCGTAGAGCAGCTTATTTGCATTTAAAGGGACACACACACTTTGACAAGCTATAGCAAATGATTTGGGGGACTATTTTGAGCTGAAATTTCAGACACATTCTAGGTAAACCATATATGTATTATGCCCCTTTTCACAACATGTATTATAAGCCACCTTTAAGTGAACACAAACAGTTGAAAAACAAAATGCAGTCACAGGCTGCTGCCACTGTCTTAAAGTGACAGCAGCCTAATATATACCTGCTGCCAAGTTCTGAGATCATATTTAAAAAAATATGTATATGTCAGTTTTTCCCCATGATATCAATATCAAAATTGTGGCCAGTGAAAATACTGAGTCGCTAGTAACTTTTGAAAAGTAAAATTATGTGCATTAATAAATAATTTAAAGCCTTATAAACAGCCTACTAAACACTGTAATACTGCATTAAAAAAAATGTTGATTTTGATTTCATGGTGCCTTTAACTTTTGAAAAGTAAAATTATGTGCATTAATAAATAATTTAAAGCCTTATAAACAGCCTACTAAACACTGTAATACTGCATTAAAAAAAAAATGTTGATTTTGATTTCATGGTGCCTTTAAAATAATTAAAATTCTAAAAATAAAAAAATAATTTTTTTTTTTTATCAAATTTGGACATTGTTGACGTAAACAAATGGGTTTTCACTCATGTCATGACTTTGAAACCTCAAACCGAACCTCTGAATTAGGATGTGCATGTATTACCAAAAGCTTTAGTAAAGTGGTAATAACACAGTCTCATCCCAAGACGTCATATAACTGACGTCTTGGGACGTCTTTTGACCATACGTCAATATTCGCCTTTTTAGGGCCCCCTTAAATGTCGGTAGATGGTTATCGGGTCCTAACTCTACCCCAGACCTAAACCTACCCCTAAACCTACCCCATCACCTAACTCACGTTAAAGGTAAAAGCGTCAGTTCTATGAGGGCCCGGGATCGTCATCTACCGACGTTTAAGGTGGCCCTAAAAAGGCGGATATTGACGTATGGTCAAAAGACGTCACAGCAGGTCCCAAGACGTCAGTTATATGACTTCTGATGAGACTGTGTTATAATGACACAATCTGGTAGGTAAAGACTGCCCTCTTGTGGTGGGGGAGAGCAAATAGACAAAGAATGATGCCAGAAAACCTCAATATAGAGAATTCTTCAACATAAAGCATACTTGGTACGACAATTTCTGCTTCACTCAGATGACCCCAAAGACAAACATTTTTAAAGTTCTTCAGAAAAGAATAACCAAACAACATGCTGAAGAAAATTCAAATGTAAGACAGCTGCTGTGTCTCATTTTAAAGCTGCAGGGGTCGCATTTGTCGGCAGCAATTGTTTATGCTTCAGTAGGAATAAGTCAAATTTATAATGGTTTCTTTTTTTTTAAAATGAGACATCCTTGATGACGTATGTGGCCAAATGAGACAGCTAGCATGTGCTTACATGTATTTACATAGTTGCCATGCAACAAGCAGAACTAGAACTAGAGCGTCCGGAACATGAGAAATTCTTTCAGTCGGGTCTCTGTGAATTCTATCATCTTTCTCTTCAGAGGCACAGCACCATGAGTGATCTCAGTCTGTGAAACTTCCCATTGTTTACTCAACATATTTCCACATCCTTCTTCCACAAGGGACAATTACATAGTCCACTGCACATTGTAGGGGTGCAAGTATCTGAACATGGCATATACTGATTCAGAAGACTAGACGTTTCCCCCTCCAGCATTTTAACTCAACTGATGGGCACAAGACTCCACATTTCCAAGCAATGAGAGTTTTTAGGTGTGACCTCAGCCTCAAGAAACTTGGAAATACCAGAAAGAAAGAGAAAACCAAGCCAAAGATGATGCAATCTACATGCAAAGGTCTTTTGAGACAGCTGGTCACTTAGTTGTTTCTGACAACCAAGCCAGGCATTTATCATTTAATATTTTTGTAAAATACCGATTTTCACATCTTATTCAGTGCCTCTGCATTGTGAAAAAACATCTGCCAACAGTGAGTCAACAGTGAGGGTCTCTGATTAAAGTTTTCCAAACGTGGGCAGTTTGGAGACTTGTTGTGTGTCTTTCTTTGTTAGAGTGAACACACTTACAGTACTGACTTTAATAGAGGTCAGTTTTCTCATGTGGTTAACACATGTGACTGACTTGGTAATGAGACAATTCAGCTCTCCATTTCCTTCGGCACAGCTCAAATAAAGTTTTCAACTTTGATCATCATGCAGGACAGGTATTTAAGTTTCCATGAATTGGTCAACCATGTGATATGAAAGGAACGCAGGACGTCAAGGATTACAAAATGTGTGCACTGATGTGTGTAAGTCGCATTAACTAGGTGGGGGCCATTTAACTAGGGGAAAATATACTGGTGAAAACAACAGCACCTTTTTGAGAGACAACATGGCCAAGAAAAAAAAAAAAGACTTTAGCCTAAAAAGTTTAGCCTAAAAGACATCTATAGTGAACATATTTGTTTTCTTAACCAATTCAAGTCTATGAAGCATTTTGATATACAATCTTTAGAACAAAGTGTCTAAGCCTACTGTATAAGAAGCAATAGCATTTGAATAAATTAACTTTGAATGTATTAATTATAGTTAGAGACAAAACGAAGTGACTGAGCGGGTGAAAACCCACCTGAATCTTATCAAAAAAAAAAAAAAAAAAAAAAAAAAAAAAACTTATTTAAACATTCCATTGATGTTTAATAGATTGTGTATAGGCTATGTTATGCTATATATACATATATATATATATATATATATATATATATATATATATTATTATTATTATTTTATTTTTTTTCCAAATAATAATAATAAAAAGTAGCCTATCACTTTAGCTTGCCTCCAGGACCGAGTTTGGATACTCTGGCCTGCTAAACCAAAGCGTAAAATCCGTGATTTCATTATTCATCAGTTATTGGAAGTATGATTCATATCACGCGAATCGATTAAAACAGTTGGTTTTAATTAACTAATTTAAAAAAATAACGTGATACGCTCCAAATGTCATGCACTGACTATCTCTGGCTTACGATCAGACATTCTTGACAGAGGTTCAACTGATTCATGATAAGGTTCTCCTCAAAAAAGCGATTCTCCTTAAACCTCTTCAATTTGATTTAATGGACTGCCATGAAATCTTGAGAGAGTTCGCTCGACTGAGAGCAAATTCTTCCGTGAGCAGCGTGCGTAAACTCGAGCGCGCGTTCATGTCATGCAGGAGTTGAAGTCCGCTTCAGATAAGAAAAAAAATGACACATTTCTGAAACATTCTTGTGGCGTTTCCTCACCTTTAATGATGTTTTTTTTCACAGCAGCTTCATCCAAACTTCGTTTTTCAAGTCTTTATATATAGTTTGAAAAAATCTCTCTCAAGTAGCGGAACTCCTAACTTACATTTAAAGAGACTCGTAAATCCCGACGGTAGTAAAGCTGTTGTGTTCATTGGCTGTGTGTGTGTGGACCTCTTGGCGGAGGATGGGAGGGCAGTTCATGACTCTGTATGGAAAGAGGATGTTTTGTAATGTGTGGCGCACTATTCCAGACGGATAAATGGGAAATGAACGAACTTCCCGGTGGTTATGATCTGAATTCTGCCTTAAAGACACAGTGCTGGTATGTGAAGAATGTATTACAACAACTACATCGAATCTGGGATACAGATAGGCATCACAAAAAAAAACATTTTGAGTAAGGAATTTAATAATAATAATAATAATAATAATAATAATAATAATAATAATAATATAACATTATGAACACACAATATTAAATCAACAAGTAGAAAACACTGACCCAAGCTATAAGTATACATTAAGTTCCTTTTACAAAGCACATTAGTGCACAAAAGGGTATTGTGTTGATCAAATGCCTCAAAGCCTGCCTTGAGAATACTGCAAAAATATCCTAATACCTGGCAACAGTTCAACTGGGACTTATTATTTTTGGTAACACTTTATTTTACAGTGTCCTTGTTACATATGTTACATGATAGTAATAACAGTAAATTATGCGCAACTAACCCTCAACCAAATCCTACCCTAACCCTATAGTAAGTACATGTAGTTGCTTAATATTACTCAATAATTACAGTGTAACAATGACACCTTAAAATAAAGAGTAACCATATTTTTTTAAGGTAATGAATTGGATGGTTAAGGTGTGGAGAGAAACGACTCACTGTGGACTGGACTGGCATTAAAGCTTGTCAGTACTAATACAAAATAGCATTTATAAAGGAGCACATCCAACAGGATTATTTCCATAAATCTCTTTCAGAACCAACAGAGCAGTATCTTCTGACTCCCTGCAAACAAAACAGGGAGAATTATTTATTTCGGGGAATGATGCATATATGGGTATCATGAAAGATTTCCTCTTACCAGTAGCACAGATGGCTCTGTATCGCAAACAGGTACTCATTGAAACTTTCAATTGGTGTCTCCTGAAGGACAAAGTCAATACGTCGCCCACGATTCAACATTCCCACCTTGAAGTTTCTCTGTTCGTGCTCCATTGGTGACACTGCACCACAAATATTCAAACGTGAGATGGGACATTCAAATGTGAAGTGGATTTTTATAAATATCTGAATAGTAAAAGTGCAATTCGATACCTTCTTCTGCTTCATCAGTAGGGGTCACAGAACTGAGTCCACCCTCTGCGAGCGCTGGCGATGGGACCTGAGAAATGCTCTGCCAAACCATTCGTAAGGAACCCAGTAAATCAGAACTGACTCGAGTCAACCCTTCTTTGAGTTCTGTAGGCATCAAAGACATTTCGTTAGCCTCAGAGACATTTTTGAATATACAAACTATGGATTTCGTTCCATAAAGTGATGTAATACCGAGGTGCATCCTCTTTCTGCCTTTATGATGGGGTATCAACATTGGTGGCAAGTCCACATCCTGAGACACAAGCATGGGCTCGATCCGATACGCCACAGGGTCAAACTGCATAGATTACATTCAAGGTTTAAGAACATGGCTCTAAGGAAGATATAAGGTTCTCAGTCAGTGTTTTTGAGCATGTCTTACTGGATGGAAGATGTTATAGAAACCTTTGCAGGTAGGGAAGCTGTAGTTAGGATCAATCCTCTTCAGACCTCGAACAGTCAAAAACATTCCTATGGGTGAACCGACAGCAAAGAAAGCCTGAGGATGAAAGGCTAACTGAGGATAGTCAATGGATACCTGCAGAATAAAGAACAAGCTATTTGGCAACTGTATCTTAAACACTGAAATCATTTGAATTTTTAAGATGTTTCTATTCATATTAATGGAGATTCAAGAGACTAAACTAGTCTTAACTTGGAGGTACATACAAAAAAAAAATAGTAAATAAAAAGTTGTATATTATATACAGCATATTAGACTGGTTTCTGAAGGATTATGTGACACTGAAGACTGGAGTGATGATGATCACAGGAATAAAGTAATATATATTTTTAATACATTCAAATAAAAGCCAGCTATTTTTTATACTTAAAACATACAAATACTTACTTGTCCAATGCCAACATTAAAATGCTGATAATCAAATGCACTAGTGGTGGGGGTTTGATGTTCATGAGCTTTTCTCATCCCTAGACTTGTGGAGAGTGTCTCATTTTGGGGTGCGTTACCACTTCCGATTCTGGAGTTCTGTTGGATATTCAAGAAGTAGTTAGTAAAAAGGTAATAAAGCAAACATTTCGATCTAAAACAATGGACTCTTATCGGCCTTCCCTTCTATTGCTGGGTGTGGAGAGGAAGCTTCACACAATTAAGCTACATTGCAAACTTTTCCACTTCTGCCAAGAACCATTGAGGCTAGAAGGAATTTCAGGAATTACCTTCCATTTCTTGACACAGTCCATCAGTTTCTTGCGAGGACCAAGGGGTAATCCGATATCTTGTAGGTCCTTCTCTGAGCAGAGCGTCTGAAACGGTTTAATTGGAATAAGGAAGGTGAAATGACGAATTGGAATGTGGTGTTTTAAGATGTGTGGTTTGTGTTTCAGGAGAGAAAACTGACCAAAGACTCCATATCCACTTGTTCTCTCTGCAGAACATTGAGGTGCTCTTCCAAGCCATGGCTCTTCAGCGCCTCCTCCAGACTCTCAAAGGAACTGCAGCCCGTGTCAACGTGAGTGTCCTCCTGGAGCTGTGCAGACCACAAAAACATTGATTTGAATTGATCACACTTATATTCTTTGAAATCTATAAAAGCAATAGAATAATCTGCTCTAATCTGCAGATATATCTTTGTTAGCAGTGGATGTGCTTCTCCTATCCAAGTTGGTGGTTATAAACCAAAGGAGAAATATTGTTTATCAGCATTGTGACAACTGAGTTGGCGTAAACCACATGCTGACTGTTTGTTCAAAGACTGCAGGGAAAATCGTTAATCGTTTTAACAGAACTAATATTATGACAAACCAGTGTTATTTTAACATTATTTTATACTATTATTAGCATCAATTACTTTTTTATATTTCAAAATAGCTTTAATTTATCTTTAAATCAGTTTTAAGTTTAATAATTTGAGTACTTCTACACTAATTACATAATTAATTAAATAATAATTACATTAAAGTAATTCAGTATTTTATTTAAGTGAGTTGGCAAGGGAACATTTCATTTTTTATGTAATATTTACATTATATTTAAATTAGCAAAATAAATCTGGTGCGACACTGGTGCGAACCTCATGAGCTGTGGCATCTGCACTTGTCTTCTGATTGGTCAGGAGATCAAACAGGATCAATGAGCCTGTATAAAACAAGACACAATATTGGAAAAACTTTCAACAAGAAATGTTGCACTGTCCGTAAGTATTGGTTATTATGTCACCAAACCAAAACAGCAATTCTGTTCTGAAATGCACAGTTATGTACCGAGGCTGTGTCCAACCAAGGAAACGTGTCCTGTAAAGTGTGGATTCCTCTGAAGAAAGAGGCTGTGGAGACGGTTGATCTCAGAGGCCACTGTATCCACTATCGTCTGGCAGTATGTGGCACTATTGTAGAAGAAAAGGTCCAGCACGGTGTCGTTGCTGAACTGACGGAGACGGCTAATGCTAGGCAGTGTGATTCTCTCAATATCTCTGTTTAAAATAGAAATAAAACAGTAAAAAATGCTTGTGGGTCAACACATATACACACAAAGAGAGAGAGGGAGTCAAACGTCTTACTTGTCAACTCCTGTAGTTTCTCCATGTAAGACTTTGTGCCAGTTGACCGGAAGATACTCAACCCTTCCAATGATGCACAAGTCATCACTCTGCCTGAAGTGGCTGTTTAAGAGGCCGTTGGAGGCGTTTCGAAATTCATTAACTGCAGCAGGGAATAGAAATTTGTCAGTATGCTTAAAAAAAAATTGTACAATAATATGGAATATATGTTAAATGTGTAAAACATGGCTTGTGAACTGCTCGATTGCTAAACAATCCAACATATTGGGAAGAATGTTCATTTTTAGTTTTAGATGATAAAGAAGCTCACCACACTGAACAATGCCACGGAGACGTATGTCACAGGCCGGACCGATACCATGAACCATGAACACCAGGTGGTCTACTATCTCTGGTTCTCCTACAGAAACACAGCAAGAAAATATATCAAAAGACTGATATTGTTAGCTAACAAACATTCCAAACCACTAACCCTAAGCCAGGCTTGAGCTTTACTGTTTAAAAATCTAAGGCAGCATCCTTATTAAAGTGAATAGGAGAGACTTAAATTAAATGAGTTTGATGCGTTCACTCCATGTCATCATAACTATAATTTGAGATGACAACACGCAACGTTTTAACACACATACAACTACACAGTTTACAGAAATATTAGGTGGAATAGTCCAATAGAGTTTGATGTTATCATGTTCTTATGCTAACAGTGTCATACTTTAATGCGCATAAAAATACATAACTAAGGCCTTATGAAGGCTCCACAAATTTCTTTTTACAATGTGACTTTAAAAGTTAAAAAACAAAACACAGCACAGAAATATTGGGCAATATGGTCAATTTCCAGTTACTGAAGTGTTTTATTTATCTTTATCTAGTATATGTTGTCTACATTTCTCTACATAATAGCCATCTTGGATGAGCCTCTCACAATGCATTCTGGGACTGTCTACATTAAGGCTATAAGTATTTCTGCTTTAGAATTTGGCCAAAATTAGGTATTTTATACCATTTGGAAGTGTATTTGTATCAGAAACATGTAACTAGTAACTATAACACCCTAATATTTTGAACAGAGTTTTAGGGAGCTGCACTTACCCTCTGGTATCTCCAGTGGAATATTCTCAACTCCTCTCTTTATAGTTATGGGTTGAGTTCGTTCAGATGGGGAAGGGGGAAAGTCCTTGCAACCACTGGGATACTGTGTCATAAGCTGAGGTAAAGCAGTGAGAGAGACTAAATGTAACTTGTGAACAGAAAAGTGTCCATTTTCCATGAGCTTTACATTTAAATACTACCTTTGGATTGTGAAGGATCACAGTTTCCCCTGTAGGGAGCTCCAAATTCGTCTTCCATTCATCCAGCGTAACTGCAATCATATAGGCGTCCTGTTTTGGAATATAGAAAAAGTATTAAAAACTATACAAATTTAACTTATTCTAGAAAATCTGTGCGTCTCACCTCTAGGAAATCACCGAGTTCCTCGCTATAGGGAGTGTAGGTCACTTCTTTGCTGCCTTTGTGGAACCAGGAGCATCGTCTGACCTCGGTGGGCTTCTGTTCCCAATACACGGAGTAACGCTTTCTTTCACATAGCTTGACGTCATATCGTCTTCCATCTGTAGCCACAACCACTTCATCCTTTTCACTTTTCCCCACTGCAAACAAACCAGATCTCGTGGTTACCGTTCTGCTAATAAACTGACTATTCTTTCAGTAGTTGCAACGAATAGGATTTAAAGTATCCAGAAGGAGACAATGGGAGACCTCGACTGTGAGCATCCTCCAGTCGCCGTGAGTCTTCTCTGCTGAAGGGTTGCCAGGTGTCCTTGGAGTCCACCTGCTTGTTGTAGAACCAGTGGTACTGGACGGGTTCATACGGCTCAGAAATACTCATGCTGAGAAGAGCAGAGACGCCACACCAAGACCAACGGACTGCAAATATAATGTTGCCATGTTTTTGTTTAGTAATACACTAATGGTCTCTGCAACCTCATTTGTGTACACACACAAACACACTCAAAATTGTTTTTATATCTTTACATAGACTCTCTATTGACATAATGATTTTAATACTGTGCAAACTGTATATTCTATCCCCTAAACCTACCCATCACAGGAAACTTTGTGCATTTTTACATTTTCAAAAAACATCACTTTGGCAAAACTTTCTAATTTTACTATATTTGTGGGGACATTTGCTCTTCAATATAGGTTAAATCCCGGTTAAATCACACACACACACACACACACACACACACACACACACACACACGTTAGGTCCTGTCAATATAGGTTAAACAGGAACACGCACACATACACTTTATATATTGGATACTTTATATATTCCATTGGTCACAATGGATAAAATCATCTACTAAATGAATAAATGTTGATTTACATAAATAAACACATTAAACTATTTTTTCTATATTGCTTCACTGAGTTTTTAAAGAATTATCATATTTTTTTCAGGGTTTTAAGACTTTATAAGCTAGTTACACCACCAAGACATTTTGGGTTTTATTGCTCTGCAATATACAGTATATATAACTTTTTAACATCATTTAAAAAAAGAATAGCAACATAAAATGTTGTTAATATAATAACAACAGAGTAAAATAACATAAAATATTGTCCATTTCCAATAAGAAATGAAAAGCAAAAATTACAGAAAATTGGAAAGCACAATTTGACTTGAGATATTTTTAGTATGACTTTTTATATTAAATTAGCTTTATTTATTTATTTATTAATGATTCACATTAACATTAGCTGAATAAACAAATAATAAAAACAGAATATGTACATTTTTATACAAAAAATAATAATAATAAAAAAAAAAAAATTTAAGTCCCAAAAGTTTTGAATATAATTTAGCAATTTTTAAAATGTGATAAAATTTGGTTTGCATTGAGCCCACTTCTTTTAATGTAACGTTATATGGTATTTTCCCAATAAATTAAATAACTATAAATCATTCTGAGTAAGGAAAAACACACCAAATACACACATTTCTATCATAGATTTCAGTTTTCTATTAATAAATATTTCTAAAATAATCTTGAGTAAATAGTGAAAAAAACAACAACAACAGATGTGGCTATAGTTTCTTTTTCTAGTCCACAACATCCACAGGTAGCGATAAAATAAACTTAATTCTTTCCAAAACATGCTTAGAAGGATACATTCTCTGAAGTATTTTGTATAAATATAAATGTTTTAGGCAATTCCAATGCTTTGTGCTTTAAATGACTTTTGCATTTTACTCAAACATCAAGGAGAGCGGTAAGCTACGTCATCACTATGGTGCCCAGGCAGCGCTTACGTAATATTGGACGAGGGCAGCAAAACAAATGACTAGTTAAATTATCAGTTGGTTCACCCGGCAATGTGTTATGGACAATACAAAATTACCTAACTAAAGTGTTTTTGTCATGCGGACAGAGGACAGCGTTTGTGTTGTACTGCAAAAATAGGGCACGACATTGAAATGAGCGAGGACAATGAAACAAACAAACTGCATTTTATATGACCGTTTCAAGGTAGCACATAAATGACGATTCGATATATGAAAGAAAAAAATGCATAGAAAATACACATTGTATCACAAGGACAATTGATTTATTGACACCTAATACTGTTTGGAAATATTTAAAACACGATGTCAATACTGACTACTTACTGGTCGTAAGTATTACGAACGTTTATCATCTGATACAACAACAAATGAAGGCAAATAAGAGGGAAAACCATAATAATGCATCGCATCGAAATCTACTCACCGGCTGCTCGTAAGGATGCCCGCTTGGGACAAATTTGACTTCTGACAGAGAGAGCAAACCCCACACTGTAATTCACTAGTAGTCAAGTCCCAAGTAGCGATGCATCTAACGGGAGCTGAAACCTTATACGTATTCTTTGAGTCTAAAGGTCGACTGATAGGAGGAATTTTGAAATAATCAATCAACGACAGTAACTACATTTCATCATGGTGAGATGGGTTATTATGAGTCAATGAATCTGAAATTGGGTTCATAATCTCATGCATAATGATCTCACTATGATCTCAGGATAAATGATGCATTCTTTAGTGTCTTGCATTGCATAAGATGTCCTTTTAGAGTTTATTTTTAGAAAGACCACATTGGAGAATGGACTTTATTTTATTTTTAAATATTTAAACTGTTTGACAAGACATTTAAACGAGTTTATTTCTTCCGTTGAACACAAAATAATATTTTAAGGAGTTGATGGAAGCCATTGACTTCCATAGTATTTTTTCCCCTATGGAAGTCAATGGCTACCGTCAAAGTTTCATTACTAGTTTTATAAAGTTTAGAATCATGGTAAAAAAAAAAAAATAAATTAAAAACTCAAATATAAGAATACTGATTAAATAGTGACCAAAAATACAAACCTAAAATTTGAAGCTTCAAAGTTTATATAAACGTATGTATTATATTTAGTTATATAGTCATACAGTTTGAAGTGGTTTTATTTTCTATTCAAGTTTGTAATTTGACTGTTAAAAAAATGTGACTATACAGTTAAAAAACAAACATTTAAATAAAACATACACAAGAATAAATAAAGCTTGGTTGGGACCAAAGGTTGTTTTGTAGCTACTAATAAACTTCATTTCTAATAAATTAAATATTTGATCATTGATAGATCTGTGTAACGGGGTTAAACAGATGTTGAGTTTGACAAATGTCATTACTACACTTTGTATAAAAATTGAGAAACTAAAATAGCTGAAATGCATCTTCCATGTAGTAGCTAGTTTCCAAATGATGCTTTTTCTTGGATGTTACATTTTTATAACTGAGAAAATTATGTAACATGGTTGCATGCAAAATTGTGACATGTTCTTGATACAAAATTAGTTAGTTAAAAATAGCTTTACCAAATTGTCGTAAATCTGACATTATTTTTATGATTGCTGGTTGAATAGAATGACCTCTACTTCTTGCTTGGTTCAGTATGGACCACAGATGGTGGGACCTCATAATAAAGGTCATAGTTTATCAAACATATCTAATAATTCTCAGAAAATAAAACAAAAACATTACTGACTCACTTCCAGAAGATTCCCAGAGTGATGTTCCACACCGTATCAGATCACAGATAATCCAGAGCAAAGGTCTCCTCACAGAAAGTAATCTTCTACAGTGTTGACAGACGTTGAAATGTCGAATGATCTGCTCAAGTTCCAGCTGATACATTAGAAATCATCACAAACTTTATTGACAAAAGATATCAGGGGATTTCCCATATGCATACAGTCTCTACTGGAGATCTCTATAAATATGTCTGCCACATTGTAAAACTTACCTAGAAGCTGTTTCAACATACATAAAGTTCTTTCACCATGATAGTTCACATATACATTTTCAAAGAGATTGAGAAGTAACAAATTGTTAAAGACATTTTCAAAAAGACAGCTCTACAATACACAAAACGTTCATCATGAACATTTACATAATCGCAGCAACTGGCTTGGTAAACTTTCACACAGTATACGGTTGTTGGTCAGGTTAAGGTGTAACAGAATTCGAGTTCCTACAAAGGTAAGAGGTAGCCTGCGTTGGCCGGCTTGCGTTCCTGTGCAAGAGGCGCTGCCTCTTTCATTCGGAGGGGTCTGTGGCAGTTCGAGTCGTTGAGAGCTGGGTAATGCTGTCGGTAACACAAGTACGAGAAGGCCAAACCGAGGAGAGATCCCACCAACACATCTGGAAGTGGACGGGAGACCGTGTCATTGCCTTGAAACATGTCACTAGAGCAGTGATGATGATGGCATGTAATTCTCACCTTGCCAGTGATGTTTGTAGTCACATGTTCTGGAGAGGGCGATCATGATGGCGAAAAGGAGGGGGGTGAGGAAGGCACACAATCTCCAGGCTTTGCCTCGGCCTGCTGGGCTAAAACAGTGCAGCTTCCCAGCCACGTACAGGGCAGTGAAGCCCAGACCAGCAAACGCAACTATGACAACAACAAAAAACATAGAAAGTTGGTGGCTGAATGTTCAGAGACATATTTTGTTACACACACATGTGTGTGTGTATATATATATATACGCATATGTACACGGAAGATGTAAAGGAAAATCTTTTCCATTTTTTGGTACATTTTTGTTGTGTAAACATACTCTTAAATTGTACTATTTATGCAGCCTTGGTGAGAATAAGAGACTTCAAAAACATAAAAAAAAAAAAAACTTACTGACCAGAAACTTTTGAACAGTAATATAATAAATATTTATTTATAATATTTTATTATTAATTTATTTTATTTACATTTCTATAGATTTTTTTTGTGTTTTTGGTGTGTAAAATAAGTTTAAAGTCAACATGAAATCAAAATTGACCCTATTGACTGACTTTTTTTTAATGCATCTTCCTGGCTTTGTGCATGATTCAGGGATGCCCTTTAGTCCACATTAAACAAATTGCTCATTGTATTTTTTTATGAAATGTACCAAAATCCCCTCTGAAGTAATCAACAGAAATATACTCGGTTATGGACAGTGTTTCAGGTTGACTTTAAAAAAAAAAAAATGCCACTACATAAACAGCAGCAGCTGCTCTTACAGGAAGAGTGTCCACTTGGAAAGCTCTTCCTGCCTTCCATTACTACATCCGGGTCACCGCTACAGTGAAGCTCTGGGTTCATTTGGCCATCCGGGAAACAGCGGTAGAAGAAATCCGGTCGTGGCCTGGTATGGAGGGAGACATTAAGTTGAATTAAGCCTGAGAGTATCTAGTCCTCTTCTAGTCTTTCCACAAATGCTTCATTTTTGCTGAAAGTCAATGAGAGATCTTAATCTAATCTAAAATGTAATATATATATATAAACACCACGTTAATCTGAAATTATTTACAAAACAAAGTTATGTAAATTGATTGAGATGAGTACATTTCGAAAATTGTACAGTCCTGCAGTGATGCGGGATATTGAGATGGACATTAACACAGCTTGGTGCAAAGTTAACATTGTGCTAATATTGGTCACTCACTCACTCACCTTCCCACAGCTAGCTTGACTGCATTAGTGAAAACTCCATTTAACACCAGGGTCAGAGTCACAGCTGTGTCATACAAAAGACATACAGAGACTTACATTAGCTGGCAATAACACAAAATATTATGAGATCATCATTTGATACTTTTACAGATTTCACTATAAACAAACAAACATTACTGGTATACATTTGACTATTCTATAAAATATGTAAATTTAAATTATATATATGTAAAATAGTATTCCTCTGTGGAATACATGATTCTGATTGGTCAATAACGCCATCTAACTGTATTTTATCCCCCGATAACAACAACAGGCTCATCCGGGTCACTGAAGTCAGCACTATACACTTTTGTTAGGAACTTTTTTTCTTCGTGGTAGTTTTGCGTTTGGTGAGGTTATAAAATATATATTTTTAAAAATTAAAATCTTGAGTACAGATATTATGCCATCCAGTATTACGGATTCACTCTCGTTTCATACAAACTAAATTTTGTGTCGAAATTCACATGCAAAGTAGCGGTGTAGTGGGATAATGAGGATAACTGAATGATGAGTCCATATATTTCATAAATTTATGCAAACCAAAACACACACAGAGGTAAACACACACTGAAATTAATTATTAACTGAAAACTTAATTTCTGCGATTAATGTTTAATGAGTTCTAAATATTTAACGTAATTAACTCAGCATCTATTTGTTTTTCTGGCATCCTTTGGCAGTTTAGAAGTATAATTAAAAAGAAAATATTATGTAAAATGATTATATTGTGAACTGTATTTAATCATGGTTACTTGTATATAATTAATTTATATATGTGAATATTTATAAAACACACACTTGAGTCCTTACCCAAAGATGCCTCTTTCATATCTTCCTTTCCACCTTGTTTCAAGAAGGTAAACAAAGAAATAACCACCAATGGAGCGAAGAGGGCGATGGACTGTTTAAATAAGATAAAAATGGTAATGATATCCCTTTAATCAAATCACCTGCATGGCATTTTCATATTTGCAGTGTCATGGCTGAATATGAGTGGTAAGCACTTACAAACATAAGGCGGGTAGGAACACGGTCCTTTTTGACGGGATGGAACTTATAGAGCCAGAGTTCCTCAGGTTGGATCTCACGGCTGAATGGAGGAATCCCCTCAGTCACGCTACAAGAACATAATTACAGTGAGAGAACAATCCTCATCTCCACAAAGCAAACAAACAGAGACACACAGCTCAGGAGAGCAGCGAGACAACCTGGCATAACAGGTTATGAATAAAGAGGATACCGGTTAGATCCGTCAAACCCACACAAGTAGTTCAGGTCAGGGGTTGGGGTTAGTAATACAAAAGTGTACTTACAGAAAAACACATAAAAGCAGCAGCCGTACAATAACTTCAGCAATGAAGCCATTATCAAAACTCTTCCTCATCTTTGGTCTTGGTTTGTCATTGAATATGGAGACACCTTCCCCTAAAACCTGGAAGAAAGTGGAAAATGATGTTGCATTGAACTGAAACCAAGAAGTCATATAGAGTAGATGCATTGAGTTAAATATCTGAGAATCCAAGCAGGAACATTAAAGATAAACTTCATTACCAACAACCTTCTACCGCCATGAAATTAGAAGATATGATAGGGAATGTGGCACTTCAGCTGGTTAGTATTTTAAATCCAACATCATTCGAAAATAAACCATTGGTGTTATTCAAAAGGGGATTTATTATATTACGCCGAGACACGAAAGCCTGTTAGTAAAAATAAACCGTTTAAGATGGTTTCTGGATTCTAACTGGTCTATGATGGTCATTACAAGCCAAAACTTGTTTCAAAAGTCAACCTGAAGTATCACCAGACAGCAGCTGGATTGTTGATGATCACCAACTAATGACCACCTTGGATCAACTAAAAACCATCTACAATGTGTCAAAAAGTAGTTTCACAATCTTAAGCTGGTAGCTGGTTTGTGGGTGGTCCAAGATATCACAATTTTAACCAGCATAAACAAGTTGCTGCTCTAAGATGGTCAGCTTGGACCAACTAGAAACCAGCTACAATGTTCAAATATACAACTTGATTTAGCAGTTTTCCTACAGTTCTATCATCGCTTAAAACATCCAGTTTAAGATGGTCTCTTGATTTTAACTGGTCTATGATGGTCATTACAAGCTGTTTGACCAAAAACCAACCTTAATTGTGACCAGCTAGGAGCTGGTTTGTTGCAATCACCAAAACAGATCAGTTAGAAACCACCTACCATGTTCCAGTTAAACAACCTGAAGATGTTATATGAACAGCTGGTGGCTGGTTTTATAATGGTCCAAGATGGCAGATACCACAGTTTTAAACCAGCATAAACAAGATGCCAGGTTTGATACTAGTCTAAGATGTTCAACAGTTTAGAACAACTAAAAACCAGCAACCATGTGTTCCAAAACACAGCTAGACGTAGCGTAGTTTTTCCAGCGCGGAAGTAAGGATCAAAAACCATAGCATCACTAGAGAGTCGCCCCCAGTCGCACGCCACATCTGTGATATTTGCTTACGAACATTTCCGCAAACACGACATCGCGCATCCTCCGTCTTTTGTCTGCAGCACGGAGCTGAATACAGACCTTCGGATTCTTTCCTTTTCTGTTTAAACCGTCGCCTTGTCGGCTGTTGAGAGCTGCCACCGGAGCAGAATTTTGCGATGTTGTTGTCGGTCATATATATTTGACATGTCCAGCAGCAGAAGCTGACCGCGGTACAGTTCCACGATAAAGAGGACTGACTGACGAGCCAGAGCCAGTGCACACTGACAATTAACACGTCAGTACTTTCTGTGCTGTCCGAATCGCGGAGCCGTTTGATTGAACAGGTTCTTTTTTACAGATTCGATAGAATCGATTCGCAGAGCCTTTGTGAATTACATGACAGTAGCCTATGTTGCCTCTGGCATTCGTTTTTAAAAATAAAATTTTCGCTGTGAAAATTAATCAGATAATCCCAAGAATGTTCCTAATACAAAATTACACTTTCATAATTTCTCTTTACTTACTTAAAACCAGCTATCCTTAGATCATATAGGGTGAATTCAGGTTGATTAGGGCACTTTTTCATGTCATCTCAATGGCAAAAAGTGTACTAAATCACCCGGAATTCACCCTATTGCTGAAAACAATGCTATACACTCAAACTTTTGAAAATATTTATGAAAACATTTAAAATCATGCAAAATCATTAGTCATTAGCTATGAACTCAAAGATGTTATTTGCTTATTAAACACATTATTGTAAAAAAGTATTTTTTTCGATAAAAATCTAATATTTAGATAAACAATGAACACGATGACTCGAATATATTAGTGAATCAAGAACGGTCCGAGCGAATCGATTCCCACGAATCTTACATTTCAGTCATACGTTTATGAATCATGCGCCCTCTAAAGATTGTCACAGGCATTTAAAAAGCCCGAACCCACGACAATATTTTGCACATGCAAATTTCCTGAGCCACGGCCATTTGAATACATAATTACGACATATTCATTCAAACGTAGATTCAAAGAAACAGTTGAACATTCATTACAGTTTATTGAAGTCAAACCAGGCAAGTCTGAAAACGTTTAAATCTGTGGAATGTCGCTTAAAGTACTCTCAGAATAAATTATGAATTCTGAAGAAATACATCTCAAAAGTTGGTCAAATAAAATACAAGAAAAGAAATGTACAAAATGTTTCTACGTTCACAAACATTCAGAAGCAATATTACAAGCATTCTTTAAGACACTACAATATAATGACAATGGAGTTGTTTTTTTTTTTTGTCTTTTTTTCGTTTTCGACTATGTACAATTGATCAAGCATCATTCTCTTACACAATGCAATGACATAGGCTACATAACATAGCCAAAGAAATCTCTACATCATTAGAAAACTTGGAGAGGACATACATTCTACCCAAGCCATATCATTTAGGATAAGTTTTATTCAGTTGGAGTGTGTAATGTGATTCAATGCGCATGGTGAAAAATATTACAAGAACATTTAACTTTACACAAACTCTGTAACTCAGTAGCAAGAATTAGTAAACAGTCTATTTAAAAGGAATGTGAAATCAGTACACAGAAATCAAAGTGTAAGCTGGTAGGACACCACCTTTAGTAAATTTAGTTAACCAACACAAAGAACATGCTCGGATAGCACAAAATGATAATGACACCTTCAAATACACATAAAAAAAAATGTACACAAAGTACAGTGCACTGACACCAAACACTGGAATCAATGGAGGTAATACACTTTTAACATTTGAGCGGCAAAATCTATATAGCAACAAATCATCTAGTCAGATCACTGCATAAACAAATGTTGCTGAAAAAAATAAAATAAATGAGGGTTTAAACAAACCGTCGAAATATCACCAACAAATTCTAGTGATCATCCGTATCCATTTAAAAAAGAAAGAAAAAAAGGCCAAATATAGAAAATTAAAATAAGTAAAAATAGTACCAACAATGGCAAAACCAGGCAAAACAAACATGTGCTTTGCATCCCGCCAACTGCATTTTCATGATATTTTTAATCAACAACTTAAGGGCAAATATTGGTATTTTCAGAAAAAAAGTGCCTATGAATTAAAAAAAACAATAAAAGTAAGCTATATAAAAATAAATGTAAACTATAAAAATATCGCATATCAGAAGATAAACAAGCAAAAGAGACTCAAAATGCCTTTCATGTTTCAAAGACGCAGATGCAAGTAAGAGCACACATTATTTTCATAAACATACAAATCTCAGTTTGGCAGTCAAATCGTCAGAAATCCTTAAATTTGCCGTCGGATGCAAGGATCCAGTACAGATATCCACCAACAACGCTCCATTTCGAGACCAAATAACAATAAATACAGAAATGAACAAAAGGCAAAATGGACACGATTCAAGTAAAATGAAACTTGCAGCGCTTTCCCTCCTTTCCATAAAGTGACAAACATACTGGTGGTGCCATCACATATAATACTTGCACTGTGGTCTATAAAAACGTTCATGTGAAATGACTAACGAGTAAGTATACAAAGCCCATGTGCCGAAGCCGTCGAGATCGAGTCTTCATCCGTGCAAACTGTGGCACAGCACGACTGCACAGCTACCAGTAACGAGAGTAACAGTTCCACTTTACAGCACAGGCATCAAAGCTATTGAGTTAAGTAGATTCACATCAAGAACAAGTCACAGAGAGGAATATGCTACACTCTGCCGTAAACCGTACAGCCCTCCCACTACATCCGACGGTTCGGTTTTTAGCAAAGAAGCGCGTGCCGTTACAACCGAACAATGCTAAAGGAGATAAACCAAAGTGTGCGGTTAAGGTACGGTTTGATACCTTTGAAATGAGTACTGCAATCTACGAATACGATCGAAAAAAACCCCCAAAAAACTGTAAGTCTGATTATATTTACACTCGGAAACAAATGTAAAGAAAAAAAATTGAAAAAAAAAAAAAAAAATCACATTATTTTAAGATTGTACTCACAGTCTCACAACTAGCGCTGCTCGGAAACATATGGGTTCCTCGTATTTGATATAACACACTGGCACCTGTTCAATACTCACAATGGTAAATATCCGTTTAAGACACATGGCAGTGTTGGAGTATATGTGGCTTAACACTACACCGTCAAATGTTACCGTTTGGACACGTCGGAACTGATCTTCTCGGGTGACCGATAGTTATTTCTAACACTTATACCTCTGAATTTTTACTCAATGGACCAAAAGATGAGGGCAATACAGTACCGGCCAAGCAATTATGTCATTTTGCTGACAAAAAGGGCACATATACAACAACACGATTAGTGATATCAAATTGACTAATACAGATGAATAATACTGTACATTGTGAATGGATGTAAACATCGACATAAATATATTAATGATTATATATCTTACAAATCACAAACTCACTGGAATGGGGGAGGGGGGGAGGGGGGCAGTTGAACAAACCTCGTATGTCTTTTGAATCAATCTTTTTTTTTTTCTTTTTTTTGGATGTTACGACAGGCTCATATTCAGACATGTAGTGAAATCCTACTGGAGAAGGGCGAATGGTTGCGCCCGACACATATTACAACAGTCTTTGCTATTTACATGAGGTACATAAATAAAGTTCTTGGTTTAAAGTGTTTATAGCGTGTTTTTAAAGTACCACAGATGTGGAAACTGACTTTGCCGCTGAAAGGCGTCGCTTTAACCGAGTGTGTTTTTTTTGCCGAAACGGAGCACGTCTGAAAAAACAGGGAGAATTAGCTGGGAGCTTTTGCTTATAAAACCAGAAGTGAGTCGCTTATATTGTTTTATAAGCCCGTATGAATTTGACATGAGCTCGTAAATTGTGACATGTTTGAAAAATTCATATCAGCTGCTGTAGATTTGGAATGAATCAAACCAGTTTGGTCGAGTCCACTTGCTTTGAATGAAAAGTGGACCAGCTAGCTGCATGTATCTACTGTAGTTTGTGAACTTTCATGTACTTTGAAGTTGGCTTTCAACGCTTTCTTGGTGCTTTGGCCCATTCACTCTCCCTCTCCCCCCTCGTCGTCGTCCTCTTCCTCCTCATTGCCGTCGTCCCCTTCCTCTCCGAGTTCAATCAGTTCCTTCTTTACAGCGAGCTGGCTAGTGTTAGCCTGAGGCCCTAAGGGTCTCTGGGGGTCGTGGTTGGAGCAGCAGGGCCGGTTGTCCAGGGCAGATACTGCCAGCTGTCCTCTCTCATGCTCTCGGCAGAAGGATGCGGGGCAGAAGTGGCAGAAGGCGGCGGCGGCGCGCTGGCACACGCTGCACTGATGCCAGGGGCATTCCCATCGCCCTGTGAGAGACAGAAGAAACACATCAATCGCACAACAGGAAAGCAGCTCAAGAAAACTTTTGCTGACTTATTTTTTGGCCAGGCAGTGTTTTTTTTTTTTCTTTCTTTTTTTACAAGTATCATGAATTATTATTCATTCATAAATAAAGTTTAGGGATGCACGATATATCGGCCACATTATTGGTATCGGCCGATATATGATAATTTTTAATGTTATCGTTGTCGGAACATTTAGCCGATATCTAAAAGCCGTTTAGTAATGTATATTTCTTTCAATAATAAAATAGTGTATTATATCCTTCAGCTGAGGCAATTTAGATGTGCACTGTTCAACATGATGCTTTTAAATTGCTTGAAATACGATTGAAATCACTTTAAAAAAAGGAAAATCCAGTTAAAGTGCAAAATGTGCAGCGCAAGTCTGTCATATCGGCTACACAACATTAAAATAAGAACATAATAATTGTGTTTGTATCTTGGCTTTTAATGAGGAAAATCAAAAATTGTCTAAAAATTTGGATTTAGATTTATCGGCCAAAATATCGGTTATCGGCTTTCAAATATAAAGATTATCGGTATCGGCCAAAATTGTCATATCCGTGCATCCCTAATAAAGTTATAAAGTGGGGTGTCACAAAACATGACATTTTACAACCTGAACTAATCTTATTTGTCATAAATGGTCAATTTAACAGTTCTGTTTTAGTTTTTTACCCCCTGCATATTGGCTTTGGTCAAAATGAAGAAAATATTTTTGAAACATAAATAGGTGTAGTTTAACTATTATATACAGTTTAACTATTTTTATTTCAACAATTACCAGAGGTAAATATCAGCTTAGATTTTTTTAATAATGAATATATATATATATATATATATATATATATAAACTACCGGTAAAGTAGTTCTTAAAAATGTTTCTTAAGGTATTATCCAAAAATGTTTCATTATTAAAAAAATCTAAGCTAATATTTACCTCTGGTAATTGTTGAAATAAAAATAGTTAAACTCAAAAATATGATGTCAATTTAATGTTGTACATTTTTAGCATTAATGATCTATATTTTAGACCTGAATATGGAAATATAAAATGCAATGTCCATCCAGAATGTAGCAGCAATGGTGACCTCAGGAAGCATTACTGTGAATTTCCCACAGTCGACAAGCAGAGCTGAAGTGACGGACGGCACGTACCGTATGGAGGTTTAGTCAGGTTGAGGCAGAGGAGATGGTAGGCCTTCGGGCAATCTTTTTTGTCACACATGACCAGCTCTCCTCCCTCTCCACAGCAGTAGCAGTAATACTCATGGGTCTGTTTGCTCTCCGTCTTCAGTTTGCGCTTCTTGGGCTTGAGTTTAGCATTGCGCACCTTCTCTTCCCTCTCCATGACCACTGCACTCTACAGGAAGTGAAAAAGAAAAGGACAAGGAACCAAGAGAATAAAAAACATCAAACTAGAGTCAAACAAAGCTCAAATACACCTCAGCTATTGGAGACTTTAGAGAATTGTCAAAGGTGCAATAGGAAATCATGGGTAAGGATTTCATGTGTCCCTGTCTAATTCAATTAGGCTGTACCTTGGGCTTGACTCCAAGAAAACCACTGCAGTTCTCGGACCCGCAGTGGCACGATGTCCTCCCATTACCCAGACAGTCCAGGTTGTAATTAAAGGTCAATTCCGTGTCTGAAGAAAATATGATTTTTAATTAGCTCCTAAACAAACATTGTCACTTTTTCAAAGGAAACACTTAGTATTTCTTACCAGCAGCGATATCACACAAAGTGAAGAGTCCTATCCGCACATCTCCGTTCACGGTCCACTTCTGAGTCTCACAGTTGGGACTGCAGCTGTGATTCATAAAGCGTGACAAATTCCCTTTGGGTCCAGCATCAATCACGCGATCCTGAGAAACACAGTAGGGTTGACTTTAATACAGCTGAGATGACGTGATAATGTGACATGCACAAAGTGGACATGAAATAGCGGTACCTTTGTGAGGGTCAGCATGTAAAAGTTGGTCACATGATTCTCATTAGCATTTCTTATTCGTTGCTTGCACTCCTCTGAGTCAATCAGTTCCCCAACATACTCCATGACGAAATCCCCCTAAATGCAACCAAACAATGCCCAAAAGATCAGTTAAAAACATCTGACACATAATGAAGGTCAAACTAATCAAGTAGAAAATATTCACAAAAAGCTTTTCACATCAAATATTTCACACTGATTATTTTTGACATTCCAAAAAAGTAAGAATACCTTGATTAATTGTTCTACATAAATTAAATTACATCTTAGACACAAAAAAATAATTCATTATAATAATAATAAAATGTGATATTCTGATATTGGGCTATGTGAAGGATGTATACATAAAATTGCAATTTGTTTGTTTTTTCCATGTTTTTTTGTGCTGAAAAGCAGGCCACCATCTCGAAAATAAATAAATAAAATGAGGGTATTCTTCTTATATTTACTTAAAAATACTAGATTCTACTCACAATTCTGAAACAGCAAATTCAGCAGCAAAAACAGCAATTTCTGACCTATTAAATATCTTTGAGCTGAGCAAAACAGTATTATTTTAGTATTTTGACATACTATTACTAATTATTTATTACTATAGTACTATTTATTAATATTTTGCATTAGCTTTTATTTATTTATTTTTTTAGTTTTCATTTGGACCTTTGTTTTTGTTTTTCAATTATTTACCATTATAATTTTTAAAAATTATTAAATTGAATTTCTGTCCAGGTAATCATTTTAGTGGTTCAACTTAAACTTAAAGGGATCGTTCACCCTAAAATGAAAATTCTGTCATAATCTACTCACCATCAAATTGTTCCAAACCTGTATGAATTTCTTTCCTCAATTGAACACTAAAGAAGACATTTTGTAAAAATTCGGTAACCAAACAGTTGACGGACCTCATTGACTTCGATAGTGAAGGAAAAAATACTATGGAAGTCAATGGGACCCATCAACTGTTGACATCAACTTGAGTGTGAGTAAATTACAGAATATTTATTATATTTTTTGGCTGAACTATCCTTTTAAATCTAGTTGTTCATCTTTTTTTTTTTTTTTTATCTAACATTTTATTTGAACTATTTCAATTGACAATGTTTAAATAGTTTTGGTTTATAATACACCTGGAGCATACTTATAAATAAAATCTTAACTGTTGTAAATTCCTATAGTGACTAAATATTTTTTTCACAGACGTTCTTAATATTTGAACTTATAACTTTCTGAATTAAATTCTGAATTTTGTGATCCAGGCCATTAGTGCTATTCGACTATATGCTCAGACATCCAAACTCTCACCTTCTTGAGGTCCTGCTTGGTCTTTAGGCCCCACCCTCGGCCACTGGTCTTAATGACCTCAGTGTCAGGGTAGAGGCGTTTGGAGAAGCACTGGTTGTGGCAGTGGTCACCTGCAGGACAGACTTGCGGGTGGCACTCGTACTGCAGCATGCGGTTCAAGCATTGAGAGTCCTGGCTGCACGGACGTTCATCTGAGTGTTTGCAGTTGCAACGTGGGATCTCTGAGAGGTCAGCGACGTGCAACTGCACCTTCCCAACTGGCTTATTGGACTGAGGTAAGAAACAAGGACAAGAATACAGAACTTTAGTTTGTTATATGATGTTTGCTTTTTTTTGTACAGTTAATAAAAATACAACTGTTCATTGTTTGTTCGGGTTCATTAACTAATGTTACCAGATACAACGTTTCATTTTAATCCCGTATTATTTAATGTTGAGATTAACATTAACAGATTAATACATCCTTTAGAAATATTTTTTATTGTTAGGTCATGTTAACTAATGTAGTTAAGTAATGTTAACAAATGAAACCTTACTGTAAAGTGTTACGGAGCAAACTATGAACTGTATAGCTAAATATTTTGACAATGTTTAAAAAAAAATATTGAATTTTTTTAAAGGGATAGTTCACTTTGAAATTAATTTTTGACATGTTTTAGCTTAGCTCAAGGACATCCAAGATGTACGTGTCTTTGTTTACATAGTATTTTCAATTTTGATATTTTTCGGTCAAACCGGTGTTGTCTGTCAGTCATATAATGCCGTTTTAGGGGGTCCACCTCAAAGAGCATACACAGAGAAGTCAAAATGAAACATGATTTAATGACTCGTAAATGTAAGTACACATTGATGGCCTAAGACACGAAACGAGCGGTTTGTGTGAGAAAACGAACAGTATCTATAGTTTTTACCTCTTGTTAACAGCCGTCGAACTGATTTGAATCAGATGTCCAACTGAACCGAACTGAACCGTCTCCAGACGTTACGACGGAAGTGACCTCTCGCGTGTCTACGTCACGTGTTGTTTACACAGAGATTTCGGAAGTTTTACCTTTCACTAAACATATTTAGATATATGGGTAATCGCAATGGAAGATGATTTCGATATATCTAAATATGTTTAGAGGAAGTTTTACCTCTCATTAAACATATTTAGATATATCGAAATCATCTTCCATTGCGATTTCCCATCTATCTAAATACGTTAAGTGAGAGGTAAAACTTCCGAAATCTCTGTGTAAACAACAAATTCGTGTCTTAGGCCATCAATGTGTACTTATATTCACGAGTCATTAAATCATGTTTAATTTTGACTTCTCTGTGCATGCTCTTTGAGGTGGACCCCCTAAAACAGCATTATATGACTGACGGACAACACCGTTTTGACCAAAAAATGTCAAAATTGAAAATGCTGTGGAAACAAAGACACATACATCTTGGATGCCCTTGAGGTAAGCTAAAACATACCAAAAATTAATTTCAAAGTGAACTATCCCTTTAAATACAATTTAAAAAAATTCATTTCATAAGT
The DNA here is from genome assembly GCF_016745375.1 of Pimephales promelas. The sequence goes on along the minus strand of NW_024121210.1, from coordinate 25,264,696 downwards.
CACTTGATTATCAAAACAAAAATAAAAAATTACATTATTACAACATGGCTATTTAAAATTAAAAGAACTTGCCAGCCAAAATAGTTATATTGTATATATGATATATTATATATATATGATATCACTAACATCTACTGAAAGACACTGCAAGCTTTTCAAAGAGAGCAACACATTTTTGCATAGATAGAGTATTTGAGCTAGATCCAGTACCTTGATAAGTTTGTATGGTGGGGGTCTGCGAGAGTTGCGCTCCTGTTCGAGGGCCTCCTTGGTTTCTCGCTGTGCTTTTAGTTCCTGGAACCTTTTTCCTGCCTCCTCAAGTGCTTTACACACACACAAAAAAATAACATTTAGAAGTCAATTTAGCTTAACATTTATTCAAGTCATCACCTTTACATGCATTATATGGCTAATTAATAAAAAAGACTAATAAAACTCCACTGAATTAGTCTAGTGTCTCACCTTTTTTAAATGTCTTATTGATGCCAACCTGCCCCTCAGCAAAGTTCTTATCACTCTCAACATATGGGAAAACTCTGCCCTGGTTTATCCAGTAATAGTCATGTGATCCAAAGAAAAAGACTGGAAAGTCGCCAATGTCGTGCTTGAGGCTCTGGATGTTCGAGGGAACCAGGCGAGGGTTGCATATCTCAGCGGGCCACCACCTACACATGGTTCAACATCAACATTAAGTATACAACTTATTCACTGGTCACACAGTTGAAATTTAGACATTATATTCTTGGAAACTAAACAAAAAACTGGTGATGTTGCACTCGAAGGAGTATCCAAATGTTTGTCCAAGCTCAATACAGGCGTGTATGGATGAGTATAGGCAGAGGGGCATTACATTTAACAGGTGCATCTCAAAAAATGTGACTATCGTGAAAAAGTACATTTGTTTTATAATTTAACTCAAAAAAGTGCAACTTTCATATATTCCAGATACATTAAACAAAGTGAAATATATCAAGCCATTTTTTTTGTTTTAATTTAGATGATTATGGATTGCAGAATCCTAAAAATAAAAAAAATCCAGTCTCTTAAAATATTTGAATATTTCCTAAGAACAATCAATCAATCAATCAAAAAAAAAGTATTTACAATACAGTTCAAAAATGTTCTGAAAAGTACAATGTTCATTTATGGACTCAATACTTGGTCTTCAATGCGGTGGCGGTTTAGTTAATGTGGTATGAGTCTGAAATATATTGCATTTTCACTTTTTTAAATAAATGACGACAGATATTTTTTTCAATCAAATTTTCTGAGACGCACCTGTAGGATTCTGCCTGTGCCTCTGACTAGCAATAGCAAATTTCAATAGCAATATCACAGCTGTGCCTGTGAAACACAGTTATTTTAAAAGATAGGAACTGTTTAAAAAGAAAATGGTTCCACTAAGCCATTTTTATGGACCTATTCACACTAATTCTAAATTTTAAAAACAAAAATTTTAAAAACTAAAATCGTGGTGAACCCAAGATTTTTTTTATGCATTTTATGCATATAAAAATGTTAATTTATTTACTATATTATAAATTATTGTGCATCTGATTTTGTGTGAATATCTTTGGTGCAATTTAAAAAAATATATATATATTTTTGTGCCATGAGCATGCCTTTAGTTTAGTAAAATACACTGAAGTAGACACGGAGACTTTCAACAGCTGAACAGACGTACCTGTAGTTGCCCAGCTTGACCCAGACTATCTGCTTATAGTGAGGCTTCTTTCCCGCTCTGCATTCCCCACACAGCCACGTCCCCTCTGGCATCTCCATGTTCAAGCACTCGGGGTGGAATGAGGCGGGACAGGCCTCACAACACAACAGTCTTCCTCCTTTTTGACAAGCACACACACACACACACACACACAAACACAGAATCGAATAAACGGGCCCACAGTATCACCACATGCTTGTCCATTCCCAATAAGGCGGTATTCCACAAACCTCATTCCATGAGCATGTCAGAATCAGACAGTTATATTTCCTCTGAGATCAACATACGTCTCTGAAGTGCTTCAACGTATACGTTTAGATTCTAAATGCCAATTTCAAGTTTAATTTGACAGGCTCATAAGACAGGGTTTGATGACTAACACCTTTCACCATTGTTAATGTGCTTTTTTGTGCCAGGTGATTAAATAAGCAGCCAATAGTGAATGATCAGAGGGGGAGGGGAACTATGGGAAACATGCCGTGATGCAAACTGACTGATTGTCCGCATTAACATCACCTGCCGTACAATAGTAGACACAGAGCATGTATTTTGGATGGTGTCATTTAAAATGCTTGGTTTGACTGACAATAAAAATAGGGCTGATGGACAGCAAAGGAAGGCGAGTGTCCACTTTTCCAGCCGCTTTGGTTCCGGGAGTGTTTTTCCGATTCATTTTCTCCAGATCGATTTTAAAACAAAAAAATCTTAAAGAGTTCTGAACCTTACTAAACCAACCAGCTTTAAATGAATCGCAACATCATATTCACTTAAGCAAAAAAAAAAAAAAAAAGTTTTAGTATTTAATTTATGAGGGAATGGAACAACTCATCCCATGAATCATCACAAATTACATATATATTTTTGAAAGGTACAATATACAAACTAATTAAAAGCACAAAAACTATACATTTTACATTCACATTACTCACCCTAGTGTTGTTCTAATGCAGTATGCTCTTTTTTCTTTCTCGCACACAATGCTGACGTTGGTAACATTAACAATTTGAGAACAAAGTATAATTTGCATGGTTTTGCGTGAAATGATAACTTATAAGCGATTTTTTGATTTAATCAGTGCGATTTCCTGCAATGTCAGAACCAGAACAAAAGTGGTTTCCTACTAGTTTAGATTTTCCGGTGAAAATTCTTATGTTGGTCATACTTCCAAAAACAATAATCTGTGATTCTGAATGCAAGTATCCACATCGGCGTGGTGATTGACAGCTGCCCACTCTCCTCAAATATTGTGTTCATCCACGCTGTGCCGTGTCAAGGGTGTTGAAGTACTCACGTAAAGTTGATGCGAATGACTGAAATTGCAGATAAACAGAGATGGCGACAAAGAGGAAAAACGCCGGACAGCTTTAAAACACCAGGGTGAGTAAATGACTTAAACTGATATCTCACTGACTAGCTTTAACAGAAGCATCATTGGAACTCAAGATGTAGAAGTTATCTTTAAAAAAATAAATTTCTCTATGGAAAAAATGAATGGGATTTTTTTACTTCCGGGACCCTGCCGTTGGTTCTATTAAAATTGCCATCCAAAATATGTTTATGTTCAGAGGGTGGTAGGGTACAATTGTGCTCAAGCAAAACAAGCCAAGCAATTAATGCTGAGCCAAAACTGTGTTACGGACTCAGAATAACATGAATTACATGACATATCATAACCTAGTTAAATTCCCATGAGTCTGTTAGAAGCATTTATAGGTAGACAAAGATTTGACTTACGGTTCCTTCTATCCCAAAAAATGTCAATCCAAATTAATTTTAAAAGGCTGCAATCTGATTTTAAAGTAAAGAACTATGAAAATTTAAGATATTTCTTGCCGTGTGTTATTTCAAGCCCACTATGTGCATTAGAAGCAGCGTGATGGTGTAAAAGAAAAAGCAATAAAATGACCCCAAAAATAAAAAGTAGCAATAAGACAGCTGTGAAAGCATACAGATGGCAAACTACATAAACCAAGAAAACATGATTTTACCTTTCCCAATATTCTTTTTGGTAGCTGACGAAGAAGAAGGAATCATAGGTAATTTCATCAACTCAGCACGATTTGACTCAGTCAGAAGGTAGTGCGACTTAAAGGTATATGAACTTAATATGGTGTCAGTATGGTCGTGCACTAAAAGCCCTACACGAGACAAACAGGAAAAGTCATGAGTAATGAAACTACCCATGATTCCAGAAAACACACATTAGGAAAAAAAATGACACGTGATTAAATAAGTAGTCCTGAAAAGAGAACACAAAAAAGGAGAGTCTAAAGAGGAATACTGCAGTGTTAGAGTGGGAGCTTTAGGGATTTGCTGGATAAAATTTGTTCTGGAAAAACAATTCTTTCTGGCAGTTTTCTGCTTTCAAATGCTAGCCAAATGTTAAATGAACAATTCATTTAAATAAATTGAGTTAATTATTCATCCTCATGTTGCTCCAAACCTATCTTTCAGTGAATAAAGACTTAAATTTGAGCCAGTTTCACAGATATGGCTTCAGGAGACTTGGGAAACTAGGGCTACATTCAAACTGTTATAACCATTTGTGGGTATCAAGGAGCCGATATCTTTGATATCGATTTAGCTTTCAAATTGCCGATAACACGTCCTCTGTGTATAGGGAACGCCAATACAGACAACACATTTTAGGCTACAAGATAAGATATTTGTCAACGATGCTCAGGATCTGTTGCGCAGCAAATCCTCTGCCATCATTTTGTCAGTAATCTCTCTCCTTATTCTCATCACATGATAAGTGAAATCGGATTCCAGTTGCGACTCTGCACCTTGTGCTGTGTGGAGCAGATGCTATCAGTTTATAATTGTTGAGTTTCTTGTCCAACTGAACAAAATGGTTTTTATTTTTTATAAAAAAGGCCAAATGAGAGAGGGGGCGGGGCTGCGGTGGCCACATTATGGCCGTTTCTCAAAACCAAGAATGCAAAGAACGGACTTGTGTTCTTGGGAAGAAAGCTCTTGCTAGTTGTTCTCGGAAGAACGAACTCACGAGGTGACGAGCACACAGAACGCTGCTGACAGTTTGAGACGATGTGTTCTTGCTGGTATTGCGCAATAGTACCCCCGCACAGACGTCGTCTGCAGTGCCCAAACATAACGAGAATTATTATACAGCCAGGCTTTATCACCCAAGCCTAAGGGATTACTCTACATACACTACAATGTAATGTATATTCATAACAATAAAGCAACACCTGTCTCATTTTAATTCTGGTTCTGTTGTTTGTTTGTGTACATCACTAGCCACCGGCGGGAAAAAAACGCTGGTAATATTCGGTAATATTCAGGTAACTTTTGACCTGCCTCTCTCTGCTTCCGAAATGAATTATGGGATATTTCTGCCGTCAAGTTCACACAAGTTACCAACCGATGCATCCTCGGTAAAATGGGAGTGTCAAGAACACATCCGGGATTTTTAACCGTTCTTGCCTAAATGCAAACTTGTGTATTGGGACAGTACTTGGGCCGCGACTGATGACGTTTTACAAGTCCACAAGAACACAAGTACAGACAAGAAGGCATATTGAGAAACGGCCCATGTAATCCAGTGTTTCCCAACCCTGTTCCTGGCGGCACACCAACACTGCGCGTATTCTTTGTCTCCCTAATCTAAAACACACCTGATTCAACTCATCAGCTCATAATCAGATGGGTTAATGAGCTGGTGAGTTGAATCAGGTGTGTTCGATTAGGGAGACAAAGAATACGCGCAGTGTTGGTGTGCCACCAGGGACAGGGTTGGGAAACACTGATGTAATCGGTGTACGGCCAAACAACACCGCAATTGTAACACTGAGTGTAACAGCAAGCCTAGTTGTGAGTAGAGCCCGACCGATAAAGGATTTTGAAGGCCGATACCGATAAAAATATTTGTTGGTTTTAAAATCGGATATTCCGATATATCGGCCGATATTTTTATTTTAGAAAAACGCAACAAAACATTAACAGATTTCCCTAACATCCCCATCAGTTTTTATAATTGTTATTCAAGCAACGAGTGTTGCCAACAGGGTTGGTGTAGAGTGCCCTCTGGTGGACAAACTATACAACCCCAACACTCATGACATGGTTGAAGCGTGTTTCGTCCATTTTATTTATTTTTTTAATATTCATTTATCAGAATTTTTTTTAATATTCACTATTATAAGTGCCGATACCGATAGTTTGGAAAATCCCTAATATCGGCCGGCCGATAAATCGGTCTGGCTCTTAGTTGTGAGTCCTGAAATTTACAGGTGACCTTGTCGCTCCCATAAACATAATAGAGTGCCGAAGTTACGATGTCACTCTGTAGGCCAAAACGCGGACGCGAGTTAACATTTTAGCACTCCGGGTTCCCTCACTCTAAAGTCTATGGGATTTTTGAATGGGTTTTTGCTAAATCGCCTGAAATAAGGTCTGTGGTGAACAAAGCCTCTACATATTTTCACGTTTTGATCTATGACATAGAACACACAGTTATAATTTGCTTGTGGTTTTTTAAACTTTATTGTGTATTTTTGTGTTTTTTAAAAACTTTATATAGGCTTCAAAATGTATACATTTTGGATTAACTTGTAAAGATTATCTTGATAGACAAAACGTGTAAGGGTCACAACTCTTTATTAAACACAGATCTTATTTCCCAAAGTCTATGGGGAAAATGCATAGCTTTTTGATCGAGGAAACCTATGCGCTGCTAGCTTCTGAGTTGTTCTACAAAGTGACGTCATCACTTCGGCACTCTATTTGTGTGCAAACGTAACCGTATTGAAGACTTAAACAGAACTGACAACTGTATTTTGTTTCTGTGTGAGCATGGTCATAGAGGCTACTATCATGATATGTTTATGGTACTATTGATTCTTATTTGACCTTGAAAACTTCTTTTTGTATTTCAGAGATAAAGTGAAACGAGTTTGGAACAACATGAGGGTGAGTAAATGACAGATTTAATTCCTTTAAATGACATAGGTTGTATAATGGACAAATATTGGTTTTAAAGATCAAATGACATGCAGCTGCTCCCATGCCAACACATACAAATTCAGTTTAGCATTACCAATTAGTTCCTGGAGAAATTAGTGTTAGATATTTTCTACAAAAGTGGGAAGGTGTCTGAATCTGATAATTTCAAAACTTGAAGATGCAATCAGTGATTTTCACTAATGTGTATATTCTAAGAAACCAACGCTGAGTGTATTTACATGTGCAACAAAACACTATTCAAAATCAGTGCATTAAAAATACCCATTTATTAAATTAAACCATAATAATAAATAATAATAAAGTTACATTTATATAGCACTTTTCTAGGTACTCAAAGTGCTTTTACATATTATGGAAGGGGGAATCTCCTCAACCACCACCATTGTGCAGCATCCACCTGGATGATGCGACGGCAGACATATTTCGCCAGATGGAATGTCTTAACTGGAATGTCTTACATTATTAATGATTTTTAATTTTTGTATGTTAAAAGTTCAAAATTAGATATTATATTTTGAATTCAATCAGTCCTTCCCCAGAAGTTATTAATTAGTAGGAAACAAACAAGATCTGATGGATCACAAACACACAGTACATCTAACAGTAAAGGATTAGATGACAAGAGAGAAGGTCAGAGGTCACATTAGTGTCCTACTCTTAAAGAGAAGGAACATTGAACACTGCAAAGGATGACACCAGAGAACATTAAAATTCTAATGTGGTGTGAAGACTGTTAAAAAGTGTTGCATTCCCTAAGTGCATATATGTTTTAACAAGCTCATTTAAATGTCATTTAAAGTGTAATGCAATTAACACACAAATCTAATCAACTCAGTAATTCTGACATTAGCTATTATGCAAGGACTGGAGAATGTCAGGCTAAACGTACCTCGAGCGCAGATGAAACACCAGCCTACGTTTACAGGTGAGGAAAAGTGTCCGTTCTTCCTGGAACTGGAGTGGTTGCTACATATGATGATGTGGGGTGTTATCAACAAACTGCCAGCCGCCACGCAGCCGTCTCCTGTGTGATACGCCACCGGACAGCGGATGCATCGCATCATACGGCCTTAAAAGAAAAGAAAAATGTTTCAGAAAAATGCTTCTGTAAAATACAGTGAATAAGTTCAATATATATGTGGTGTACCTTTGCAAGCTTTGTGAAGGTCTCTGTCGAGACAGCATGTGGCACAGCTGTGCTGAGGGCAGCGGAGGCCTCTAGTATCGGTGGTGGTGCCAGTGAACTTGCGGGCACAGGTATCGTGGTAAAAACGGCCACAACCGTTTACCGAACACCGCTTAACATCACCCTCCGTGCCCTTGCAGGAGAAACAAGGGTGAGAACCTGGAGAAAGTGACGGTGAAAAACAGATTAAAAATTATTTGAAAACTAAAATTTGAATTCTCAGAGAAAAATTAAATGCATGACATAATAACCTTTTGAATCTATTCACATTAAGACATTGTATTGCAACAGAGTTCTTTTTTGTCAATGTTATTGGTGGGTTGTTTAAATGATTACAGCTTTTGAAAATCTGATCACAAATCAGATGTATTGCTCACCTGTCTTACACTCTGGACACAACAGTTCACCCTCTGTTCCACTGTTAGATCCCATACACTCTGGATGAAACAGCCTGTTACAGTCTCCCTCACAGCTCACCAAAGAATCCCCGAATGTTTCACACACCTATGAGATTGTAAAGAAGAACCACCACAACAGATTATTATCACACCTGAAAGAGTCACTCAAAATCTTATACTATTTTACATTTCTATGCAAGCTTGTCAAATTTACTTTATTTTGCAATTGTTAAATTTAACCATTATGTTTTTTTTAAGCAATTGCTAATAGTTTATATCGCTCAACTTTATTTTTTAGTAATTCAGAGTTTGTATTTCCCAATTCTGACGTTTCCCTTGCAATTCCAATTCTCACTATTAACTAGTTGCTATTAGGATGTATATTACTAGGATGTTTGTTTATTAGTTCTTATATAGCACATGTCAACGCTTTATTCTGCATCACCATATTCTATATCCCTTAATCCCACCCAATACTTAAACTTAACAACTAACCCTAATCTAAAGAGTGACCGAACTTATATAATAACAAACTGCGATAAACTGCAGAATTGCAAGATGTAAAGTAACAAATTGCGAGACAAAAAAAGTCACAATTACTTAATTTCTATTCCATGGTGAAAACAAGCTTCCATAGGATGCTGATCAGCTGCGACCTCTAACTCAAAGCCACAAAAAATAGCTGTTGCAAAACCTAGTGATAACTTTTTAAAGCACCGATAAACAACAGAATGAAGTCATCTTTCAATTAAAGTATCACCTAAAGACATTTTAGATGAGATACAGTGACAGTAAAATAAAACAAAATATAATGTACTGTTCAAAAGTTTGGGGTTAGTCCATTTCTAAATTAAGTATTTTATTCAGCAGGCCAAGGATGCATTAAACTGACCAACAGTTCAGACATTTCAAATGATTGCTGTTCTTTTGAACTTTCTATTTAAAAAATCCAGAAAAAAAAAAATGCATCGCAGTTTCCACAAAAATAGAAAGCAGCACAACTGTTTTCACCATTGATGCAAAGAAGAAATAAATCTTGAGCATCAAATCAGGATATTAGAACGATTTCTGAAGGATCATGTGACTGAAGACTGGAGTAAGGGCCTGCTCACATTTCACGTCTTTTGCGCGCTCAAGTTTGTTATTTCAAATGTAGGCGCGCGGTATGAGCGCTCATAATGGAAGCGACGTGGTCGCGGTGCGATGCACTCGTTTTTGCACCGCTCCGCATTGAGATAAAAGTGCACAGTAGGTCACGTGACAAGAACCAAACCGGAGCGCAACCACACAAGCTATTTGGAAAAAGGAGAATGCGGCGCGCCCAGCGTTTTCTACGCGTTTTTAGGCGCTATATGTGAATCCGGCCAAATGATGCGGAAAATTAATATAGAAAACAGCTCTAAATTGTAACAATATTTCACAATATTACTCTTTTTTTACGGTATTTTTGGTCAAATAAGTGCAGCCTTGGTGGGCATAAAAGAGAGTTCATTCAAAAATGTAAAAAAAAAAATATATATAATTTTAAAGCTGACCCCAAACTTTTGAACAGTATATTGTGTCATTATATATAATGTTATATAAACAGTGTATATAGTGCTCACATGGCAGACTGTGTCCTTTTTTGAGGAATTTCCTCCCTGACGGGACAGGCTGGAGTCCACGGACTGCGCATCAGATCCGTCAGCATCTACTGTAGCCGGACTGTCCGAGCGCTTCCCAAATCCGGTCTACAAGGGATGCAAATGGATGCAAAAATGTGACTTTAAAGCCAAAGCCCATATGACATTTGGTTAAACATGCCAAACACTTAATTGAACAAATTTGTCATAACAACTGTGTAACCCAAGAAGAAAAGTATCACTCAGGTGTCAATCAACAGGTCCTGCTAGTACTGTGACTGCATTTTTGAGTCTAGCCTGACCTGTGGGTCATTGAGGCCCCTGGAGTCAGAATCAGAAGTATCTCTGTAGAGTGAGCTGGCCATCTCCACATCAGTAGATGCTCGGCTGCGTTTCTTCAGTGGTTTACACGAGTCTGAGATCTCACTGGCACCTACAGGATTCAAGTAGCGTTAGTGGTGGGGGTTTGATAGAAATGAAGAAGTTATAGGCTGACCATTTAAAACATTACATCTAAGAAAACAAATGTAAAATTCATCTTGCAGTGCCAAGCACCTTTTTGCGACCCTGTTCTGAAATCCATCTGAGGTGCTGTTTCAGCCTGCAGAATAAAAAAAACATAAGGCATGTTTGTTATAAGATTTTCCCCTTTAATTATGTCACTTTTCTGCTGGTATTATGACCAGAGTTATCACTGCACTGCACTTGAATTGCATTTAATTTAATTGTGCATATTTTTAGCCCAAACTGCATCTTTTTTGCAAGTTTAGCCAATTACAACAAAAGTCAGGAAAGTGCAAAAATGTAGTTTTCTTTAAAAGTGGTGTTTGTTTAAATTTTCTTTCAGTCATGACATCAGTAATAATATTGTACAAAATTCTTTCATTATTTTAAGAGCCAATTCAAGTGTCTGGATTGTAGTGGTGGAGTGATGCTGTGACGCTGACTACAGTCAGTCAGACTGTAGTAGTCTGCTGTATTATCCATGACTTGCACGTAAGACGGGGAATTGTTCTGTGCAAATAATGTTCTTCAAAAAACATATAATAGATAAGAAATATATAAATAACAGGTTTGCATCGTTATCTGATTTGGATCATTCCTTTAGTGAAACTAAATAAATGCACTGGGTTTGTTGCATTCTTCAATTTTAAATAATGGTACAAATGTATGCACTCTACCTGTTCTTTCTTCACTTTCTTTTTTGGCACTGGTTCCACACTCTTCTCTGACTCGGAACGGCTTCGCACAGACCGGCGCTGCTGTTTTCTCTCTGGCGTCACACACACAGGATGTTTTCATAGATCAGACTTGAACTTGAAGGACACCTGAATATCACTGTCAAAGGGAGTTTGAGTAACTCAAATACCTGTGGATTGCTCTGCTGAAGCGTGCTCAGATCTCTCCTGGTCACTCCAGCCTGAGGGAGACGCAGCTCGCTCCTCTTCACTGGAACACGTCTCTGCTTCTGCTTTATCACTGGAGCCCTATTGTGGAATAGATTGAGAATTTACCAACGACTGCTTGTCAGAAAAGGTGCAATTTCTTCTTAAGCAGCATGCATGAAGAGTGAGCGCAAAGAGCCATTATTTCGGGTTAGCTAGTTGCAGCTTAGTAATTAACTAAATTGTAGGCTATAATAGCTTTGCATGTACATTAACAACATTTTAAAACAAACTTAATACATTATACTGGATAAGCAATGTTACAAAGCAAATATGTGGACGTTTATTCTAGACTAGCTTCAATTTAATACCCTGGCTTGAATGAGTCAGATGTGCAAGCTAGCTTACTGTATATTGGCAAATGTGGGTGCAAAATGTGCAAACTTATAAATTTAGTATGCAAATAGCCAGTGTTATATTAGTATTCATTTACTATAGTATTTTAATATTTTCTGTTCCCTTTTGTTTTTATATTTTCAGATTTTATTTGAATTTTTGGTGATTAGGTTATTTTTTTCTATTTAGCAAGCTTTATTTTTATTTCAATTTATTTTAGTTAGTTCATCTATTTCTTTGAGTTTATTAAGTCAAATATTATATATATATATATATATATATATATATATATATTTATTTATGTATTTATTATATTAATTATATATATTTATTTTATTTGATATATTTTTATTTAAGCTTTATTTTAATTTACACATTTTTTGATTGGTTTTAGTTTGTTGAGAGTCACAATATCTGCAAGTATCTCCTGTGGGAAAAAAAAAAAAAAAAAAAACATACGGTAAAACTTTAAGGCCCAATTCTCAAAAACTTCTAAAGCATATATTAATACTTTATTCTGCATCACCATATTCTACATCCCTTAATCCTTCCAAATACCTAAACTCAACAACTACCTAAATAACTATTAATAAGCTGAAATTAGGAGTTTGAGGCTCAAGTCATAGTTAATAGGTAGTAGTAAGAATTGGACCCTGAACTAAAGTGACCAAACATACATTTCATTAGACATTTCACATTTTTACTTTATGGCATAGTGGGGAACTAGTGTTCAGACTGAAGAAATTGTAGCTATTTAAATTACACATTTTTAAATTTACGTTTCAACGTTTGATTGACACTTTTCTTTATGAAACTGACATGACAGTGATTGATGGTGCCATGATATTACTTCCTGTAGTAGCAGAGTTCCTCACGTTCATGAGCATTTTTTCCGTTCTTACCTCAGGTGACTGAACCTGATCGCTGGGCCTCTCCTCACTCTCTGTTGTCTTAGGTAAGTCCACCTTTTGCTTTGGGAGTTGCCAGTCGCACTTTATGATCTCCACGTTGAGTTTCTTCATGGTAATGGAGAGTGGGAGGAGCTTGCGGGCTGCAGCGGTCCTCCAAGGTGTCCTGACTGGAGGTGGTGTGGGTTCCTGTGGGTGGGGATCTGGTTTTGGTGGGCTACGGGGTTGCTCTTGGTCCATATCAACCTCTCTCTGATTGGGAGATGATGGTTCCCCACTACTATTGATGCTGCACTGCCTCCGCGGCTGCTGCCGACGAGGCAAAGGCTCCTCTTTGGATCCGGCACTGCCTTTAGAGCGTCTTTGCTTGCGTTCAGGCCGGTTTTTACCAGTCGCCCTAGGTGAGGTCACAGTTTCATTTTCAGTTTCAGCAGCAGCAGCACCAGCAGCACCAGCAGCAGCACCTGGTTCCTTGTCAATGTAGATGAAGGTGTAGGTCTCGTTGCGTTCTTCTCGTGTCATCTGCAGTGCGGCTTCAGCGTGACCCACACCCACTTGCCACTGGGCACGCTCCTTCTGTGACTGAGGCTTCAGCAACTATAAAATAAACAAACCACAGAATGAGCACTCTGAAAGGACCATAGAGAGGAGGGCACCCAATGTAGAGGTATGGGATACCTTTTGTTTCTCCGTTGGGTTGGTTGTCTTCCGGAGTGTTTCTGCCTGCAACTCCTCAAATTGGCTCTCACCCTGGTAAACCACAATTCTTTTCGCATGTATCCAGGCCCTCTCAGGGACACTCCCAAAGAATTGCACATGGAATTCCTTAACACCTTTCAGGAACCATAGAAGCAAGATATTAGAAACATACATTTTAAGCAAGCCAGTAGAATTAGTAATTGAAATGCCCAACATGACTATTCTCAAATTTCCCCATTTACAGTCTGAAGGAGTTGACACTAGTTGCGAAATTCAGAGCCAGTCTGCAGATTTGAGACAATCAGAGTTGGCAGGTTTCACAGTGTGAATTAGCCTTACGAAGCCCAGTTTTTCTATGTAACCATTTTCAAAGTCGGCAAGTGTATGATACCAAGTGTTTTAAAATCTCTTCAGATAGATTTATGTAGAGTATACCAACCTTAACAATATGTACTTGTAGTAGATAAGTTACCTCTCGTATTAAGACGTATATGAACGTTTGACTGAGGGTCTGATGACACCATGCACGGCCACCAAGGATACGTCCCGACCTTAGCCCACACCAAGTCACCGATCTCATACTCTTGACAAGAGCCAGTGCTAGTGATGACCGAAGGAAAGTGCTTTTCAACCTAAACAAGAACACAAGAACGTCTTGGATGAACGTAAACAAGAGATTCACAAGACGTTTTCCACATCTTCCTAAGTGGAAACAATTATATACATGTTAAAAATATAAAACTTACTTTCTGTTCCTTGGGTTCTGCTTTGGGGCTTTTGAGGGTTGAAGAAGGTTGCTCTTCTCTGAAAGCAACATGACCTTCGCTGAGCTGTGCGGGGTTGTGGACAACACTGGAACGTTCTTCCACTTTGCATGGCTGCTGGACCTCCTCTTCGTGACAAGCACCATGCCTGCTGCTTCTCTTTTTCCTCTTCTCTTTCTTCTGCTCATGTCTTCTACTTGAAGCCTCGCCGGACTGAAACTCTTGCAGCAGGTCCCCACACAGTGAGGACTCAAACAGCTCCCTGCCATTCTGGTAGGTCTTAATGATCTTTATTTTGATCTCTGGGGAGCTGGTCTTTTTTGGAGTGTTGGTAGATTGAACAGTGGGGTTGGAGACGGTGCTTTCTTGGGGTGACAGGAGGGGTGGAGAAGAGGGCAAAAGCAAGGGAGGAGGGGGCGGCAACACGTGAGGCATTAAGTGAGAGACAGGAGGCGGGTGATGGTGGTGAGGTAACAGTGAAGGGTTATGTGGGTGATGTTGCTGCTGCTGATGGTGGTGATGGTGAGGAGGATGATGAGGCTGGTGATGATGATGGGGATGAGGCGGAGGTGAGATGTGTGTTGGTGGCTTCTCCTGGACCACTGGGGGTCTCAATACAGTGCCCTCACCGAGCAGCAAACCGTGATCGCCATAGTTTCGTATGGCACCGTAGCCATTGGCTGAGCCATTGGGGAACTGAGAGTACAAGGCAAACTTGGCCTGTTGCTCATAGGTACCTACGCCCGTTGGGTAACCGTTTGTAATAACTGGGAGGTCTTCAGCAGGGTAAGAAAAGCCTGGCTCCAAAGGAGACTCAAAGTTTTGCTGTCCTCCATCATCTCCTGGGTCACTGATGGCTTCATAGACATCCTCCTGTCTGATGTTGGCGGAGTCAATAAGCTGAGGGGGTTGCTGAATTGTGTTTCCCATGATCCCTTGCATGAAAGAGAAGGAGAAATCCATTGTTCTGCTCCAGCATCCTTAAGTTTCCCTTTTTCTTACAGGGCCTGCTGATATAATGAGGAGAAACAGACAAAATGTGTTTATGACGCATAAAAAAAAAAACTTTACCTCATCTTATCACATTTGTGAAACACTGCTCCAGGCAATAATGTTTATTAAACTATTTAATATGTTTATTTTAAGCCAAAATGGGTCAAGAATTTGTGGTTAATGCTATGCAAAAAACTAGGTGCTTCTGCAACGCTGCAATCTCCCTCCCAAGGGATAAAGTTTACTCTACTAGACTAGTATACTCCAAGTTATGCCTTTCCCAGAATTTAGAGAGGAAACCTAAATTAGAAAGATTATATTGAAATCACACAGCCTGTTTGGCATATGTATTTCAAATCAAACATGTCCAATACCATTTTCCTCATACTACATTCCCTCTACTCCCTATTTATTTGTAAACAATGCATTACAATAATTTGAATGTAATTAAATCATCTTTTGAATTTCTCATTAACTTATAAGGTTCTCTCTCTTTAATTAGAAGTACACTATGCCAGCTGGCCAAAAATAATTAACGTTGCCATCAAAACAATGTTTATTTTGTCTATTTTGCTTGTTTTGTCTGTCCAGTAAGAACAGAAATAAAACCAGTTTAATACTTTAATTTAGCACATAAACCACACCACTTAATGCCACATAACAATAAAAGACTGTTTATAAACAAACCATACTGTAAAATTGTGTTTCATGTCAAAGAAACAAACCTGCAATGACCAGCAGTTGGCTAACATTAGCCTGCTAGCGTTTTCTGGATAACAAAACAGAGCCGATATAAGCATACTGTTAATGTATACACACACACACACACAACTTAGTGTAAATGCTATATGGGCCACGAATAAACAAAATTAAGTTATTGTGTAGTTAAAGAAACAAATCCTGTTTTCCCAGCATTGTAAAGCGGACCCGTGTTATGTCGCTGCATTACATGAAAGGCGGCTTTAGCGGATGTGCTAATGTGTGTAACGCTACATGGGGAAACATTAACACACGTACATCTATGGTTTATCACTGGGGAATATTTTAAAAATTCGTTTTGATGCAAAATGTATGTTTCTTAGTCAATTGCATCAAGCGGAGAGCCTCAAAAACTGAAGAAGTGAATGCGAACATGCCAACATGGCTGCCCGTGCCCCTTTAAATCAAATTGGCCATATTACATTCCCATCAGGAAAAAGGTGCGATGAAAACCATTGCTTTACTGTAACCAAAAGCAGAAATGCATGCAGCGCTTGTTTGGTTTCAACGCGATATTATGAAACGAAGCATTGAAACAGCGGTAGAATAAAAGCGTCTGTACCTTCAGCGTGTTCCATTCTAAACAAATACACCAAATAAACTGGATTCCTGCAGCAGTTAGCTAACATAAATATATCAACACAAAGACCTATGACTCCACGTTTTTTTTAGTCTAATCCGTTGTTTGGAAAGAAAATGGGGCTAGATCAGTCGTATGTCGATCCCCATAATAGGATGTGTGGCTGTGGAATCGGGAGAGGCCCCGTTTTTTTGCGGGATGCTCCTGCAGACCTAGGGAAATTTGGCTCCCATATATTTTATTATAGCCGTCTCCCTCCCTCTAGCTGTAACAAAAGCCCCTCTGCTTGAGGCCTCTGTCTCAGCGCCAAAATAAAATCTCCCCCATTGGTTGTGCAGCAAGATGTGAGGGGCATGTTGGGACGAGTAGTTTTTTCTTTTTCTTATGTTATGATAACAACAAAATAAAACCACGTAAGTGAGATGATTACACTATTATTACTTGACACCAAAGCATTAAGCTGTAATGGACGAATTACAGAGTTAAACTATAATATCATTTTTATTTTCAATTTTACTATAATTTTAATATGATAGCAGAACTATTTGACAATATTTGTTATTTTAGAGCATACAATAATTCACTGCACATTATTATAAAATGTGAATTTATATAAACATTTAAGATATTTTTATGCATTATGGATAAAGAAAGGGAAAATACTTTTATTCATTAAATGAGGCCTAGACTATTTATAACTACCAG
Source organism: Pimephales promelas (assembly GCF_016745375.1). The sequence continues at coordinate 25,247,592 of NW_024121210.1, read as the reverse complement.
TTTAATTTTACCGATTTTTTGTTAATTAATCTTGGGCAGTTTGCACACACACGCGCGCGCATTACATGCAATCTGTATTACATAATCAGATTCCAGAAATTAAATACTTGTATATATAAATAACCCCCAGTCTGGGAAACCCACACGTAATATAATAATTAATGCACTTCACACTCTTGACTTTTTTATTATTTTTTTTTTTAATAAATATGGTTCACGATTAGTATTCAAATGAATGTGATAAACGAGGTAGGGCTAAATAAGTAATCAAAAAGTAATCACTAAGTAGTCAGATTGTATTACCGTAAATGTGTAATGTAATGTGATCGTACAATTAAAAATAAGAACAAACAACAATATTATTTAGGATTTTATTTTCCTTCCCATAAGGATTGTAGCGCCATCTTCTGCACAAATACCTAACAACCATGTGAATAAAAAAAAAAAAAACGCCTTGCTAGCACTGATCTAGGTACTGCGAACATGACTGTTGCCATGGCAACTCTGCACTATAGCTGAACTAAGATCAGGTGGTGTGGAAGCTCTTGTGCCCTCGTCATCACGGATGAGGTCATGGGAAGTTCCATTGTCCGCCCCGTGCAGTGGATTGGCCAGCTTTGCCATTGCGTAGAGCTCGTTTATTTGTGCTTGTGGATGTCTATCACGCTGCTCCTCTCATCGGATGATCCTCCTCAGTTAGGACGTTCGGCATCACCGGGGCGTCAGAGGCTACTCGACAGGCCATTTTATATTCCGATCAAAACATTACAGTACTCGGAAGCCTCGGATGTATTAATTTATAAGTCTATTTAGATTTAAACGTAAAGGAGTGACATACCGTCGTGAATGGAGTATCACATCCCGCAAAAGGTCCGTTTTTCTCCCGTACCATCGCTTCCGAGGAAATTTGACCCTCAGCTGCAGGAGGAGCGCTGTCGAGCCGAGCATTTTTCTCCCCCGTCATCCGATCTGACAGTATATTCAATGGTTACAGCCTAATATCCATCACAACCCCCTACACGGACCCTCTTTCACAGGTAACTGTAGCTGCTAGTAATTTAACGTTAATGTTAACGTTGTTGTTTAACGTTAATGCAGTAATGTCTCACGTAGACCATCTCTACCCTATCGAGTCCATCCGTTGTCTCTAACTATTTGTTTTTAAGCAACCTCTCGCTTTTTAGTGGTGAAGTTGATCGATGTTGTGTATGTCGACTGTCTCCATAGATCAGAATGCGTAAGTTAATAACGTTAGTTTGAAGTGGTTCTGGACTGGTACTGTTTAGAGCTGATGATCGTGAATCTGTGGCCTCTAACGTTACTGTGGCCTTCAGCGCCTGTCATAAAAGTTCATTGTTTTACTTACGCAACACTTTTTATATAACAGTTAGGATAGTTTAAAACGTTACATTTCTTGAGTAATTATATTAGGAAGTTGAGACGGTAGTTAATGTTGACATACGCATTTTTTTAAGTGCAGTTTAATTTTGCGAGTCCGTGTCATAATGGCCGTAAATGTTACCTAAATATTATAACGTTACAATGCATATATCCTTTGCTATTTGAGATCTAAACTTTGGGTAAAATGAAACGTCACTTGTATTGAGTTAAATATGGCCTGTGACTTTGGTCGGTCTCCATGTTTGTGTTCTGTTTTAGCGACGAAGAGAAACACGTGAGTCAGTATTTGTGTGCAGTGCTCGCGACCGCCGCTTCGTCACGACAGCGTGCTTTGTTGCAGCAGAGAAGTTCACTTCACCTAAAAATGAAAAGTTTTCAGTTTGTCACTTTCATGTTGTTCCAAACCTGTAAGAATTTATTTCTTTTGTTGAACACAAAAAGATGTTTTAAATAATTGTGCTAACCAGACAGTGGACGGTATCTTCCATGTTTTTTTTCTTCTACTATGTAAGTCAATGGGGTCCATAAACTGTCTGGCAATATTCTTCAAAATATTTGCTTTTGTGTTCAACAGAGGAAAGAAATTCATACAGATTTGGGACAACTTGAGGGTGAGTAAATTAGAAAACTTATTTATTTTTTTTTTTTTTTTTTTTTTGGTGAACTATCCCTTTGATACAGCAGTGATGCATGACATTTTTCAGTTTTTGTGAATTAATTTTCACAGATTCACAAGTAAAAATAGCAATTATAAGTTTCACATAAATGAACCAAATTCACAAAAATTAAAGGTAATCTATTCCTCATAAATACTTCAGACAATCAGATTTTATCCGTAGTTAGCCTGATAGTAGGTGCACATCTCATTAAATCTCTTTTGTGAAACTCCCTACCTACACTTATTTGTAATAAAATGTAATTTCACGAAAACATTTTAAGCACCACAGAAAGACAAACATTAAAATACAAAGTAGATTAACTAAAATAAAAAGTTTAAACGGTAGGATAAGGCTGGGTAGGAAGGGAAGAGGGATTGTTTTTGTTTTTTTTTTGTGTGTGTGTGTGTGTTTTGTTTTGTTATTGCTGTATGTTCCAAAACAAAAAGAGCACATTATGTCCAAACTGTACACATTTCCTTGTGGTTCTACATTATACTCCTGTGTATGATGTAGATAATATAACATTGTGAATATGTGCTTTAATAAAAAAAATATATATATTTGAAATGAAACTAAAATAAAAAGTTTTACAGGATTTGTCCCCCAAGTTTATCAGATTTTAAAACTCTTAAATATTTGTAAATCTAATTGTATACATTACATTCATGACTTTACATTTATTTGTGAATCTGCTATTTTCTATTGGTAAATTCATGAATATAGCAACAATAACTCTTATAGTGACAACCATTTCATTTTATTTTGACAGACACAATCAATCTTTACCATTAGTGTTTGCATTAAAATAATACAAAATATAACTGACAGTGTGCGTTACATTAATACCTGTAAAGATTTAGCCATGTATTTTACTATCCAAGAAAAGAGCACACATCCTGAAATTTTAAAATTGGCCCTTTTTTCTCTCTCTCTCTCTGCAGAACACCCCAATTTCAAGTCACAACATGGCAGTTTTCAGCTCACAAGTGCTTCTCGCTGTAACAAGATCAAGGTGAGGTCATCATTTATGTTATTGGTACAAAACATTTGTGTCCTATCCCAAAAACAATCACTTCACATGTCTAAGTCATCTGATTTAAGTAATTTTCTGGCTCAAAACAGCGCTGTCAGTTACCATAGACAATTATTTCGCCTTTTTTTTTTGTTCAAGCATATATATTAATTATTGCATTCAAAATATATTTGACCTGTAAAGTTAGCAAAGTCATTTTAGGCATGTGAATACTTTTCTAGGTTGATTAATGTTGTTCCTGAAGCTGGATTTTTCGTTCTTGGGCATGTAATTATAAAGTTACCATGAAAAAGTTTCCATGCTTTAACACCTCACCGTTCTCGTTTTCTTTCAGAGGATCCTACTTGCTTTCTAAAAGACATGGCAGTGTTTCGCTTCGGTCGACTGCATGCGTGCGCTATCATTCAGAGTTCGTCGGACAGGCTGCCGTCACACCCAGGTGTCCAAGGCCTCTGTACCCCTGTTACACATCCAGCTTGATCCGCCCTGGGTGCGTAGCTGCACGTCCCCTCCACAGCTCTTGTGTGTGGCTACAAGAGGCGAAGGACACCGCTGGGGGTTCTGAACCCATCAAGGGTGACGCTGTCCCGGCTGCCACCGCCACTCAACCACTGCCAGCCCCACCGGCAGTGCCAAGGAAGTCTCTGGGACAGAGAGTTCTGGATGAGCTCAAGCATTACTATCATGGCTTCCGTCTTCTTGGCATCGACACCAAAATCGCTGGCAGGATGGTCTGGAGGTTACTGCACGGGCAGCTGCTCACCAGGAGGGAGAGGAGGAGGGTACGTTTGGGACGAAATATTGGAATTTAAATAAAAGCAATCTGTCCGATTTGTCATATTTCTTTGCACTGCCATGATATACAAGCGTGAGTTGAATTTGAATAACAGTGATAACAAAATGAACTGGAAACAAAATTATGGTTTTGAAATTCCAGATTTGAGAGATGAAGTCATTGTGGGAAATTGGCACCATCATAAGGAATATTAAGTTTTTGGTACTTAGGCTACATCTTATATTACACTTACTAACTTCACAATTAATAAATCCACATCAATATAAAGAAATAAATAACATAGGCTTTCCTGTAGCTCAAACAGTTGAGTGCACCACCAAGGTCATGCGTTTGATTCCTTGGGGAAGCAAGAACTGCTAAGAATGCAAATGTACCTTGAAATGCATTGCAAGTCACTTTGGATAAAAGCGTCTGCAAAATGCATAAATGTCAATGTATAATGGGTACAACAATGTTTCATGTACAGAAATGATACCATGATTACCATATTTATTCACCATGCTATTTGCATAATATGCCATGGTACTTCAAAGAATATCATCATGGTATTACAATGTTGCCAAAAAAAAAAAAACATGGTTTTGCAACAAAAATATTTTTATATTTTTCATTATCTGCTCTTATAAAAAAGAAAATGACTTTGGTACAGTCTGATATCTATAATATGGTTCTAAATGTTAACTTGCATAGCATTCCAGATAATAAAGAATAAAAATTCCCCCCTTTCATATGTGAAGCGCTTTGAGATCCCAGAAAAAGCTATACAAATGTAACAAATTATTTGTTTTTCTCTGGTGAGTCTCAACTACTTTATATAAGATGATGTAAGTATTTTGATAGGTGAAAGTGTGTCATTAGTTATTAGAGTATTATGACAAAGTAATACTGTTTGGTAATCCTATTAGAACAAACCAGGGCTTGGTCAAGGATTTATAATGTAAGGTGACACATAGGATTGCATAACCAAGAAGCTTTACACCTCAGAGAAAGCTCAGCTGGATTAGGCCGGAAGAGCTTTTCTCAGTCTCTCTCACCCATATTGATTTTGTTTTTGACTATTCGAATAAAACTTCTCCCAATTGTCTCCACAGCTGATGCGAACATGTGCCGACTTGTTCCGGCTCCTGCCTTTCATGGTCTTCATCATCGTTCCGTTCATGGAGTTTCTGCTCCCCGTTTTCCTCAAACTCTTCCCAGAAATGTTGCCTTCCACATTTGAGACCGAGTCCAAGAAGGTGTGTCTTATTTTTTAAATGACAGCAAAAGTTGAGGACTTCAGTTTGATTAATTGGACCTCAATCATGACACACGAGAATAACAAATCTTGCATGAATAACAATAACATGTGTAAAATGAATCTGCAAATAAACTAATGAAACGGCTTCGTTTTGATTTATCGGGCCTCTTTCAGTAAACATAAATTGATGTAATTGATTTGTAAACCATTGAATCAAAGTAACCATTTTCATGAAGTTTTTTTTGCTGATTCAAAATGCAACTGTTAGTGCTGATTTTTTTGTTTTTGCTCTTCCAGGAGGAAAAACAGAAGAAGGGACTTGCTGCTAAACTGGAGCTGGCCAAGTTCTTGCAGGAGACCATTGCTGAGATGGCCAGGAGGAATAAAGCAGCTGTAGGAGACGAGACTCAGAGGTTCTCCACTTACGTTCAGCAGGTTAGTTTGACCATCAAAGCCATTTTTCCATTTCCTATGTAGTGAAATTATTCTGGATGCGATTGACTCTTCTAACTCGTCTGCTAAAGGTGCGGCACACGGGTGAACAGCCCAGCACTAAAGACATCGTGAAGTTCTCCAAGCTCTTTGAGGACGAGCTGACGCTGGAGCATCTGGAGCGGCCGCAGCTGGTGGCGTTGTGCAAACTTCTGGAGCTGCAGCCAATCGGCACCAATAACCTGCTACGTTTCCAGCTGATGATGCAGCTGCGCACCATCAAGGCGGACGATGAGGTGAGACAAACACAGACAACCGCTATTGACCCTTTACAGTGGTTGTGAAGCTGAATTTATGACTCGACATGTTGCTGTGACCTCTAGGCTTGTGAGTGACTGAGCCATACGTCTTAAAGGGATAGTTCACCCAGAAATGTACTCAGCCGTATGTTGTTCCAAACCTGAATGAGGATCTTTCTTCTGTTAAACACAAAATAATATATTTTGAAGAATGTTGGTAAACTGTCTGGTTACCAACATTCTTCAAAAGAAATTCTTCATACAGGTTTGGAACACGTTCAGTGTAAATGGCCACTTAGACCTTAAAGGAATGGGTTGAGTATGTTAAGGAGATGATCTCAGCTGTTTGTTTGTCTGTGTAGGTAATTGCCACAGAGGGTGTGCCTGCAATGAATGTAGCAGAGCTTCAAGCTGCCTGCAGGAGTCGTGGCATGAGGTCTTTGGGTCTGACCACGGATCAGCTCCGACAGCAGCTACAGCAGGTGTGTGTGCACAGACCAGTCTGACTAGGTTATAAAACTGCCTACTGGAGGATATGTATGACTGTGTTCCAACTAAAGAGTGTAGACCAATTGGAAGTGTGAAACATATGACAGATTTTGAAATAATCCTCTTATATTTACCCGCTTAAATGTGTTCCTTATTGGATCATTCCGTGTCAACTGTGCCAAATTTTTGTATTTTGTCAATATTTTCTCTTTAGAAAGAAAAACATAAATGGTAATGAAAGCCAAAATATTAAATGTCACATATGTATATTTACTGGGTAATCCACTATTTTGGGGTCAAAATGACATATTTCTCCTGAGATTTGGAGCCAAATTAAAGGGAAAGTAAAAATGTCTTTAGAAAGATGGCAGCATCATTATTTTATTTTTGCACAGAAATTGGTAGGTCTGTTATCTAAATGTGTTAACTCTAGCAATCTTTCATTAAATGCCAACGGTAAAAGTTCAAAATCTGCAAAAAGCACTTGTGTTTTTTGCCTCTAGTTTGCATGCCTGTAACTCAAGAAGTATTAGATATTATCTTGATATCCTTTTAGTTTCTGGTTCTTAACAAATAGATTTTTTTTTGTATCTTCATTTTAAAGGCCCTCAGTTTTCTAAATTTGGTTGATTTGACATAGAATGGATGGCATGGTATCATAATGCTGCAATGCTCACAACAAAATGTATGATGTTTTCCATTCAAATACTGTTTTGTGTCACTGCTCTCTTTTTGCTTTGAATCATTGATGATTTGTGCATCTTTTTTTGCGTTCTTCGTCTCTCAGTGGCTGGACCTGCACTTGAAAGAGAATGTCCCACCGTCCCTCTTGCTGCTCTCCCGTGCAATGTACCTGACGGACCTCACTCCTAAACCTCCAATCATCCCACCGGTGCCCAAATTGGAGGTGAACACTCAATATACATGTATATCTAAACCAGAGGTTGTCAACTGCTCACTATCTGCTTTAAAAGCTGTGGCCCCAGTTCTTGCAACAAATTTCCTTTGACCTTTGAAACCTTAACTAATTGATGCTTGGACCTTAATCGGGAGGAAATGCAGACTGGCAAAACGCTGCATAAGCGACGGCTGATATGTTATCATTGTATGCTAATGGTTGTTATGGATTGATGTGCATTGACCACTGTCTCTCTGTCTGTTTCACAGAAAGCCACTCCTCCTGTGGAGGCTGAAACCACTGCCAAAGGGAACCCACTGTCCTCCTCAGTGGAGGTGCTGGTGGACTCCGCTCCTGTCATCAAAGACAGAAAGGTAGGACTCTTATTATGTCACCAATCAATGTCTTCAAATACATCTAAGCCAATCAGGAATTGCATAACAATAACCAAGAGGAGAAATGCTTACAAAAAAGGTTTAATTTATGATATTTCTAAAACTTCTTTTGTATTGCAGTCAGAAGAATTGTTGGAGAAACCTAGAGGGTTGGACATGCCATCACCCGAAGCTCAGTTAATACATGTAAGTTACAAGATGTTGTGATGAACACATAAATATGCGTGTTTATTGATTGGTGAAGGGTCATCAATGTGTGGTTTTTGCAAGATAACTTTCAATATTATGCATATTTTACTGGACTCTCCTGCTTTTATGTTACTAGGCAGAAGTTTCATTTATAGATGTTTTAAAAAAAGGTTTCCTCTGGGAAATAATTTAGAATTTCTATCAACTATTAAAACATAATATTTTCAATGGCAGTTTGCAGTTTTTGTAATATTCTAAGAGGTTTAATTTAACATTTGTGTATATATACACACGCACAAATAAATAAATGTTAATATTAGGAAAAAATTTATTGTTATTACTTTTTTCTGTGTTTATGTATTATATGTATTAAGTGTTTATATGTATTGTTTTTAACTTTTTTTTTTACATAAAGGAATAAATATAAGAAATAAACAAAAATACAGGAAATTAAAAAAAATTACATAATTTCAAAATCACAGAAAATTGAAGCAATACCAAAATAAATTCAGGAATTAAATTGTTAAAAGTTGTTTATTTTTGTTTTATTCTGATATATATATATAAATATATATATATATTCTCCTACAAGTTTGGGCCTCCATAGAATGTTTAATTAAAATATATATAAATAAATGTTTAATAGCTCATATTTAACTGTTTTAGACTTAGATTTAGTGTGAAAGTAGCTTCTACGGTGATTTTTAATGAGACCAGAAAGGAGTTCAGAAGTTCTATAAGCTGCTGGACATCAACGCTTTCTGTTCTCTCCCATCAGGCTAAAGAGGCAGAGTTGTCACAGAAATCCAAGATGAGCGCCAATGGGATATGAGAGGTGCTCCATGCTCCAATCATTCTGTCGGAGAACAGGGTGATGGTTCGTGTTTGTCCTCTTCTGCTGAGGAATCATCTCTCTGGCAGTCCAGGAACTTTCACACGGACCTGATGGACCGGCCGCATCACATTCTTCATCGACGTCTGGTCCTCCAAAAAGGAGTAAAATGGTTCATGTTAGACTTTAGACATCACTCCATCTTGATATCCGTGACATGTTTACATCTGAAGATTTGACGAATTCTGTACATTTGCAATGGAAAAAGCATCAAGACTCACACCAGCCAGGAAAAGAATAAGGAACTTGTAAGATTTGCCTCCTTTTGCTTAACTTCATTATGTAAATGTGTAAATAAATTGTACAATACCTGCATATTACATAAGTGCTACTGCTTCATACAGTCGGCTGTGCCATGTGCATTGGCTAACAGATGAAAGAAATCATTATTTTAATATGAGGAATGCACATGTTTGCATTCTGGATTTAGTTTGGCAGATGAGTTGTATATGGCCAAGTATGTGGGTATTTTTTTTATTTGAAATTTTCAAATTCCCTTTCCCATGGGAATTTTACGTTCACTCCCTCAGGGGATGCAATTAGCGGTGTAGTAATTACGCCAGGGCTGCCTACAGCAGACTGCAGTTTGGCACAAAAAAAGGTTTTATGATAAAGTGTTTTAAGTTGTTCATTGGTATGCTGTGTCCCTCTTCGAATCATGCATTTACATTTTCCTTGGCGGAAAAGCCAAATGACTACTGGAGTCATAAGTTTACGTTTCGCTTGTGGTGAAAAATATTCAAAATTCCCCCAAAGAGAAATGTTTGTTTTTGGATTCCTATGTTTGGATTATTGTGATTCATGTTGCACTGGATAAACCCAGCGAGGGAAAACAATATTTAATGGCAATACTGTAAATTTTTCATTTAAAAAGCATTGAATCCCCCAGATGTTTACTTTGTTTATCCCATAGCCTGCCTTTCGATTGTAATTCTAACTGAATTTGTTGTCCCATTCTGTTCCGGTGCACTTTTTTTTTTATGTTGAGCAATTGTGTAAAATTGAAAATTGAGTTAAACCAACTCTCTTTGCCTAAAGCTGCTTACTATCTTTGACCACTGTGCAGTCAAGAAGTAAAGATGTTCATACCTCTCCTCGATTACACTTGTTTATTTAGTGTTATTTAAACAAATGCTACATTTTTGGTTCCAAAATTGACAATTTAAAGGGTCAAATTTACACATATTTGCAATTAATTGGTTATTTTTTATTTTAAAAACATTTAATTAAAAAAAGCTTAAAATATTAAAAAATTATGATTTTTCTTAACTGACCTCCACGTGCATGATTGTTTTTTTTTTTGTTTGTTTTTTTTTTCTTTCTTCCAAACTGGGGTCTGTGGAAATTGAGATTTTACTAAATGCATTTTTAGGGCTATCAAAATTAGCATGTTAATGCTATTATTGGAAACTTATAATTTAATTAAAAAAAAAAAGTAAGGTCCTTTTCCAAAAACTACTATATTTTATATTACTTTCATTCGGCCCTGCTATTAGAAAGAAATGGAAAACAAATCTACATATTATAGAGCCAGAGTGAGGGGGTGATTAAAAAAAAAAAAAGATTTCACGATTTGCATTTACATAAAACGTCTGTCTTCTGGAGAAACTGCGTTTGCTCATAAAACGTTCGTGTTCAAACGAGAAACTTTGAGTTTCGCTCGCAAACCTTTTGCGTTTCCCAAAGAACTTTTGCAAGAGAACACAAAATGTAAACATTCACTTGCAAGTAAGTTTTGTCATCGAATGTTAAAGCAATGGAATATACTTTTTCCTTCACAATCTTTCAATTACCACGACCCGTTGACGGTCTCCGAAGCGTTTAGTTATGTGAAACAAAATCTGAATAGGCTATTACACTCAATATTTGCTCACATTCTACATAAAACCATATAATTGCCTTTTATATTGTAAGGAATCATCATGTTTGGGGGTCCTTTACTTATTTTGTGTTTTTATCAATTTGGAATGAAGTTACAAGCTTCACCACTGTCCTCCACCACATAATTTGACTGCAGCTTGTGATTCGATGTGATTCTCTCTGGTCATGGTTGGTTGATCGAAGAAGCCTGCTCTGTGTTTTTTAGTTCGACTCTGTTTAAACAAGCTGATTAGCAGGAATCTCATTCCTTAGATTAGTTCAGTCAGTGGAGCATTAGGCCAGGACTACACTGCTCGTGCTGGTACAGTTGCATGAGGCTGTCACAAGACTCCTGAACTTCTTTAAAGTTTCCCATGAAAACATGTCTGGAATTTGAGCATTCTTACATCAAAGTGACTTTTAAGATCATTTCTCACAACCATTCCGTGATTATAGGCCTCCGGAAAATAAATCTATTATTTGAAAACGTCCCTGTTCTTTCTTTTTTTATTCTTCATGCCTTTAATTGTTCTGTCTTGAGTTTCAAAATGCAGCAAGTTGAAAGTCAGTTAAGCATGTCAAGGAGAGACATATAGGTTCTCCCAGCTAATAAAAAAGATAGCCATGCAGAACCAGTCTAACAAATTAGTTATTTTTTAAAAACATTTATTTATTTTATAATTTTTTTAATAGGCCTAAGTTTCATAAAAACGGATTACCACTTGACCTACTGCTAGTTGGTCAGACTTGATCATAAGAGTTTTAGTGGCTGTGTTTATGCAACTGGCCCTAATATTTAATTACCCGCAACCCTAATATTTGGGATTTAAAATTAAACTTTAACCATGATATTTGAGACCTAAATTCAAAAGCCCCAGTAAATGCTGTTGCTACCTGTTTGCTGTCATCTGATTGATAGTTTACCTACTTTGTTTAAAAGGGCTTAAAAATGTCCACCTTCAAATCAAATCTTTACAGTTTTTCATAACTATAACTTTTATTGTTAGTAATATTGAACAAGATGAACACTTACTGGACTGAATCAACTTATTTGATTATAGTGTTTTTCTCTCATATACAGTACTCCATATTCTCACTGTAGCATGTGAGCCATAAAAGACTGATGTATGAAATTTCATACTCAACACAAACAAACGTGCATGTTTTATTGCTTTAGATTTCCATAAATTTGTCGATTTTAAAACATTATTTTTTATGTTTTTTTTTAAACATATGTTTTTACAGGTTTAATAATGTGGAGGTGGGACCATCTAGTGGTTAAAGTCAAGCGTAGGACTTCATCTCTCAGATCATCCTACATTATATGCCAGTAAACGGAGCGAACAGTGGAAAATGATCTTACTGATGACGTTTCTAGTCCCATAGTGGATTTTGTTTTCATTAAAAAAAAAATATATATACTTTTTTTTCTTTTTTGGGTGAATTCACGTGTATTTGGGGACCCACTTTTGGGAACCACTTTTACAGGTTAGGGTTTGAAACCATTATTAAAATTGGAACCATGTGCGTTTACCGCTTACAGTACAGAGCCTTTCTGCAGAACACAATAGCCTACTCTGAAACCAGTCGTTCATAACTGTTTATAATGTCTTGTAACAATGGCTGCTCAAAAACACACTACAATAGACAGCACAAAGTCATATACAGATGAGGTGCACATCCTACACAACCTGAGACCTATATTTTTGAAGGATGTGGTTGCTATTTGCAGCTTCCTGTAGTGTTCTGAGGTGCGTGTGAGGGGAGACAGTCAAAACATCTTTGACATAGAGACACTCGGACGGTTGTCTTGTCTTGTTTTTAAGTTTGGGCCGGGGTTTTTATTGCTGAATGAGACATTGAGGACCACCGATAGACTGAAGGAAGTGGGATTTCTTAAGGAGTTGTCGTGAACTTAAAGGGAGGGAGCCATGACCTCCCTCCTGATGCGTTTCTTTCGGCTGGGGGTGGAGAAAAAGCGAGTTAGGCACTATGAAAACCTGAAGAGGGATGTTGATCCTCACCAGATGTGGGAGACTCTGGGTGAACTGGGGGATGGAGCTTTTGGGAAGGTGTATAAGGTAAGGGATTCAAATGATGATATTGAATGAAATTCAATTCTCTATTAAATACAAAATAACAATTTAATTATCTCAGGTAATTTACTGCAAACTATATTGGATTTAATGTTAGCAAGAAAACTAAATGTTTAAAAATAAATAAAAAGAATAAAACTGGGCCTTACTGACATGGTCCGATCTAAACTGCCATTTCAAGGAAATCCCTCCCACTTTAGACTGGCATGCCAGCTAAGCCTACAAATACTTTTGCTATATAGTTGTTTCTTGTTTAAAAAGTCATAATTAAAAAGTTAAAATTATGACATTACAAAAATCAAAATTGTGACGTATGGTAAAAGTCATAATTATGAGAGTAAAAAATTGAAGTGAAAGTAAAAAATTATGGCATGTTAAGTCATTTATGAGATGGAAAAATTGAAAGAATGTCATGAAAGAATTTAAATTTTGACTTAAAAAATTATGACAATAAGAAAGTAGAAATTACTAAGTAACACTAATCTACTAACATGTAATTAGATGTTGACATTCATAATAATGACTCATTACTCTGACTTTTCATAACAATTTTGACTTGGTATGTAACAATTTTGATTTTCTATCTTGTAATTAGGACTTGGTATATCATCATTTTTATTTTCTATCTTAATTATGACTTATAATAATATTATATGACTTATTATATAATAATATGACTTCCTGAATAATATGACTTATAAGAATGTAATCATTTACACGATTTACTAAAGCATGATTGTTTTTTCTTATGTGGGGATTCCAAAGAAAGTCAAAGCAGAATTGCTTCGAGTAGTGATGTTTTGTTCCTAAATGTATCGGTTGAGTTGAGTGAATGATTCAATGATTCACTCACTAGTGCACTCACCTGTTGGCTACTGGTGTTATGATGCAACCTGCAAAAAGAGCCATTAAAATACACTTAAACAAGTCATACTTTTTTATGCACTATTGCTTTTCAAGTAAATTAATCTTGTTTTAATAATGTTAAATATATATATAAACCCAAGATAAAATAGCCTGAAAATCTGAATTTCAGATCAATATTATTTACTGTAATGACTTAGGGCTGGTTATCGATTCAGATGTTCAATTTCGATTCGCAAGCTCTCAATTCAATTCGATTTCGATTCTCGATTTGATTCTCAATTCGACTATATGAATATAGATGTAGGCTAATTAGACAAATCCTATATATATATATATATATATATATATATATAAAAGAACAGTGGACATAAGTTTACCAGTAGTTAATTAATACAAAGAAATTAAGAGCTACAAACCTGTACATAAAACTCTTTTTATTTTAGGTACACTACTTGTATACACTAAATGCATACAATGAATAGACAAAATGCTGAAAATTGGACAAGTCGGAACAGTCGCACGTTATTTTATGTTTAAGATAGTTATAGATAAATACATATATAAATGTTTAGACAATTTTCATTACATTGATCTCACCTAAATGTTTTTTTTTACAATGGGGTATTTTTTGTTAAGAGTTTATGCAACACATGAAAGCTTGATTTCTTTGAATTAAATTGAAAATAGTACAAATAAATACAATAGAATAAAGACGCAAATAAAGAGACATAAAAATTTTAAAAAATAAACGTTTTTTGGCTATAGGTCAGAAACAGAAACTGAATAAAGTAATCCAATGTAAAATAACCCAGGATAGTAGTCCTGACTGAATTAAATACATTCACATATTAATGTACATAAATACATGTTAACTCTGATTGCTTACGTCACCAGGAAAAATTGCTTTGAGATGAAAAACTGGTGGGTTTTGTAGGCTTGTAGGTTTCCAAGGTGACAGGCAATGCGGGGTTAGAGATATATGCGGTTTTGCAACTTCCTGTTAAACCATAATGTGAAAGATCAAAGATGGCTTCCTGTTAGTGATTTCAACCCCATATAAATCAACCTATTTTCTGCATCTTTCTCTGCAATGAATCGCACTTTGCAGTACTGCTTTCAGCAGTTTTCAGTTTCTATAAATGCATGTCTTGCACCCTGGCCTGTAAGAGTATTTCCCTGCTTTCAGAACTTCTGATGCACTTTCTTTTTTAGAAGTGACAAAGACAAGTGTTACAGTATGCAATGTTGATCTCAGGCTCAGAATCAAACTACAGGGGTCCTAGGAGCTGTTAAAGTGATTGAAGTGCGCAGTGAAGAGCAGCTGGACGATTACATGACTGAGATAGACATCTTAGCAGCCTGTCGCCATGCAAACATCCTCTCCTTGCTGGACGCCATCTTCTTTGAAAGCTGGCTGTGGGTAAGGCAGCATCTGTTTATGTTGTTAATCTGTTTTTTTGTAACAGAGTAGCATTTTTCTTTTTTTATCTTTTGTTATGTTGATTGGCTATATATACTATATAACTATAAATGCTGTATAAAACTATCTTACTTTATGTATAGATTGCATTTTGTTACCCTTTTGTTACCCTGCATTTTGTAAATACATCAGAACAATATTGGGGAAAAAAATGGTAATTTCAACAAAGAATGAAATAAGCCTCAAAGTATTGTGTGAAATCATTAATATA
Organism: Pimephales promelas; assembly: GCF_016745375.1. The sequence continues at coordinate 25,232,358 of NW_024121210.1, read as the reverse complement.
ATATTTTTTTACTCATTTTTATGACTCCCTCAGTTGTGGAATCATCATGCAATTCCATCATAACCAACACATTTCCACAGGGTATAGTTGGCCAATATATGCCATTTCCATCACAGGATGCTGCTAATCATAATTAATATTTTTTGAGTGTATCATCAAGCATTTCTATTATGTTCACAATTGTTTGCCTATCATTTTCTTTTAAAAGTTGGAGTACTTATACCAAGGAGAAAACAGTGCCAGTAAAGAGCTTAAAATATTAAGCAGCACAACTGATTCCAACATTGATAATAAGGGAATAATAACAACTTTTGACTGGCACCTTAGTTGAAATTTAAATGTTTATTTCCTTAGAAGTCCCTTAAAGCTTTCTCTTTTTAGATCCTGATTGAGTACTGTCCTGGAGGAGCTCTGGATGATATCATGTTGGGTGAGTCTGGAACATAATTGACACTATAATAATTTCTGGTTGTATCTGTGTTGCATTATTGTAATTTATACTGTGTGTTTCAGAGCTGGAGCGTGGCCTTACAGAGCAGCAAATCAGTGAGGTGTGCTGTCAGACTCTACAGGCTCTCTCTTATCTGCACCAGCATCACATTATACACAGAGACCTGAAGGCTGGCAACATTCTGCTCACAACGGATGGGCAGGTCAAACTAGGTACAAATATGTTCCCCTCTCACTTTTTTAGACGTAAGTACTCAATACAGTCTGTGCTGTATTTATTGATGTTCTCTTTTCATGCAGCTGACTTTGGTGTGTCTGCAAAAAATGACAATACCCTTCAAAAACGGTCAACTTTCATTGGAACTCCATACTGGTGAGACTCCCAAATGCAATTTATGTGATCATGTACTCACCCTTGTATTATTTCATATAAGAAAAAAGACATAAGGATCAACATAAGGGTGAATAAAAGAGAATTATACATTTTTGGTACACTATCCCTTTAAAATGCCCCTATTATGCTTTTTCGGATATTATCTTTCATGTAGTGTGTGTTATAGCTGTTTGTGCACAATGAATGGAGTTATTGTCTCCCAGAAGAAAAAAAAAACTGCCTGAAACATATGTGTGAAAAAAAAATTACATAATGGGCGCCTATGGTCTTAATTGGCTGCCCGTGAAAGTTTACCCTGACCTGCCCACGAAGACTGTAGTTGTAACTGAGACCTGAGGGGTTTGGTTCATGTTGTCGACATTTTCGAGAAGATGCTGTTTTCTGCCCTGTGAAAGCAAAATCACTCTGCATGCACTTCCAAAAGATGAGGACATTATGGTAAAACCGACTCCACTGTGTATCAAGTGCTGATGAAGTCTCCGGAGCTGAAGTTCAGATATTGTAATGGGCGTTTTGTTTCTGACGCACACTGTAAGTGGTTTTGGAGAGAATTAATCTGACTCTGAGTGTGAGACAGAATCCTTTATCAAACCGTTTCAGACACTGTAGAAAAAGAGGTGATGCCACAATGTATAAAAATTTTGTTATTTATTTTGACCTTGCATGTATGTAAATGTATTGTAGGAGACCTCGAAAACAAAACGAGGAACCTTTAAAATAGCATAATTTGGGCACTTTAAATTATTTACCTTCATAAAAAGTAACACGATAAATGATTCCTCTACTGAAAACAAAACTGACACTAAAAAAATAGATTAAAATATTTTGTCTTTTAAGGATGGCACCTGAGGTGATCATGTGTGAGACGTCGAAGGACAATCCCTACTCCTCTAAAGCTGACATCTGGTCATTGGGCATCACTTTAATTGAGGCTGCTGAAATGGAGCCCCCTCATCATTCTCTCAACCCTATGAGGGTCCTGCTTAAGATCACCAAGTCTCCACCACCCACACTCTCCAATCCTCGCCACTGGTGGGTCTTCACTTCGCCCTCCCCAATCTAGATCTGCTAAGTTTTAGGCTTATCCTGATTTTTGTCGACAGGTCATCACATTTCCAAGATTTTCTACGGAGGACCTTGCAGAAGAACCCTGAGTCTCGTTGGGGTGCCCAACAGCTCATGGCCCACCCTTTCTCTTATGCGGGACGAGACGGACGAGCCCTTAAAGAACTCGTCGCTGAGGCCAAAGCAGAGGTCACTGAGGTCATAGAGGCGGAGGTAAACACATGATGAAATGTTCTTATTTGTTTCTTATTTGATGTGTTTAACTCGTCTGTTATTGGATCTGTGAAACAAACATAATCCAACTGTGTAGCAGTACATACCTTAATACAGCACTTTCTGCATTTTTTTTCAACTGTAGTCTTTGTTGGATTTCCAATGTTCCGTGAAAGAGACGATCGCCACCGAGTCAGAGCAAACAGCAGCACAACCAGGACAAGCCATAGAAGATCAAGGACCAAAGGAACCTGAGACCCCTCAGAAGATCTCTGTTCCAGATGCGCAGTCTCCCACCAACTTAGAGCCAAAACCTGAGTTTAGAGTAAGACGCAGGGCTTCCCACGCCCCAGATAAATCTCAGAAGAGAGCAAGACGCCTCTCCGTACCAGGAAATCTGCTCTCGTTTCTGACCGGGAGCTCCCGTCGTTGCAAATCTGGATTCTGGGGAGACAATCCACCCATTCAAGCAGCTAAAGACTCCGAAGATTCAAGCACAGCAAAAACTGTGGGAACTTGCCCTTCAGATGGCAACGAAAGCACTGAAAAACCGATTGAGCAAATATCTGACTTGGTTGATGCTCCAAGTAATGAGGTCACTGACACCAGAGACAAGGAAGCTAGAGTAGAAACTGACAAGGAGGAAGTCCAAAACTTCAATCACTCAAACGAACCAGAACAAACACCAATACTGACAGATTCTTCTGAAAAGGAAACACTAGAACTTGCCAAGGAGGACACTGATGCTGGTGAAGAAACAAACAGCGATGTGAAGTCTGTTGATTCTGGAAACAATGACCAAACATTTTGGAAATCCCTCAGAAAACCTGCTGTCATCGACAAAGACACAACACACCCACAGAGCAGACTGTTTTCAGCTTTGTGTTTGGAAACACAACCAGCCAAAAAAACTGAAGAGAATGAGGGAAATTATAAATACATGTACCTTGATTTGGCCTGTCCTTTGGAAACTTTCAATTCTCCTCTCACAGTAGATATAAACAAAAGCGTAACTGTTGAGATGCCTTCTAGTATTGTTCCTGAAGAAGTTCCTGATCTTAATGAAGCACAACAGACAACTGAACCATCAGAAAATGAGGGAGAAAATGAGGCAGAAATAGAAAAACCAGCAGAACTTGAGACAGATGGAGGAACAGGGGACGAAACGAAAGAGGAAAGCTGTGAAAACGACAAGGATGTTAGTGCAGGGACCGAAGAACATATAACCACCACCAGAGAAGATCACATTACCATGAAGGAAGAGTTTGAGGATATCAAAGAAGCTGTCAGTGAAGAACATATTACCACCGTGGAAGATGTCAACTCAATAAATGAAAAAACAGAGGAAGAGGAAAGCTGTGAAAAAGACATGGATCTCCTTCCAGAAACAGAGGAAGAGGAATGTTCAACCAGCAAAGAAGAAGTTGTTATGGAGGTTGAACATGAGGATGTAGACTCAAGAAACCAAAACAATGACAACACAAGAGAACCCGAGGAGATGGAAACACCAACCCAAAATGAGACGACAGAGATCATTGATTTACAGAGGCCAGAGTTGTCAAGCCAAAATAAAGAAGTGATCAATTCCGATGGAGAAAAGAACATCATTAGTAATGAAGGAGATGCTGTTGGAGATCAAGAGAGAGCAAGTCTAACCGATATCTGTTCTAAACAAAAAGAAGATCGGACGGATTCGGAGGAACCTCAGCAAGAGAATCAAATGGATACAAATAGTACAAAGAATGTCACAGGAGAGCAATCAAAACATCTTTCTGAAGATACAACAGACGTTCCTGGAACAAAGTTGAAAAAGCAAGTGATGTTTACTTTTCAAGAGGACCAAAACGAGCAAGAAATGCCACATGCAAATGGCTTGAAAGATTCAGACTTACCACCACCACATGAATCTAATGGATCCACACCTAAGGAATCAAACGAAGACGCATTTCCACCTCTTTCTCCTACCGAGTCTCTGCTGTCTGCTGGGCCTGAAGGGGTGAGTGTGAAACAAACAACTAGCTAAAAACATTACCAACCACACAAATTCAACATGTACCAAATATTGTCCTTCGTTTATGTCTATTCAGGAAACGCACCCAAGCAGGCGAACCGTTAAAAGGACACGTAAATTTATGGTGGATGGTCATGAGGTCAGTGTCACCACTTCCAAAGTGCTTGGTGAAGGAGACAGCAAGGAAAAACAACTGCGCCACAACAGGTAACGATTATCTGTTCTTTAGAGTGGACAAAGGTAGTATCACATTCTGAATGTGCGTATGTGTTTGCAGACGACAGGAGCTGCACGCGTTGAAGCTCTTGCAGAGAGAAGAGCAGAGAGAACATGCACAGCTGGAGCAAAAACTACAGCAGCAACGAGAGCAGATGTTCCGCCACATAGAACAAGAGATGACTGTAAGTCACATGCACCAAACCCCTCTGGTCTCACTTAAGACATGCTATTAAACAGAAATGTTTCCACTAGGGTTTTTGTCTAAAGTACTAACGGGCAGATCATTAGATGTTGTTAAAGATAACAAAATTACTGGCATTGGCAGCCATTTCTTTGGTTTGTTGATACCAGTCAATGTTGAAAATTATTTTTTCTGCCTATTTTAAGATTTAGATCATCATGTATCAATAAATTAAAGTTCTAGCCATTGATTTGGGCAAATATTTAACCTTTAATTACTTTTGCTAAACCATATCACTTTCTTTAAATGCATGTTGGCACAATCTATGTTTGTGCCTAATAGTTGCATTCATTTCTTTAAAAAAAGTACTTTGACATGCAAGGACATTTAAAGGAATATGTATGCATTTTTCAAACTGTACATACGATATAAATGCCTAAATTTGTCTGTAACACACAAACTATTTATTGTTTTTGTTACATTTTTAATTATATGGAGCCCTTAGGTTCATCACAAACTTTAGAGCACTTACCCATCATTGCTCTCTGTATGAGCGTGTTGGTTGGTCGTCATTGTCCACCTGTAGGCATAAACACTGGAATATTCTTATTTATAAAGGTATTCTTGGTCTGCTTCCCCCATACCTTCAATCTTATATTGTAAAGAAAGGCACAGGACGATATTGTCTTCGTTCTGAGGACTTATTGTTGTTGTCTGTCCCTCATGTCCGGACTGAAATGGGAAAAGGGTCGTTTATGTATGCGGCCCTAGCGCATGGAATCAACTACAAGATGTCTTACATCTTCAGGAACCAGTTTCACTGGCTGCTTTTAAACTACTTTTAAATGATATAGAGGCTATACACACTGTTTGTAATTGCTATGAATAATTAGTTGGATTATTCTTGCTTCTATGTTTTATGTTTATGCTATATGTTCCATGTTTTTTTGTTTTTTTTTGTCATGTCTGCAACTTTGTTATTTTTACTGCTGCCTGTCTTGGCCAGGACACTCTTGGAAAAGAGATTTTTTAATCTCAACGAGTTTTTTCTGGTTAAATAAAGGTATAATAAAATTATAATTATAATTATGTCTGTATAACACAAATGGAAAATTGTCAAAGGAAATTTTCCTTTTTATTGTTCAACAAAATAAATGTCACATTATCTAAAGCTATTAAAAACAGTTTTTTCTATAATTGAAATAAAGCTGAAATAAAATAAAATATAAATATTAGATGAAAACTTAAAACACTTAAAGGAAAATTTCAAACGTTACTTTGTTTTAGTTAAAGTAAAAATGACTAAAACTGAAATAACTAAAATGAAAAATAAAAATAAGCTAATTCAAAATGTTAAAGTACTAAATAGTATAATAACACTGAATTGTATGATCACTTAAATATTAGCACAGTCTCCTCAATAAGCATGATGTGAGGTAATTATTCATAACAGTCCTTTTGAGTTCTAGAAATGCCTGCTCATTAATTAACCTCTGTCTCAGTTGTATGTTTATCCTGTTGCAGAGCAAGAAGCAGTACTATGACGGTGAGCTTGAGAGACTTGAGAAACAGTACCAGCAGCAAAGCGGTCAGATGGAGGCTGAGCACACCTCCCGGCTCAGGGAGGACGCACGGAGACTCAAGGCCCAGCAGGAGAAAGAGCTGAGCCGCAAGAGCAGCGCACTGAAAGCAGACCCTAAAGAGGTACGGACTGGTGCATGTACCCACACTGACACAGAACTAGGCCCAAACGCATGAAAACAGTGTACTTCTGCTTTAGGAGCAGCGGTTCCTACAGAAGCAGCAGCAGGAGCTGAATGATGCTCTGCAGAAAGGCGTTCAAGAACATAAGAGGAAGGTGGCGTCCATGGAGTGGGAGATCACTGCCAAATCTCAGCAGCTCAAGCGTGGTAAGTATGCCACTTGTCAAACACTTATTTGTTTTGTAATTTGCACAAGAATCACTATTCATGACTGTACTTGGTCTTTCTCAGTAAAATATTTAATATTGCTTGCAGGAGAGGTTCGGGAATCTATTTAAGAATGGAATACTAGATAATTAAGCGGTAAAAATAAATTAAATTAAATTAAATAAGTAATTTATAATCAAAATTTTTATTGCAAAATAAAAATGTCAATAAGTAACTTTTCAAATGAACAAATAATTTATTTAAAACCATATATGTATGCATGTCTGAAAATGTAGTTAAACATATTTTTTAATTATTACAATAGTGTTTCTTTGCAAAGTGACATCGCCATCTACCGGCCTGGTATGAATAATAGAGCTTTTTTAGTCGTTTTTGTGAGTCGAGTGAACGGGATCATTTGACAAGTTGTCGTCTGTACATGGGAAACGCAAAGGAAAAACATTTCCGTTTAGTCCATCGTTGCTGTGTAAACGTACCATATAATGATGAGTCAATATTTTTTAGTTTATTATAAGCACGCACTGCAGTTACGCCATCTGTCACTTTAAATACCCAAGCTTTTTTAAGCAGGATAAACTCTGAAAAAATAATAATTCTGAAAGTGATCCCAATGATATTGTTCCTCTGTGTTGCTGTCACCCTATCCTCATAAAATTAGAATCATTATTAAAACTTTAGATTCCTAAATATCGCTATAGTTAACATCCTTGTGTGAACGGGCTTTTCATTATTAAACATTAACTAAAAGGTTTTTGAATTTAGTTTGCTGTCATGACTTGAAAAAAATGTAATTGTTTGATAGTTTTACCATTAAAAAGATGTCTATTGATTTATTTGGTAACACTTTATTTTGCGACCCGCAAACAACTGTAAGTATACACTGAAATTACGGTGTGCGTAATTTTAGTATACTTCCGTGTAAGGGAATAATATGTTACGTTTTGGGTAATAAAGGGGTAACAAGCACCACTTTAATTTACAGCCCGCAGGAGTTACACTTACCCTGTAACTACACAGAACAAGGGAGTAACAAATGCTACTTACTATGAAGCAATACGAAACAACACTATTTGCACTGTAATGATTACAGAGAAAGGTACTGTTATAAAAAACAAAAAAAACAAAACAAAAAAAAAAAACGTTTTAATTCTACACAGTATATTTGCCCTGACATTTAAGTGTCATTGCAATTCAATGGGATAAGGTAAGTACTCATTACCACATGGTAAGGTCTAAATTAAAATCATATCAAAAACAAATTATTTTGACTTAACATTAAGTAATCTAGTAAGAAAAGCCAATGTGTGTGTATGTGTGTGTTCAATTTTTAACCCACAGATGTCAAAATTACCCTGTAACATTGCACAAGAACTTATTTTGTCAGAAATGTGATATGTTTTATACCAGTGTTTCCCAACCCTGTTCCTGGCCAACCCGGTCTCATCCCAAATCGTCATATAACTGACGTTTTGGGACGTCTTTTGACCATACGTCAATATTCGCCTTTTTAGGGCCCCCTTAAACGTCGGTAGATGAGGTTATGGGATCCTAACTCTACCCCATACCTAAACTTAACCCTAAACCTAACCCGTCACCTAACTGACGTTAAAGGTAAAGTGTCAGTTGTATGACGGCCCGGTATCGCCATCTACCGACGTTTAAGGGGGCCCTAAAAAGGCGGATATTGACGTATGGTCAAAATACGTCCCAAAACGTCAGTTATATGACGATTTGGGATGAGACTGTGTTATCCTGGCGGCACACCAACACTGCGCGTATTCTTTGTCTCCCTTATCAAACACACCTGATTCAACTCAGCTCATAATAAGATGGGTTAATGAGCTGATGAGTTGAATCAGGTGTGTTATAGATTAGAGAGACAAAGAATACGCGCAGTGTTGGTGTGCCGCCACGAACAGGGTTGGGAAACACTGTTTTATACAACAGACGTACAATTTTTGCCTGGGATATATCAACAGAATAGGTACCTGTTATTTTTTAACGAATTAAATAATTTGCTTGTATATCTGCTTGTTACCCCTTTATTACCCCAAACTTAACATATTGTTCCCTAATACCTACACGGAAGTACACTAAAATTACAGAAACGTACACCGTAATTTCAATGTACTTACAAAGTTATTTGCAGGTTGTATATCTGTTTGTTACCCCTTTATTATCCCAAACTTAACATATTGTTCCCTTATACCTACAGGGTAGTACACTATAATTACAGAAACGTACACCGTAATTTCAGTGTACTTACACAGTTGTTTGCGGGTCGTAAAATAAAGTGTTACCATTTATTTACATTTTTAAATGAAAAACAAATCTCAATTGATTCATTGTTTTATGGTTAATGTGGTACTCCAAGTCTTTGTTAAGTATGCTGCTCACCATTCATGTGTGCAGGAAGTTTGCATGTAATGTACACAGTAATATTAAGCAGTGTGTATTGTCCATACTGTACACCGGAGATGGTTTGGTAGTGTGTGTTTCTAAGCGCACTGTTTCCTTCTTTCTCAAGCTCGTGAGGCGGTAATTTGGGAGTTAGAACAGCGCCATCTACAGGAGAAGTACCACCTATTCAAACAGCAGGTGAAGGAGCAGTACTCCCTACAGAGACAGCAGCTGACCAAGAGACACAACAAGGTAAATTATGTGGTAACCTCCAAAAGCATTCTGTTTTGTATTTATCTTCTCTGTTTTTCCTGTGCCTTATCCTGACCAATCTTTTTTGGCTCTTATGGCAGGATAAAGAGAGAGCGTCTCGGTTCCAGCAGGCTTTTCTAGAGGAGCAGAAGTCATTGCAGGCTCAGGAGAGAACGTCCTTACATAAGGCCCAAAAAGCTGAAGCAAAGTCCCGTTTGAATTCGTTCAAAATGGAGCTCAGGAAGCAAGGTCTGAGCGGCCCTGAGCAGCGGCAACGTCTCACGCAGGTTTGAATTCATAAGCCTCTGAATGTTGAAAGATTATGTAGTAAAACCTACATTTTGAAAAAGGCCGTTTTCAAACCTGGCTCGTTTGGAGCGTTTGTTTTGGAACGCATTTTCTCCTTTATTGTCACTTAGTCACAAGTACCAGTGAAATTGGCCATAAACCTGTCCATGCAAACATATATATGATATGACAAGGGGGTAGACTGGACAGGAAGACAGGGAATTATGGAAAATACAGCATGACAAGAGGAGAGCATAGGCATGTTTAGGCATATATGAACATGGTAAAGCGTTGGAATCATAACAAAACAATCAGTCTGAGATCAACTGAAAAATGCGGCCTTTGCCCACTTGAAAACAAACTCTGGAGTGGTTTGCTGGTGAAAGAAAAGCAATCTGACCCAAAGAACCGACAAACCAGGCTGTACCACAGTGTATGATTGGTAATTATGCACTTTGTGTGAAAATCTGCAGTGTTTGTTTTGCTAAGACTAAGCAAAGCAAAAGACTAAGTTTGCTTTTTCATTTTAAAATGGCGCCTAATTGCTCTTCTCCGAAATAGGTCTGTGTAACAGACATAAACTTCACTCCCTTGGCTCACTCAAGAGGCCCACTAGCGACTGACGCTAGAGACTGTTGTCTTTAGCGTCCTTGTTAGTGTGCCCGCCTCCCACGCCGGAGACCCCTGTCCGAATCCCACTCGGAATGGGTTGAGTAGGATCGGTTACATTTGGTGCCATGACCTGGATGGGAGGGAGGTTTAAGGGGATGAGTGTAACGTAGGCCAGTAAGAGCTGTATGTGTAAACCTCACTCCCCTGGCCTCAAGAGGCGCTAGAAACTGTTGTCTTTAGCGTCCTTGTTAGCTCGCCCACCTCCCACACCGGATACCCTGGTTTGAATCCTGCTCGGAGTCGGTTTAGTAGGATGGGTTACACATGGTAAGAATGTTGTTCCGATGAAACTCAAAATTATCAAGTAATATAACAACAGCTTCAAAGAAAGCCACAGTAAGCCAAGGAGCTGTTGACTCTCCATCGTGATGGAGGACCGCTTTGAGCAGAATCCCGAAACATAAACAGGGTCACTCTGACCAGTGAGAGGACAGTTTACTAGCACATGACATGAATTTGGTAATTCCAAATTTTGGGTTGTTTAGAAATGTTGCCCTGTGAAAGGGAACCAAACCAGGAAGAAATTGACACATCATGACCATTTTAATCCATGTTTCAGAACTAAGCAAACTATCTACAGGTCTGGAAAACGACCTTATGCCTGGTTCAGATTACACGATTTTTTTGTCTGTTACGATAATTACTGTGTCAGATTACGTGATTTTGACTCCTAAAATCTTGTCGTGTCGTGGACAAGACACATGTCAGGCTACACGTTGCTTCCTGACCAGTCATCGCATAGCGTCTTTAACAGCGCACGTGATGTCATCGAGAAGGTGAAACTAGTAGCGAGTGACTCCCGGAAAAGAACGTAAACATACGAAGCGGTGAGTGTTGTATTGGCTGTCCTGTGTTCAGAAAAAAAGTAAAAAGGAAAAAAGAAAACCTTTACGGGAAAAAATGGACACGTTCCTGGATTGCTTGAAGAGGACAGTATGGGCTGTCAATCCTCCAAAGAGAACTTGAGGTAAAATATTGTTTTCTTATATATTGTTACTTTTAGTTTTAACGTTAGCACCATCGTCTCTCTTTCGTTTCGCCATTTTTAAAAGTTGTGTATGGAAAAGCTTCGTAAGGAACCGTCGTGGACGACCGTTAAACAAATTAAACATGCTAGTCTTTTTGTCGTGAAGCATCGCAGACGCAACGTAGGTTGTCGCCCACTATGACACACTATACGAGATGATACGATTGAACTTTGCATCACGCCCGTTGTCGTTTACAAATCCCCACGACACCCTACATCAAACGGATCGTGCCAAAATCGGGCTAAAATCGTGTAATCTGTACCCGGCATTAAACGGAAAAGTTGCAAATGATGCAGTTTGTCCTCTCCGCTTTCGCATCCTCAGTTTGTGTCAGAGGAGGAAGCCAGACAGAAGCAAGAGAGACAGAGTCTTCAAGAAAGTCATGAGAACCAGTTAAAAGCGGTGCAGGAACAATGTGATGCCAGTACAGCTGAATTACAGCAACTTCAGGTACATCAACAACAGTTTGTCAATCTATAGCCTTACAGTGTTTTCATATTGAGGGAAGGTGATTCTCAGTGTCTGTGTGTTTGGATTTTAGAATGAGAAGCTTCAAGTTCTTGTGGACATGGAGAAGAAAAAGATCAAAGCTCTAGAGGACGAGCACACTCTGGAGCTCAACGAATGGAGAGATAAGCTTGCATGCAGAAAAGAGGTATCAGATTGAAGACTTAAATTTGAGGTTTAAAACTTCTTGATTGATCAGAAACTTAACGACTGCTGTTGCGTATGTTTAGGTGTTAGAGGAGGATCTGGCACGCAGACGTAGAGAAAAAGAAGGAACCAGGAGACGAGGCAGTGAGCCGGAAAACCGACATGCGGCTCGCCGTCCAAAGTTCTTCCATAACCTAAGCTTCTCCTGATGAAGTGAAGGAATACACTAAACCCTAATGTCTTTATATACAGTATACAGTATGGATACTTCAAAAGTTTGGTGTCAGTAAGCTTTTTCTTAAAAGAAATGAATCAAAAGTGACAGTAAAAATAAATTTCAATGTTCTTTCAAACTTTCTATTTATCAAAGAACTCTGAAAAAAAGTATCACATTTTCCACTAAAATATTAACCAGCACTAACCAGAACTATTTTTTTCACTTTGGTTATAATAATAAATGTTTCTTGAGCTGAAAATCATCATAGTAGAATGATTTCTGAAGGATCATGGGACACTGAAGACTGGTGTAATGATGATGGAAATTCAGCTTTGACTTCACCGGAATAAATTACATATTTAAATGTATTAAAATTGTGATGTACATCATGGATTATCAAAAAAGAAAAATGGCAGAATTTGGTTCTATATATCGGTTGTTGATTGGATGGAGGCAGATGCATGCAGGCTTGCAGTGATTAACAAAAGGGGCAGGGTTTAAGCTGACTAAATTATTGGAGAAGTCTGGCATACATCACCAATGAGAAGCATATTGTTTAATTTGAAGATTGACTTATGACATTTTGATTGAGAATTACAAGGTTTCTTTTTTATATAATAAAATTAAACACATGCAGTGAATTGTTCACAATAAGATTAGGATTAAAACTTTACTGACCCCAAACTTTTGAACAGTAGTGTAAGAATCTGTGTTTGTCTGGGGCTTTTTCAAAGATGTCCTATTGCCCCAATTAGTGTGACAACATGCTACACTATCACAGTTTGTTAAATTAATCATTCTTAATAAATAGGGATTTGTGTGGAAAAAACTTTATGGAAACTTGTCAAAAACATTGGAGTAAACATGACAATATATACAGTATAGATGAACATTTGGGTTTCGGTGCAGACTATTTTTTTCTGGAGTTTATGTATTTTTGTAAATATGTTTAAAATCTGCTTAGACACAATTCCTATAAGTGTATCTTATTGATGAAGATGAACATTCATTATGTAAATAAACTATAAAACACTTTTAGACAAAGAGTCTATTCAGATGCAATCTCCACTGGTGGATGTTTGGAGTTTTTCAATAATCTGCATACACACAAAAACAGCTCACAAGCCTGGGTCTGCCTGTAAGGCATTCGAGATCATTAGATTAAGTTACACTCATGAACAATATCTGTCTGGACTGTCAACATCATTTTTATTGAGCAGAGACAGGGCTACTGGATAGACGTTTTCAACCTCTTTATGGTAAGATAAATGATTTTATATTACTAAATCTGGACATAAGAAAACTTGTAATGTGACATTTGAATATATAATGCAACAAATGGGTACATATAAAAAGTATACATTTTATTTTAATTTACATTATATTCGATTTTTACTTTTCACACTACATTTTTACTTTAATTTATTAAATTATTTTATTTTAAATGTAGTATTCTAGTAAATCTTGATTGACATGAGACATTGCCTTAACCTAAATACTAATAAAAAGTAGGCTACTAAAAACAATTTAACAATAAAGTAGTTTGTTAAAATTATAATGATTTGTCATGTGTTGCCTGTAACTTTGAGGCAAGGCGCTCATAAACCGGTAGGCTAACTGTTATGTGTAGCAAGGTTCAGGGAAGAAGGAGGCAGGAACAATCAAAAAATAAAACTTAATTTAAATGAAATAAACAAACAAAACCTGCAAGCAGTCCCTCACGGAACTGCTGGCTACCCAAATAAAACATAACTACCGGCCAGCAGCCCCTCGCGGACGACTGCTGGCTTACAAAAATACAATATAAAACACAAACAAAAGCCTGTTCCTCTCTCAATCATCCACTCCGTCGCTCCCCCTTTTATGCCTCCGCTCCTCTGAGAGAGATGCGAGACCGGTGTGCTTCACAGGTGCTGCCCATTAGCAATCGCCTCGCGATTTTCCAACATGGCCGTCCGTCCTGCTCAACACATATGATTACTGTTTTATGGTCTTTAAAAAAAGGGCTACAGCATGAAATAGACAAAAATGGTTTGTCATACTACAGGAACATTTAGCCTGCTGAATATTACTCATTCATCTACCACATTCTTTACCCATTCTTTACCTAAAGTGTTTGATGTTAAAAAATGCTTTAAAAACATTGTTTGAAAAAGGTTTAGGATGTAGGCTATGTTAGGAACAGAAGGTAAAACCAGAGTTTTGCAAACATGAAATGCTAATTCATTTAGCAATATTGCTTATTGTTGTCCATTAAAACAGATTATAGCCGTTTAGAAGATGTCTTTAAGATTTAATGATTTAGAATGCATGTTAAACTGACGTCTATTTGACATCTGGCAGGAAACGTCCTATAGACGTATTGCAGACGAGCAAACACTCGAGCAAAAAAACACATCTTTCAGATGTAAACATCACATCAAATAGACTTCCCAGATAGCAAACTGACATTGAATCAACGTGGAAATATGACATTGAAACAACGTTGATCTGACATTGTTTTGCTCATCGAATTAACGTTGAACCAACGTCAGACGCGTCATTCTTTCAAAACTAACGGAAAATCAACTTGAAATAAACGCGTTGTTTCAACGTTATGAAAGCAAACCAATTTTCGATTTTCATTTAGCTTTGAAGAATGCCGCGTCTGACGTTGGTTCGTTAATTCGATATATATATACAGTATACTTGCAATGTATATATTTTTCCGGAATATATACTTTACAGGCAAAAATACTGGATGGAGTTATATCTGAGGAAATTGCGGGATCCGGCCAAATGATTGGATAATGATGCACTTAAAATGTATCCAGAAAGTATTTACGGTGAAGAGGGTGACAGTACGATTACTGTTAAGTGTTCTCGATCCGAATGGTGTTGCCTATAGACGAGACTTTAATATTTTCTTGATAGGATACAATAACTTTGAAAATAAACATATATCGGCAGCTATACCGATATGGTGGCCGATATAATGCACTATATCATGCATGCATCCTTGGTATTTATTAGAGTTCACATCTTTTAGTAATTCACTCTAAATGTTATTTCCCTCAAGAACGTGCAGTGTAAACCGAAATTTACAGTATGAAAATAAAAACTAATTTTTAGTGTTGTAGATCATACAATGGCTGATCTGTTTAAAAGCCCCCTAGTAAAATGAAGACCATTGCCATGGTAACATCACGGAACAGACTGTGGCCTTCACATGATACATGCTGCACGTTGCTGGGAGACCAGGTTATTCGGAGAACCAACATCATGATTAGGTCAGGTGAAAGCAAACAGAGTGGATGGGAATAAGCAGAGTCAATTATTTATTCATTTAAAATTCACTAAAGAGTGACCTGGTTTAAAAGACCTGCCAAAATACACATCAAACTCTGAAACTGACAGAAGAGTAACTGACATCACTGGAATGAAAGGAACAGCAACACGTGTTATTTTTCCATCACATGACACTTCAGTTCACAAAGTTTGCATTAATGATTTCAGAATGCACTTAGATATTAGCCCTTAAATTAAAGCGGTTTTAGCTTTAATGAGTTAGTTCACCCAAAAATGAACATTCTGTCATGAATTACTCACCCTCGTGTTGTTCCAAACCAAGAAGACTTGCTTTCATCTTCAGAACACAAATGAAGGTCTTTTGAAATCTGAGAGCTTTCTGTTCCTCCATTGACAGTCCATACACAACTACTATTCTTTTAAGCCCCATTAAGGTAGTAAAGACATCATTATACAGTGCTCAACTTGTTTTATGAAGTGGTTTGTGAATAAACAAAAAAAAAAAACATATTTTGTTATGAAATATTAATGTGATGCACCATCATGTAACAAAGCATGCTCTCGCGCCAACACAACACAACGAGTGGCGCTCTCGTGAAGGAGCGTTGGAGATTATACTTTGTAAATAAAGTTGTAAATTATGTTATTGCTTTTTTGCTATAGGGTGACCATATTTTGATTACCAAAAACCAGGACACTCGGCCCGGCAAACAGATGGGCCTACTCAAATGATGAAGTTTACTCAAAGATACCTTATCAATTTCAATACATTTAAAGTAGGTTATGCCTCCTATGTATGGATAGAAATGGTTAAAATTGTTATATGAAAATAGGACAGTTGGTCACCCTATTTTTTGCACAAGGACTAGTGTCGCTTCATAAAACGGAGGTTAAACCACTGAAGTCACACGGTTTCCTATATAATGTCTTAACTCGCTTTCTGGGGCTTGAAATTAAGGGGCAGTTGTGTAACTTTCAATGGAGGGACACTCACAGAAATCTTTATTTGTCTTCCGAATATGAATGAAAGTCGTACGGGTTTGTTGTAGCAACATGAATTTTTATTTTTGGGTGAACTAAACCTTTAGTAACGACGATGTGAGCACCAAAATAAATAAAATCATGCAAGTTAAAAGTTGCAGTACTTTTAGGCAATAGCAGCACAACATAAATTAAATATAATTTAATATTCATCACACCAACCAACGGCTAAGACGTTTAGATATATGGTTAGCAGTAAAAATTGAAATGAACTCAACCTCCTTGCCTTGACATGCATAAGTCATCACTGTCTCACATTTCATATTTCATCCTCGTAATAAATAAGTTTCACTTCATCAAAGAAAATGATAGCCTTTCTGCACTATGAAATAGTCTCTCAGCAAAACAAATGTAATTCATCCCCACATAAATATGTGTGTCACTGTTCCTAGTACTATGAGGATGCTGGCCTGCTCTGAGCTGCCAGTGTTCCTTTTATTCTCCCAGTATGAGTGACTGTGGTTTCCAGGTCCATTGGGGTAATTGCGCCTGCTTCCATCTTCGTAGCTCGGTCTGCCCAGAGAGCCCAGCCCGTATCCGATGGCTGCTCCTCCGAGAGCCCCCGCGACGGCGGCACCTGCCAGTTTCAAGCCTTTGTTCTGGGAAGGGGCTTTGGCCGGCTTACCCAGTCCGCCTCTGCCACCACGTCCACCTCCACGTTTGCAGTGGGCCAAAGGAAACAACGACACCACCAGTAACATGCACACCCACATGACCAGGAGCTTCTGATTGCCTATCATGATTAGAGGTCCTTTCAAAAGACAACGGAAACTAATTTATATCTTGATACACATTTTAATAAAGGTTCCTAGAATTATATTACATCGATTTAAATAGGTTTAATTTGTTAAAGGTGCACTGTGTAGCTTTTGGCCAGCTCGAGCAATTAAAAAAACGAAACTGCATGCATTTTGCGGACGAACGTTGTTTTGGTTGTGGTTCGGGTTTGCGTGACTGTGAGGATGAATATGACCAGTCACACTAATGTTTGATATAATCAAGCGCGCTGCAGAGTTTCTGGCCTGACGGTGGAGATAATAATAAATGCTGTAATAATATAGCAGTTCATGTAGCCTAAGTTAATACTGTACATTAATGTTAACAAGTTAGATTATTAAATATTTTAATAATATAAACACTTTTGACAAATAGTAGTAGTGGCAAATACATCGATTTACAAATCGTTTCATAAACTGGATTTATTCACACAATTTTGGGTTCTACTTACAACCAGCACTGAAAAAAAATGGTGTAGAAACTATTTTCACAAATAAATACAAAAAGGGCAAGTAACACATTGAATTAAACACTACATTTTGAAGTAGAAAGAACCTCCTTTTCAAATGATAAATATTTCTTATGTTCAAAGTTATTCTAAATACATTTATTTTTATGAATATGTGCTAAGTTTTATTTAGAATTAATTTTAAAATATTGTTTTTATTATTTACGTTTTATTCATTGAATATTATAGTATGTTTATTTTAAAAAATTTAATGTTTGTTTATTTTTTTAAAATAACATTAAATAAACATTTTTATTTAAAAAAAATGTATTGTTGAATATTTAATTCAACAGAATTATTCTAAACAGAAACAGCCTTGGTCAGTTCGGACAATACAGTGCGGAGAGTGGCACAGGTCATCTGAATCTGATTATACGCACCATTACACATATAAACAAGTGCTGAACACTGACAACAAACACACGTCCTGACTGGTGTTTCAATTGTCAAAGCTCACCTAGAATTAGTGCTACGCATGATTTGCTGACACACAGTGACCCACTTGTTGTGCCATACAGTATATTAATTGTTATATTGCATTACATAGTCAGCCACGTTGATTACATAGACAACCATTGTGAGATCAATGACATTACCATGGCTATTTCAATCTATTACTGTAATATGAAAAATAAATAAATAAATTAAACCAATGAAAAGTTTATAGGATACATTTCATTAGATTTGATGTACTAAATGTGTTGCCTCATGTATCATTTATCATCTTCCTTATTTTGAAAATCCTATCTATGATTTATAAATGTAATAAATCTTACCGGGTGATGATCAGTGGCTTCTCTTCAGTGCTTGAACTGCCCAGTCTTACTGTGAGAATCTGCTATGTTGTAAACAACCACCTTATGAAACCTTCACTCACTACACAGGAGCCAATGAGCAATCAGGGATGCTCAAAGGCCGTGCCCACTTGAGAACAAAGCCTCAATAAAGGATGAATTAGTGCTTGGTACTAGAGTGGTCTTTACTCATTTTAAAGCAATTTCTAATAAGATTTACATCTCATCGCTTCCACACTCGATTTCCCCCTCATGTCTATTATCTCTGACCATTAAGTTCTCAAATCTTAGTTGTAATGGTAATAGATCAGTGCTTAGGAGTGTTAAAGAAACTAATCAAATATATTAGGCGAGATTAAGTCTTTATTCCACATGGAAAAATGATCCTTATGTTGAAATGTCATGCCTAATGTTGTACCGAACCCTCGCACCAAGTGCCCACCTGAGGATGGTATTACCTTCGCCTCAGTTACCTCTTCAACTCATCGTAAGCGCAGAAAAGGTCACAATAAGAAGTCTGTGTTTAATGAGCTAGCTCTACTTGTGAATTGTACAACTATCTAGCATGCTATGCTTAATGAATAACCTGTTGCTCACTAATCTAAAAAATTATGTTGAATGAATAGAATGTTGTCTATCTGGGTGTTCCCCTTTATCATGTGATGAAGTATTGAATATGATGTTTGTTCATAAATATAATGGATCTTCTGAGTTTGCTGGGATCAGCAAGCCAAACCCGTGATGAGGAGCTGACAGTCATGCGCCTGGTGGAGTGTATCTTATCAACCATGCTGATGACAGCTTGATTTATACTATAAAAGAGAAACCTGGATGAGACACGTTGCTCTTCCTTGCTACCTCCAGTTCGATATACCAGCAGTTATCGAATGCAAGAAGCCGTATGCTTAGCTAATATTACTCTGTTAGAATTACCTTGAATCTGTAACAAGTGTTCTTTTCATTTTGATTCTTTTAATGAATTCTGTTAACATTTATTATTATCAATCTCGACTGGACCTTGGATTCTTGAGTACTTTTGCTTTCTTCTCCTTGGATCAGAAGGATCCCAACTAGAAGAATCTACAGGAGGGTGAGAACTCTTTTTTGATGTAATGATGTTCACTGTGAGACTTGATTGATTAAATAGCCTAGCCAAAGAGGCAGCTTACAGCAGAGTTATTGTTGTATAGCAGACACGGTCCAAGAGTACCTAAAAAGGTAGACTTATACTATAAAGGGGAAATCTATTATATTTATAATTTATTATCTGTATAATAGAATACGAATTTGTAGAGACTGATCACCTAACTCTTAAAGGCACGACTAAAGGATAGGCTCTTTAGTTACCGCGGGATTATCTCGAGGATCTAAGTAGGATCTAGGATAATTTGGAACGGTATTAATCGTGACAACCTTTGCAATGTGGAGCGATGCAGTGTGGCGTAAGACATATTCGTGGTAAATGGACTGTTATTTTCATCTCTACTGCTTAAACAGACCCATGAGACTCATGAGAAACATATTAATATTAGACAACTAGGGATCACTGAAATGTAATGAGATCTTTCACTGAGGTAAATGTGCATGCGAGTTCACACAATACATTCTGTATTTTTTTTATTTAAAATCAAAAATCTGTGCATACACAGTACACTTGTAAACCGCCTCACAAATTAAAGATATTAAATATTTTTAATACTAACAAACATAACAAATAGTCTGCAATATAATAAGGCAAATAGATTAGATTTACAAATTATTTCTCTTCGTTTCACATTGTCTGTCAGATTTTTAATAACTAGAAAAATAAACACTCTTATGGCTCATTACAATTGTGCATAAAAGTCGGACATCGACCCATTTGACTTCCTTTGTGAAAAAGAAAGTATCTGTCTATCTGCTGTTTATCCAATAAAGCTTATTTAGAGAAAGCCATGGTACTTTTGGATATTTCTGTATTATGATATTGTAATAGGCTACATGAACACAATAACAGGCTCATAGAAAGCCAAACTAAAGTAAGGATATGTTCCTGATCCTGAGATAGCGCCATTTTTGGTGCTTGCATCATCAAGTAGTTTTATCAGCTAAAGACTTCATGTATCTCTTGATGATACGGCGCAAATCAGCGTACCTGAGTTAACAGGAAATAAGAACACAGAAAGGAAATGAGATTTCAAATGACTCTAGAAATCATGTATCAGTGTTTTTTTTGTTATGTATGATAAACTGTACCTCTTCTTCAGTTTCAGCATCTCTCTTTCTTCTTCCTCTTGCAGTTTAGCAATGAAGCTTTGTAAAACAGGAAGCTCAAACTTGATGTATTGTGCCACCTTGAGGACAACATTAAGTATTACAATAATATCCAAACTTGCACTACTGTGTAGTTTGGCTGAATTCTGATAGCCACACTAACACTTATTTCTGCAATAAATAGGAATATTACAGTATCCAAATGTTATGATCTGCTACATCAGCCAAAATGTGCAGTATACAAACAGACACATTGGGTAGAATATTAAATCTAACAATGCAATGTGCATTTTCAATAACAATGTAATTTTGTTTTACTGGAAATAAATCTAATTATATCTAAAATATCTATTATATTATCAGTCTGGAAAATATATTTGTTTTACATATTTTATTTTGATAAATAAATACAGCAACTCAAAATTAAAGCATTCATTAAATTCATAATGTTAATAAAAAATAATGTTAATTTAAACATTTAATAAATGACTTATTAAATAAATCACCAAACATTAGCATTAGTTTGCATTCATTGCTACATTTTATTATCATCTTTAACATTTAAGATTATTATCATCTTTACTGTAACATTTAAGAAAAAAACTTTAATTCAGAGATAAGAATATACTAATCCTCAAAATATGGTAAAAATAATATTTTTTTTAATTTAAAATGAATTATTATGGTTTTATGTTATTATTAATGTAATTATGTATTTATCGTTTAAATATTTTATTTATTTAATTTTAGATATAGATAGATAGATAGATAGATAGATAGATAGATAGATAGATAGATAGATAGATAGATAGATAGATAGATAGATAGATAGATAGATAGATAGATAGATAGATAGATAGATAGATAGATTTGGTCTCTTACGTCATGGGTGACCTCTTCCACCTGGTCCGTCTCCATTAGGAACATTTTGCTGACCTGTTCACAAGGACCTTGCAAAACTCTGACCGCCAAAGGATGATCACTGGGCTTCAGCTGATGTCTCTCTGGATGCAGGAGATGATAAGAAATATGAACTGAGGCACAAATAAAAGAACAACATGACACATGTGAACTGAGTCAGGACGTACCGCCACTCGTGTGGACAAGATAGAGGCTGAACTCATCTGGGCTGTTCTCAACCTTGAACTTGCTCAGCAACACCCGCATTACCTGTGCCGTCGTCATGCAGCTGTTGATGCGGACGTTGGTCACAGAGCCGAACGCCGGCGTAAAAACCGCTGTCTGTCTCAAACAATCAAATGTGAGCAAAAGTGAGCAAGAATTTAATAACGTACCACTTTACAAAACATGACGCTTGCCTTGTGGTTATAAAAGTGTCCGTTGAAGGAGCATCTGTGTCTCTTGACTCTCCTGATGCCAAGTCGGCGTCCACTGATTCTCCTCGCGCTGACATCACTCCTGGTCCTGGTGACCCGATCCGAGTGTGTCGACTCCTTCTGGCCCTCACCTGCCAGATGAGACTTTACCAAATCACACTGCCATTCAAATATAAAGAATAGTCAGTGAACCCTGTGAAGTTTTTTTTTTTAGAAAAAGTCAAGAATGTATCCACCTGATTCTCCCTTCTCTTCACCCGAGTCGTTTGATTGGTCATCTGTTGCAGAAATACACGGCTGATTTGTTTCATCATTTCTAAAAGGCAAGAAAGCAGGAACCCTAATTAAAATGATATTCTGGTGAGTCTATGGGGCAAGAGTTCTGAGCTCATCATTTTGTGCTTAATTATTGAGTAGCTAGCTTTTTTTTTTTTTTTTTTAGCTTTTTTTTTATTGAGTAGCTAGCTTTTTTTTTTAGCTAAGTTTTGTGCATTAGAAACGAATTACTGTACGGATTATCCAGAGATCCCCTGACCATTATCTATGAAGTTTCCTTTTTGAGGTGGGCAATTTTTGGAACTTCTGCTCAACCAATGTACTTGTGGGAATGGACGTTATAGGATAGGTTATACCAACGCATTCTCATCCTTTAACGTCATATAGAACGCTATATGACAAAACGGCGCTACGCATGGCACCCGTTATCGTTATAACACGCGCGGTGAGGGCTAAGTTTAGGTGTGGGGTAGGGTGTGCGTGTCATATTCACGCTAAAGGATTATAACGTCTTGGGTTCGCGTGTTATATTAACGATAAAGGGTGCCATGTGCGTATACTGCGCCGTTTTTGCATATAGCTTTCTATGACGTTAAAGGATGAGAACGGGCTGATGTAGCTTATCCATATGTTATACCATCCGATACGAGACCATCATGCACGACAATAACGAGTGTACAAAAGCTACGGAATATCCATAATGCACTGTGGGGGTCGTGCCGAATGAATTCATGAGTCTCGTGTCATCAGTGTCATCATTTTCATACAGGTAGATTCCTTTTTAATTGTTATTCAATTATTTTAGTAAGGTTTATCATGCTAGTTTTCATGAAAGAGTTCGAGAGTAGACTAACCTTTTATGTACAACTGGAGCGGCTATTTTCTAGTGGTTATTAAACTGCAAGCGCAAAAACAATGACAGCCAATCAGAATCCCGAGAGCCCCACATAGTCTACTGTAAGCATAAGGTATCAGACAAGCAAACGCTCAGAATAAACAACGAGTCCACTAGGACTCTTTACTATAATGTATGGAAAAGTGAATGATGGTAGACTCTTGTTTTACCAGCTTTCCATAACGTTACTGTTCGAAAGTTTGGGTTCAGCAGCCTATACATTTTTAAAGAAATTCATACTTTTATTCAGAAAGGACAATCAAAGGAATTAAAAGTGGAAATTACTTGTATGAATTAATATAACAGATAGTTCAAAATAAACACTGTTCTTTCAAACTTTCTATTCATTAAAGAATTGTAGAAAAATGTTTCATGATTTACACAAAAATATTAAGCAGCACAACTGATTTCATCATTGATGATAATAAGAATTTTCCTTGAGCAGCAAATCAGCATATTAGAATGATTTCTGAAGGATCACGTGACACGTGAAGACTGCAGTATTGATGCTGAAAATTCAGCTTTACCATTACAGGGATAAATGACATTGTATAACATTAAATTAAATAAAAATTCACCATATTATTTTCACTGTTTTTACTATATTTACGATCAAATAAATACAGCATTAGTGAGCATTCGACACTTATTTCAAAAACAATTAAAAAATCTTGCTGACGACTCCATACTTTTGAAATGTACAGGCCTGTAAAAGTTTTAAATTATGTTTGTGTGGACAAGGTCAGTAAACATTTCTAACACACTAGTATCAGGTTAATTAAGTATTTTGGTTCCGCTTTCTGAATGAATTTTGTGAATTGAAATAAACCAATATACCAACCAAACCAATAAACATTTTTTTAAATTAATTTCTGTTGCAATTACATATATATATCCCAAAACATTAACCAGAAAGCACCAAAAACAATATGATCAATAATAAAAATTACTTATAATGTAAAAATAAAAATAAATAATATCTGACTTGACTGTGTTGATGTCTGTTTCATCGCTCAGAGATGTTAGTGAGGGATGTGGCCTGATTGACTCCTTCTCATCTTGCATCTGCAGTCTGATTGGCCGCCGCACACCCCAAAAAACATTGAGCAAGCCCTCTATGATCAACTCTCCTTCCTCCTGTGAAATTGACAAGTCACTTTAGTCATCAGCTGTCTGACATCAATACAACAGGCTACATTTGTCCTACTAACCTCTCTGTGCCTCAGCTGGAGACTTTCTCCTTCATAATAAAGGTTATACGTTTGAAGGTGTGAGAGAATAACGCTCCTGCAAACAAAAAGAAAATGAAGTTAAGTTTATGAGAACAGCGAGAGCAAGATACCTATGCAATAACATTACAAGATGGACTTACTTGTTTACAAATTTGTTTTCTCCAACCTGGATCTTGTCAGAATCCACAGCGTCCATGTTGGGCCAGTGCAGAAACTCTAGGAAGGCCTGTAAAGAATGAAGGGATGAATTGAAAAGGGTCTCTGTGATCAGAAGAGAATCTTATGACTCTGCCTCATAATCGCAGAACGACTTCAGGCAAGATTCTCACGCTTTCTCTCTCACACGCACACACACACACACGTCAGGTTCAATATCTTTGTGGGGACTTTCAATAAATGTAATGGTTTTAAGCTGTTTTTTTTTTTAAGCTTTTCAAAAATATATAATTTAGTATGTTATTAACCACTGGCTGGTCCCCACGATGTAGGTGATCTCAGGTTTTACTATCCTTGTGTATATTTGGTCCCCACAATGTACTATAAACCTACCTACACACACATGCATACATACACTAAAAGACGATTTGAACTGTCTCACACCATACTATATAAAACTATATGGAAGTAAACACACATTTAGGCCTAATATTATATTTAGCATGATTTACTGTAACACATTTCTCACACAAAATTGCAAGTACATCACAAGTAAGCAAAAACTTCACCACAGAATTTTCACAGAGAGCTGAAGTTAGTTTAAACCAACATTTTCTAAGTTCAAATGCAGCACAAGATCTCAGTCTATCTCAACTATATCTTTGGTAAAGAACCTGTAAAGGTCAAGATGCCGAAGCAGGTGACTTACTGTACAAGCAGCACGTGTGGAAATCCAGCAAAGTAAGTGAAACCAAGCCAGACTCTGACACTCGCATCAGAGAAAGTGATGGTAATGTGGATGGAAATATGGAAGTCTTGGAATTCAGCATGAAAACAGCTGTGCAGTGGGATGAAAGTGTGTCGTTGACAAGCTACAGGATCCTTTGCCCCTCCCTGTAAGACTCTTCCTCATTGCAAATGCTCAGTCAGGAAGTTACAGCTTATTTCACTCAGGTCAGACTTCCTCCCAAGTGCCACAGATATGCGCACACAGCCCCCGACCACAATTCTGCACACGTAGAGATAATTACTTACACAGAAACCCCAACGCTCGGGTGGTTTGCTGGGCCAGACAGGAAGTTCGCTTGGCCGAGAACATAAACAGGGCAGATGTTAACACACCGTGTGCAGACATGATTAACAGTAAACACATAAACTGAAATAAACTTTTCCAAATAAATAAAAGCAGCAGAAATATGCATGATGTACACATGTTTGTATATTAGGATTTTTGAAATAATTGCTATTGTAAGAGTCATAAGTCATAATTTCCACATTTTATGGGAATTGCCATAATGTAAATCTTTCTTAAAATACTTTGATTTTGATAAAGCACAGAATTGTTTCTCTGTGCTTGAGGAATCCAGGTGACCCATAAAAGAGGAAACTTTATAGGTTGAGATGTTAATAACACATTGTGTTTTATTGTGTGAACACTTTTGACAGTTAAACCAGAGTGAGCTAAATCAATGAGGATAATGCGATTATTGTTCAGACACGAGGAGGAACAATGACTTGACAATGGCTGCTTTCTCTTGTGTATGTTCTGAGTTTCATTCATTACTCTGGCAACAAGCAGGTTTGAGCACAGCATTGCCACCTTGTGGAAGCTAAACTAAATACAAATGGATTCAGGATCTCTGTGATACAGTTAGTGTTACCAAACGTATTTGGAGACTACATTTAAAATCTCATTTCATAAGAAAACACTGTAAAAAAATATTTTAAAGATTTGTTATCACAACATTTTTTCTTTTGTCAAATCAACTTAAATCATTTATTTAGTTCAGATAACTTGTTATTTTGAGTTTCTGATCTCCTTTAATGTATTAACTCACTTTTTCCAGTTCAATCAACTTAAAATTTTAAGGCAACCAGGTTACTTAATTTTTAGGTTAAACCAACAATATTTTACGTCACATCTGTACACTTAAAGAAGAGTCTCGGCTAGTATAAGCTATATTGTGTGTGAGGATGCTGGAGGTGGAGATTTATAGCCTTTTCTCACAGGACTTGATATAATTAAACTTTTGATGGTGGATCCAGAAAGGTTCAAATGACAATTACCAGAAACAACTAAAGATTCACCCGCTGTAAAATGCAAAAGACTTTGTTCGGACAAAATATGCAGCTTATATGAATTTGGACATAAAAGCACATTAAAAACACCATAGACATATAAACAAATTGAGAACTTGATTTTCACCACTAGGGGGCGAAAAGATGTGTGAAAAAATATCAGTAGGTCTAATTAATTTTCAGGGTGCCATGTGCGTTGGATTTAGTCGAAATTTCAAAAGCGTCACTATATGACGCCCAAGGAGATGTCTGAATGAATTCCACATTCCCACCTATGGACATGCGCAAATCATGGAGTCATTCACGGATGCCTTTATTTCTTAGTATAAAATTACAATGGGCCAGACAAGTAGCAGGGCAAACATGCAAGTTTAAGGGCACATATATATCTACATATATACAAATGAGCGAATAAACCTGTCTTGAATACTTTAGAGACATACTAGATTAAATTGAGACATACAGTAATGGCACACTCGCAGGCGGCCCACATCCGGTGATAGCATTCAATACAATCAATCAAAATGTTCATTCACATGCTACAGGGCCTAGGTGCAAAACAGAAGTGTTTCTAGAGAGTCCCCGTGGAGCGCTTGAGGACTAATGGAACAATGCTGGAAAAAGAGCAAGGATCATTCTGCACTTCATGCTGCGCTCTAGATGACATTCTCAAACAGCTGCATGGAGCTCATAATGTTCTCGTCCTAGCAAAGGAGAAAAAGCGTCAGTCGCAGATTGTTGCTGACAGCTTCATCTTAGAAAGAGTTTAGAAAATGTCTAGCTGTCAGTGAGAGCCTCCATATCAACATAGATCAGTCTAATGCTGACATTTATCTGACTGATGCCTCAGTCAAAGCATGGTGAAGAACCCCAGATACTTAGACAGGACATGAAAACATGAGTCATATCATAATTATATCATATAACATGTTTTACTTCTAAGGTACACTTACTGTATAATGTTAGTCCACATTGTTGTGACAGAAAAACTCAATTTTGAATTTCATGACCATTTTCCATCCTCTTATTAAAGTCTTGTTTATTATTATTTTCTATTGGGCAAAACTATATTATATAAAAGAATATAATTTAATCAGAATCAGCCAAGCTGATTTATAATGTGGACAAATATGTGTGTTCCTATAGTAATTCAAATTACAAGCTGTTTTTGTAACTTGATTTTCGACGAATTTCCTAAATTCCAAAATATTTCAAATGTTTTTTTGTTTTTTTTTTACTGTACAAAATTTGTTAAATGTTTTGGCACTTCCTATATGATCACACAAAAAATCATGGACATGGTTCGAAAAGGTTGAGTCTTAAAGAAAAAGTCACTTTTCCTCCTCGTGGTAGAAATTACCACAATGGAAATGAATGGGAAACGAATTTCATCTAGGAATGAACAAACGAAATCTTACTGAAAGCTCATTTTTTAAGATATCAACCTCAAATTTGGAACAAAAATTGTTTAGATTAATGTTGATTTGTATTGATTATGTTTTGACTATGATTATAATGTATGATTTTCCTTGCAATTTTAGAGGAAAACTTGTTTTTGGTAAATATATATTTCAATTAAGAATTAAAAATATTATTTTTGTGCACTTTTTATGACAAAATTAACAGTCTATAATTTATTTTTTAAATAAAAACCAAGTGGCATACTTTTGTAATACAAAAAAAATAAAATAACAATTATTATTATTACCATGCATGTCGAGGAGCCTCACTTAGAGAGAAAGGCCATGAAAATTATGATTTCAGAGGGTTCATATCATATATATATATATATATATATATATATATATTTTTTATTTTTATTTTCTTGAATGCCCTCTAAGTTTCTCTTACTGTATAATGTTGGTCCAGATTTTTGTGCCAAAACAATTCAGATAGTATTTCATGACCAGTATCCATCATAAACAATCGGTCAGCTAATTTACAAATATGAGCGGCCCTATGTTAACTATTTCAAAAGTATTTCTGAATTAGCTGTTTTTGTAGCTTGGTTTTTGATAAATGTCATTTTTAGACTGGGGAGGAAGTTAAGCTCTGCAAGTTAAAGTATATTTTCAAATAAGCTTGATTTCTTGATATGACCCCTTTTAAACCTGGCCTACCTTCTGACAGGTCTCTATAAACTCATCAATGGTCACAACTCCGTCTCTGTTCCGGTCCATTTTCTGTGAAACAACAAAGGTGTTTTGAGAGTTTGGTTAAGCAGATGACCAAATAACGGCTGGCTGAAATAACTTTCCATTGGACTGCTAAAAGTTTGGTACCTGGAAGAATTTCTCCACGTGTTCAAATGCAGCATCATCTTTGACACTAGGAGAGGTGTGCCTGCCCATCATGTCATAGATGGACTTCATGATAGCCTGCATTTCCTGTAGAAAGTAGGAACAATAGCAAATACATATTTGTACTAAGGAAACAATGGCCAGTCTGTTAACACTTGCCTTTCATACCTCTCTGGTGATGTAGCCGTCTTTATTAATGTCATAGAGGTTAAAGGCCCACCTCAGTTTCTCTGTCACAGAACCTCGAAGCAGAACAGACAGGCCTATTACAAAGTCCTGCCAAAACACGTTTACAAATAATTCATTTAAATATTCCCAGTTGTGTTGGTCTGTTGGACTAACACTTGTGTTCTATTGAGAACATATTAGTAAAATACCATTAGCAATTCTGAAAGTAATATTTTGTTCCTCTGGCCTCAAGATGTATAGTAAATAAGTAAGAGTGAGTAAGTAGACTTTATTAATCCCACACTGGGGAAATTCAGGCAGATATTATATTATATAATTATATAATAATTTAGGCAGATATTATTGTTCATCTTTATAAGCATTTAAGTTGAATACAGTGTTATTACAAAGCTGAAGTCTTTCAAATGACAGATTATTTTGTTTTAATAATATTTAATGGTATTTAACAATATTCCTAACCTCAAAGCGAATAGAGCCGTTTCGGTCCATGTCAAAAGCATTGAAGAGGAAATGTGCATATGTGGTGGCATCTGAAAAAAAAAAAAAAGAATGATTAACTATTTCTGCATAAATATTTGGATTTTAACTTTAACACCTACATATTCATTATTATAACTTTTCCACATTTTAGAAAAATAGTAAAGATTATTAAACAACTACAATAAAAAAAATTAAAATAAATAACTATATAATTTTTTTTGATAAAACACAATTTGATGAAACACAATTGAAAAGAATAATTAATGAATAGATTAAAATAAATGAATGCTAATTCATTCTATTAATATTCTAACTAATATATATATATATACACACACACACACACACACACACACACACACATACTGTGTATATTATTTCATATTTTATATTATATATTTTTACATTTGTGTCTTCATATTGGGTGAATTCATTTATTACTTCACTTGTTCACTTATTAAGATTACATCCACATTATCAAACCAGAGTTTAAAACGCAACAATCACCCTACCTCCTTGAGGGAAGAACTGGGAATAGATCGATTTAAACGTCTCCTCATCCACCAATCCGCTGGGACACTCCTATTTAGAAACATGACAAGATATAATAATAATAATTTTGTGAAGCCACAACACGCACAACCTTGAGGCGGATGGGCTACAACAGCAGGAGACCCCACCGGGTACCACACTCATCTCTACTACAAATAGGAAAAAGAGGCTACGTTGCTAAGTTGCAAGAGCTCACTAAAATTGGACGGTTGAAAACTGGAAAAATGTTGCCTGGTCTGATGAGTCTCGATTTCTGTTGAGACATTCAGATAGAGTCAGAATTTGGCAAAAACAGAATGAGAACATGGATCCATCATGCCTTGTTACCACTGTGCAGGCTGCTGGTGGTGGTGTAATGGAGTAGGGGATGTTTTCGTGGCACACATTAGGCCCTTAGTGCCATTGCCACGGCCTACCTGAGCATTGTTTCTGGCCATGTCCATCCCTTTATGGCCACCATGTACCCATCCTCTGATGGCTACTTCCAGCAGGATAATGCTCCATGTCACAAAGCTTGAATCATTTCAAACTGGTTTCATGAACATGACAATGAGTTCATTGTACTAAAATGCCCCCCACAGTCACCAGATCTCAACCCAATAGAGCATCTTTGGGATGTGGTGGAACCGGAGCTTTATTCCTTGGATATGCATCCCACAAATCTCCAAAACTGCAAGATGCTATCCTGTCAATATGGGCCAACATTTCTAAAGAATGCTTTCAGCACCTTGTTGAACAACGCATTCTCACCCCAAGGCGTCACCTTTGACCATGCTTCAATATTTGACGTTTTAGGCGCCCTTTACCGTCACTTACATGACGCGATCCTACGGCGTCATCTAACTGATGCTAAAGGAAAGCGTCAGTTAGAGGACGCGGTTAGGTTTAGGTGTGGGGTGGGGGTAGGGTACACGCGATCCTATGGCGTCATCTAACTGACGCTAAAGGGCGTCTAAAGCGTCAGATATTGAAGCATGTCCAAATGCTTCCCAAGGCGTCAGTTAAGTGACGCCTTGGGGGTGAGAATGGGCTGTGTTGAATCAATGACATGTAGAATTAAGGCAGTTCTGAAGGCGAAAGGGGGTCAAACACAGTATTAGTATGGTGTTCCTAACAATCCTTTAGGTGAGTGTAAACGGACAGTGATTACCATTAAGCTTTTAAAAATAAGATGCAAAAATATCACAGAATGGTCCCATGCGACATGCGCTGTATATTCCATTTGTTCTGGTGGTATACATTAGGGTTTGTTGAAAAACAAAACAAAATTGTAGGTATTATTTAACGAAAATCCTAACCTTGGCCATTGGCCTGTGCATGGCTACGTGTCCGTGAGACTCAGCTAGCATCACAGTTCACTCAAACTCACCGGAATAAAAGCACACAAGTAGTGAGAAATGAAGATGAATAATAATAATTAAAAAAAATACATTTATTTTGTTCACATCTGTCAGCTGTCTTTCTGACTCTCATCAGACAAACAGTTCCAGCCCAGAGACATTCAACTCAGGGAAGAAAGTACACAGATACTTTTTGTGGATTTCTAAGCATTTTATTTCAAATCGCTTTTAGGTTCATCTTGATTTCTTGATTTAAAGCAAATGATGACAATTTTCATTTTAGGGTGAACTATCTCTTTAAGATTCTTAAGCAGTCTTACGTTTTTGAAGCCTCTGTAAAGTGACTGCAGCTCCTTTCTAGTGAACTTGGTCTGAGCCTGGAGCTGCTCCAGGCCCTCTGGCTGATGTCGGACCATGGACAACTCCAGATCACTTTCAACGGTGTCTGTCAGAGAAAGAGCATGAGGAAGAGTGGGAAGAGGAGGTGAGGGACTGATATCAGTTGGGTTGCATTGAGCTAAACAGGTAAAGCGTGGAGTGCAGGTGGAAGGACAGCCACATATTTGGGGTTTAAAAGAAGAAGACAGAAATGTGCCGCATTTACATTACATGGTTAAAGTGACTCAATTCAGATTTTTTCCTCCCATGTGTCATAGGTTGGATATAACCCTTGAACGTCTAAGCATGAAAAAAATCGCATGGATTCCAATATTCTCAGAACGGTTTCAGGCCTCATTCACATGTGGAAATAAATCTGATATGAATCAGATATGTGCATTTGTGTTTGCCATGTAAGTGGACAGATTGGACATTCCCGAGTCATTCATCATGGAAAAAGAGATGGTTTCAAATGACGTCAACTCAGGTGGACACTACTGTGATCACATGACTCTTCAATGGCACAACAGAGGAAGGCTCAGGCATATGTTTGGCTGACCTTTAAAGATGTTGCGGAAAGCAAAAGCTTGTATTGTCATTTTGTCTGCGTCCATTGCAAAATCACACCTTTTTTTCGTCGTTGTCTGCCTACGTTTTTCTGGGTCAGTGCGTCTACCTTGGGCTGTTTCACCAAATGTATAGTGTTAAATGCAGATATTGTATATGGGTCACTTTAAAAAGAAAATGCAAGCGGGTCATCAAAAACATAAAGAAAAAAAAAGAGGGCATCAATACCTGCAGTGTAAATGCGGCCATAGACACTGTAAACCACAGAAGAGGAGCTGTTGGGGAGACAGACGGGGCAGAACGGGAGACCAGGAGGGATCAATATCAGCGATTCTCTACTGGTTTTGCTTCAGGGCCCAGATTTGTAATTGGAAATCAAGTGGGGAACCAAAATTGTTTAGCACAAATGAAACAAAAATGTCCTTAAAATGAAACACTGAAATGCATCACCCTTTATCATTATTATGGAAAAAAACAAAAAACAAAAAACTTTCAGTTAGCACTTAAAGGGATAGTTCACCCAAAAATTAAAATTCTGTCACGAAATCCAGGGGGAGGAGTTGAATCCAGATCCAACTCCGCCCCTGGATCTTGTGTACTCCAATGAGGTGCTACTGGACTTTAGGGCACTTTAATTGACCCAGTAAGTACTTTACATCTTTATTTGTAATTTCACTATTACTATATTTATTTATTTTTTTTAATATGGTTAGTATACTGCCAAATACTGACAATTATTTATGGCAAACTAAAATATGATTTTCTCTTAACTTTAGATACCTTTTATATCATTACTATATTATCTGCAAATACTTTTTTTTAATACTTTTAAGATTTGAAGTATATTCAATTGCATGCACACATTTTTTCGCAAGGATAATAATGAAATCCATATAGGCCCAAACAGTATAAAAACGATTAACACAACATAAGATTAACAGATTTTTTTTTTTTTTTTTTTTTTTTTTTTGTAATTCACCCATATCACATTTTTTATCTTTAGTTTTGTTCATGGTGTCTGAGGATGAGGCTTGTAACACAACATACACATGCTGGAATTTGGCTTTTATCAATTGACGGATGCTTTTTTGCTGAAATAAGTATGTTTTTTTTTTGGATTTTGCATTTATTTTCCCACATCCTTTGTTAGAACAAATCTGCAACCCACCAGTTGAGAACCGCTGATCTGTTTGACATTTACTCACCATCTATGAGGCAAACAAGAACAAAGAAGGTAAGGAAGAGATTTAGAGAGGAAATAAAGAAAAAAGCAATGGAAAAACAACACATTAGTTGGATTGTACCAAAACTGCATGACATAAAATGTTTTTCTCGGTTAATGTGCAGTCTCTCTGTCAAAAAGGACTTTACAGACTAAAGCTGATGCAAATAGAACATTGATAAGACTAGCAACATATGAGCAGAAGAAAAGTTTTATCAGTTAACAAAAAAAGTGTTTTTCTTATTATTCAAGTCAAAAATATGACGGCTTCAACCTACAACTACCATTCAGAAGTTTGGTGTAATTAAGATTTTTTTTTTTTTCCTGAAAGAAATTATTCAGAAATGGAGCTTTTAATTGACCAAAAGTGAGAGTAAACATAATTATAACATTAGAATCACAAATAATATTAAGCAGCACAACTGTTTTCAATAAGAAATGTTTCTTGAGCATCAAATCAATAAAAAAAAGAGTAAATGATATTTCACAATATTACTGCTTTTACTGTATTTTTGATCAAATAAATGCAGCCTTGGATAGAATAAGACATACCAACCCCAAACTTTTGAACGTTAGAGTGCACTTGTTTCACCAATGCAATTCATTTTAAATAATCTGGTATAAATAGCTCCTACTGCAAATTTACAGTGAACTGGGCCAACATCAAAACCATATGGTGGTTCTTACCATCCAGCAGTGGATCCGTGACCCCAAACTGTTTGAGCACCATTATAAACATAAGCAGCACTACAGCAACTGCAAACAACTCCATGCCCTGAATAACCATTGCAACTGCGATTAGCTATGCGATTCCTTTAAGAAAATGAACAAAGGTCAAGAGGTCATGCTAGATGCCGAAATGAACGAATTTAGGAAAAGCAACTCATCTTGTTTGATCAATGTTTCTTCAAACTACTTTGCTGCAACAAGTTCTTAAAGACTCCATTCTCGGAACAATTCTGAATTCCAGTAGGCTCGCAGGTAATCACTGATGCACTAAGCTGTAAACAAACCACAAATGTAAACCGTACAGTCATGCCTGCACTACGGATCCTTTCAAATAATATCCTTTTAAAATAAAAGCAGATTAAAGTCACTATGTTAGAAATTCCTCTACAACAACATCAACCGTATGGAAACCTCCTGCGGCTTTGGTCTCCACGGACGAGTGTGCCATGGTCCTCCTCGGACATTATCTCCTCATGGAGTAGCGAAAGAGTCTGATCTCTAGACACAGACACGCCCTCTTCTCTCTCCATCTCTCTAGCAATAATGCACAATGATGAGCCAGCCATAATGTGAGTATGTTTAGAAGCAGTTGAACTGGTGAATCATTCATTCAATTACATGACACAAAAATACAGATTTGAATCACAGTATACCTGGACATAGAAGAGGGGTGTCTTATTTTTGTAAAATGGGTTTACGTAAAAGGGGGGTTTGTTTTGTGATAATGACAGGATGACTGTACATCCTCGCACTTATTGCATGGCTACTTGCCAAATAAATAAATAAATAAAAAGAAATGTGATAAAGCGGTATGAAATATTGATTTCAGCTGGACTTATTTTACCACGTGAGAAGACAGAGACCACACAGTAATACGAGATACATGATGCTAGTGCAAACATATAGGGAAATTGGTTCTTTAGGGAGAAACTGACAGTTTAGTGGACATTACACATGGATACCTGACCACAGAAACAGAATTCAGTAAATGACCTTTCAAAATCAAGTATTCCAAAGCACCATAATGTTTGATAGTTATTATGAAGTTGTTAAAGTTTGTCTAAAATGGAGACACCTAAAGTAAAAAGTGATTAATGGATGGAAGGATGGAAGGATGGATGAATGGATGGATGGATGGATGGATGGATGGATGGATAGATGGATAGATGGATAGATAGATAGATATGGATCGATTGATAGATAGATAATATATTTACCATATCATGACAATGATGCCTCAATCTGCGTCCCTCAACATGCTCTTAAGTGCATTAGCGGAAGGCCATTATGACTATTTTATGGCTCTTCCGTACATAAACACGAAGTGAAAAATCTTGACTGTTCGTTTCTGTAGTGTTTGCAGCTCTGTTTCCTCATCAGCTGCACAAACGCATGTAACCGGAAGCTTCGTGCCCATTCAAACCAGAGTGAACATTGAATGTTTGAAGTCAAGGTCTTTGAAGTGCACTGTTGAGGACTTTTAGGCATGCTTTGATTAAATGATATGGGGAGAGAACAACACATTGAGCTCTAGAGCTACTGTTTTGTAACAGTCTTTTTGTCATTGGTAGTACTCACACTGTAAACAACGTCAACAAGGCCTGCTCTGATCAGCCTGATGGGGGCGCCGCTACAATGGTGAAAAGTCAGAAATCGCTCCGAACTCCTTTAAGGCTCAAGTGTGTTATTAACACAGTCTCATCCCAAGAAATCATATAACTGACGTCTTGGGACGTCTTTTGACCATACGTCAACATCCGCCTTTTTAGGGTAGCCTTAAACGTCGGTTATATGACGATCCCGGGCCGTCATACAACTGACGCTTTACCTTTAACGTCGATTAGGGGTGTTATAACGAAATGCATGCCTCACATTTTTAAGTATGTGGGATTTTTTGTAAAAAAACTACTTTCGTGAACTAGTCCTAGGTTTTTGGCACAATCCAAATCAAACAAGTGCCGCAAGATTCTTGGAATTGTCAATAATTATCCCCAAAAAGTTGAAATTTCGATTCACAGTCTTTAAGGGTCTTTATAACTTGTCAATGGAATGAGATATTTTCACCAAACTTGGCGAACCTATGTAAGAGTTAATTCTGTGGTCATGTGAAAAAGCATGCAGCGACTTGACTCTTGGAGGTGCTATAACGGAAAAAAACCCCATAAAAATGGTTATAACTATGCAACCCTAAGTCCGATTGACATGAAAATTGGCATGCAGTGTCTTTGTCGAAGGTGCCAAGACTGCCTTTGAGGACAATTGTGTATCTCGAAGAATGCGGCCGGTGGCGACAAAATGAAATTTGAAAAGCTTTCAGACAAGGTTAACAGAGGCCGATCGGAACGAAACTCGCTGGGGGTGTTGACTCGCAGTCCTAGACGCCAGTGAGAAACTCCAAATACCATGTGATTTTCGGCACATGCCGATGACATTCATACCGCATGGGGGAGCTCCTCATTCTGAGCAACTTTGATTCTAGGATCGCCTCTTTCAATCAAATTAGTTTGAAATAAGTATTTTGGCTCAGCCTAAATAAAACCACTGCAGCACAATTCTCGGGACTCTCTAGGTCAATAATGATCAACATTTTTTTTTTTTTAACTTTGGCCTTTGGATATAGCTGGATCATTTAGAAAATAGGCATAACCAAGTCCACCTAAAAGCCTATCATTCCTAAACGAACGCTCAAAACTTGAGAAAGTAGGTAAAAACATGCGACATATGATTCTAAACAAGCATGCAAACTGTTATGGAGTTCGGACCATAGGTGGCGCTATAACTGTTAAAAAAGCTTTAGAAACCATATATTTCCGGTGTATTGGCTGAAAATGGTCTTTTATAAAGTGGTTACATGCTTGCTAAATAAAACAATACATTTTTTACACATATTATTTATTATTTTACTTTTGAATGATAACTTCGGGGCTTTATTTCAGAAAATATTGATTAATCAGCATATCACGTAATATCATGTAAGCCCTATTTTCTACTAATGTGAAAATAGTGCATCAGGATTGAAAAGGAATTATACTAAACACAGATAACATGAAAAATGTTCCCCATTATAAACCCGAGTGCAAAGATGATAGCTGATGAGTTTGCACTTATTAATGCATGAGTTTAAATCGGACACAGGCATCAGTGAGACGAGGGAAATCAATACATCAAGAGAGGACATGGCCTTTGGGGCCTGCCAGAAACTCCCTCTAAAATCTCAGTCTGCATGAAGTTTAAATGCAAGATCCAAGAACAAGGACTGACATAGGACAGGAGGGAAATTATAAATTGTGTGGCACTATTTATAGAAATAGAAATTTTGTAACAATGTAAAAGTCTTTAATGCCACTTTTGACCATGACTTAAAATGTATACTTGTTTAATACTAGGTGAATGTAGTATTACTTCTTTAAAGAAATCTCACAAACCACAAATGTTTAACGGTAGTGTATAAAGTAACATGCAGCCATGAACAACTTATTTTGTCATTTGGAAACTGCTGTGCATGTTTTCCATAGGCAATGCATTATACAGTAGTAGTATGCATGAGGGAGAATATTATCTCAGGGGAGAGTCTCCATTTAAGTGATTAAAACTTAGCGCAGCTCTTAATTTAATGGCCTTGTTGCTGAAACAGCATTATGGTCTATGAGTATGATATATCAAACAGGGATTACTTATAGATGTCTTGAGTTCTTAGTTTTGTTTTGGTGGGGGGAACATTTTGCCTGC
This sequence comes from Pimephales promelas, assembly GCF_016745375.1. The sequence continues at coordinate 25,194,261 of NW_024121210.1, read as the reverse complement.
AATTATTTGCGGCCAAAAAAGTATGTTTCAAGATTTAGGTGATACCTAAATGTAAGACATACATCTAAAACAGAAATGATAGTTGTTAACTTCTCAACAGGAACTTCGAGATTTTATCATTATCCAATAATTCTCATCAGCATTTCTCTTTGGTCATCCGGTAATATTATATTAATAAATCACATTTCCTGCATTCAATAAGAAGTGTCAGCATAATGGTGCACCTGCACATCTCGCTGTGGAGGAATTAATAGAAAACTGTAAATAATTTAAATGAGATATGTCTAAAAACAAGGACAGATGTAGGTGAAAAAGAGCTTCAATGACTGTATGGATTCAGTCCAATTCAGTTCTGTATGTGGCTGGAATAGAATAACTTCGATGTGTCAATATTGCCGACCGGATTCTAAAGTTGTATATTTGCATTTACATACTCACATTCTGTATGCTACTGTTGTCAAACTAAAACATTTTTGTTTTGTTTTGGAAGTCGTCTCACTAGGACTGCATTTATATATGTTATTCATCAAAAAGCACAGTAAAATCAGTAATTGAATATATTTTCTATTTGAATATACTTTAAAATGTAATTTATTCCTGTGATGCAAAGCTGAATTTTTAGCATCATTACTCCAGTCTTCCGTGTCACATGATAATTTGCTGTTATAATAAGAATAATTTCTCATTATGATCAATGTTGAAAACATTTGTGCTGCTTAATATTTTTTTCTGTGAAAACCATGATCATTTTTTTTTCAGGATACTTTGATAAATAAAAAGTTCGACATAACACCAATTATTTGAAATATACATATTTTGTAGCATTATGAATTTCGCTTATGACCAATTGAATGCGTCCTTGTTAAATAAAAGTATTAATTCCTTTAAAACAAATCTTTGAATTGTAGGTTAGGGCACTTATAACTTTGTTTAACTCCTAACCTGACACGATTTTAAATAATTTCAGTACACTCACTCACAGCCTAATGTAATCGCATTCATGAATGCACATTGTATTCTTCAAAGGTATACTGCCATCTGTTGGGCTCACAATACAAAGTAGAGGGAAAAAAATAAGTTCAGCTGGACGTTGACCACTTGGGATTCTGTTCTGGTTTCTTGCTCTCATTTATTCTGAATTTTTGCCACCTATGGCATCTCTTTCTTTCCTGGTCCAGTGTTTCATGTTTGCCCATTCTTCAAACACACTAGTATCTATTCTTTCTAGTGGTGGCCCATCCGAGGAGGCAGAGACTGAGCTTCCTCAAAAATGTATTTGAATTAAATGATGTAATATTTGTTTCCACACAAAATGTCCTCAACAAACCTAATCATAATAGGTTCATTTTAATTATCCATGTCATAACACGTACATGGAAAATGATTGTGCTTTTTTAATTCGTCGGTTTTAGTGGATTATACCAAATGAGAAGTAGAGCTTCTCACTGCTCATAATCCTTTAACTTCACTAACAGTATTTAAGTGGAAGTAAGTCCTTCCTAAATGGCTCACAAAAACATTTAATGATTATAATACTCTTCTTCAGAGGCTTTAATGAGAAAGTAGGGGAGAGCGGGGCACAACGTAACACTTTTTGACTTTCTCAGTTTGTGTAAATCTAATCGATCTTTTCACGCATTCATTTCCCACATCTAGTACAATTATGTAGTTTTGTTTTATTATTACAGTGTATACTTTTTTCTTTACTTACCCCGAAAGAATGGAAGTGAAATGTGAACACATGCCCCATAGGTGGGGTACATTGTAACATGTGAGGAGCACATTGTAACATCATTTAGACATTTAGGCTGTCTGGACTGGAGTCCCAAATGGTTTGTTTCAATAGGGAAGCAGAATCATTTCTGCATCCAATTCAGCAGTTTGATATTTTAGTCACTGGTCCAGGGTGATATTTTAGTCACTGGTGTATAAAAAATGTATACAAATGTACTTTGCCTTTATATCTTTAAGTGAGCTACATAACTAAAATCTTATTATAGTTGCACACAGATTGACTGCAGACATTAGATAAAGAGAAGTGAGGAGTGAGGATTGTCTGAATATAGCAATAGAAACATGATGACACAACAGGCTGCTAAAAAATGCCGATGGGATGGTTGGTTTAAAGTGAACTGGGGGTCTCAGTCCTGCAGATGTAGGCACACACTCACGCTACATTGCTCACTGTCTGCACACACAGAGGTGCTCTGTCAATTATTTACACCGGACGTTGCAGCTCAGTCACGTGGTATCCCCTCATACCATCCCTGAGCGGTCTGACACAAGATACCTATTAATAACCACATAAACCCTGCATATTACACATACAACATTTTTTAAAGATAATTAACTATACCATTAGATTATTCTTTATAGAGGGGTAGAAGGGGGAGAATCAGTGAAAGAAGATGAAAGCAAAATTAGAGGAGGATGGAGAGAGCGATGCTGTAAGAAGAGGAAAATATGACATCAGATTGAATGTGTAGTGAGGAAGAGTTGCTGAACAGTGTTGCCTTCAGTAGATTGATAGTTCACAGTATATACTGTTGTAGGTTATATAGTACCGTTCAAATGTTGTTTTCAAAGAAATAAATATTTTTATTCAGAAACATCTATGCGTGTGTCTGAAATTGCCCCCTATACCCATATCTCATCCCAAAAAGTCATATAACTGACGTTTTGGGACGTATTTTGACCATACGTCAATATTCACCTTTTTAGGGCCCCCTTAAACGTCGGTAGATGGCGATCCCGGGCCGTCATACAACTGACGCTTTACCTTTAACGTCAGTTAGGTGACGGGTTAGGTTTAGGGTTAGGTTTAGGTATGGGTTAGGATCCCATAACCTCATCTACCGACGTTTAAGGGGGCCCTAAAAAGGCGAATATTGACGCATGGTCAAAAGACGTCCCAAAACGTCAGTTATATGACGTCTTGGGATGAGACCGGGTTGACCCATAAGGTGCTCTAAGCGATGTCGGGTGACGTGACTTCTTGTTGACGTTCAAAGTATTTTCAAACAAAACGGAGGCTAGATAGACCCTCCCTCCTCCTCATCTACACTGACCCCCAAACTCCACCCCCAGGGCCTTCTTGTCAGTTATTGGCTGGAACAGTTTGTTATGTTTCGTGGAGCGGGTTGCCGCAGTTTGCCATTTGTGGAGCTTGGGTTGTCTGCATTGACCGTGTTTTTTTTTTAAGTGTGTTTAGGGGACAGGCAGCTAGCGGATAGTGAGGAGATGTTTGCTGTACACTGTAAAAAAAAAAATATTGTTGGTTTAACTTTAAAAAATAAGTAACCTGGTTGCCTTAAAATTTTAAGTTGATTGAACTGGAAAAAGTGAGTTGATAGAATGAAGGAGATTGATTTAATCATCAGAAACTCAAAATAATAAGTTATCTCAACTAAATAAACTATTTAAGTTGATTTGACAAAAGAAAAAAAATGTTGTGATAATAAATCTTGAATATATATATATATATATATATATATATATATATATATATATATATATTTTTACAGTTTGACAAAAAATGTTTGGGCCTAAAAAACGTGTGACATCGCTTAGAGCACCTTTAAATAAGGTATTATTTGAGAGGACAGCCATGGTGTCCGAAACCATAGTGGACATTATCGAGTGCAGTCATTTAATCCCACAAAGCACTGCAGTAATGGATGTACAACCAATATACATTTAACGGCTAGAGTATACCCATAATGCACTGAGTCACTGGGCGAATGAATATACGTTTCTGACCAGAAGAGGGCGTCGGCACAGGAATCATTCATCCATCCATTTTTCAAATATGGTACAATGTGGGTAAAGCGTAATATCATTCAGGTATGACTTCCTTTTAAATTGATTGTTAAATTGTTTTTTTTTCTTCCAGTTTATAGATAGTTTCCATGACAGAGATCAAGATAAATCTTTAAATAATTCAAACTTTACAAAAGCGGCAGCCCTTCCAGCACACTGAAGTGTCTGAATTTGCTCTCGTTTTCATTCAAGCCCTTATGTGAACTATATTAATGGAGTAACAGGGAACAGTGAATGAGGGTCTAGGGGGTGATTTTAGACACAGCCTGTGTTTCACTCACTCCAGGATCACCCAGAGTGAGCATAAAATGGAAATAATATGCTACCTTCAAGTCATGTCTTAAATGATGCTGTATATGAGCTAAGCACACATACACACATCATACATACCACAAAGTCATTTTAACTGTGGCAGCCTAAAATGATTTTCTTAAAGCTCAGATGTGTTTAAGTTGTGGCAGTTAAAGAATTATGTCAGAAGCAAGTATTTAGTATTGACTAAGGGTGCTTTCACACATTTTTGCCTAGTCCGAACCAGACTTCGATTTGTCCTCCTTCCTCCTTCTAGACTGTATTCACATTATATAATTTGAGCCTGAACCGCAGTGCGTTTTCATTATCAAAGCAGCAGCTGTTTACACTGTTGCTTGGTATTGACGACACAGGGGAAGGCGGCAAAATGCATAGCATTACTCACCTCACGTTTATATTTAGATTTTTTTTTTAACATTTGGTTTCGTTTTCAGAAGATAATTTTTTATGTTTAAAACACATTTTAGTGCACATAGTGTCTATCTGCTTCGAATTGTACTGCAAATGATCTGAAGGACGTGGGAGTTCATTTCAGCTGAAGGCGAGTATAAATGAAATTATACACTCTGCTTGCAGTGAGTCAGTCACGCTTTTCAGAAAAGCGAACGAGACGCACACAGACACAGTTTTGTCGAAACATAGGTCGAATCACGGTTCACTTCCGTGATTTAATAAGAATGCGTTCAGCAGTGAACCGCACCGGAGTTTACATGGACCGTACCCTAGACCAACCTTTTTGATGTATTGGGTACAGTTCAAAGCTGCGTATAATACATTATGAATGCTATATTAAACATATCCTTTGTAATTTATCCCCTCCAGTCCTCCATCTAGATATTGGCTAGTGTTATTTTCCGGGTTTGTAAGAGTCATACTTGAGCCTTGAGGCGTTGTACTGGCGATGATCCATTTGACCAGACAGCATTTCATGAGGGACTTGCGGGAGATGCGCGGCTTCTGCCACTTCCCGTCGCTCTCCTTCTGCCCGCTGGGTTCCCCATCCAGCCCGTTGGCGTCAGGCAGCAGACCTCCATCGACGCCCTTCTGTCCCCCTGCCTGGAGGACGACAATGAGAAAACACATTAAAAGAGCCCAGATCATAAAAGCATGTGAAGAAGGTTGGCACAGAATCTTTTTGAAGGTGCTGTTACAACTTTCACCGTCTGATAAAAGAGATACAGAGATAAAATAAATACAAATATAAAGCGTCTAAGGAATAGCAGCTTTAAAGAAAAATATTAAACACACCTTAAACAGAAAATGCAAAGAGTGTGCAAACTACTGATTTTCTAAAATGGTGTTAGGAATCCTGTGAGGGTCCTCACTGTTTTTTTTACTCCTTGTTTCTTATTTGCATGAAAAGAACATTTAGAGAATCGCTAAATTATTCAAGCTCCCCAAAAACATCAATAAAACATCTTGGGGGACATCATTTTTGAGGGCCATCATGTTTTAAATATTGCCAGGAAAGAGAATTCATAACACACTGAAAGAACTATAAAGAACATTTTTAATTCTGTAAAAGTTTGCATGGCTACACATCTGCTCTGACAGGCACTGGTGAGTGTTACATAATCACACTGACAAATTCATTGCAGAGTGCCAGACTGTTTTCTTTCTTGACTATATTTGTGTGTTTAAAGCTGTGATTTGGTTTTAACAATGCTCACTGTCGTGTGGACATGTGTGTATTTGTGCTGAACTGTCATGTTGTCACCTAGAGACCTTGGCACCTGCTGCATTATTGACATGACTATAGCGAGTCAGTCGAGTGTAACGTATATGGTAAGCAATGTCGGCATAGCAGTCTCCAATTAATCTCTGGCTTGACCACTGTGACTGCTCAACCTGTCCCAAACAACCTCATATGGCACCTTCAACACAAACAGTTACACCAGAGTAGCTGCTTTAGTGGTACTGCAATGGTGCAAGAGAAAACAGAGCAGCACGCTATACAAGTGATTTTAGTAAGGGTGATTCCTGCCTGAGGGTTGCAGATTTATTGTTGCCCTTTTAGCAACAACGTCATGACCTTTAATTCTGCCAGGATCACTATCGTCAAAGATGACTGACAATCAGCATACAGTTTGGATTGGTGGTAAGGTATGCAAGAACTTCCTGCGCATCCATGCAGCCTAGGATGGATAAGAGCAGGGAGAGCAGCGATAACCCCCCTTCGGGTAAACAGAACAGAACCAACATAAAGGTATTGCATTGGGACAATGGGACTAATGCTATTATTAGCAAGTAAACAAGATAAGCAGTTCAAGACTTAATTGAACTATTCTAATACACAGAAACTAATATCTAACAGATGCATTCACGCAAGTTGCAGAAAGAAAGAAAGAAAGTGAGAAATAATGAAAGTGTTGCATGTATGGACCCTCGTTATATTACTGTGTTAGTGTGGGGCTATTTTGACCCTTGTTAGTGGTATTAACTAGCGACTTCTTTTTACTTATCCGGTGCCCCATATACTAGCATTATACGCTAAACAGTTTTTAGAGATAAAACTCTTTACATTCGATTATCATGAAAACAGATCTCAGAGAACAATTGACTAGGTACCGATGTTTTATTAGACCAAAGGTTCATTTTGCGCCGGAGTTCTCCTTTAATTCTATAACATATCCGAACAGTTTATAGTGCAACTAAGTTAGAGCAGTTGTAGGATATTGATCAAAACTAGCTGAGGTAGTAAACTATCTGAGTTGAGAAAATTTAGAGCACCAATAAAACCAACTTCAGTTTAGGGTAAAAAAAAAACCCTACAACATAACAAACAACACTGAGCACATGAATTTCCAAAAAATGAAAATCCATTCATAAATGAGTAACCATGGTTAGGCCCTGGGGTTCTAAATTCCAAAATTGTTCTTGATTACACATATAAAATGTTCATGTTCACAATCTTAATCCCAACAGTTTCAAATGTATTCAGTCCTCTTGTTCTCTAACACCCAATAATGTTGCCTTTGGGCAGTACTTTGGGTTTTTCTTGTGAAAGATTCTCAGAGATTTTCCTGTCTAGAATTTGGCAAAATGTTCACTAAATTATTAAACACTAGAGTTATGGTGTTTGAATTTTAAAACAGTCTGCCTGCCAGCATGAAGGGGCAACATTACATCAAGTCAAACTTGCCCCCCATGTGAAAGCTGCATCTCATTTTTCAGGAACCCATCTCCTATTATCATCGGCAAGAAGAAAATGCCATGGAGTTGACCAAAATGAGCCAAGTTTACTTTCTATGTTGTGTGTGTAAGTGACACATTTTGATATTCCATCAATACAATACTTGCTTCTGCTAATGGTCAAAACAAATCTGGCTCATTTAAAAAAAAAATATATATTTGTGCAATTGCAGCTGGATTTTGAAAAAAAAACCAAAAAAAAAACAATCATTTCAAACTGTAAATTTACCTCAGGTTTTTCCATTTCAGCCATCTTTCACAGTAACTATACTATAAAGAAGAAAATATCACTGATAACTCACACCAAATACTGTTACTGCGAGTTTTAGGAGAACAAATTCTTCAGTGCAGGCATTTAAACTTATTACAAAGTGTCAATCGCATATGACAGTCTCAAGTAAGAGTCATGACCACACTGTTCCTCTGCCAGTGATTACATAAGCCATCACTGATGTTGTCACAGGTCATCAGTGTCTGTTTTTTTTTCTTCTTCTTGTCTTGCACATGTATGTTTAAGTGGATAAGAAAGTATTTGTAACTATAACTATCACTAGTGTAGTGGGGATATAATGTAAAATATTAAAAGAAAATGTGGGTATCATTGACTGACCTAAAAAGTAGAGATTTGCTATAGATATTGAAATATTTATTTTTGTCCTTTTCCCTCATCCAAAAGCTCTTATGTTACGTTAGGCAAAGGACATGAAGGGCATGATATCAAATTCCTGACACAGGGTGTTCTAAAGTAGTCTAAAAAAAGGCAGTGTTACATAATAATCAGATTACTGGTTATAAAAGTCTCTTTCCAACAAACTTTGTAGATGAAAATGGCTTAGGGCTCCTCTCAAGACAATTTAATTGTCTTCAAACACACACGCACACACACACACACACACACACACACACACACACACACACACACACACACACACACACACACACACACACACACACACACACACACACACACACACACACACACACACATAGTTTTACCATCTTGTTGGGGATTCTCCATTGGCGTTATGGTCTTTATACTGTACAAACTGTATTCTGTCCCCTAAACCTACACATTACAGAAAATATTCTGCCTTTTTACATAAAACAAACAAACAAAAACAAACATTATTTAGTATGTTTATTAATTGATTTACAATGTAATATAAACCTTCACACACACACTGAAGTCTCCACTGCTTGGTATATAACTAGCCTTTAGAAATTCTTACAAAGTCTGATTGAAGACCATGTTAGAAAGCATGGCATTGATAGAAAATTAACTTTCAATAAACTTTCAGCAAAATGTATCTTTATTCATCATTACATAAGCAATTAATTAGACATGTAATCTAACTGACTAGAAAAATTCATTGTCATTAAAGAAGATTATGGATTAAACATGCACAATACCGAAAGTATAACACCCCAATTGGAAATATACGAATTGAATGAAAGTTACTAAACACTTCAAAGTGAAAGGCATAGGAAGATAAATAGATAGTATCAAGTTCTTTGCGTTCAAAAACAGTACCAGAACACGTTTATTTCTATTTCTATGACTTAGCTAGAGCATCTTACCTGCATGTTGTTCAGGTTGTCTGTTTTGATGACTAAATGAATGAATGAATGAAGATGTTCACGCGCGCTCTCATTTAGGCTATCTGCTTTGATGGCTCTATGTAAAAACAGAAGAATCTCCTGCTCGACAGAAAGGATGGGACACGAGAGAGAGAGAGAGAGAGAGAGAGAGAGAGAGAGAGAGAGAGAGAGAGAGAGAGAGAGAGAGAGAGAGAGAGAGAGAGAGAGAGAGAAAGAGAGGTTGAACAGATCTTTATTGTTACATTAAATTCAGGATTTTACAACACCATTGTTACCTGTATCCTTTTACCTCAACAACAAATAATTTAAAACATATACTAAAAAGTAAAAAGTAAATCTGCATCATCAAAAACACACAAAACCTCATTTATACCCCATATTCTTAAAAACCTTTCAACATCATTGATCAGCTTATAATATGAAAATTCTATTTTTATCCTTCCTTTTACCATACACTTCAACATCATTTCTACATTTGTTGAACCAACTTTCAACTCTTTGTTTTTTCTTGTTTTCCATATTGCAAGCTTTGCTGTACCAATGAGGTAATTTAATAAACACAGTTTACCTCTATCGAGCACTTTGTATTTAAGTCCCCCAATAAAAACTTTATGGGAAAACTCCTCACCAATCCCCTGAAACCAAGAATCAAGCAAGTCAAGAAGACCTCCAAGCCTCAAACATTGTAAGAACAAATGCTCTATCGTTTCTTCAGCACTACAGAAACTACAACACCCCCCCACTGCTGGATTTAGGTGTGCTACGTGTCTGTTTGTAGCTATCGCCCTGTGAATAAGCCTCCACTGCAGATCAGCTGTCCGCTTCTCGATGGGAGGCTTATACAGGACTCTCCACCTGTCCCTCACCATGAAGTCTGGCTCCATTGTCTCTGTCCACTTTGCGAAACTCTGCCGGCTGAGTGAGTCCATGTGAATGACTTTCACTGTAACATACAGCATTGCTTTCTTTGATGCATCCTCAAGCTCTTCCAGCTGCGGAGTTTTAAAAGTCAGTATAGATCCTTCCCGCTCTTCTTGTCCTTCACTGACAGCAGGAAATATTTTCAACTTTGGAAACCCTCCTTTCCGCTGTTGTACATGTCCCCCAGCAACAAGGTTTCTGTAACTGCTCGGCAAAGCAGCAAAAATCTCATCTCTTAATTTTGAAACAATTCTTATCGAGCACAGACCAGATAGCTCTTTAAAAGTGGCCACTGAACTCCATCTGCCATTGTCCAATAAATGTCCCAGTTTAGTGACTCCATTCTTTACAAGAGTTCTCCGAATGCTCATTGATGATAAAAACCTGGTCTGAATCAACGGATTATTGAACAGTGGTTCCTCATACATCCAGTCCCCAAGCTCATTCAAGTTTCTCTCCACTTTCAGAACTTTATTCCAAGCTTGCAACATTGATTTGTAAAAAGAAGAGAGACTGTCCAGTTTCAGCCCGTCCATTTTCAATAGAAACAAGTGTTTGTCTAGTCCAAAACTTTCAACCTTCTGCAGAAAAGCACATGCCGTCTGTGTCCATGCTAATTCCTCTTGGTATAGAAATTTCTGCACCGCTTGCAGCCTGAAAGCAACAATTCGACTCTTTACATCCACCAGACCTTGACCTCCTTCATGTACCGGTAAGTAAAGCACCGCAGCCCGAGTCCAGTGTTCACCACTCCAGAAAAAGTCCACTATTTTCCTCTGTATATTACAAATCAGTTCACTTGGTGGTTCCAGAACAATGAGTTTGTGCCAGAGCGTGGAAGCTGCCAGATTGTTTGCCACCAGAACTCTTCCTCTATAGGACAATTGTGGTAATAGCCATTTCCATTTCGACAATCGAGCTACCACCTTCTCCAGCACTCCCTCCCAATTCTTCATTTTAAAACTTTCCTTTCCTAGAAAAACACCTAACACTTTTATACCCTCCCTCCTCCAAATCAGTCCTCCTGGAAGTTTTGGAGGTCCAGTGTTTCTCCACCGGCCAGTAATAAACCCCTCGCTTTTCTCCCAGTTAACTCTGGCAGAGGAAGCCATCTCATATTGCCTGATGCTTGTTTCCAAAACTGATACATCATTTTGTCCCGAAATACAAACGGTTACATCATCGGCATAAGCAGACAAATACACCTTAAAGGTTTCCTTTACACCTGTGATTGAAAAACCAGCCAGTTCTCTCCTTAATTTACACAACAGAGGTTCAATTACAAGACTATATAATTGCCCAGAAAGAGGACAACCCTGCCTAATACCTCTAGTGACTGCAACTGGGGCACTAATTCCTCCACCCACCTTAATTAGAACTGATACATCAGAGTATAACAATTTAACATAAGAAATGAAGTTATCACCGATTCCAAAGCCATTTAACACTTTAAAAAGATAATCATGGTCTACCCTGTCAAATGCTTTTTCCTGGTCTATTGACAGGACACCCAAATTAGAATCATTTATACAACCATGATCAATCACATCTCTTAAAAAAAACAAATTGTCCATCATTGATCGGTTTGGTATACAATATGTCTGATCCTTATTAATCAATAAGTCTAAAACATTTTTAAGCCTATTTGCAATAGATTTTGAAATTATTTTATAATCTAAACATAATAAGGATACTGGCCTCCAATTCTTTAAAAATCCCAGATCTCCTTTTTTGGGTAACAGTGAAATTACAGCCCTCCTACAACTAACGGGAAGTATTTTATTTTTAAAACATTCTTGTACAACTTCATAAAAATCCTCTCCTAATAATCCCCAGAAATGTTTATAAAACTCAGCTGTTAATCCATCTATTCCCGGAGAACGCCCCATAGACAACTGCTGCACTGCTTCTGTTAACTCTCCATATGAAATCATTTCATCCAAAGCTTGACTTTTTCCTTGCTCCAACTGTGTTAAATCTTTTAATAAATTCTTCAGTGCAGGCATTTAAACTTATTACAAAGTGTCAATCGCATATGACAGTCTCAAGTAAGAGTCATGAACACACTGTTCCTCTGCCAGTGATTACATAAGCCATCACTGATGTTGTCACAGGTCATCAGTGTCTGTTTTTTTTTCTTCTTCTTGTCTTGCACATGTATGTTTAAGTGGATAAGAAAGTATTTGTAACTATAAATATCACTAGTGTAGTGGGGATATAATGTAAAATATTAAAAGAAAATGTGGGTATCATTGACTGACCTAAAAAGTAGAGATTTGCTATAGATATTGAAATATTTATTTTTGTCCTTTTCCCTCATCCAAAAGCTCTTATGTTACGTTAGGCAAAGGACATGAAGGGCATGATATCAAATTCCTGACACAGGGTGTTCTAAAGTAGTCTAAAAAAAGGCAGTGTTACATAATAATCAGATTACTGGTTATAAAAGTCTCTTTCCAACAAACTTTGTAGATGAAAATGGCTTAGGGCTCCTCTCAAGACGATTTAATTGTCTTCAAACACACACGCACACGCACACACACACACACACACACACACACACACACACGCACACGCACACGCACACACACACACACATAGTTTTACCATCTTGTTGGGGATTCTCCATTGGCGTTATGGTCTTTATACTGTACAAACTGTATATTCTGTCCCCTAAACCTACACATTACAGAAAATATTCTGCCTTTTTACATAAAACAAACAAACAAAAACAAACATTATTTAGTATGTTTATTAATTGATTTACAATGTAATATAAACCTTCACACACACACTGAAGTCTCCACTGCTTGGTATATAACTAGCCTTTAGAAATTCTTACAAAGTCTGATTGAAGACCATGTTAGAAAGCATGGCATTGATAGAAAATTAACTTTCAATAAACTTTCAGCAAAATGTATCTTTATTCATCACTTACATAAGCAATTAATTAGACATGTAATCTAACTGACTAGAAAAAATCATTGTCATTAAAGAAGATTATGGATTAAACATGCACAATACCGAAAGTATAACACCCCAATTGGAAATTGAATGAAAGTTACTAAACACTTCAAAGTGAAAGGCATAGGAAGATAAATAGATAGTATCAAGTTCTTTGCGTTCAAAAACAGTACCAGAACACGTTTATTTCTATTTCTATGACTTAGCTAGAGCATCTTACCTGCATGTTGTTCAGGTTGTCTGTTTTGATGACTAAATGAATGAATGAATGAACGGATCCTCAGATGTTCACGCGCGCTCTCATTTAGGCTATCTGCTTTGATGGCTCTATGTAAAAACAGAAGAATCTCCTGCTCGACAGAAAGGATGGGACACGAGAGAGAGAGAGAGAGAGAGAGAGAGAGAGAGAGAGAGAGAGAGAGAGAGAGAGAGAAGAGAGAGAGAGAGAGAGAGAGAGAGAGAGAGAGAGAGAGAGAGAGAGAGAGAGAGAGAGAGAGAGAGAGAGAGAGAGACGGTGGAAAATCTCTTGCTACATTGTCTTTTCAGTCATTCGTTAAATTCAAAGTCAGATGATCTGGGATCCCTGTATTCACACCATGTCTTGATTGACAGCTGTGAAGTGATTGACAGCTTCTCTAAACGAGATTGGAGCTTCAGCTTTAATTTCTACATGTCCAACTGTTTATTTCACACTGACATAATGAGTTGTTCTGCTGTAAACAGTAGCTAACGGTTTCTGCGAGAGTGAGGGCGATCTTTCTGTTCACTACTGCGCAGACTCCGGTCCCGCGTTGACTAGCGCGCAAAAAGCAGGTTCAAAATCTGCGCAATATGTCAGCGCCATATTAGGACTTTGGCGAAGTGAAGGGGCGTCGAGCCATCTTTTTTTACAGTCCATGATTCACACATGGGCTATTTCAAATGATGTTGTAGTTTTAGAATTATTTAAAAGAAAAACAAGCTATTTAGTTTAATGTGCAGACAGTGCTACACTTTTGCAAGACTCCAAGCCTAGATTTTTTTTTTAAGAAAATAGTATATACAATTATATATATATATATATATATATATATATATATATATACAAAGTAAATTCATTTGGGGGAGAGTTTCGTAAACCTTTATATTCATTAAATATAATGCATATGAATAATTAGTGTGTCTGATTGGTCCAGATTCTAATATTGTGAGGTAAAATGCTATACTTAAGGAATGCACTGCTGTAACAAAACAAAACTCAGTATGTTCCATAAACACCATGCCCTGAAGATTTTCGAGATATGCCACCTTTTGGTCAAAAGTTATATTTCCAAAAATGCTAATGACTTTAATAAATTTTCCTATTATAATGACGTTGCTCTTAATAGATTCATTGTGTTATGTCGAAAACATAGATACCAATTTTTTTTTTCCATAGTCAGCCAAACTTTCTGGCCGCCACATCTTTATTTTCTTTAAAACCAATTTTTTCAATCTTCTCCTAGACCGTTCATCCGACTTTAACCAAAATCGAATATCTCCAGAATGTGCCGAGTAAATTTCATTGATTTTGTGTTGGTAGAAAAAACTGTTTTTGTTTTCCACGGCAGCAAGGTGTCATTGTCACTTCACACTGACCACATCGATTTCGTAACCGCGTCACCTATTGGTCGAAAGTGATAAACCATTAAATCATCTTATAAGCGAATGTATATAAGATTTTTCAGCCATTTGCCCAAAATCCTCTTAAAATGTCTTTAAATGCTCCTTGCTGCATTTGGTCTGACGTTCCCAGCCATGTTGGCATGTCGTCTTCTTGTGCATGTTTAAAATTGGATTTTATCTGAAATCAAAAGTCTTTGGGAACTTTTGGGATATTGTAAGTACACAACTGCAGGAAATATATCACACTGTGCAAGTTATTTTTGGATATTTTATAACAAAAATCTTACATATTGTACCTTCTAGCTTACACCACTTGATCTGCATAGTCACACAATTTACATATTTAGGTATCATAATACCCCATGTATACACCTTATCCCTAAATATAATTATCAAATCCTCTCAAATGTTAGTCCATTTTAACAAAAACGGCTTCTACGGGGCCATAAAGATACAAAGTAATGGAGCCTTTTATACATTGTCATGTTTCTTTATATAAATAAATAATGGACAATTGGATTTTTTGGACGCATCAGATGTAAAGTTATTCGCTGTCAAAGTGATGCCAAAATGAGCGGGAGTCAATGGCATGCTAACAGCATGTGATAGTTTGCTACAATGGCGACCCCCAAGGGAAGCTTCAGTTTTTGATGGTTTACCCCCTTGGTGTGGACAGACAAATTATTTGTCACTGAAATCTTATCGCATCACGTCTGGTTAGGACACAGTGTTAGCTGTCACTCACGAAAGTCGATCTTCATTTGTAAGAGTTAAACTGAGTGTGACCACTTCTTTAAGCGTATATGGACACCAGTGGGCGTGGCTAATGGTGTGATGATGTAAATAATTAGTCAATGTCTTGTTGGAGAGGTGGTCACATGCAAATTGGTACATTATTAATGCTTTTTTTCTTTCTTTTTTTTTTTGCAGGAGGAAATTTTAAGCTATGACACAAGATGTTTAAATGGTACAAATACAATTTTATTTCTCATGTCATGACTCCAAGTAGAAACTCAGAGTATGAATTAGTGGTAAATTAGTGGCAACCAGGTGCTCAGTAATTCTCAGCCATTTTCATGTTTAAAAAAAAGGGTGAAAAAGAGTATAAGAAAGTGGTATGAAGTGTCTTTATTTGATTGAACAATTAACTTAATGGAGGAGAAAGGTCCAATCTGTGTAAGGCTCCTCATTAAACTCATTCTGTTTCTGATTGTACAAAAGTGCTTTTATCTACACTATTCCCCCGGTGCTTCACAAGCTTAATTAATCATTACCAGATGAGTTCACCACCCTGTTCTTTAACGTAACTGCAGGAGCAATGGTCTTAAGCCTCACCACAATCAAAGTATGTGGAGCGTGAGAGAGTTAGAAGATAAATTAGTTTTTTTTTTTTAGTTTAGTTTTGGGTACTGGAGGTTTGCTTGAGTAATTTTTGTCCTTGCACAGACAAAAAATGACTCAATTTGTTTGACTGGTACGATGTGTTAGCCTTGCACTGGTAATGGGGTTGAAGACTTGAGCCCCCTCAGATTTGCACCATTAACATCACCATTTATCACCTTTAGCTGAAATCTTTGTCCTCAGTTTTCACTCTCCAAAGCTGCTTTTGGCAATGTTTACAGATCTTGTATGTTTGATCATATTTCAGGCCATTAAATTTCTACTTCAAGTCTGATCAATAGACAGCTGGACCGAAGTGCCTTCCTCTGTCACTATCTTTAGATGAAGGTGAAGTGATAAGTAACCCAAATTTAGTCTTGAACAGAAAATGAGATCTCATGCATCTCATAAAAGACTTCAATTTATAATATAAATGGTTTATAACTTTTCAATAATGGGTGTTCAATTATTGAAGATCACATTACAATTTAAAAAATATTCTACCATGCTTTTCATTTACTTTATTTCAAGGCTGAAGACCTATAATGTAGGTGTGGAACAACAATGTTAAAGCTATGCCATTGTTTCAGACCATACACTCTAAAAAATGCTGGGTTGTTTTAACCCAATTTTGGGTCAAATATGGACAAACCCGAAATGTTGGGTTAAAAATGTAATGTAAAAATTTAACCCAACGGCTGGGTTAGTCCATATTTGACCCAAAGTTGGGTTAAAACAACCCAGCATTTTTTAGAGTGTACCTTCAGTCTGACACGATTGCAATCTATTACAAAATTTAAAAAGAGGATAATTATAACAAAGAAAAAAAAGATCATAAATCAATTTAAAGCAATGCTTGAAAATAATGTAGATCATAAATAGGATGTTTCACAGTTATGGAATCAGACTCAAAAGACAAAGATTAAGCAAACTGGATGTTTATTTTGGACAACAGCTGAGCAGGTGAACTGGAGCATGTGATTAGTAAGTGCAATGATTATTTGGAGAGTGAGATTTCGACAGTCAATGGATTGTATCTTCTTACAGGAATGTTGATGGGTCGATGAAGGTGTGGAAAGGATGGAATACAGGACCTCTCTGTCTCTAGGTCATTGCAACGTAAGTAGTCATCTTCATCAAACGAACAAGACCAAACAGTGGTGAAGAGTGATGCTGCGTCCCAATTCGCATACTATACGTCCTAAATAGTATTCGAAAATAGAATTAGTATGTCCCAAATCGTAGTATGTTGAAATGAGTGTTCCAAAGTGTATATCCGGTCAGAATCCGAAGTGCAGATTGATGCACACTCTAAAGGTAGATATTGCCCACAACCCATCGTGCGTTGGACTTGGATCCGGTTAGAGCTACAAACACGAGTGAAAAGTGTTTAAAAAACTACAGACATGGAGGACGCGCGAGTCCGGCGGTTGTGTAGAGAAGTTTAGATAAAGGGGTTTAAGTGATTAATTATCAGTATCTAACCTGACGAAAATGTATTTATTCAATGTTGTCTACATTATATTGTACCTGCAGCACCATTTCGAACTTTTGTAAAGATGCTTTTATAGCCATTAAAGGAGTAGTTCACTTTTAAAAAGAAAAGAAATTAAGTTTTTTGATGAAAACATTCCAGGATTTTCTCCATATTATGGACTTCAATGGGAACCAAACGGTTCAAGGTCCGAATGAGAGTTTCAGTGCAGCTTCAAAGGGCTTTAAACAACACCAGATGATAAATAAGGGTCTTATCTAGCTAAACAATCAGTAATTTAAAAAAAAATACAAATAAAAAAGTTTAAGTTTTATAAGCACAAATGCTCGCTTTTCTCTGTTCTGTGATGAGCGTTCAATCTTTTTTCGAGTCATGACTCGAAGGGTCCTGGATAAGACCCTTATTCATCGTCTGGTTTAAAGCCCTTTGAAACTGTGTGGATATTCTCTAAATTTTACTGTCAGCTTTCAGTTTTTTCGCACCAAATATACCTTCAGCCGCACACCAGGCCACCGGATGGTGTGTTGCTATAAGAACTTGCAATGTATTACTATTCAGTCGAGGCCCTTGGGGCCTCAAAACACTACCGGCCCACCTGGGAAAGTCCCGAGTCCCGACTCTCCCAATTGCCATTCCGCCCCTGCCTGTCATTAATATGCTGTGGTAGTTTAGTCATCAAGAGAATAAACAGAGAGAGAGGTGAGAAAAATTGACTTTGGCGTGACATTTCTTGCGTGTTAGCGTGTGATTGATGCTGAAAGTGTGAGTGTCACGCCAGATGCTTGAGAGTTGGCATCTCTGACTTTTGGACTGTATTTTAACAAATTATAAAACACATACTCCCGCTCCTTGATTATGATTGACTGAGGCACCTTCAAAGCCATTGTGAAATAGACTACCCCATAAATGCACACCTGTGACCTTATTACATCACTATAACTGCCCGTGTCTGGGTGTTGCTTGGCAACCATTCTGCTAAACATTGCTGAAGAACTACACTCTAAAAAATGCTGGGTTGTTTTAACCCAATTTTGGGTCAAATATGGACAAACCTGAAATATTGGGTTAAAAATGTAATGTAAAAATTTAACCCAACGTCTGGGTTAGTCCATATTTGACCCAAAGTTGGGTTAAACCAACCCAGCATTTTTTAGAGTGTACTTTGCTTGCTGGAAGAATAATTATTTGTTATCAATAAATTAATCAATTTTTGCTGCTGTGTTTATTTATCTTTCCAAGCAAACTAACAACGGCCTTAGCTGTACCGTAAACCACACCATCATTGGGGCTTATTGCTTTATGTTACTGTGGCTATTTAAAGTCATTTGTAAAAGGTAACAGGTTTATTTTGTAAATAACCACACAGATGTAGCATATCCATAAAGATATGACAGAAAGATGCCTCAGGATGCAGAATATTGAGCTGTGTTCATGAATCATATTTCAGATTAGTTCAGAACTATGAATAAAAGAGGAATATGAATTAATAAATTGTAATGCTTTAAGTCCAGCTTAAAGGGGCTGTAGAATTCAGAAATCCTTGTTATTAGCGACACCGGTGGCCGTTAAGTGAACTGCAGCCAGTAACTTAGGCCTGCTACAGTAGTAATGCACTGTCAAGTGCGGTTGCCAATAAAAAGAAGAAGAAGAAGAAGAAGAAGAAGAAGAAGAAGAAGAAGAAGAAGAAGAAGAAGAAGAAGAAGAAGAAGAAGAAGAAGAAGAAGAAGAAGAAGAAGAAGAATAAGAAGAAGAAGAAGAAGAAGAAGAAGAAGAAGAAGAAGAAGAAGAAGAAGAAGAAGAGGGTAACTAATAAGAAGGTAAGAAGGGGGTAACTAATAACACTTAATGACAGTTGTCATTCATATTCAAGACAGATGTCATGTCATGGTTATGAAGGTGTCATGTCAGTAACCCAGTTAACTCTTTAAAGACTTACAAACACTAAAGTACACAAATATGTGATCACATTTCCCGCAGACCTCAATCATGTATTATGGGCTTCATTGAAAAAAGAACCTCAGTGTCTTCATTCAATTTTGTTTTAAACAGACATAAAGTTTTGCTTCCCCTTCTGTTGTTCATTTTATTATTGCAAGTCAAGTAGCTTTGCCCAGTTTATTAAAAACCTTAATTACAAATTCAGTCAAAATAAAACACTTGCTTGGAAAAAAGAATTTCAAACAGTCCTGTAAGCATTGGCATGTGTTTTACCAGAAATTCTAAAAAAAAGGCATTTATTAAGGGCTATAAAGCTTTGATTTTCATTTGAAGTGCTGAACATAGTCTAGTTAACGAGTGACACTCTTGTTTTATGTGTGCCTGTGTTCATTTTAAGGTAAAAAAATCAAATGGAAAGCCTTGCCTCGTGCAGATAATAGAGCACTGCATTTCCCAGAAGCTCTAACGATAAAGCCACTATGCTAACCTTTAATTAAAATATCTTGAACTTAATTAATCCTTCCAAGTCAAAGGGTTCCCTGCAGACGTTTATAAATATCTAATTAATTCAATAAAAAATAAGCCCCCCAACTAAAATGTATATTATTAAATAATGTTGTTTTTTTTAATTTTACTAAATAATAATGTTCTTTTTTAAAAATTTTTTTACTAAATAATATTAGTAATAGTAGTACTACTAATAATATTATTAATAATATTTCCCATTACAATAGTATATTCAAATTTAAATAATTCTTTAATATTTAGGCCTGGGAGAATTACAAATATCTATCTGTCTATATATCAATCTGTCTGTCTGTCTATCTATCTATCTATAATCAAAGTCAAACAAATACTTTGACTAAAAGTACACTAAAAAATTGTGTATTTGTACAAACAAGAAAGAAATACATGTTTATACATCAAATGATCTGTGCAGCAGTGCCCTCTGCTGGACTTGAGCAATAATAAAGGGTTAATAAATTCAATAGGATAAACTCAAAATATAGTATTTTTTTTTGTAATAAATAAAATAATCAATAATTAATAGACAAATGAAACATCAACATTTGGGAAGCAATATCTGACATTAACTTTGCTTAATTACTCAAGTGAAAAAATGAACAACATTTGTATGAAACCTTTGATCAAGGACTATAATTTGTTGTAAAAATTCATTATAAAAGTTGAAACAGCGGTAAAGAGATCTCAAACTGATATAATCAGCAGGGTTAACATTTAAATGTTGTGAGAATCACTTGCAAAATAAACAGTTGC
Organism: Pimephales promelas; assembly: GCF_016745375.1. Next base: position 25,173,719 of record NW_024121210.1, on the reverse strand, counting down.
TCATTAAGTTGTAATTAAGTCAGTTTCTATTTCAGGAGCTAAAGTGTTCATGAGTAACATTAATATGATTCCCTTACATCACCTGGGCACCACTCCAAGATCTGATTGGCTTGTAGAACTGTATGATTTCGATGTGAAGACCATGCAGGCATGATGTACTGGTCCTCTGCCACAGTCTTGGCTTGAGGCTGGAAGCAAGCCCATTGACATTTGTGTCAGCCCTGAAGCTACTGGGTCAGAGAGAAGACGTCACACCCACAGGGACAGGGTGACGATGAAACAAACGGCTGGAAATGTCAAATGGAGATGCGCAGCACTGCTCAGTATCGAGGCGACAGCCATGCTCATTGTGCTCATCTCTTATGAGTCCAGTCAGGGCCACTGACCCACTGTCAGTCTCAAAACCACATCCCATAATGATTTAGCCCAGATGACATCAGACCAAACAATATAGCTTGACAGGTCTTGGATGACACTCTGATAACGAGAGACAATTTACAATCAAAGCACTATTTCAGTAGATATGTGTTAGTATATGTGACAGTTTTATACCTAGGAGATATGCATCTAATCTAAGGAATGGAACTCTTTTGTTGTGACATTGTTTCGAAACTCCAAACAAAATACTATATATTGACTTGACTATGCACAGGAGCTAGATGACTTTAGATGTCAAATTACAAAATCAATTGATAAAGATGGTTGTTCAAAAGCATTTATTGAGTGAAGCTTGTTTACATAACAACAGTAATTGCTGTGACGAAGGGATGTTGTGGTATATAGATTATGACAGTTTAAAGTTTATCTAAAGCTATGAAGTAGTTCCATAGATCCAGTATTATCGACTGCATTACAGTTCCATATTATCGATTCACTGGTCCTCACAGCCTAAAACAGCAAATGAACAAACCCCATAAAGACTGACCAAGAAAACAACCGACAGTTGGATAAAAACGAGCATTTACTCCGCTTCTCGCCATGGTCTCGTTATCACTTTAGGTGTGTATTATGTTTTTTTAATAATTTAATTATAAAATAGGGAATTTTCTAGTTGTATTTATATTACTTCTAAGTCAATACTGTCTAACACAGTCTCATCCCAAGTCATATAACTGTCGTCTTGGGACGTCTTTTCACCATACGTCAACATCCGCCTTTTTAGGGTAGCCTACCCTTAAACGTCGGTAACATGACGATCCCGGGCCGTCATACAATTGACGCTTTACCTTTACCGTCGTTTGGGTGACGGGGTAGGTTTAGGTCTGGGGTAGGGTTAGGATCCAATAACGTCATCTAACCGACATTCAAGTGTACCCTAAAAAGGCGGATGTTGACGTATGGTCAAAACTCGTCCCAAGACGTCAGTTATATGACTTCTTGGGATGAGAGTGCACTGTACTGTCAGATCCTGATTGTGTAGATTAAACTTTGGACCTTATATTAAACAATAACCAATTTTATTTTTCTATATATATATATATATATATATATATATATATATATATATATTTTTTTTTTTTTATATATATATTTTTTAAATATTTTCAAGTCAAGCCACCTTTATTTATAGCGCTTTATACAATACATAAAGTTTCAAAGGAGCTTTTCTGTGATGACAACAGGAAGAATGATGCACTGAAGTCAGTTCAGTGTTGATTCAATTCCGTTGTAAAGGTCAATGATCATCAATTATTAAATAAGTTAATTACATAAAGCAGTTCTGCGAAAAAAATGATGTCATTGTCCTGCTCAGTTCAGATCTCATACAGCAGCATCAGTCCAGTCAATTAATCAATAATCAATAATAATGCAGTTGAATATTAAGTGTCCCCAATAAACAATATGATTTGCTTTTAATATACAAAACAATGTTTTAAATATTTTATTCATGTGAAGAACCAGTTCGTAACTAGACTAGTGTAAGTCAGCTGAAGTATATTACTGATCTCAAATTGGGATACAACCAAAATCAGATTCACGGTTCTGTAAGTTACCATGAAATCAAAATTGACAATTAAATGTTGTATTTATTAAATAAATAATTAATGCACATTTTTTTGCTCACATAATCTTTAAACAGTTGCAGTGCTGTGATGCAGTGACATCTCTTCTCTGTGGACGTGTTTACTGGAGTAAGGGCGGGGCAACCTGTCAATCACATGAGATCGACCAATAGCAGAAGCATTCAAGCAACAGGAGGTGACCGTAACTGTAAGTGTCAGTTATAGTTCCAGTCTATCATTGTTTATTTAAAATTGTCCATTTATGCAGAATATATGATGCTAAATGTTGAATTGATAAGTTGTCAATACAATAGGTTATGATTTTGCAGCTATATTCAGCATATTGACACAAAAAATGATAACTGTAAATCCATCTTTTGCTGCCTGGAGTCCAGTTGTTTCTATGAATTGTAGCGATCCATTTCCTTTTCTTTTCTGTAGCTTTCGGCAGTCTGTAAAAATATACCTCAGATTTCTTGTCAAATCTAGTTGTACAGATTTTCATGACACATTCAAAAGAACCAGCTCATATGAGTCATGCGCTATGGAGCCCAGCATTAAACACTTTTTGCATGCATAAAAATATATGACATTTTTTCTTTGCTTTGCTATTCAATTATATAGGTTAAGTCTCCACTGAAGAAAAATAACCGTCCTAACAAGTACACAATTTGTTGCATATAGCAATTCAGTTATATAAAGAAAGTTTCCACAGATTAAACACAACCACTCTAACAAGTAGGCAATAGCCTTACAATTGGGCTCTAGTTGTTAATCACTACAATAACTAACGCATTTTCTGGATAAACATCCCACAGTTATTGGTTCATTTGTCATGTTGCGAATTAAGGAGAGCTGTGAAAATGAAGACTAAAGAGCATTCGGATGAAGCTGAGGCACAGCAAATGCATGAATAAGAGAAAAGGTTCAAAGCAATATCGAAGTGCTTGAAAGTCCCAGTGTTTGTTGAATTAGCTCAAAGAGGGACTTCTTGTACCCATCTGCAAATTACAAGCAGCAACTCGGCAAAGTTATTGAAGATATTAAGCTTGTTCTTCACATCACACCCAAGTGTAATGCAGAGTGTTTATTCATTTACTAAACTTCTGCTTTCAAAGAACACTGTACGGGCTACATGTGCAGATATAATTGGCCTGGAAAAAAAATAATGTTTGAAACATTGTGAGTGAGGCTATGTTTAGTTATTAAACTTTAAAGTTCAATAATGTTGTGAAGTTGCTAAAATACCTGTGAAGTTAAGTGTGGATGTGCCAATATATACTGTATAGGGAAGCACTGAAAACTGTTGGCTTAAACAGCTTAAGCTGGGGAGGAAGGACAAATCCCAAACACAAGGTGGAACGAACACAGAAGAACAAAAAAGCTAAAAGTGCTACAAGACCCAATCAAAGCTCTGATCTCAACCCAATTGAGAATTCGAGGCAGTGTCTGACAAACCTGAACAACCTTGAGCAAATCTTCACAGAATATAGGGCCAAAATCACACTTGACTGGGGTGTGAATTTGGTGATGTAACAGTGCTGCAAAACAGATTTTACATGCTCTAAAAACAACACAGAGGTGATTGCCTGTTTTCAAATTTGCGGCCACAGTGCTAGTTTGTTGTACAGAGAATGCCAGCTAAGATGCAGCTTTGAGTTTTCTCTGTTGTTCTGGGTGGTTGCTTAGTAGTTGTAATAAGCAGGGCTTTACTTAAACTTGGAGTGGTGATGGCACAGTGGTATGACCCAACTTTGAATCCACTGGGAGACACCAATGTGTCCCTGAGCAAGACACTTAACCCTATTTGCTCCAGAGGGGTGTGACCTCTTACATATATAGCAATTGTAAGTCGCTATGGATAAAAGCGTCAGCTAAATGAATAAACGTAAATGTAAACGTTTTTGTCCACCAGCCACTGTGGCTAGTAGTTTTCCAAAGCATTTTCACTGGCCACAATTCTGACATAAATGTCATGCCATGAGGAAAAACTGCCATTTAGATATTTTTTTTAATATTTTCTCTTAATTTGGCAGCGGGCTTATTAGGCTGCTGTCACTTTAAGAATGACACTGGAATCCATTAAACTGTATGTGTTTTCTTTCTCAACTGTTCACCTAAAACATTATTGATTATGTTTACATGAATACTGCCCAAGACTGACATTTTGACATTATTTTGTGTGTATTTGACTGTTTAAAGTCCCCGTGAACCGGAAGTTGCAAACGATTTTTTCTCCAGTGCTGTGACGTATTTCCAAGTGAAACGGAATATTGAACAGAGGGCAGGGTTTTACTCTAGCGCTCCTCCTCTCCATCTCTCGCTCATAGCAAACTAACGGTTTGAGGGGAGTGGTTAAGCATTTCCCCACCCAAACTGTGAAACCTACGTCATCAGAAAAAGAAACCGTTCCAGACCGGAAGTAACTTTTCAGATTTTGATTAAAGATTACCAAGGTAAAACATTTTTTAAATATATTTTTACTTGCACGGATTAATTGTTCACCACAAGACTAGTAATATGCGCTAACAAAGTAAATAGGTTCAATTTTGATTTCACGGGGACTTTAAGTGCAATAAGCAATGAAAAAGAACTCAATTTTGTACTGAGATGCGGCTTTATGTGTGCACACTTTAGACAATACACGCAATCCCAGGAATACATTCAAACCAACAAATGAATGAGGGGTAACAGGTTTGTGTGTTAACCATAGACTTGAAAAAAAAAATGGACAAAGCGTCTGTGATGTCACCCATAGACTTTCTGAATAACGGTTGAAGTTGAAAAACTGAAATTATTAAATAAAAAGAGCAACAAAAAAACTACGGAAATGCAAATAACAAAAGCACATAAAACGACTAAAACTGAAATTGAAATAAAGCCTAAAAATATAAAAACACAAGCTAATTCAAAATGTTAATAAATACAGTAGCTACTATAAAGAGAATACAATTCCCAAATTATTTTCTGACATTCTTAATCTGACTGCTGTGATTAATCTTTCTTTATTTTCCCACGGTCTCCAATAGCAACGATTTTCCAAGAGAGGGAAAAATATAATTTATATTTGTTAATTGTCGTATCCCGATCACCACTTTAGAAGTTTACAAAATGATGACTTCTGAACACTGATACCATGTTGCTGACTTGGTACGTTTACAAAAGGAGATTAAAATTCCAGTCAATAATTTGGGAATTTTATTCACACTATCTGCTTTTGCTTTACATACTTTCACAAGGCACAGTATATCAAACACAACCCTTTTCTTCCAATTAGCGATCACCGCAAAATGATCTTGTGACCATCTTGAGGTAATTTTGATAATCAGAACATGGCAGAACTTAAGCCTCATTAGGCCCTTCAGCACAGCCAGTCTGCCGTCAGGAGCTGCAACTGCATTTGCTCATCTCCAAATATCATATGCCAGCTGCAGACTACAGTAGCTGACCTTTCCCCCTTTCTGTAATACCCCAGAGCATCGCCATTCTGACATTTCCAGTGTTCAAGAGGATAGAGGCGTGCATGCCGTCTTATTCCAATAGAGGCCTTTGTGATATTTAGACAGAGAATGAGAGAGCCTTGATCTTTGACAGATGAATATGAGGACAGGGACCATTAAAGGTTTTAATACACTGGCATGACCTCCCTAATTAAATCCATGTCTGTCATAAAGCCATGCTCCGTCTGACTCTGCGTGAGCAAAGGATGTGACTTAGACTTTACTTTTTGAGGAAACTCAGCTACTTGAAAAGCATTTAAGCAACAAAAAAAATAAATAAATAAATAAATAAAATAAAAATCTTTTTGACTATTTTGAGATTTGTAAGATGCAGTAAACATGATTCAAAATGTTAAACGGCATTTTACATAAATTTTCTCCCTCATAAGCATGCCTGCAGTTCCATTGCTCGACACTTGATGGCAGTAAAAGCAGGGCTTGACTATGTGATGGCAGAAGTCCTGTTGCATTTCCATTTGCATTGGGCATTTTGACTGAATCAGTTGCTCCTGTCACCTTAAAGATTTACACGGCCATCAGGATTAGATAAATTACTATAGGTCACCGACTTCAGACATCTGCAGTAGATACAGTATATTAAGTTGCTTATACTGCTTAGTGGGGAAAAAAAATAATAAAATCACTGGAGCTTATTCACAAAAATTGTGTGTGAAATGAAATCTACATATTTTCACGAACATATCATGATTAAACTAAAACGTTTGCTCTAAAATGTATACATTTATGGACTAACACCAAGAGCATTTTCTCTGTGCTGCTCCCATAATCACATTAAAGAGTATATAAAGAGTTCAGATGCAAAACCCTCTAAGTGCCATTTGAAATTTTCTTCTAAAATGATCATTTTTATCAATCTTGTATATTTAAGTTCAGAAATTTCACTTAAATGGCAATGAAGATTACCTATTAATTGTCATGTAAGTGAAATTACTGAACTTAAATATACAAGCTTGATAAAAATGGTCATTTTAGAAGAAAATTTCAAATGGCATTTAGAGGCTTTTGCATCTGAACTGAATATATATATATATATATATATATATATATATATATTATATCTCACCTTAACATGATTATATCATATAATCATGAGCTGGGGTGCTGCCTTTGCAGATCGAGGTGGGGCGCAATAAAGGTATCCCAGAAGAGGATAGATTATGTGTTTTGTGTGATTTAATGGTTGAGGATGAATGGCATTTTTTTTTCCCTTTATATCATGAATTAAGAATGGGTATTTTTGAGAGAATTTAATTTGTTTTGGATGACAGATGGGGATATGGTGAATTGGCTCTTTGAAAATGAAATCTATAGTTTGGCTAGATATGTGGAAAAGGCATGGAAACTTAGTCAAAGGAATTTATATCCTGACTTAAATTGACGGTGTCTTGTTTTGTATTTTTTTATATTGGGAAAATGATGGTAATGTATCTTTTATGATGGTCATCTTTTTTGTATTATGTTTGATTTATGTCATTAGTGTCTTTTAAGCCTATTTGGGCTGTGCATATAAGTGCAAGACACTTAAAAAAAAAAAAAAAAAAAAAAATATATATATATATATATATATATATATTATAATTAATAAATAATCCAATTTCATTTAAACTGCCGACCCGATCAATCTAAAATAGTCAGAATATAAACATTCTGAATATGATTCAGGAAAAGCACGATTTGGAAAATTGATTCATGATATACTCTCTCATAATATAATTATGGTTTAATTAATTGTAAAATTTGAACACAGTGGCTGACTGAAGCTTTAAATATATTTCATTATATACAGTGAAAGAGTATAAGAGAAATATGCGTTATAGCTTCAGCTGCGTGGTTCCTTTGAATAACACAGATGCGTGTGTGTACATCTGGCTAATGATGAGAAGTCTGTAATCTGATTCTGTATAAAAGGAGTTTATTGAGTTTAAACTGGTTTTGAGAAGGGCACACTTGGCATTGCTCGAGGATCTGGCGAGAAAGCATCCGCAAAAAATGACATAAAGAGAGTGACAGTAGAGAAAAGATTGTGCGGAAAGCCCTTATATCATTGGTCTCAAACTCAGCTCCTGGACGTGCACTGTCCTGCAGAGTTAAGCTCCAGCCCTAATTAAACACACCCGAACCAGCTAATCAAGGTCCTCAGGATTACTAGAAACTTCCAGGCAGGAGAGTTGAGCTAAACTCTGCAGGATAGTGGCCCGCAGGAGCTGAGCTTGAGACTTATATGGAGATGGTTTGGGCATATTTTATGGAAATGTCTAACCTTGTGCTTGCGGCCGCTGAAATACATCCGAAATCACAGACACTCTTGTGTAGGAACTTTTTATATAGTATGAGTGTATGTAGTATGATGTGGTTAAGTGTTTATCATATGCACATTTCAAAATCTCACCGGAAATAGGTCATCATCCGGGTACTTTTTGCCTTTAATCTATTATGAGTAGGCCTACTGTATATTCTGTTATTATTTTGTCACAAACTTTTTTTTTCCGCCTACTATAGTTGGGAAGTATGTAATTTCGTATGTTAGAACGAGATTAAGAACATATTCACATGCGTAAAAATGTGTTGTGAATTGGGCGTATATAAGTTCTCATGTGTATGTACAAATACAAAATAATCCAGCCAGTTATTAGTGAATGACACCCACTTAATCTTATTTAACAGTGATTTTTATTAAACCCGAAAAAAAAAAAAAAAAAAGGTAAACTGGGAATTGTAGCCATATGAACTCTAGGCAGGCTTTAGGAACAAGCACATTAAAGATTAATAACACCATATTAGAGATGAAATTGGGAAGTGGAGTGTCGAAGTTTGTTTTACAAAATAATTTATCATATTCTTAAGCTGGGCTTGCTTGTGTGAGCGTGAAAAAATACACTGTGTTTATTTATTGAAGGTATCATACTACCAGCTTTGGTTAAAGCTATGTTTCTTTTATAAAATACACTCATATAGTTCCCTAGCAACAAGCACTGATGGCAACCGCAGTGCAGTAAATATTTGAGTATATTTTCCCTCTCTCTTTGCCTAAAAGACACCTACTTTCATCGTGCTATTCTGAATACAAATAAGAGAGGCAATTTCAGACTGTTAAGCTGTAAACAATATGCAGAGTCTCTGCCTTTTTAGGACAACACATTTTATGGTTTAAGTGATGCTGATTCAACTCTATATACAAAAATTATAACTGTGTAAACTTAGTGAGCTTCTTAGCCTAAAGGCAGCTGACTTCTCAGGTGGGATCCTAACCATCATGATACCCCCATAAGTGATTGATCTGGAACGCTTTTAAATAGCCCTCTGCCAAAATTATCATTTGAAATGCTTTTAAAGTCCCCCCGTGGTGAAAATTAAGCTTTGCATGTTGTTTATATTTCTATGTGTTGTTTCTTAAATGCTTTAAGACAAACCGTGTGCAAATAAGTCAACACCATTGCTGAATAGCTTCTCCTTAAAACTGCAGTGAAACAAAAGGAAAATAAATCATTTAAATGTGTAATTTTGGTGATCAAAGATGAGTTTTAAAGGACACAATTATTAGACTTAGCCTAAGTAAATTTAGGTATCACAACATTATAATGTTTTTGTAATGTTTTTGAAAGTTCTCGGATGCTCATCCAGGCTGAATTTATTGGATCACACAGTAATATTGTTAAATAATTGCACTTTAATATAATTTGTGAAAAGTGAGCGCTAGATGACGGCAAAGGTAATATATCTCCATGAAAATATCCAATATTGCTTGATAAACAATAATAAAAAACTCTAATATGGACAATAACCACATACAAGTGCAACCATAGCAATATATTGTGCAATCCAGTCGCATATATTAAAATATCCATAGTAATATATCTCTAACGCAATCTAGTCGCACATATTAAAATATTTCAGCGTATTTGAAGCTTGAATCTAAGCAATGTTGCACTGTCAAAAAAGTTTTCTGCCTTAAAATAAGTACAATCAGTGTTGTTATTATTCAACTTTGCTCTTCTACTGTTTGTCATTTCAACTTAATTTACATTAAACTGACTTAAAAATGAAAAATTTTATCTTGTATAACATAAAAAAGTTGAAAATGGCTTAACTTATTTTGATGATTTAAAGCAATGTAATAACATGTGTAAAGCAATGTCTCCTTATTATAATAATAATAAAAAAAAACAATTAACCTTTTTGTGTAATCTAAATCGTGACTAGAATTTCTTAAAATGTGTGTCTGTAAGCAGCTCACTTGCTTTTTGAGCATATACACTATATGTATTCATATTATACATGTGCAGACATTTCACATACCAACACAAATTTAAATAGGTGTCAACATAAATATACATTTACAACCATAGCAAGCCTGTCTGGGCAAAAGAATGATCAAAACTGCTCAAGCATCGCCACACTGTGCAGGATATGTTAGTCCACCGAGGTTATTGACCGCCTCACGAGGTGTGCAGAAATGATGAAATGGTTCAGTGTATGAAGTATGTCATCCATTTCAAGAGGAAAGTAATGACGCACAAAATATATAAGGCACGGTCTGTGCGAGATCAAAACGCCACCGTGAAATGATACGCAAGTCATGGATGAGCATTGGGCCTGACTTCCCACAATTACTCCTCATGGGAGCTTCCGGTACAGGCATGTGTGGCAAAAACAGGCCATAATATTTTCAGAAGCACACTATATTTATCCCCCAGCCTGAATTGGTGGTCTTTCATGGCTCTCAAATCGTACAATTTGCTCAAATTTCAACTTTTTTACACCACGGTGTCATTTCCATCACTCAGGGATATGCCTGCGTTCCTAAATTCAGAAGCATAAAGAGGACGAAACGCAGACAAATTACAGAAAGGGACAAATTAACGCTGACGAACACAACATGACAAGAAAAATGGTAGAGACTCGCTCCTCCCAGCTCCCTTTCTCGCCCAAAGAGATTTAAATAATAAAAACCGTCGGCCTGTGAACAAACAGGATAATTTATGGCCTGCAGTCTTCCTGTCGCTGGTCAGGCACGGCAGAGCAGAAAGAAACACGTTATTACCACTCAAAGCTTTCTGCCAAGGAATTAGGGAACATCAATGTTTCATGGAGACTCTGCGTTTGGAAAGGGGACTCGTGTTGAAAATCAACACATTGTGACCAGACGTCTCTGTGACCACTGTGAAAATCCCAAATAAACTGGAGAAATTTCCATACACTGAGATTATGCGTTTGGGCAAATTGGAAGTGAAAACGGCTCAGATTTGTATACGAAATGCGCTTGAAGTTCATTGCCGGGAAAATTAGAATAAAAGATAAAGGGCAAATATTGATGTTCATGAAATTAAAGCACTCACTGCACAGTGGTGTCCTAGTAGATTTAAAACGAGTAAATGAAAGAAAAGATTTATTCAAACCAGTAAATATTCACTCCCAAATGTATTTAATTTCAACAAAACCTTTTTCTTCCTTTTTTAAATACTACCTGCCAGGTGAAGTTAAATGTGTCTTTGAGCATGTGAAAATTACATCACAAAGAATATGGCAACAGGACAAGATGTGTTTCTTTAGGGGTT
>NW_024121210.1:24683577-25162140 GCF_016745375.1 Pimephales promelas | reverse complement strand
TATAAGTTCTCATGTGTATGTACAAATTACAAAATAATCCAGCCAGTTATTAGTGAATGACACCCACTTAATCTTATTTAACAGTGATTTTATTAAACCCGAAAAAAAAAAAAAAAAAGGTAAACTGGGAATTGTAGCCATATGAACTCTAGGCAGGCTTTAGGAACAAGCACATTAAAGATTAATAACACCATATTAGAGATGAAATTGGGAAGTGGAGTGTCGAAGTTTGTTTTACAAAATAATTTATCATATTCTTAAGCTGGGCTTGCTTGTGTGAGCGTGAAAAAATACACTGTGTTTATTTATTGAAGGTATCATACTACCAGCTTTGGTTAAAGCTATGTTTTTTTATAAAATACACTCATATTAGTTCCCTAGCAACAAGCACTGATGGCAACCGCAGTGCAGTAAATATTTGAGTATATTTTCCCTCTCTCTTTGCCTAAAAGACACCCTACTTTCATCGTGCTATTCTGAATACAAATAAGAGAGGCAATTTCAGACTGTTAAGCTGTAAACAATATGCAGAGTCTCTGCCTTTTTAGGACAACACATTTTATGGTTTAAGTGATGCTGATTCAACTCTATATACAAAAATTATAAACTGTGTAAACTTAGTGAGCTTCTTAGCCTAAAGGCAGCTGACTTCTCAGGTGGATCCTAACCATCATGATACCCATATAAGTGATTGATCTGGAACGCTTTTAAATAGCCCTCTGCCAAAATTATCATTTGAAATGCTTTTAAAGTCCCCCCGGGGAAAATTAAGCTTTGCATGTTGTTTATATTTCTATGTGTTGTTTCTTAAATGCTTTAAGACAAACCGTGTTGCAAATAAGTCAACACCATTGCTGATAGCTTCTCCTTAAAACTGCAGTGAAACAAAAGGAAAATAAATCATTTAAATGTGTAATTTTGGTGATCAAAGATGAGTTTTAAAGGACACAATTATTAGACTTAGCCTAAGTAAATTTAGGTATCACAACATTATAATGTTTTTGTAATGTTTTTGAAAGTTCTCGGATGCTCACCCAGGCTGAATTTATTGGATCACACAGTAATATTGTTAAATAATTGCACTTTAATATAATTTGTGAAAAGTGAGCGCTAGATGACGGCAAAGGTAATATATCTCCATGAAAATATCCAATATTGCTTGATAAACAATAATAAAAAACTCTAATATGGACAATAACCACATACAAGTGCAACCATAGCAATATATTGTGCAATCCAGTCGCATATATTAAAATATCCATAGTAATATATCTCTAACGCAATCTAGTCGCACATATTAAAATATTTCAGCGTATTTGAAGCTTGAATCTAAGCAACGTTGCACTGCAAAAAAGTTTTCTGCCTTAAAATAAGTACAATCAGTGTTGTTATTTATCAACTTTGCTCTTCTACTGTTTGTCATTTCAACTTAATTTACATTAAACTGACTTAAAAATGAAAAATTTTATCTTGTATAACATAAAAAAGTTGAAAATGGTTTAACTTATTTTGATGATTTAAAGCAATGTAATAACATGTTGTCATAACCAATTGATCATATAATTGAATTGTGTCCTTATTATAATAATAATAATAAAAAAACAATTAACCTTTTTGTGTAATCTAAATCGTGGCTAGAATTTCTTAAAATGTGTGTCTGTAAGCAGCTCACTTGCTTTTTGAGCATATACACTATATGTATTCATATTATACATGTGCAGACATTTCACATACCAACACAAATTTAAATAGGTGTCAACATAAATATACATTTACAACCATAGCAAGCCTGTCTGGGCAAAAGAATGATCAAAACTGCTCAGCATCGCCACACTGTGCAGGATATGTTAGTCCACCGAGGTTATTGACCGCCTCACGAGGTGTGCAGAAATGATGAAATGGTTCAGTGTATGAAGTATGTCATCCATTTCAAGAGGAAAGTAATGACGCACAAAATATATAAGGCACGGTCTGTGCGAGATCAAAACGCCACCGCTGAAATGATACGCAAGTCATGGATGAGCATTGGGCCTGACTTCCCACAATTACTCCTCATGGGAGCTTCCGGTACAGGCATGTGTGGCAAAAACAGGCCCATAATATTTTCAGAAGCACACTATATTTATCCCCCAGCCTGATTGGTGGTCTTTCATGGCTCTCAAATCGTACAATTTGCTCAAATTTCAACTTTTTTACACCACGGTGTCATTTCCATCACTCAGGGATATGCCTGCGTTCCTAAATTCAGAAGCATAAAGAGGACGAAACGCAGACAAATTACAGAAAGGGACAAATTAACGCTGACGAACACAACATGACAAGAAAATGGTAGAGACTCGCTCCTCCCAGCTCCCTTTCTCGCCCAAAGAGATTTAAATAATAAAAACCGTCGGCCTGTGAACAAACAGGATAATTATGGCCTGCAGTCTTCCTGTCGCTGGTCAGGCACGGCAGAGCAGAAAGAAACACGTTATTACCACTCAAAGCTTTCTGCCAAGGAATTAGGGAACATCAATGTTTCATGGAGACTCTGCGTTTGGAAAGGGGGACTCGTGTTGAAAATCAACACATTGTGACCAGACGTCTCTGTGACCACTGTGAAAATCCCAAATAAACTGGAGAAATTTCCATACACTGAGATTATGCGTTTGGGCAAATTGGAAGTGAAAACGGCTCAGATTTGTATACGAAATGCGCTTGAAGTTCATGCCGGGAAAATTAGAATAAAAGATAAAGGGCAAATATTGATGTCATGAAATTAAAGCACTCACTGCACAGTGTGTCCTAGTAGATTAAAACGAGAGTAAATGAAAGAAAAGATTTATTCAAAACCAGTAAATATCACCTCCCAAATGTATTTAATTTCAACAAAACCTTTTTCTTCCTTTTTTAAATACTACCTGCCAGGTGAAGTTAAATGTGTCTTTGAGCATGTGAAATTACATCACAAAGAATATGGCAACAGGACAAGATGTGTTTCTTTAGGGGTTCTCTTTTTAATAAATTCTAAATGACTGCAAAATTTAATAATTCTAATCTAAAAGGCATAATTTTGAAAAAAAATGTCTCTCAGTGGTGTTTGTCCATACAATAAGTCAATGGGTAAAACTTGACCTTCCTTCCAGGCTTCCTTTTAAAGGCGAACTCCGGTCAATTTTAACATTGAGCTAATTTTTTTGTACATTTGGAGTGCTGTCAGTACAGACAAAAACGACGAAAATCAGTGTTGCCTACACTGTGTTATCCTCTTTAAATGTGCACCCTGTTGACTTCAATGGGGCAAGTTCTAAACCTGCTTTTAGCCTCTTAACATCCTTGATTTGTCATTACAAGTGCAAAGCCATGTGAGTGGTGTTATTAAGAGTAACCACAGTCAATCTGACTGCAGTAGATGTGAAAGATATTAATAAAAATCATGTTAATTCAGCCAGCTCACATACCTGTATTTACTTCCTGTTTTCGGTCGAAGTCCACAGTAGTTGATTGTCGAGTTCGCGCGCGATCATTGGTAATTAAGCAACAGTGGAGACTCAGACTGTCACGACGTGTCCTAACTACACGCGACGCGACGCCGCGACACGCGATAAAAGGTATCTTTTCCATGTTAATCAGAGTTTTTGTCCTAACCAGACGCGACGGCGACACGCGAAGTGTCTAATTTAGAAATGGTTCCTATTTCTGCGACGTCGCGGCTGACAGAATGAAGAAGTTACACTGGTTATGAGTACACATTATTTAATTTTAGTTAAAAATAGGTCACTGTGCCACAAGCGACAACGGATAATTTACCTCAGATTTTGAAAGCATGTAATATAGCGTTCAAAATGAATTCTATGCAAACATACAACTGTACTTCATAACAAAATTAGTCAATGAGTATATTTTGTTAATGATTAGATTTTTAATAATGTTATTTCTTGATTTGATTATGTCCTCACCCATTTCCAATACGAATGCGGGCCAACAGTGTGCTTTCACAGAGAGACTCTGCTCACACGCTTTTCTGAATGTGTGGCATCTCCCAGTCGCGTCGCGTCTAGTGTGGACAGACAC
Source organism: Pimephales promelas (assembly GCF_016745375.1). The sequence goes on along the minus strand of NW_024121210.1, from coordinate 25,158,087 downwards.
ACTTGCTGTCGCTGGAATTTTATCGCATCGCGTGTAGTTGGGACACGGTGTCAGCCGATGACAGTGCTGTGTGGTGTTTTGAGAATATCAGCTCAAATAGATAGTTCGTCCAAATCAGATCATTTAGTTAGCAATGATCGCACGCGCGCAAACTTGACAATCGACTACTGTGGACTTCGACCGAAAACAGGAAGTAAATCAAGGATGTTAAGAGGCTAAAATCAGGTTTAGAACTTGCCCCATTGAGGTCAACAGGGTGCAATTTTTAAAAAGAGGATAGCACGGTGTAGGCAACACCGATTTTTTTTGTTTTGTCTGTACTGACAGCACTCTAAATGTACAAAAAAATTAGCTCAATGTTAAAATTAACCGGAGTTCTCCTTTAATAGGCCTTCACATATATCTGCAACATTGCAAATACTGCGTCCTTAAAGGTTGAATTATTTCTTTAGCTCCAAGAGGTCATTACAGTAAGATCTTCAGTTGTTCAAACTAGTCTGGGGCAGGAGCTTGGGGCGGACTACTCCGTGTTCAGCGATCAGGTAAATAGGCCGACTGCTCCGTGTTCAGCGATCAGGTTTCACTCTGGCGCAGCATGTTTTGTTACTTTGCGAGCGGCTCCGCTTGCGAGCGAAGATACACAACTGCTCAAGATGTTCCCAAAATGAACTGTAATGTTCATCTCTGTGTGTGCGCTCGCTGCTCAGTCTCTCCAAATGTATTTGTATGTGGTTGTGTTTCCAATCTCATGCACTCACATGCAAATCTTTAAAGAGGAATTTAGAAATAGTGAATGCTTACAAACAGATTTCCTCTTTTTGTCTTCCATTGTTTCCCAAACAGATAGCTCCGCCCCAAACTCGTGCTAGTAGTTGAGCTGTTTTGGCCATCATGTCAGGATGTTAAACAAAGGCAAGCGTGTTAACAGATTTCAGGGGAATCAACATGTGAACTGTTTCTACTTGTGGTTGTTATTAAATCTTAAGAATCATAACATTTTAATGATTAAATCACCTTTAATACGGCTCTTTACAAAAGTGTTTCTAGCAATCAGATATACTTGCCTGAGCTGAAATTGTTAATTAGCACTTTAACATAATGATCTTTAATTTTTTATCTTGAATTATTTTATTTAATGAGAATAAGACTATTAACTGGTTGTAGAACATTGTTGAACATGGCCTGCTAATGAAACATAACAAAAATAAATCATTTATACCTCTGACCATTAACCTGATTATTTATGAGTGCAGAGTGCAGGTATGGCAAATCCCATTATGTGTTAGAGGAAATGATTTATGAAACAAAACGTAGCATTAGGGATGCATTGAAATTTCGGCCGCTAAAAATTACCGACCGGAATATTCGTTTTTTGACCAAAAGAGAAAAAAGGCTGAAAAGACAAGCTGTAAATAGGCCGACTGCTCCGTGTTCAGCGGTCAGGTTTCACTCTGGCGCAGCATGTTTTGTTACTTTGCGAGCGGCTCCGCTTGCGAGCGAAGATACACAACTGCTTAAGATGTTCCCAAAATGAACTGTTTAATGTTCATCTCTGTGTGTGCGCTCGCTGCTCAGTCACTCATGGCTCACTATCGTCAAATACGATTGACAATCAGCATGCAGTTTGGATTGGTGGTATGGTTCTGTTCTGGGCGAGAACTCCCTGCGCATCCATGCAGCCTAGCATGGATAAGAGCAGGGAGAGCAGCGATAACCCCCCTTAGGGTAACAGAACCAACATGAATGTAATGCAGATATCATTAATTCAAGATTTTAATGTACAACATAATTTGAGAATTTAGTCTGATTCAAAGGGAAATCAGAAGGCCAAGTCCTGGCTGGGTGAGAGAAGGAGCTGGGGATGGAGGAGTGTAATTATCTCCAGAGAACAGCGATTGCTGTTGATAATACTGAAGGAATTTATGTATAAATTAGTGGTGGGCATAGATTATTTTTTTAATCTAGATTAAATCTCACTGTAATCTTGGAATCTCGCTCATTTGAATTCTGCCGAAGGCATGCAGAATATGTATGCTACCCAAATAAATAACCTTGCAGGTAGTTTGTAAGATGGGCAGGGGATAAATGGGCGGAGCTAGACTCTCAGTACAGTGGGGGCTGACCTTCATCATGGGGACCACTGCTACTAAGTCATTTTAAAATTAAAACCGTAAAAAAACCCAGTAAAATATCTGATGAATGCATATGTAATAACGTGTCACTTGTTGAGCCAAGTAAGCTTGTGTTAAATGAAACACATCTCGTTCTTCTCTTTTTAATGCGTCCGATTTATATTTTCTATAATTATTCTCTACATTATACTGTAGGCTACTCCTGATGACTCACTAGACGAGCTCCAGTTCACACGCCGGCGCCTCCGTGTTGTGATTATCTATTGACTGCTATATCAACATGACATCATGATTTTTGTGTAAACATACACGACACTTTCGAGTCAGCGTGTTATCTCTACGCATTTTGAGCTATCCGCGTGTATGTCTACGCCATTAACGTCCGCGTCATTCCGCGTGTCTGTACACGCCGTCAAATGTCCAGTCATAAATGCCATAACCCCAGTGACGGTTAGGTTTAGGGACGGGATTGAGGTAAGTCATATCTTTTTTTTCTTCCTAGGATGGTAAGGGAACAGTCATAAATGCCATTAACCCCAGTGACGGTTAGGTTTAGGGACGGGGTTGAGGTAAGTCATATATTTATATATACAGTAACGTTAAGTCAACGGCGTTCATAAACACGCTGAAAAGCGATTATGCGTCTTGATAGCACGCCAAAAATGGAAATACGAATTGGCGTGTCATACACACACTACTTCATGGGATCAGTCTGGCTATATTTAATTCTTATTAAATCCAGGCAATTGGTTGATGAAACATTGATTAAAATTAAAAAAAAAAATGATACAAACATATTGGTCCGATTATTCATAAAGGAGCTTGAGCCATGCAAATTACAGGACTTTCCCAGGAGAAATAACAAACCGGGACGGGTCCGGGAGATAGGGCTAAAAAACGGGAGAAACCCGGAAAAAACGGGAGTGTTGACAGGTATGCTTGATGGCATGGGATCTGAAGCGGGACCAGAATGTTAAGAACTTTAGTTTTACAAAAACTCTTCTAGCTGTCTCGAGAGAAAATAAAGTGCAGAGCGCGAAAGCACCAAATTGACTGAAAGATTGCCGTCAAGCAGTATCTCTGGTCGTACAATGTGAAGGACGTCATTGACATTTTAAAAGACTTTTTAAAGCAAAGAAGTGACTCTAAAAGATCTAACACCCAACCATGTGTAATTTATTTGCATCTCGTGTTAAATACAACATTCAAATTATAAGACAAACAATTATATCCTAAGAAAAGTGGATTTTGAGGGGTATAGCTCCACAGACCTCCATTCAGTCTGCACTCGTTCTGTGACCGCCCTCATATGGAACCAGAGTGGAACTGGAACCAGTTCAGGAGCCGGAAGTTTACTGAGAGTGGGAGTTCTCCCCTGGTTAGACATTCTCTGTAAATACTCAAGTATGTGTGACGCTCATGGTGTTTAAAGCGTCTGCCGTCTCACTCACTATGAGGACGTGAACACATGAACATATCCAGAGCCGCTCTGAGAGAACTAAATGAGCATTTCACAAGAATCATCGTCAAATACACTCTGACTGAAACTTATAGGAGTTTAGTACAACCTGTCAAAATAAAAGTTTGGTTTAGCTTAATGAAATATATTACTATTGTACAATGGCAACTTAACTTAAAGTTATAACAACGACAATGTGTACTCATGTGTAAAGTACCGTGAAAATCTAATACTGTTACACAGTAACTTCAAAAAAAGTATTTTTAACACAAAAAAGCATCATATCATTGACCCCATATCCTATTTGTAGAGACATAATTGAGCAACTTCTGGTGCAGCTGTTCAAAACCTTCAAAGAACATCCCATCTTTTGTGAATCAGAGCACTGTCTGTAAAACCTACTGTTCCATGAAACAAAACAAGCACCAAACCATCCACCTCTGCTTAGTCTCTCCTGCTAAAATCACATGTACTCCCTCAGGATCTGCCCGGGCCTCCAACACACCGATTCTGGCTTTGCGCATCAGGCTCTGTGCCTGTTCCTGCTCTAAATAGTTGAATCAGAAGCGTACGTGGGCGTAACTATGGAACCTGTCCGCCCGGGCCTCAGGTCTCCATCCAGCAGATGAGTGCAAAGAGGCAGATGGTGTATAAGCGGACAGATACGCTCTCCATCAGCGCCGGCGCTTTGACGGCTGAGACAGTGCTGCCGACTATTACCTCTAGTCGCACTTTGTTACGCCACCGTCCCTTATGACAGCCTTAACCGCAGAGACATCTGCTGCGCTCTCTCCAGTCAGGACCCTTATTTATTCTCTCACGCGCCACTGTTTCCATGACTCCTGACAGTCTTAGGGAGGATTACGGGAGGTTTTGTTCAGGCGGAGGTTAGCATTGTACTGGAATTTGTTTGTTTGAAATTCCTGAAAGGCAGGAGGCTTAATTCAGGGTAAATTATTTTTGAACGCTGCAATAGTGTAATCGTGGCAACGGTGCAACCCCACAGGCAAATGAGAAGTGCGCAGCCTCTAAAGGGCACGGGGTCCTTCATATTCAGCTGGAAGCTTTGCAGAGAAATTGTGTTAGGGCCTTACTTTGAATTTAAATGAATACTGCATGCTCTTTTTCAAATGTCATCTTCCTTGCATGCCAAGTTTACACTTTCCATTGCATATTTAGCCAGGGGAATGCATAAGGACCTTTCAATCAAGGAAAGGCACCTTCTCCTAGACTTTGTATTAATTATGAAAATGCATTCAGGGCAAGGCCATCCAGATGTCTAGTGCAATTGGAATTTAAAAGCTTTTTTTGGCTTGTTATTTTGGTCTCTAGACTCTGGGAAATCCCAGATGCATCACTGGGGATAGCGCTCGCAGTCCAATTAGCATTTCGAGCAATTACAGCAAAGAAGGCCATGGTCATTTCAGAGGCAAGGAACTTACCGAGTTTCAGGGCACTTTTGGCAGGAACGGGATGTGTGAGATTAAAGTTGAACGCAAGAGTAAACAGCCCGTTTTGAGAAGTGCTGCTGAGAGACAAGATCGTAGAGAAGGACGTACAAGGTCCCAGGGCTCCAGACGAGAAAAAGAAAAATGACGTCAGAGCTAATGGCTCCAAAAATTGAACGTCAAATTATAGAACTGCTCAGAAGCAAATAATAAATAGGGCAGCAAAATGTTGTCTCACCCAAACAAAGTTTCCTTTGAAGTCAAGTCAATTTTTTAAGAATAAAATTCACTGATTGAGTGACTTTCAAAACACTCACTCACTAGAGAGGTCAGGGCTGTTTTGTGAATCCTTACGACTGACTTAAACGCATACCTCAGGTCTTTGGTGACCACCGAGGCACCGGCCTCTTCCTCGTTCATTTTTTAAAGTTAGAAATCAACCTTCTTAGTATTACTTAATCAATTCATTATAGACAATATAACAAGAACAAAATACTAAAATGATGCCTGTTTTCCACCTTTTTTTGTTGTAAAAATTCTATAGGGTGGGTAACAGTGTAAGTATATATATTTTTTTCTGCACAACAATAATTGCATTTTTTGATGACTGAATAAGTGAAATTTAGTTTTATTCCACAATGTCGTAATGTCTGATACACAAGGATGAAGAAACGTCTCACTCATAGTTACCGCAGGCAGAAAAAAAATAATAGGAAGCATCATCAGCGAAAATTGAAATGGCTTAGCAATTTATTGCCGAGCAAGTAGGCTACTGAATTAAATCAAATGTTAGCGTCAATGTCACTTGATGGTGGATCTGGTAAAGAAGCAGTCAGCGATCAAAATATTGATTTTGAAGATGTTGAAAATTATAGTTTTGCGAATATGTTTAAGATTGCAAATATGAGCCAGATTGAGTATGGTATAAAACATCTGCTCAAACTCAACTCTTCCAAGCTCCAAAATGTAACGAAATATGCTTATTTAAATATGCACAATTACTGTATTCTCATTTTTATTTAATCATTGAAACAAATACAACATGGTAAAAATATGGTCCTATGCAGTTGGTGACATTAAAACGTTTCGTTTGAGGCTGTTTCGTTAATATTTTTGACTGACTCATTTAAAAGAATCACTTTATTAGAGATCGGACATCACATGCTGTGTTCGTAAACGCAGCGCACAAGATGATATCGGACAATACTGGATGTCAGCCCATTCTCACTCCCAAGGCGTCACCTAACTGACGCCTTGGGAAGCATTTGGACATGCTTCAATATCTGACGCTTTAGACGCCCTTTAGCGTCAGTTAGATGACGCCCTAGGATCGCGTGTACCCTACCCCCACCCCACACCTAAACGCGTCCTCTAACTGACGCTTTCCTTTAGCGTCAGTTAGATGACGCCGTAGGATCGCGTCTTGTAAGTGACGCTAAAGGGCGCCTAAAACGTCAAATATTGAAGCATGGTCAAAGGTGACACCTTGGGGTGAGAATGCGTTGTGGATGTGAACGTGCAGAAAGTAAATGCTGGATTTTAAATTATTGCCAGCTTTTTTGAAGCATTTCTGACCATCTTAGGTGCAGTCTACTCTGGAGCCCTGCAATCTCTCATTCCCTTTTCTCCAAATACAAAAAGCCACAGCCTATAAAAGAACCATCCAAAGTATAGAGAGCAGCACTAGAAAAAAAAAATGCCCAGAGTCACTGTTGAGCAATTTCTTGTGTTGCTGATAAAAGGTCCAACGTTTAGACAATTCGAAACCCTCAGCCGATAAAACACCACACTGTGTTGCATAAAGTAAGCCCTGTGGAAATTTATAATTCAGAATAAAGTTTTTTTCTGTGGTCGGAGGCAATCTAACTTTGCCTTAGTTTGACAAGCTATTCCAATTGAACATACAGTAAGATACTTCTTGGCAATAACAGCAACTAGGTCAGGCAGCACATGCAATCATCTCACAATATACAGAAATATGACATCATGCCCTGACAACAATGTGCAATGAAAGCAAAATCATGGTCTTATAAAGCTGCGTGAAACCTTGGTCACACATAATAGCGCTGCTGATGAAGGGCTGAATGAAAGGCTATAATCAAGTGCATATAGACGACTCAAGACATATGAGCTTTGCATTGAGTTTCTCCACTCACATAATGCTGAAAGCACACTTCAAATCAATAAAACTGAGCAGCCACCAATGAAATGCCTTTGAGAGTGTCAAGATTGTGGCAGATCAACAAAAGGATGAGGTATAAATTGCTTGTGATACAAAAGAGGCTACAACTGACCGTCAAGAGAAAGGTAAAAATTAAAAGAAAGCAAGAGAAAGAGCACACACAAAAAAATATTAAGCCTTGTCATGACACAATATACTGTGGTAAAAATGGAACCTGTCATTAAAAAACAAACGGTAAAATAATTCTGAAAACAGAAAACATTAATGAAACAGTGACAGTATAAAAGAAAATATGAAATTAATATTTAAATACACACTATAATATTCATTTGATATAATACAATATGTTAATAACATGGGCCTATGAAGTGGACATTTAAGCAGCACTATGTAACTTTTTCAAACTTTATAATATTTTTCCAAAACCCTTGAGATGGTACATTGACTAACAATAGGTTTTCATAGCCGGACGTGGTCTGTATCGCTTTTACTCTGTAACTTCGGGGAGCTTGTAGGAACCCGAGCACAAAAAGAACTACAAAATTCGATTTGAGCTGGCGCGAGCTGGGAAAGTATACTAATTACTGAGAGGGGCTACATTCTTGCAAGTAAATAATACATGATTAGACGGACAAAATAATCGGTCAGGATAACTATGTCTGCAGGCTGATAGTCATGTTTGTTATTTATTTTTCTGGTGAAAGTGTCTTGCCTCAAACTATAATGCAAATCGATTTTTCAAATTTGCAGATTCATCTATGGTAGCTTGATATTATAATATTGACAATATGGCTATTATCTACCAACAAACATTGAATTGAATTAGCATATCCATTATGTAAAACAGTAGCCAATAGTCTAACGTTACTATAAAGACGCTGGCTTGTAAACGTGAGCTACGTGATCTTTTGACGTTTGAATAAAAATAAAAGCCCATGAAACTATATTCATAAGACATGCTGAAATATTTGCCAATATACCTGGGATGAAGACATTTCGCACGCAACGCTGGAGTCTGCCCAAGATGACTCGGCAGAGTATGCGGGTATCGCTTGTCAACAAATGCACATGTGTATTCCCTAGTGTAACCATGACAGATTTTACGACCGTATAGAAGACAATACTGTTTCCCAAAGCAAAATTTAAAAATTAACATAATGCCGCTATAAAACAATACTTTTTTCAAAAGTTTTCTTTTCCTTTTTAGGCAAGAACTATAAAAATAAAATTAATAAAAAAAGGTACTTGGGGCTAAAAATGGACAATAAATGGATTTGGCTTATCGGAAATTTATTCTGAAGGTATGGACTTTTTTTTTTTTTTTGATTCAATACAAACATAGACTACTGAAACCATCTGGGTCACTACATCATATAAAACTAAAGTATACATATCCAGCAGTAACAGACTCTAGATATTAATAATTATATTAAAACATTTCAATGTTTAATTTAATTAATTTCTTTTATTTTTAGTATTAAATAAAACATCATAAATTGTTATAATTCTAATAAATTAAAATGTTTAATTTTATTTGAGTATTTTGTCATCACCTGATGTCCTGGGTAAGATCTGGGTTCTAAATCGTATCAAAATGGCTGTAGACTGTTTGTGGGCAAAAAGTGCTGCTTCAAAATATCAAAAAGCCAGCAAAGAAAAAGTAAAGCACAGCCAGTGTTGTAAAATGCTTTCTTCATAAAAAGTTGCAGAGAGAGGAATCAACACTTTGAGCGTCTTGTGGGAAAAAGCCTGCAGGAATAATGGTGCTCTGTCATTGAAGAAAGGAACAAAGAGGAGGGTGCAAAAGGGTTTGATGCGAGACGTCACAGGTAAAGGCGGCAAAGTGAAGGGCGGGACAGAGATGAGAGAGCGAGGGAAGGATGGGACTAGAAGGTCAGACAGAGAGAACAAAAGGAGAGGGTTCGATTCAGCCACGGTTGAAGAGAGAGACGTAAATAACAAGACTGGCAGGTGAATGGAGGCTCTTTTTTGTGTCGAGACTGCATTTATAAGTATGCGCCACTGAGAAGTTTGCTTTAAGTGCCGACAAAAGGCTGTGAAAACAGAGTATACCTGAGAGTGAAGCTATCTGGGGCTGTAAAGTGCTGTTTGGGGAGGAACGTTAAGAATATGTTGACATAACTGATAGGACCACGCTAAATGTGTTGATAGTGTGAAGGGTTTGCCGAGTTCTTTGTGAAAGAGACATCCATAAACACTCTTTTCAACAACCTCACACCAGTGCTTGCAAACACACACAAAGCACAGAGCTCAATGCGTAGAGTGCAAGTCAAATTTCACAGTATCAAAGACTATCAGATTAATATATCGCAAGAAAATTATGGATTTTACTCAATGACCGGGAATCAATTCTTTCTTTCCTTTCTTTTATTTGAAAGTTGTTGTGGCCACAAGCAAGTAAAAAACCTTAAACACAAACAAACACAAATCAAGAAAACACATAATAAACCCAAGTAACCACAATAAAGCATCACCATCCAAAATCAAAATACTTAAATTTAAACACTGGAAAATTAGTCTAGTAAAAATTTAAGAAATTTTTAAAGCTCTGCTCACATGATTTAACCTTAAAATCTAGCAGCAGCTTTAACCCTACAAACACAATTCCAGTTTTTACCCTTATAAAACTTTACAATACATTACTTTTAACCATGCTTTCAATCTGAATGATGTTAAATGTATAACACTTTAGCTTAGAGTTTAAACAAATGATTTTATACACATTTTTACCCTAAGTATAAATGTTATTTGATCTGCGTCATCAATGTTTGCGGCGGCCATATTGTTGACATAGAAACCACGGCAACTGTCAGTCTGACAAGTGAGGTAGCGTCGGTATTATCCATGGTATTATCATTTATCTGTTTTTTTTAAACAACGTGATGGTTGTTCAGCTGTTCTAACAACAGCATAAGAACAACGGAGTTAGTTTTAATGCGATAAGTTACCGACTGTCAGAAAACGTGAAGGGTAGGAGACAAGTTGAGCCAGCGCAGGAAGATAAATAGGCTAAACTTTCAGCCAACTCCCCACAGAAAAGTCTGTTCCCATCATTTTACCACAGGTTTCACACATAATCCATGTGGAATGCGTGTGCAGTGCGTATGCGGTGCAGAAGCAGGTCGCGCTATAGTGCTTTGTAAAAAATAAAACCGTAATTTTTACAGTAAAAAAAACGGCAGCTGTGGTTGCCAGAACTTTCCCATTAAAAATACGGTAGGAACATTAATGGTTTTACAGACTAAACTTATAATTTACAGTAATAAACCGTATTTTATTTTCTGATAAAATGTTGATTTACCAACTTGTTGGCATATTGATATCTGTTTTAGACCATTGTAACACTCTGACAACCAACAATCATCACAGCAGTGATGAGAGTTACATGAACAATCACAGTTCATCACAAGTGAATACTTATATAAAGTAATACTTATATAAAGAAGCTGCACAGTGTCATTCACACAAACATTAAACACCATCATGGTAACACACATGAAATTAAAAAAAAAATGCAATAAACATTAATTTAACAACATTAAATGTAACATAAAACCCTAATGTACATGACTGATTAGAAAAACAAAAACAAACAATAAAACTATGAGGAACTTTCTGTTAACCAATTAACAGTTTTGCACTGTAGCATTGTTACAGTATTTTACCGTTAAAATCACGGTTATTTTTTACGTTTGCAGTACGTAACTGATCTGTGGCTGTACCACAAACACCCCGGTACTCACTATTTTTATTTTAACACATACTCACTATTTCAACATTGTAAACCAATTATTCCATGCATTACTTATTTTATATATATATATATATATATATATATATATTAAGTTGCTCAAAAGTGGTCAAATATGTAACCATGTATATATATTAAAATCGCAAAAATTTTAAAAGAAAACTTAAAATTGACAAAAAACAACCGACTCTCATGCCTTTTCTTTTGCATTGACATCTTAATATAACAAATCTCGCTTGCCACAAAGAACTTGTTTTTCCACCTCCACGAATGAGACGAGTGTTGTTCATTTTGTTGCCAATTGCATTTTGTATACGGACACTGTATGAACGAGATAGTTATAAATATCCAGATAAGTTACGGCTGGCAATAAGGATGGATCTTTACTTAATGCTATTATTTGATGTGGGTCCACACACCAATCAAGCTTATCTTCTCTTGATACCGACGAAATGCAGGCTACTGCTCCCCTCGTCTCAACTAAATCTGCGCGCGGCTATGGGGCAGCAGGACAGATGTCATGTCAACAATATGGCTGAGGAAAGCTACTGCGAATAAGGTCTATAATACAGTCTTTGCACACAGTTTGCTCCGGTCCAGAGACACGAAAGCACAGGGCGGGTCATATTTGCGAGTCAGCACATACCAGAAAACATATAGGACCCATTTGGAGGAGCTGTTCGACATGTCCTGCCCTGTCTTCCTGATTCAGTGATAATTACGTTGACGAAGGCTCTTCAGTGGGCCTTCGTCAAAAAAAATCTATCTTTGTCTACCATTGGTGAATTTTACATTTGTGCTGCTTACGCCTGCAAAAAAAATCTCCCCCATGATGCTTGCTCATCAGCTGCGGTTTTATTGCCAGTTGGTTGCTATGCAGGTGTTGCACAATGCCTGTGATTTTACTAGGGTTTTATGGGAGCATTTGCCCTACAAAGATAGTAAAACCCCACCAACACACACACCTTTTCTTGGCCCTCCTCCTCAGCCCATCAACTCATTTCCACAAACACTCTATTTCCAGCTACTGTCCCACTGATTTTTATTCATGCAGAAGAAGGAGGTCTTTTAATCGTTTCCCATGCACACATTTCCTCAGCGTGCCCCTCTGCCAGCGCTGGGAGACTCGGAGTGGGCGGATGATCCCGTGAGGCTCTCTGTATGGGCAGACAGGGCCTTGAGGACCGCAGAAAGAAAAATGCACAACACTATAAATACATTTATGGCGAGAATGTTCAACTTTAAAAAAAAGGCCATTCCCTGGTTCATATATATATTAATGTTCACATATTATTCTCATGATGTGCATCTGCAATGTTGATGTGGTTATTGCTTCCATGCAAATTGAAGGCAAAGGTGGAAACTACCAAAATGTTCATGGTATTTTCATAGAAATGAGATAAGAAATGATATATATATATATTGTTCCAGATGCAGAGGCAACGCTGATCCCTTGCTTCTACGGCTGTTTGCTCCTGCTTTTAGAAACACTGCATGAAATGAAGGAGTCAATTAGACAAGTAAAGCACATTACACTGCATTAATTTTCCCTGCATATGGAAATCAGACAGAAAATTGATTCATTATTCTGTGTTGAAAGCAATTATAAAGTTTACACTGCTCGCATTAGAGAGGCTGGAAGGTTGTTGACAGCTTAGACATAGAGTGGGCTTTTGGTTTGATAATTGCTCATTAAACGTGGAGGTGGTGTTTGAGTTCTGAGACAGTCATGTGACTTGATGCAGGCGCACAGCCCGTATCTAACCCCTATCTTCAACTGCAGACAATTAACAAAGGCTAACAAAGTGACGAGAAACTGTATTAGCTGCGGATGTTTCTGTCTGTTACATGGTCCTCATCATCCCTCACTCATTTGCGATTTGACATTTTGACACTGGTAAAATTTAAAGTAAAATGAAAGTTTTATCTCAGATTGCCTGCTACATTTTTTTTTCTCTGATTATTGGCTATTTTGAATATGTCGCGCGTAGTAGAGACGTGGTTGGGAACACTAAACAGCGCTAACCACTCGTTTGTTGAATGAAAAATGGTCAAAAGTTTTCATTTGCTTTGTTGTAACTACATCATATATGCATCAGTTGTGGTCACATTAGCAAAATTTCACTTATATTTTGCAGACAAAAAAGTAAATTCGTTCATTGATTCTGAATATTGTGCTTTGTTTAAAATTGCACACATCCCACCAGGAAAATTCAGTAGAAAAAACATAATTCAAAGTAATGTCAGTATTTTGATATTTGATAAGCTGTTCTATGTCAGTGTAAAAATACTTATTCTTTTACCAGAACCAGTTTTCAAGTTGTTGTTTTTGTGACAAAATAGCCAATAATGAATTAGAAAAAAAGTCTCTTTTATTTCCTGTATTGGTTGCAGTCAATGGACAAATAATGAGCTTGACCTTATATGCTGGAGTGTGGGAATATGACCTTGAGCTGTTATTTGAGTGTGAGCGTTCATATGTTCATACAGCTCATTAGGAGCTTAAGTAATGTAAAGATCACTCTCTGATTGGATGACGTACAATATGCCACCTCTCATTAAACTGAAACAAATTATCACGTCACTTAAATCGCAATTACGTTAAACTTTCAGGTTGCTGTATATGTGCATGTGCGAGGAATTGACATTTGATAAATTGTTGTAGATCGCTTAAAAAATGTCTGAATCGATTGCATCAGTCACATTAATTGGAACAACAGCATATCACAAACTCATAAGCTGCATATCCTGAGGTGAAATACTTGCATGTTTGAAAATGTTAGCACGTTTTGTGTTATGTAAAAGATCAGCAGAGATCTTTTATTGACCAACTGTTGATAGTGCCTCACAGGCTCTTGTATCTTATCAGTGGAAGACTTTTTTTTTCGTAGAGGGAAAAGAAAGTTAGAAATATGCAAATATTTAAAGTTGGAAAGATAACACCTATTGATCTGAACTCTATAAGGCACCCTATAGTGTCTAAACTGGTTAATTTCTCCTCTTGTAATTTAAAATTAATGAAGGTCTTCATAGAATGGATATCAACACATCACTATCAGGCATAATTATTAGAAAATGTGTGAGGTTCCTTGCTAAAAGGACGATTAAGATTTAAATAAATTCATTCGCACACGCAGCGTTTTTTTTTTTTTTTTATCTCCTATCTCTGCACTGCAGACTGAGGTGGATGATGGAGATGCATGGATTATTCCAGAGTTTGAACTCTCGCTGTAAGAAAAGGCACCAGCAACACAAAATAGGGTGATCAGACATCCTTGCTTTCTTGGAAATGTCCCTGTTTTTTTACACTTTAAAAGAGCCCACAATTTGAAATAATTAGGAATAGATCAACATGAAAATTCGGATACACTCAGAATACTTGATAGATAAAAATAATATATATAGCTATATATGGGTATAGCTATCTATCTATCTATCTATCTATCTATCTATCTATCTATCTATCTATCTATCTATCTATCTATCTATCTATCTATCTATCTATCTATCTATCTATCTATCTATCTATCTATCTATCTATCTATCTATCTATCTATCATCTATCTATCTATCTATCTATCTATCTATCTATCTATCTATCTATCTATCTATCTATATATATATATATATATATATATATATATAATTCACCATTGCACCATTGCATAAATTAAATAAAATGCTTTTTACTTTTTTGGACCCTGTTTTCATGATCTAAGTGCATGGTCTAAAATGCACAGCGCACGCACCAGAAATACATTTTCAGATATCAAAAATTATATGTTTTACTAGTGACAATTTAATTATTGATATCAGGAATTCACATTGTTACTAGTAACAATGTAATTATTGATATCAAAAACAAAATTTTTACTTGATAACAACAATTTATTTTGAATGGCAGCCTATGGTGAAATTTCACTAGTGAAAATACAATTACAGATATCAGCAATTAAATTGTTGATATCAACAATCACATTTTTTGATATCAAGAATTCATATCCTGGAAATGAATAAAAGCTAAAACGGCTTCCCATAGTGTTCACGTGTTGTGCACCTGCCTATAAGCGCATATAACTACTAAAAAACAATGTGCCATTGACTTTAGACAAGGTTACAGTTGGTCAATGGTGCAGTCTATTTCTGTTGCCTAAAAAGAGTAACGCGCCAACAATGTGCTTGAACACACCTCGTTTTCAGATCAAGTCACCTTTATTTATATAGCGCTTTTTACAATACAGATTGTATCAAAGCAGCTTCCCAGTGATAACATGAAAATAATACAACACAGATCAATAATATTGTTGAATATTACATTTTTCCCAACTTAGTAAGCCAAAAGCCAAGGCAACAGTGGCAACGAACCAAAACTCAATCAGGTGACAGAATGGAGGAAAAAAAAACAGCTTGGGAGAAACCAGGCTCAGACGGGGGCCAGTTCTCCACTGGCAAAACGAAGGAACAGTGTGTGATTCGAGTAGCATTACAAGACAAAGTGGTGGCCAATTATCATTTTTTACGTTCCATTGGTAAGAGCAGAGTGTAAGGTAGAATTAGTTGAACAATAGTACAACGAAATATTGCAATCCACACAACATAATGGGAGACAAATTGTTGGTGCGCAACCCACTGTGGTATATCGAGATCTATGGTATCCTGGGTAATGTCAACCCATTGTAAATGTCACCACGTGGGACGAACCACATCCAACAGAATACGAAGCTGTGCTGAAAGGGATTGTCAAGGTACTAATCCGGATTGTATCCAAAAAAACATAAAAGCTTCCCAAATCACTGCAGAATTAAATGGGCACCTTCAAAACTGTTTGTCGGGAGCTCCACAGATTTTGTATGCATTGTCAGGCTGATATAGCCAAACCTTTGGTCCCTCGTGCCAATGCCAAATGTCGGTTTCATTGGTGTCAGCAGTGAAACATGTTTTGTTCTCTGATGAGTTCATCTTCTCTGTTTTTCCCACATCCATTGGAGTTACCTCAAAGAGTCTTAACACCTGGACTGTTGCTGCCCAGACTGAAGCACGGGGTTGCATGATCAGTGATGGTTTGCGCTGCAATATCATGGCATTCCCTACTGTGTTTGATGGATTCGTCACTGCCAAGGACTACTGAATCATGCAATGGCACCTATGTTTCAAACAGTGTACACTGAAGGGGGTGCTGTGCATCAGTTTTTGAATTAATGCTTCAATAGACACAGCAAGATTAGAGACAGTGTGGTTTGTCGAACATGAAAGTGAATTTGAGCATCTTCCATGGCCTGCATGGTCAGATCTAAATATTTTTAAGCCACTTTGGGGTATTTTGGAGGAACAAGTCAGACAATGTTTTCCTCCACCAACATCACATAGTGACCTGACTTTGGAAAAGGAATGGCTCAAAATTCCTCTGGTCACTTTGAAGGACTTGTATGTATCTGTCATTCCCAAGATGAACTGATGCTGTAAAGGAGGCCCTAGACCATACTAATAAATGAATGTGGTCTAAAACCAGTTCCAGTTTAATTGTACAACCGCTGCACTGTAAAAAATATTTTCAAGATTTGTTATCACAACATATTTTCTTTTGTCAAATCAACTTTATAATAATTTATTTAGTTGAGATAACTTATTATTTTGAATTTCTGATGGTTAAATTAATCTACTTCATTGTATGTACTCACTTTTTCTAGTTCAATGAACTTAAAATTTTAAGGCAACCAGGTCACTTACTTTTAAAGTTAAACCATCAATTTTTTTTACAGTGTGTACTGTATATTGCATTTAGAAATATATATATATATTAGGGGTGGCACGGTTCACAAAACCCACGGTTCGGTTTGTATCACGGTTTTAGGGTCACGGTTTTCGGTTCTGTACGGTTCTTGTTATTTTTTCTTTTAATCTTTAACACTCCAGAAATGTACTGTGCTGAAATGGAATATACACTCTAAAAAACGATTCGTTGGCCAAACAACCATTACTTATAAAAGTAATTGGATCAAACATAAAAAATTAAGTATTCATAACTTTTCAACGTTTACTTAACATATATAGTGTGTTTTACACAAAAATATAAGTTACTAGGTGCACTTAAATGTATGTATAAATAAAATGAAAAATACATAAGGCATGTCAACTTGCGTCAAAATTAAGTAAATCTAGCATATCATTTTAAGTACTATATGAGCCACGTGATATGCAATTTCCCGTGATGCCTATCCAGACAAAAATTAAGCCATTTTATTTCACAGCACATGTGAAGACGTTGAGAAGAGGTAAGCTTATTTTTTGTACTTAGGCCTACACATGATCATTTATTGCATTTTTGGTCAAGAAATGTACTTTTAACTGAATTTCAGAATTGCTACAAATTTTGCATCAACAATTAGAAACGTGTTACTTACGAATGTAAACGTTTGTAGTCTACATGTTAATGAATGAAATAAGTGTTTTGCACGCGAGTATTTGAAGAGTATATTGTGTTTTTTCAAAATATATGACCATGATGTTGGCCTATGCATTAATTCACACAGAACGTGAATTTAATTATTTGCGATAGCAGATTACATTCATAGTCAATGCAAAGACGCGAAGACGCATCATTCGCGCCGGGCGTCGCGAATTGGGTGACTCGTTTGCCGCGAACGTCTTCCTCGGTAGAAAAATTTGAACTTGTGCGGGCTGCGGAAGATTCAAGCATCTAACTAGACGCGACGTGTTTGACGCGTTCGGTTACCAATTCGGACGGCGCTTTCTCCCCCACGGATAGCCTAGATTATAGGCCTACTTTATTAGCGAGTTGTTTTTGGATAAAACAAATGTACCTTGCATTACAAATTCCCATATTCTCTATCTATAGGCTACATGGATCGCGGGGAAGGGGGCTTTGGGCACGGGTTAGCCTTTTGGTAACGTTAACATAAATATTACATTCAAAAACACATTGCCTACAGCTCCGTGTGCACAATTTATCATTAAATAATGGCAATCTTGATTCTAGCACATATTATTCCTAAATGACAGCGACAATTCAGTAAATTAAACCTTCAAAATTATTATCAAAATAAGTGAAAACCCTTTAAACAAAAGTTTAGCTTCAAATAAAGATTGTAGATCTTTACTGTTTTCCAGTAAAATGTTTTTGAAGAGATTCGTTCAAAACCTCTGGACAAAAGTCATTATAACTTCTATTTTGTTTAAATTAATAGATATTAATAGACTAATTTTTATATTTATAGGCATTTAATAATGGACTAATTTGTTACATTTAATTGTTTTTTATTGATTTTTGAAAAAAATAAATACATGGCCTATATATCTTCTGCCCACCAAGCCTTCATTTCTTTGATCCAAGAAAAAACTGTAATATTGTGACTATTATTATTATTATTATTTTAAAAACTATTTTCTATTTTAATATATTTTAAGATGCAATTTAAAAGTTTTGGGTAAAAAATAAATAATAAAGTGAAATGCTTTATTGTGTGTGATTTGCAAGTTTGATTTATTTTAAGACATGTAAGCTGAAGATCTAAAATAAGTTAAAATGGTTGGTTCAACTGATTTAATTGTCTTATTTTTATATATAAATGAGCTTAAATGTTAAGTAAACAGAACTAAGATTTGTTTTGATCTCACATGGCCTGCACTGTATTGGATTTACTTAAAAGATATATGCACCATTTTTGCGTCATACTTTTTAAGTAATCCGTAATCATTTAATTAAGTAAATTTTTAACTTGGAATAATTTTACATAAAATAAACTTAAATATTTTAGTTCACGTGACATTCTTTACTTAAAAATATATGTAACATGATGCATACATTTTTAAGTAAAGAATGTTGCGTGAACTCAAATAATTAAGTACATATAACAAAGATTTTCTTGTTAATTTTAAGTAAAATTATTCCAAGTTGGGATTACTTAAAAAGTATGATGCAAAAATGGTGCATATATATTTTAAGTAAATCCAACACATCATTTTTTAGAGTGTAGCTTAATTATCCACACTTTAGGATACAGCATTAAAAAAATATATATTATATTCATGCAATCATGCACAAACTGAATTTCACTCTTTGACTTTAAGCACATTTTTGGACTATCTCAGAGGAAAGCTAGGTGAGATTTAGATACAGCAAGAGAGAAAGAAATTGACATGCTTTTTGTTTATTTGGCAAAAAAAAAAAAGGAGAATGTGTATCACTATCTCTACAAGAACTTGTGCATTTTTATCACATAAATCTTATTTACACAAAGAAATTAACTTTCATGTATCAACTGCTAACTTTTGTAGCTCTTACCAAAATTCTATATTTTAAAAGAAAAAGAGAGGAACTCTTAAAACACTGTCTTTTAAATGTCAATATACATGAAACCTCATTGCCTACAGATAATTTAGCTATAGCAATAGCAAAGGCCATAAACATAAAGTGAAATTTAAGTTCAACCTCAACACAAAAACAGTACTATCAACAATGCTTCTATTCCCAAAATGTGAGGGTACTTTTTTCCACTTAAAATTAAAGTGCAGGGTTTGGAAACGTGACTGAAGCTCTTATCTATACATAAAGTGCCACTGTAGTTAAATTAAAATATCATAACATGAAATCCAAAATGTTCCCACACACCGGACTTATACCATAGACTTATACGACGCTGGCGCATCCTCCAACTCCCTCATCTCTCCCACTTTCCATTTCTCCGCGTGCCGTGACCTGCAGCGCTCCATACGCCACTTTTACTGGCTTGTTTATTAACTTGAACCGGCGTTGCACAGAGCGATCGGTAATGACATCAAATACCGCGAAAGTGATGAATGCATACGGAGCCGACTCGCGCTAGACTGATGTTATTCACCGATCGCTCTGTGCAGTCGAACAAGCTTATGTCGCGCGAAAAGAAAACACACGTCACATACGGGCACGAGGTTACATTGCGCATGCGTCGAACCGTGAGACGCACACACGCTCCGAACCGAGACAAGCGAACCGAACGGTTCAGGTGTTTTTTCATGTACCGTGCCACCCCTAATATATATATATATATAACTAACCTTAGTAACCCTGGCAACTAACAAAACTAAACCTAACCCTAACCCCATTGTAAGCTTATGAATTGAAATCGAATAGCCTAGAGTTCGAAAAGATTAATTTTGTAATTATTTACATATTTCCAAAACATTCTCGAAGATGTTGACCAATCACAACAAACTGTTCTAGGCAACAAATCAGAGCATATTGAACGTCTTGGAACGAGGATCTTCATAGAGAAAGGAGCTAAACAGAGGTGTTTCCCATACAACGACATAACTTTATGTTATAGTACGATACATCGTTGGAGAAATCGACTAGTCACGACTGTTTCCCGAAACCATATTGTCACAAAGTGGTTTGTTCAACCATGTTGGTTTATGAAGTCATGCACGTGGTGGAGCAATAACTTCTTTTAATGAAACTGTTTGAGATCGAATTAATGCTAGATGTTTTGATATAAATTACAGACATGGCATCTTAAGAATTTTTCTCAGTTATTTTGCCTTATTTCCAGATTCAATCATGGGCTCGTTCTTGCATAGTAGATTACGTTCGCACATGCACAAAAACGGTGCTTTAAATCTCTTGACAAACTCAAAGATGTAAATGACATTTGTATCTATTCTAAATAAAATACACAGGTTGGACTGAATGTCAATTTCAATGTAAAATAATGTTTTTTGAACATTCAAGTGTGAATATTCTGTTCTAATAAACTACAAAAATAAAAACAAGACTTTGTAAAAGGCCATAATAGGTCCTCATTAAAGCTTATATTTGCTGACAAGTGGTTACAGAGGTTGTCGGAGATGCATCCATGCTGAACAGGAAAATTCATCAAATCACTAGTCCTCTTTCACAGTCCATTATAATTGTTCGCTGAAAAACTATCTCAACACAAACTTTCAGGGCAAATGTTTTTGTTTGAAAGAGTTGGTGGTGATGTTGAAGTCTTGTGCCCGTGGTGTAGTTCGTTTACAGCCTATGTTTAGCTTTTTACTTCTAGTGATTCTATTTGGGCTTCAAAGTTCAGATTTATGTCCATTTATAAAGATTATCATGGTGAGCAAAACTTGAAATATTTGAAAATCAAACATGTGTTGGTCACAGGGCTTATTTTCTGCAATTATCAAAAAGCCAATAGGAAAATCCTATTGGGTTTTTGCGAAGGGAATCGGGGTAATGCTACAATGTCATCACTTCACCACTCTATTAGGATATGTGCATTGATTCCCAGTCTTAATTACTTAAAATACACAAAACTGCAATACATTTTATGATATTTATAAAGTTATTAAATGCTTACTATTTCAGAAATCTGTTCATCTTAACATGTCACATCAGACTATTGATATCAGACACTTTTTTCTTTAAAATTCCCAAACAATTAAGTTTGTCGCTGTTCATAGTCTAGAGTAACTTTTGAAAGCAAGTGCACACAGCGTTCCTCTTTATAGACACAACAAGTACTAAAATGCAAATAGAACAAAACCTCAATGTGATGTTGTTACCAAAGTTAAGTGACAGTTCTATTCTTTGATGCCAAGTGCAGAGAATGCTTTATATTTTCGTACCTTATTGCTAATTTAAGTCAGCAGTCATAGAAATGGTGTTGTATAACACTTTTACCTGAGGCTTCTGCTTAACATCAAAGTGTTTTTTGTTATTTTTTGGCACCTTAACAGTGGTGAGTCACTGTAAAAATGAATGTTAAACACAGCCGCTGAAAATGCGTTTTAACCCCCCAAAACCCTCCACCTCCATCTTGTTTAATGATTTTTTTTCTGCTACTGATTAAACATGATTTTTATTGGGAGATCTGTGCCCTAATGCAATTAACTTTTCACTAGCTAAGACCACCAAGTGAATATCATTACATTACCTGGAACAATTAAGCTTGTTGAGACACAGACAAGGCAGAACAAAATGTCTCAAATAGCTATTTTTGATTTCCCACAAGAACAGGAGGAATGGGTACTAATAAAAGGTAAATTGCCAATAATCGAGCGAGAGAGAGAACGAACTCAACACCATTATACCCACTATAAAAACACTGTCTTCACCAATGAGCACCTCTATACATGTACACCAGTGGCGGCTGCTGGTCATTTCAAAGAGAGGAAGCTCATTTTTTTGGGGAAAAATACCAAGTAATAGTGGTCACTATCCTTTTACTAACTATATGACTAACTCTGAGAGCATTGTTGACTTACTTAATTGTAATTGGGCTGGAAACCGTCGACCCGATCTGATGACATGACACGATATGGTTGTCAGTGAATGTGCATGACAGTGCTAATTTAAAGAACGCTCCCACTCCACAGGAATACCCATGATGCTTAAGGCAGGATCAGTCACTGCCTAGAGGGAAAGATCATTCTTAATGTAATGAACTTTTTAGTTTATTAATGACTGGCAAGGGGAGAATTCAGAGTGAAATAACCTCAGAGCTTATTGCAGCTGTCGTTTTCCGTTAACATGAAACAAATTACTTATAGTTGATTCACTTAACTTGCCAGTGTACATTTATGACAAATACAGTCAATTACACACATTTCAGCACCAGTGAACAACAGAGATCAGAAATATACTTGGCAAATGTTGCCACACAAACGCAACAGAACATCACATTTTACATCATAGAAATTAATTTGCTTTTATTAATACGACACAATGCTTTCTCATGGGTCCTCGAGCACCTGAGCACCCACGGGATCAACGTCTATGCCTCCTCTCACTGTCACGCAAGGAGTTCAACAAAACATTACTGCAAAAATGAGTCACATTGGGTTCAACACCAATTAGTGGTGTGTCAGCTATGAAAAAAATGTGACACTTAGCATTGAGATTTGGGAGGTTTCAAAGCAACATGAGGCACGTTCCAAAGAGGCCAAATAATGAGTTCTTAAATTAAAGGTGCTTCATTCACAACATTGCTAAATTGAATGTGTCATCATGGATAATATAGCCTGGTAAACAATAACGAAATGTGCCAAACTGCATCAGCAAAGAAAAAAAGAGTTGCTATTTGTAAGCTATTTGTATTCAAGGTCAATGCACAAGATGTATAAGTTGGTGCAAGGTAACGAGAAAACAGTTTTCTTCAGAGACTTGATTATTTATTAAAAACAGTGTGATATCACTCTAATTAGAGTCTCGAAATATAGCCTCTCTAATTATTTCACTGGGACTGGTACAACCGTTCTGAATGCAGCCAGCTGCATTTGGTCCTTGATATTCCTGGTCAAAAAGGCCTCACATGTCAAGAATGTATCCTTTGTATTCAAGTTGGCTTCAAATGTTTTTGAAAAACTTATTTTCAAAATGTTTTTCATTTGATTGCTCATCCCATGATAAACAAAGAAAAATGGTAAAAATATTATTGTCTCATATTAATAGCTGTAGAAATCACACATCTTTATTAAATCACAAAGATGCACACAAGAGTTTTCAAGAGAAAGGTAACACAACCACATGACTTAAAGATGATACTGGACAATAAACGGAGGGGTTAAAGACAGACCGAGTAATCAACGGAAAACAGAACAGGTGCGTAGATTAATTAACAATCAAGGAAACTAACGATGACTAGGAACGTCTCGGTTACGTACGTAACCCTCGTTCCCTGAACAACCCGATCTCACGACCAAGTCGTACCAATTCGACGAATGATTAAAAAGTGGCTAATTCGTAACAATTCAAACGACCTCACTCGTACGAATTAATACGATTTTGCTAAATCGTACATATTTTACGAATTGGCCAATTCAAATGAATTCGTACGAATGACCTACCCCTTACCCCGACCCTAAACTTAACCATCACGTGGGTTTAGACAAATCGTACGAATTAGTACGAGTGAGGTCGTACAAATTAGTACGAATTAGACACTTTTTAATCATGCGTCGAATTCGTACGAATTGGTCGTGAGATAGTGTTGTCCCTGAAGGAGGGAATGGAGACGCAGTCGACAATCGACTTTTGGGATCATGCTTCAAGAGCCTGTCATCTTCGAGTACTATGAAAACGAGCCAATGTAATTGCTGTATATGCCTGCAAAATATGTTAAAAATTCATGCTGGCGATAATGAAATTAAAAATCATTGTAATGAAAATCTCATATTCTCTCAACAGAACTTCATCTGTCTAATTTAAAACAAGCACCAAAGGCAACTGAATATGAACCAACTGCATCTGCATTGTGAGGCAATTCAAAAGTGTGAAGTATTTAGTATTAAGTGTATTAATCTATGTCTATATAAATATACGTTTTTGAAATGACTGGAGTCTGGAGATCTTAATATAGACTGAATAAGAATGAGGCAGTGGGCGGTAGTTCTGTAGGTGTGTGTGAACTAATCCTAATTAGTTTATGCAGCGGAGGAGTTTGGTAATAATTACCTGATGCAGAGATTGTAGACTTGTTATATACTGTATTAGTTTTGGTGATTATTACTTCTGAAGGGATTGCGGTTTTAAACACTCTATGCTGCGGTAACCGTTTGACTGTAATTAGTACTGTGATACTACAACTATAATATCGTTGTAATCATGGCTTTTATGTGGAATAACAGGGTATCGTATTCAGTCATAAGAATAGGGCTGTTCTAGAAAGAAAAACTGAAAGAAGTATTCTTTGGTCTAGTTAAATTCAGTTTTTTTAGCTTTCAAGTTACAAGTTAAAGGTGCGTTACAGATTTAAAAAATAAATATAAAAATTCTGCTTTACTATAAGTAAGCCTACATTAATGATTTACTGGTTTTGAGCAGTCAGATTGGATAGGGGAAAAAATGCAAAAACTTTGCAAGTACCATAAAATGCAATTTTATGTTTCAACCACAGAAGCCAATAGAGAAGTTAATTAATGTACATTAAAGTCATTGTATAATATATTTATAATATTAAATAGCAAGAATGGATAATTTAGTAATATATTACATAAACAAAGACTTATTTTTGATGCAATTAATAATAATGAATCAATTTGACAGCACCAATTATATTAATCAAACGTGACTGTAAATACATTTATAATGTTACAAAAGATTTGTGTTTCAAATAAATGTGGTTCATACATACAAACACACACACACACACACACACACACACACAGTAATCATCTTTATTGGATATCTTAATATATCATCATAAATAATAAAATAAGTATATATAATTTATATAAAAAAATCTAATAATGATGACTTTACTTAACTGATGTATCATACAGTAACTAATTATAAACAAATACCTAATCGAATATCATAAAAATCTGATCTAATATTTGACCTGTTTCACCTTCACAATTTCCTTTCTCATTATTTCCGACTTTTTCTCTTGTTCTGTAGCACCCACTCTGTCAGTGTTCTCGACTGAATCCAACATGAGCGTTACCGGTGTTCATTACCATGGGACTGCTTTACAATTCAAATGAACAGTGACCCCCTGTGATATACATGAAATGAGTATGTGAGTTCTGGAACAGACATCTTGTCAGCGGAGTCGCCAAACAAAATTCTATTTCCTCCGGCTGGGCACGACGGGACAGCCCATGTCACCCAGCCTCTCATACCCAATTACCTTTGGGTCAACACTGGGAAATTGGCTTCAACATTGATTATTTTCTATCCTGGTGGGGTGTATGAATAATTGACCCATCTGATGTCCTGAGTTTAACTCTCCCTGAAAACATCACAGTACAGTTATCAGCTGCGAGAGGCCTGTGTGTACGTAGCCTGTTTGAACATGCTGACTCAAAAAGTGAGGCTCATCTGAGATCAATTTAAACAAAGTCTGGCACTCTGATGCTTTTTATCATTTCCCCTTATTTATTCTTTCCTCATTAGTTTCATCAGAGCAAATAACCCCCCACTTTGGGGTTATTAACTTTTATTAAAGTCCTAATATTCACTCTTGTTAGGAATCGATCTCACGGCTGTGATTTATTTGCCGATCAGCAGGGGGTTAGGTCATTACAGGGTGGTCCAGCTCTGTTGTGTTTAACCTCAGGAGTGCGGTCTGCTGTCTCATCTCCATGGCAACTCAGAAGGGAAGAATTTACCTCTGCACATAATGTATAAGAATCTATAAAACACAATTTACAGGGTTAAAGTTGCCATAAATCTGTATTAACGGTAACTCCAACACTTTAATTTACACATTACAAGAGGAACAACAACTCTCCAACAGACCTATCTAAACTCACTGATTTTAGCATTAGGTAACCATTTCATTTCATAATCTGTAATGATTTTTTTTTTTTCACAAAGCCTTGATTATACATTTATTGTGTAGTAGCACTACACAATATGATACATATAATGATTAATTACATGGCAATTCAATATACATTAACTACTGTACATAACAAAAAGTAAAGTGGCGTGCTCAATTCCTTTTTAAAAAAAGTTCAACCTGGGTGCTCTTCGGTCCAAGGTAGGGCATCAAGGAAACATTATAGAAAAAAAATCTCTGATGATGGTCATCAGAGATTTTTTTTCTCTACTGTTTCCCAAAAGTAAACATTCCAATGCCTTCCTTCCACTGGAAAAAGTCCCTGACCGCAAACAGAAACAGAAATTATACAGTATACACTGAACAAAATTATAAACGCAACACTTTTGTTTTTGCCCCCATTTTTCATGAGCTGAACTCAAAGATCTAAGACTTTTTCTATGTACGCAAAAGGCCTTTTTTTCTCAAATATCCTCAAACCTGTCTAAATCTTTGTTAGTGAGCACTTCTCCTTTGTCGAGATAATCCATTCACCTCACAGGTGTGGCATATTAAGATGCTGATTAGACAGCAAGATTATTGCACAGGTGTGCCTTAGGCTGGCCACAATAAAAGGCCACTGTAAAATATGCAGTTTTACTGTATTGGGTGGTCCGAAAACCAGTCATTATCTGGTGTGGCCACCATTTGCCTCATGCAGTGCAACACATCTCCTTCGCATAGAGATGATCAGGTTGTTGATTGTGGCCTTTGGAATGTTGGTCCACTCCACTTCGATACCTGGGCAAAGTTACTGGATATCGGCAGGACCAAGGCCATCCAAGAACTGGGATGTTTTTACCTTCCAATTGTGTACAGATCCTTGCAACATGGGACTGTGCATTATCATGCTGCAACATGAGGTGATGGTCATGGATGAACGGCACAACAATGGGCCTCAGGATCTTTGTGCATTCAAAATGCCATCATTAAAATGCACCTGTGTTTGTTGTCCATAACATACGCCTGCCCATACCATAACCCTACCGCCACCATTGGCCACTGAGCAATCCGCTCACCCACACGACGCCATACCTGCTGTCTGCCATCTGCCATGTACAGTGAAACCCGGGATTCATCCGTGAAGAGAACACCTCTCGAAAGTGACAGACGCCATCGAATGTGATACTATAATCATGCTGTCTTATCAGCATCTTAATATGCCACACCTGTGAAGTGGATGGATTATCTCGGCAAAGGAGAAGTGCTCACTAACACTGATTTAGATTTGTGAACACTATTTTCAGGCCTTTTGTGTAAATAGTAAAAAAAAAAGTCTTAGATCTTTGAGTTCAGCCCCCAGAAAAATGAGGGCAAAAACAAAAGTGTTGCGTTTATAATTTTGTTCAGTGTGCATTATTTAGCCAATAGATGGAGGCAAAGACTGTGTTTATGAGTGAGTCAGTAGAGAAGACTTTTACATTGAAAGGTCTCAAGCTTGTGATCACTGAGCAGGAAGTTGCAACAAGGAAAAGCCCCGAACTGTTAAAAGGTCAAGATATTGCAGCAGACATTCAAACAAGATTTTTTTTTTTTTATTATGAATATAGGACTGACCTGAAAGAAAATGCTGTCTACTATAAATGCAGGTACTCTCGATTCTCGATTTATCACAAAACTCTACTATACCTTCAATGAACAATATCAATGAGATCAAACGTTGCTAGAGGTGCTGGGTAGTGATACATAAAAACGTTGGGTGAAGCGGTCGTAGCCGTGTTTTTTTTTTTCGTGAATAAAACACAGCTATTGACCAATCAGAATGAAGGATTGGAACTAACCGTTTTATAAATATAAAATATAACCCAGTGATTTACAGGTTTTACAGTAAAATGCCATATAATGCATTGTTAAACCATTTACAACTTTTCATCGTATATGGCAACTCATGGTTAACCTTAAAATATTTTTTACTGTATCATGTTAACATTTTATTTTCTGTAAAAATTGCTAGCACTTTTTGAGATGAAAAAAATGTTATTAATACTGCAACTACTGTACATCTTACATGTAAAATAAAGTATTGCCAGAGAAAGGGCTAAACTTGTACATAATCATTTGCAAACCACACCACTGCTTGTATAGTTCACATTGTGCATTCAGCAACAGTTTGTATTAAAACGTCCGTTAGAATTCTACACAACATATGGCTTTTGATGTTGGCTTTGAACTGATGTGTTTGAGAAGACAGCCTGAAGCAGTTTCCACACTGAACAAAACTCATGTCAACAGGTCTATGAAGGTCTAAATAAATAAATTAATGAATCTCTCTCTCTCTCTCAGTCAGCCTGGAGTGTGTTTCTGAAAGCATCATTAGCCAACTATGATCGCAAGTTGTTCCATCATTATCAACATAGTTCAATGAGTCAGTGATTCACGAAACCATCGTTCCAACGAACATTCGCAAACAGCATCGCAAAGTTGCGATGCTGGACCCATGCGAAAACAAGGATACATATGGGAAGGATATTACATGTGGTAATGCTTTGTTCCGTTTTTAACATTAACAATTTGAGGACAAAGTAACATTTGCATGGTTGCGTGATTAGCGATTTTTAGGTTTAATCAGCGTGATTTATTGCAATCTCAGAACCAGAACAAAAGAGGATGTTTCTTACTAGTTTAGATAT
Source organism: Pimephales promelas (assembly GCF_016745375.1). Next base: position 25,129,159 of record NW_024121210.1, on the reverse strand, counting down.
CATTTTTCGGCGACAATTCTTGTGTTGGTCATACTTCCAAAAAGAATCATCTAAATGATTATAAATGGCAGTATCCACACCGGCGTGGTGATTGACAGCCTCACAGTCTCCTGAAACATTGTGTTCATCCATGCTGTGCCATGTCGAGGGTCTTGAAGTACAACTCACGTAAAGTTGATAATTCTGCTAATGACTGCAATAGATTTCGAACAGAGATGGCAACAAAGAGGAAAAACTCTGGACTGCATCTTTAAACATAAAGAGTGTTATGTATTTACAGCTAAAAAAACTGCTAAAAAAATACAAATTTTATAGATAATTTTACCCCCAAACCCCAAACCTATATTAAAAGAATATACAAATGAACTAGACAGATTTGTGTAGAAAAATTGCCATTTTAGTAAGTACATAGCATTAAAAAGATATTGTGAGCCACTAAGCCCACTCCACCTCTAAACCTTCCCATAACCGTTTCTTAAAAATCTGTTGAGTTATAAAGATTAACATAACAGTCAGTCAAGTTGAATCACAAAAATTTGTATATTGCGAAAATGTCAAAATTGGTACCAAAAGTAGTCCAAATGACGATGTGTTGCAGTCACAGTCCACTCTGGCGGTATAGTTTTGTATGAGGTACACGACAGAATTTAAATGATTAATTGTTGAGAATCTTATCCCGATGCAATCCTTGAAGGCGTGTACTTCTAATTCAAATATAGTCGTAAAGTTTCTTGAGGAGCAATTTTTCACTATACGACGACTGGAGTTGACGTTTACGGTCGCTGCTGAGAATGGAGATGAAGATTGCTAAATAAAGGCAATAATTTGGGTCCAATCCTCATAATTGCATGGATTCTAAATATTTGGAGAACAGCACATGAATAAAATTAGGTTGTGTTTTTGGTGTATTTTATGGTTCTATTGGCATTCACAGCATAGGACTAAGAAAACGTCTTTTGTGTTCATTGGGAAAAATAAATATTTCATAATAAATAATGGTTCAACTATTACAGAAATGCTACTCATTTAAAGTATAGACTTGTTTAACATGATGTCAGTGATCCTTCAAAATGAGTTTGCAGCAAAAGTCACACAGAACAGATTGAAACGTTATCATTTCATATTAAGTAGATGAGTATTATGCATTTAATAAATGCGACTGAAAATAAAAATGTCAATAAAATGACAATTGAATACAATGGAATCATGATATTAATGCCACGATTTTAATGTTCATAAATGTTAGATGTGATTAATCACGATTAATCGATTTGACAGCACTAACTCGTACACTTGCACATGTTGCTCTCAATACTCAATGTATAGATGTCAGTGTCTATGGAAATTTAAGTAAATGTACTGTAGGTAGAACCATACTTTAAACGTAAATATACAAATACTCATAAGATCACGGATTAGCGCTGTGATTGGTTGGCAGGAATGTTGTTCCTGGAACAACAACGGATGATGATCCAGAAATGTGCTTTTGTGAATCAAGTTTTGCATTCAGCTATACAGTTGCTGTAACTGTGTTTGTTTGAGTCAACATTTTACAGATCATTTCATACCGTGCTTTCCTGTTGGCTTTGACTCGTGTTGGTGAAGACAAAAAACGGTTCACAGACTGGAGGAGATTCATCGGATAATGAACAGCAATGCTCAGTGAGGTCATGCCACCAAAGTGTCTTCTTGACTCAAAACCGCAGCATTACAAAACATGATCCATGTGCTTCCTGCCAGCAGCGTGACTGGTACTATCCACAAGGGACTTTTAAAAGCTATTGAATGGTTTTTCTGTGTCTACACTGAATGCGCAAGTTTAATATATTTGACCGGAGGGAGCAAGGGAAGCCACCCTGCAGGTCATTCTATAGATACAGAAATGCAGACCTGACTTAGAATAGAATAGGGGAGTTTTCCATCTCCATTCACACTTTTTTCAATCTTGTATCTTGCATCTTTAATAATTGATCATTTCCATAAGTAGGTTCTGTTGTACTCAAATGAATGATGCATTTGGGATGAAATTTTGAGTGAAGTGCCATATAGAGGAAATTCTGCTGGAAATCTCTGCAAACACACATCAGATACCTTGAAATTTCAGCACGGCATGATGGATTCAGGAACCATGGTGAGGAATTGGTGTCGCAGTGAAGAATGTGACTTAAAATAAGCATCCATAATTCATGCGATGTGTGAAGCATGCCACCCTGCCATAGCTGTTAAATTGATCGAGTTACTGATTAATTTGTTTCATTTCATCAATAACAACCTGCAACTACAGAGTCATCCAGGAGTCACAGAAGTTTCAGGATGTCGGTATAAGTATAAGCTGTGCGTAATTGTCATTTGTGATTCCTCCAAAGGCACAGGGAAGTCTCCCCCCCACCACCACCACCAGGATGTGTGCGAATCTCTTGAGACGGCATTTAACAAATGTTAAGGCAAAGTTGGTACAGACAAACAGGACAAATTTATCCATCTTTCAAACAAGCGCAAAGGCAACAATAAAACCTGTCATGTCTGCTACTGTCTTGAGAAGGTGATAAGCACCAAACTAATCATTTACTCTGGCCAGCCATTGGTTGAAAATACACTCCACTGACGTTTCCTTCTGCTTGCTTGGCTGCTTGCTGCTTAATCTTCCCTGCATTGATTTTACTGAGAGAGATCGACAACCAGCCCTGACGGCTCCGGCAGAGCCATGGCTTGTTGAAAAGAAACTATGTGCTCAGGTGTCCTCTGAAATCTCTAGTAGTCGGGGACAGCTTTCAGAGAGAATAGCTGTTTTCTTACCTTTGCTGCTCAGTTCAAAGAATGCTTTAAACTTGTATACTCTTCTAATCTTGTGAGCTATAAAGCCACAGTTGCAAGAAATAGAATATGTAATAAAAGGCGAAAAACAATTATGAGATATGAAACCACAATTACAAGACAAGTATGTTTAATAAGTGTTTAAGAAACTGATGACTATTTGTCAAAACTGTGACTATATGAAGGCAAAATTATAAGTCACAACTGTGAAATACATGAGATATGAGATATAAAGGCACAATTATGACAAAAATAAGGGAAGTGTGAGATAGAAAGTCACAATAATGAGATACAAAAATAGTGTGAGATTTAAAACTACAATATGTGAAATAACATCACAATTATGAGTCAAAAAGTCCCAATTGAGATGTAAAGCCACAATGATGAGATGTATAGTAAACTCATCTATACTCATCTGACACTTTATTAGGTACACCTAGTACCAGGTTGGTACCTCCAGAACTGCCTTAATTCTTTGTAGCAAAGACTCAACTATGCTTGAAACTGATGACTGCATCATGCATCCATGATGCAAATCTCCCAATCCACCACATCCCAAATTGGGTTGAGATCTGGTGATTGTCAAAGCCATTTGAGTTTACTGAACTCAATGTCATGTTCAAGAAACCCTTTTGGGATGATCTGGGCTTTATGACATGGCACATTATCCTGCTGGTAGTAGCCATCAAAATGATTGTTTTTTAACAGTAAAATACTGTAAAAAAAGCGTTATGTTACATCTAACTTTGTTCAATTAATGTTTATTGCATTTTTTTAAAGTCATGTGTCTGTCCATTTTACGGTAAAGTTCCCACCTGCCATTTTTTTTTCTGTAAATTCCACAGATTTTTTTTCTTTTTTACACTCTACATTGGGGTCATAAAGGGATGGACATGGCCAGCAACAATACTCAGGTATAGGCTGTTGTGTTTAAATAGTGCTTGATTTGCCCAAAGCGTGCCAAGAAAATGTCCCCATACCATTTCACGACTAGCAGCAGCCTGAACCTTTGATACAAGGCAGGATGTTGTTTACTCCAAATCATTTACCCTAGCATCTGAATGTTACAGCATTTTTGTTGTGGCTCAGTTTCCTGTTCTCAGCTGACAGGAGTGTCACCCGGTGTGTTTTCTGCCGCTGTAGCCCAACTGCTTCAAGGTTGGTCATGTTGTGTATTCAGAGACGCTCTTCTGTAGACCTGTAGAAAGTGGTTATTTGAGTTACTGTTGCCTTTCGGTCAACTGGAACCAGTCAGACCATTCTCCTCTGACCTCTGGCATCAACAATATATACTGTATATATATGGGAAATAAAGCCAAATATGAAATGTATAAATAAAATTGTGAGATATAAAGTCACTACCAGAAATAGTCAGTAGGCTTCCATTGTATGGAGCAAATGCATGAGGTTTTTAAAATTGTAATGAATGCTATACTGAATAACTAATTTGTTCCATCCTAGCAGATTTTGAAGCAAACAAAAGAGAAATAAATGTACAAAAGCATCATATCATGTCAAGTAAATATGGACTCTATTAAAGAGGCCAGATTCTTAGAGCGTGAGGTCTTCAGGCTTTAGTTCTTACAACTGTGACGACAGCCAATGCATGTTGCCATGGATTTTTCCCCCAGCTCCCTTGTTGCCAGTGGCAACAGATCAGTTCAACAGTCACTGTATTGTTTCGTGGTAAGAGAAAAATCCTGTTTAAAACTGAGGCTAATTCTCTCACAATTTAATTGACAGGTTGGTCCTGAGCTGTCAGTTTTAATCCACCATTTCTCCGTGGAACAAAATCATATAAAGATAAGAAATGTCCGTATTTATGTATTGTGTCTGATGCTTCAAAATGTCAAATTTGCCTGCTCTTTTTTTTTTAATCAAATTAAATCATTTATTGAACCACAACAGAAATACGTTGTGACAATCATTTTTAATTCTTTAACATCTCATTAAGTATGCTATATTCTTCCAGTCAATGTTTGTGATTTTAATTGAAGTCACAGTTTTTTTAAAAAGCACCAAATGCAAGGACACAAGTGCTATTGAACGTGTGGGGAGTAGCTGTTATTCTTTGCTAAAGGAGAAATAATTGCCCAACAACATCTAACCAAATTGTTCAGGCTTGGATAAGCAATTAGGCTAATCGGCCAGTATAATGACAGAAGAATTGCCACAGTCCGCAACCATTAGCAGATCCTTTTCCGAGAATCTAAGCGAGAGTCTTGACATCCACACATCCTTTTACTTGACTCATGCTGTCTGACCTTTTTTTTTCACACCTTTACATTCTCTTGTACATTTCTTCCAGTCTTTCACATCCCTTCCTGCTGCATCAATTGGATTACCAAAGCACTTTCATTCATTTTCTATCACCCCAAAGGCAATTATACTAAAAATACAGGACCCGAAGTTGAGAGTCAATGTTACTTTGAGGCAATATATTTCATGCTGGGTAGGAAGACTTTAATTGGCACACAGTGGCAGGAGAATATATGAATGGGAATTTGCTATGAATCCAGTTAAAATATATTTTTTGGTGTCGCGTGGAAGATGTTAACTCCAACGAAAAATGTCTTGTATTTCTCCATTTTTGATTCCTTTTTATTATGGGGGAGAGAGACAGAAAATGTCTGTTTGAAGAATAATAAAGCTTTCTGCTGAATTTTGATGTCTCATCGTGTGTGTGTGTGTGTGCTACACATGGGGATGAGTAGAGATGAATTCATGAAATCAAATGCTCAGGTTGCTTAATTCCTGCTTCAGTATTTTACTGTTCTGACAATCTGAAATATTAAGCACATCAAAGATGTAATCTGAAAATGTGGCTTTGTATAATTATTCCTCTTTTGATTTAAGTAGAGCTTAATAGAAGAGCATTCTAGATGTGCTTACAGATAAAAAAAATATGACTTTGATCTGTTTGAGACACTTTTTTTAAGATGTCTCAGATGAATATAAGAAACCGTAAGTCTGAGATATGTGCTGCAAACTGTATGTTGAATTTTGAATCGAGAGAAGAAGTGAAGAAGTCATTTCTGGTCTGTTCACGGTGTTACAGATAAAAAGGCAATTTCTCAATCTGACTCTTTCTCACTTTTTGAATCAAGCATAAAGTATGTAAAAGTATAACTTTAAAATAGTATGACAATTCATTTAATAGAACTCCTCAAAGTCGTGCCCGTCTTATGCGTATCTATTTATTATCCTGCAGTGGGCGTCGTTGCATAACTCATTAAAATGAAGTTTTATAAACCTTTTTAACTTAATGATAATGACAATTTGTTTCTCAACCTAATATGTTTGTTCTGTTTTGGTTTAGTTTTCACTGTTTCCTGTTCTGGGTTGACTGGGTCGACTTTGCTTATTAGTTTCCATGGTTCTAAATAATCCAGTGTGTCTATCCTCCCTGCATGAATTATGTCTGTTCATGGCTCTGTATCGTCAGCATTCAATGTGGTTGGGTTCGATAATTCTCCTGGTTTCTTCTGTTATTTCTAAAGAGTGTATTTAAAGACGTACTCATCATTACAGCCACTGCAATTTGTGACAATTTCTATGATGAATCAAATTATAAAAAATGTATTTATTAAAGTTACACAATGTACAGTTAACAAGTTAGAATTTGTACCTACAACTACTGATAAAGTAAAATAAATATAAGTAGCCTAATAAAAGCGGTTGCCCAATAAAAGCTAATATAACCTCTGTGTTGAGATAACATGACCAGCTGAACACTTAGGGCCTGTTCACATATCGCGTCTTTTGCACGCTCAAGTTCGTTATTTCAAATGTAGGCACACGGCATCGAGATAAAAACATCTCAACTTTTCAGAATGCCGCAAGCGCACCATAAGCGCACAGTAGGCACGTGACAAGAACCAACTGGAGCGCAACCGCCCTAGCGATTTGGATAAAGGAGAATGTGGCCCGCCCAGCATTTTCTACGCGTTTTTAGGCGCTGTATGTGAATCCGGCCTTAGGCCGTGTGTCCACTGAAGCGTTTTTCCACGCGCCTGGCGTATGTTTTCAATTGTTTTCAATGGGAGCAGCGCGTTTTTTAAACACCAAGAGCGTAACGAGGCGCTGAACGTTTTTTTCACACTGACTCGCCGAGCGCCCAGCGTATTTTACTAAAACCCTAAAAAGGCGGATGTTGACGTATGGTCAAAAGATGATACTGTGCTGCATGAACAATACATTTTTAGTATGAAACAAATGATCTGCGAAATCAGTTAAAATAAACTGTGCTGCGGATATTCTGTAATATAGCAACGAAACATCTCAACGGGAAAAAAACGCTGCACTGCTAAAGCGCCCAAAGCACGGCATCTTCAGCAGAGTGTCTGGCGTTTTCAGCTGGCTAAAAAAAAAAAAAAAAAACTTTGGTGGACACACAGCTTTGGCTGCATTCGAAATCGCACACTTCCATAGAAGGCGAATAACAGAATGTGACAAAAGAAGTATGGCCGAATTCACACTACTCATAAAATAGTAGGCAACAACTACCCGAATGACCTATTTCTTCCTGCGAGATTCTGAAGTGTACATACGATGGACACTGAAGTGACGCAACTGACTCTGGTAGGTCACATTTAGTACAGCACAACCTATAACATTCATACTATATAGAACATACTTTTTAGCTGTCACAAAGTAAGTACTTATTCAAAATAAGTACCTACTCAAGAGAGTATGTGTCTTGGTAACCACCTTATTAAAATCAAGTTTGACTGAATAGGGCACTTCTACAATGGCATTGCTACCTGAAAACTTTTTTTTGCATGGTTTTTGCATTTTTTGCATCCACACCACTAGGTGTCACTATGCTTTAGTTCAATTCCAAGACGGCTGTTATAAAAACCAGCATGACAAAAGATTGCATCATAATAGCTGAATTCTTACACTGCTGTGCATCAAAGGGGAACTTGAGAATTTGACAAGAGGCTGTTCATTTACATCGATATGTAAACACACAACTACATGCTCTGTGAAATCAGGCCATGTTCATTTACTTTAAACAAACAGTGTGAAGCAGTGCAGCGTCAAAGGCGTTTGCCAAGACCACTCAGCCAGAGACAGTTCAGAGATGCTTTATTGAGTAGTTTTATGAGCAATGAGTGCGTTGCAAGCGCAGGCTCGGATGAAAGATGAATCGTAGCTCCGCACGACTGCATCGCTTGTGAAATGAGGGCTCGGTAATGAGGATTAACTTGAGCAGTCAAGCCTGATCCCACCTGGCACCCCTCATTCTCTGACAGAGTGCTCTAAACTCTCTGGTGATTTTCCCTCACACGCTCACTATCATCAGCACCTTCCCATTTCCATCTCCACAATTACACAGCCACGGGGCCGTCCGTGTCAACCTTTGACATTTCAAAGTTTGTTGAATAATTCCCCAAAACTTAACTTATTATTATTTTTTAAAACAGCACAATTTAATTAGTTTAGACATGGAGAAAACACTTGTGTTAAAAGTACTAAAGCCGATCGTGAAGGGCCTAAATGTTATTTTAATTAGCAGACATTGGCATACCCATAAAACGATTTTGCATGTGTCAACATTCTGACCTTGATTGTGTGGCCTTCGATTATATTTCACTGTGGAACATTTAATGAATGCAGGAAGATTTGTTTCAAAAGACAGGCTGAGTGCACAGAGTTATGAAATGGCTTGTGCTTTCTGGCTTTTGTATGACAAATAATTCCGCACCCCTACATGACCTCCTCATTTCCAGCGAGTTTTTACTGTAATTAACATGCCAATGTTTCACTCAGCATCCGAGTAAAAGGGTCGCTCCATTCCGTGGAAACTCTGAACATGAAAGTCAACCTCAATTACTGCTCAAAAATGCCATTTAGCCTTTTAGTTCGACTCTCAATGCTCTGTTTGGTTAAGCAAACAAAAACAAGACAATGTCCCTATTTTCCAGACAGATAACATAAGCATGACAGTTGTAAATGTGCCATTTAGTTTTATTATCAAAATATGAATTTTCAATTACATTTTTTGAGTGGTGCAATGCATTCTCAGAGTTCTCAGAGTAAGGTAATTATGAAAAAGGTGGTGCAATGTTCTGGGGCATGAAACTAATAAAAACCTAATTTAGTAATTCATTACCGTCTGCTATTCTCATAAATGTGCTGTGCAGTCACAGATTTAAAGTGCGCCTTACAACTTTATTGCAATCAAAAGGAAAAAAAAAAGCCCTCAAAACAATTACTTTTTTACGCTGTGATAAATGTTTCTTTCGAAATGCAAGACATACGAGTGAGAAATCATATTTCAGGGTCATTTAAACCTTCATGCTGCTTTACTCTGCTCATGCAGCTGGGCCGCAGAGATTTGTGGGAGATTCTGCCGTGACGGTCATTTAAGAAGCGAGGGTGCTCATTCCAGTAGGAGTCAATGTCCTAAATAGATAAAGACATGGATTGCCACAGACTGTTATTTCCAGTTGTTTGTGAGGCGTCTGGGATTATCTGGTTTACATAAACACCACTTAAAATGTGATCTAACCTTCATAAAGAGTCTGTTAGATAGATGTAGTAAAACTTCAATGAAATTTTGCCATAGAATTCATGCATCTCTGTTCAAATAAGCAGCCTATTAAGGATAAGTAAGTGATCAGACAAACATTTTTTTTGTCTGGTGGACGAAACAAGCGACCCCATAACACCAAAATATCACTGACGGTGAGCTCTTAAGCAAACAACCACCAAGCAACTTGCACTGTAAAAAAGTTGCTGATTTAATTTTGTAAGTACAATCAACTTGGATGTTTAAGTCATTTCAACTCAATTAAAACTGGCTTAAAAGACGAGTTGAATCTTGTATAACTTTGAATTCTTTAACTTATTTTGAGTAGTTTATCAAGTGACGAGAATACTTTTTGTGCGAAAAAACAAACAAAAATAATGACTTTATTCGACTATTCCTTTTCTTCCTTGAGACGAGAGTTCAAGAGATTTCCACGCCGCATGCGCAAGAATTGCGATCTCCTTCAACTACTTCAGTTCAGTTCTCGCGCATGCGTCGTTTTGATGACATTATTAAAGACCAGATAACGTTAACCTAACATTACTGGAAGAAGAGTAGAATAGTGAGAGTGCCTTGCCTGAACATTAGCCAAAGTTATGAGAACGTTCCTTATTAGCTGGGAGCATATAATTCATAATGATCAGAGTACAAAATTCTTTCAATGCAGAGCAGCATGAAAGCATTGATGCAGAACACATCATGCAGAATGATGTGCTTTAAAGACATCACATCACATCTCTAAGTCTCAGGCGAACCTCGCAACATAATAAAAAAAAAGTTCAGAGCACAGAGAGAAGAGATATTGTGTGTGTGCAACACCTAGTATATTTGGACTATTCAGTAGTGTAGGATTTTAAATGCTGTTTGTGTAAAAGGTGTGTATTATTCAGTCCGCTTCTCCAGTCCTCCAATCCTACAGACATCCGGTAGGAAGTGAATAGTGAACCATTCATAATCGCCAATAAACTGCAGCAAAATACATAGACATACACACACAATAACAACACTGTTTGAATACTGAATGAAGAAAGACATGATGCTTCAGCAGATGGAAGAGTTTCTGTGAATTTGAAAACCTTTATAAACCAAGGGCCCACTTTATATTAAGTGGCTTTTTATATTAAGTACTATGGACTTACTGTACATCTAAAAATAATTACAATGTATTTATTGTGTATGTTGTATTGTAAATCACTTTTGCTGCTATTGAGGTGTGATACGGGTAAGGTTAGGGACAATTACAAATGTAATTACATGCAGGTATATTTTTTTAAATATAAGTACAATGTAAAAACATGTATATACACAATAAGCCCATTGTATCAAATTATTCATTTCAATGTTAGTACAGTACATAGCAGTTAAAGCCACTTAATATAAAGTATGACCCAAAATGAACATACTCTCTGGTCCTCAAATAATGCTTTTGAATGTCTTCTGAAGACCTGGAACATAGTACAAAAACAATTATTTTTTTTTGTAATAATTTTTGATGATAATGGTTTTCTGTAAAAAAGCAAAAATTAGCTCAAAAGGAAATACGAATAATTAATCATAACTAGTTATAATTAATTATACATATTTGGATCAGCTGCAAGAATTAAGTTGATGTAGCAGAATTAACACTTGTTAATTGTTTATTAATGAAATATTAATTAGTATTCATTAAATTGGTCTAGGAAATAACTGTATTACTGTTCAATTCTACTCATAGTACGTTTCTTAGTTCTAAAGGGGGTAGGGAATAGTTAACGAGACTAATGAGACTAAGTTTTATACTTGCATGTCTCGTCCATTTGAATAAAACTGTCATGATACAATTTCTTTCCATCTTTGTTGAGGTTGTCTTGATGAGAGAGAACCAGTTTGAGTCACAGGATCTTTGATGAATAAAAAGACAAGGCTGGAGCCTGGCACACACTTAGGGGTCCTTAGAAGACTTCTAGCGCATCTTCAATTTCACAGAATCAGCAATGGAGAAGAAGGGGAAGGGGCTTGATCTTATGAAGACAGTGATCTTTTAAAGCATGAGGATGTCACACCCTCGGGATTCGAGTGAGAAAATAAGGAGTTGTTCCTTTATAGGGAAACTTTATGATCCTTTGTCTTCTAGCAGGGTGTTTTGCATATGAAATTGGATTGGGTGTTTAGAGAAGAGAGTTTGATCAATATGTAACCGAGTTAGCAGGATGTAATGTAAATGAAGGAAATTAAATTAGCAGTTCATAACTAACATGCTTTGATCTTGGTTAACTACAGTGTGCCATTCTGAATTATTCCTTTTGAATGTTTGAATTCATACATATGCAAAAACAATGTAAAAGAACATATGATTACAAAGATTGATCCCATTGACTTCCATTGTATTTTTTTTCCCCCTTAGGGCCTACTATGGAAGTCAACTGGTCCCATTAGCTGTTTGATTACCATATTCTACCATATCTTTTTTTCTTTTTGCTGTTACTTTTTAATCATTTTTAGTTGCTAAATGATCAAATGAGTGTGAAACACACTTGGTTTCACTATCTTTGTGGTGACTCTCCGTAGACATAATGATTTTTACACTGAACAATTCTATCCCATTACACCAAACCTACATCTACATTGATCTCAATGTAGTTTCTCATCACACACACACACACACACACACACACAAGCACACACACACACACACACACACACAAAATCTATGAGCCCTAAATTAACGATCTAAAACGCAAGTGTAGCGCAGGCGCAAAGCGCAAGTAACTTTGTGGGTGGATCTCGGTGCTGTTGCTATGTAACCGGCGAGATAAATGACTCTTGCACTCAATCAAATCTAAAAGGGGGTCTGAAGTAGCTTCATTATTCATAGGTGTGGTTTGGGCGTAACGGGAAACAAACCAATAAGAGCGTCATATCAAATTCCCTTTAAGGGCATGATGAACGAGGTGCGCTTGTTCTATGGCGCAATTCTATTATAATGGCGCAGGGGTACTTCAGAAACGATTCACAGTCGAGGAGATAGATGTCCTCTTCAGGGCCGTAAAAGAAAGAGGAGTGACATTGGGGATGGGACAAACCCACCCAAATTAGTTTCTGTTAAACATGCATATAATAATTTGGGTAAATGTGTGAGCTTTATGCCTATTTTTCCCATCGTAATGGACACAACAATGATTTCCCTCATATGTTTCCTCATAATAATTTTTTTTTTCCTGGTCAGTGCAGTTGTTTTTTGGAACTGCAAATAGCACCATGGATTTTTTTGCGCCGGAACACGCCTCCTTTTTTTGTGCTGAACTGCCCAGAGAGCACAAGTTCATTCCCTAGTTTGCCAGCGTGCATCTGTGGAGGGAAAAGTCCGCTTTGCACAGGTGCAAAATACGGATGATACATATGTCGGTGTACAAAGTCAATTGCGCTGGGTGCAAGATAGGGTCCCATATATACAGTGCTTATATAATAAAATGCATATATAATATACATTTCCTCTAAACCTGTTGCTATTTACAATATGAATCAATAAATGAAAAAAAATAAAAAATAAAAAAATATTCCTATCCTCTCTGCAAATGGTGTTTGAGCTGATTGCATTGGCGTGCAACATTTGTGGTGAGATGGTATCAGTGCATCAGAGAATTCAGTTACTCATCTGTCTCAGCTGGTATGCAAAGATTAATCCGCAGCCATGTGTCCTGACAGGGGTCTGCTCCCTCAGAATCTCTAGCATCAATCAGTCAATATCTCTCATCAGCAGATGTGTACACACACACAAACACACACAATTAAGAATCACATTGCAGCTGACCGAGGATCAGATCTATCCTAGAGACATAGAGCAAAAACAAAATACAATACATATAATTCACAGCAAAACAATACACTTATAGTTTGTAAAATACACAATGGTGTCTATGGAAGCAGCAATAACAACCCATTCAAATATATTTGACGACAGTTTTTATTCATATCAGAGACACAGTGTAAATAACTAAAAAGTCAACTCTATTTTTCTCCCAGTTCACCGGCCACTTACTTTAATGTATTTCGGGAGAAACTGATATAATATATCCATAATAAATAATAAATCCAACCAACAGGAATCTCTGAACTGTGCCCCAAACACACCCATCCAATCCTATTTCACAAAAATGGTCGCCAAGACCAGAAGTAGGGTTTACTCTTTTCCAGTGAAAGCATGAAAGCGCTATGAGTTGCAGCCGAAGGTCAAAACAATAGAGACTATTGCGTACCTTTTCAACCTATTGAAGAAACGAAGAAACGACCCTATTTAGGGTTTGGAACGAAGTTAAATCCCACCAGACACAGATGGCAAAAAGACCTGTGTGGAGGAAGCAGATGTTGAAATGGCTGGATTACATTTTAAAATGTTCAAACATTGGGTGTTAACTTATGAAAATATATGAAAATATAAGAAAACATGCATAGGCACACACACACACATCATATTATCATATATTCAAATATTCACTTATATCGTAGGCTATTGATGCGATTTTGTATAGGCTAATCATGTATTCTTTTTGTACAGAAATGGACCATGGTGAAAATATTTACACAGGTTTTCAACCCTATTTGAATATAAATCCCATTTGAATATAAAAAAAAAAGTCTAGTGCAAACATTACTCCCGCTCGTCATCATCAGCTGCCAGTCACTGTTGCTAGGCGACAAGAACAATCCTCCGCAGGCTAGACTGGTCCGAGCGCTTCAGATGCGCACTTTGAAATGGGACGCAGCTGTAGTTGGCAACAATTTGTTAATAATGTGACAATAGACCTACATTTTGTTACTTTCATTTTCAAAATAACCAATGGTGGAATGTAAGGAAATACATACTTCGTTAAGTATTCACATACAAATGTGAAGTAGCCTACTTTTCCCCTCAAAGAACAGCAATACTACACATTGTTTTACAGTAAACTACACAAAAGTATATAGTTTAAATGTATCAACCTTGCAAACACTCAGAGACCATTACAAAAATAAACAATGTCCAGAGCCATGAATTCTCTTTTATTTACACATTTAAAGTTGCATAAAATAATGAAATAATGAAAAGTTAAAATAAAGAAAAAAGTTAAAATATGTATAATAAAATTCGTCACCATTGCGTGGCTTCATTTGTCATTTATTTACATGTGTTATCAATGTTGCACATGGATAAATATAACCATTTGGGTGAAGTGGTCATAGCCATGTTTTATCATGAATAAAGCACAATTGACCAATCAAAATCATCAAAATCAAGGATTGGAACTAACCGTTATACTGCATGCATGTATATATATTTATTTATATATATATATATATATATATATATATATATATATGTTAAAAAAATGACACATCTGGATATGAATACAAATACTTGAGATAAATCATATTTCTTACTCAAATTTGATTAAAACCTTTGTAGACATAACTTGCATGACAGCACTGCTATATATATATATATATATATATATATATATATATATATAGGCTACACAAGTGAGATAGACTAGTGCAAATATTACAAATAGGTCATTGTCTTACACTGGTCAATTCCAGACAGCAGTTGAATAAATTGAGCTGTCTCCTCCTTGTTCCCTGAAACAATTGTTAAACTAATATTGAGTTTTGCCTCAAACCACATGGCAAATGAAGCCTCACAATGGTGATGAATGAGTGTACATGAATAAGAAAGAAAAACTTGTGGCTTTTAACTCTGGTTTCTAGCTATTTGAGTAAATGAAAACATAATACTTACATTTAAATGTAAATTTTCCATCCACCACAAACTCTTGGCCGCCCTTTAAAAAAATATATAAATGCTTTTGTCACAGCACAATGACTTATGGGGTGGGATAGGCGGCTTAGGATCCATTTATGTATCCTCTCTTCCAATGGGAAACGAAGGGTGCATTTGGCATTGCTTTTGAATTGGGAAGTCCTTCGTCGCGCCGATGTGACGCAATCAGATACGGCCAAATACAGCCAACAATGCCACAAATTATTAAAACACCTGGCTTATAGTGTTAAACATAAAATTGAGTTAATGCCTAAATAATATATTTTAATAAAAAAAGAAAATATATAGGCTACCTATATAATTTACCCTATTAATAACAATTCATTTTAATTTTATCATTCATCTATGTAATATTTTCTCAATATATTTAATTATATTTAATATGTTTTATTCAAGTAATGATTAATAAAAAAAAGTAGGAAAAAAGGCTTTTAAGTAATTTCTGGTTTGCACTTTCACGCACGCTCAGTCCTCTACGCATTGGATTCTGGGAAATAGTGCTTCAGCAAGTGTACATCGGATGTACACTCAAAATCCGAGAGGATTGTGGGTAAAAGTAGTGAACGCATGTAATGATGTCGTTCACTCAGAATTCGGACAGCACTACAAAATGGCTGACACCCTATAGTCCACTATATAGTGGATAGGGAGCGATTTCAGACATAGCTTATAACGGCCATTGGAGCCTTCTGCTGGTAGGGAATCGTAAGACGGCCGCTCAAACACTTCCGGTGACTTCACTGCCTGGTGGCAGTTTAGAACGTCATGAGATATCCAGTCATTATATAGATCAGTGCATATACAGCCCATTCTCACCCCCAAGGCGTCACTTAACTAACTTAACATTTGGACATGCTTCAATATCTGACGCTTTAGTCGCCCTTTAGCGTCAGTTAGATGACGCCCTAGGATCGCGTGTACCCTACCCCCACCCCACACCTAAACCTAACCGCGTCCTCTAACTGACGCTTTCCTTTAGGGGCGCCTAAAACGTCAAATATTGAAGCATGGTCAAAGGTGACGCCTTGGGGTGAGAATGCGTTGGCATATAGCACTATATTGGCTGTGGTGCATCATGTGTCAAGCATGACACGTCACCATGGAAACATACCGGCGTGACATCACAATGTTTAGCCGATGCGTTACATATATATATATATATATATATATATATATATATATATATATATATATATACAGTATATATATGTAGACACAATGATTGTCATACAGGGGTCCCCACAAGGATCGTAATACAATTGACCATGTGGGGAAAACCAGGTACACACACACACACACGCACACACACACACGGCTGGTCTCTGAGAGGAAGTGTGGGCTTATCACCGCATTTGCTGTTAGTACAGAGAACACAGAAGTTTGTTTTGCCTTGTTTCTCATTTTCACTTGTCACTACAGATGTGACCACACACTTTGACATCTTTTCTCAGGGAAACAACATATAAAAAAATAAAAAAACACTGATTTTGCATACTTTGCTCTTTTGCTGGCTCTGTGCTGTTTTTTTTTTTTTTTCCCTCTAAGAAATTGTTTCAAAAAGGCACAGGATCTGTCGGGCGTTGATTACTGCAAACTTAATGACGTTAATGAGACAAACTACAAAAATGAAGAATATAGCACAAAATTAATATCTTTTCAGGAAAGTAGATACATGAGCAGTATGTTTTCTTATCTGTCGTAGTTTCCAATATCTTACACTTTCCAGGTTTACCAAAGCAAAAGAAACAAATACAGAAACAGTCATTTGTAAAAATCAAGCACAGTGTCCCAACAAGCTTTCCGTGTGTTAGCATGATTACTATTTATCTCACTGGAAAATTGGAATTATTGACAGATCCTGATGAGATGTTAACATTATAGTGTGATGGGAATCAGGCTCTTTACAGTGCTTGTTTCAAGTAGAATGCATTTCTGGAGAAAGAATTACGGGATCGATACCAAGCAGCCTCATTCATAAAACCAACGCCATGGAGTGCTATACAGACGGCTGTCCACTGTCTCTCTGATCCATCTGCCAATGCAATTAGTAATGCACAAAGCAAGTAGAGGTCTGCTACAATCAATAGCATACTTCCTTTTGTGAAATGCTCCAAGCCACCGCACTCAGGGAAGACTGTGCAAACACAGTCCTGACATTGAAAAAGAAAATGGCCTGCAAGAAATGCTACTAAAAAGTATGCTGTGTTCAGCACTTCACGGTCGTGAAATGAATGGCTGAGTGGACCAAACCTTTATGTATTAGAAACGTCTTCACAGCCATAATGGACTAAAACATCCTGAAACATAACAAGCAGTAGTTCTATGATGTAAAACATATACTCTGACAATTCTGAAAAAAATATTCCCCCTCCAGTTGCTACAATATATCTTTATCTGATCTGTCTATCTGTCTGTCTGTCTTGTGTATTTGTCTATCCAAACATCCATCTGTCTATCTATCCAGTTATCTAAACCGTCTGTCTATCCATAATCCATCTACCTGTTTTTCTATACTACAGTGTGTCTGTCTATCTATACCATATAGGCAGAGAGTGAACCAACTCCAGGGTAAGGCTTTATGCACTTCTTCATTAAAAACACATTTAAATAAAATGTCATGAAAAAGTTACACGTCGCCTAGCAACAACCTACACATCCCAACATAAACTGATATGCTATTAAAGCGGCTACATTTGTACATGAACCACTGTAATTTATATAGAAAAGCAAACATACTATGTGTTGTTCAGCATGGCTGCCAATATGAATAGTAATAAATAAGCAATGCCTTACCTAATCAAAGACTTTAGACACCTAATGCAGGAAAACAAAACATTTCGAATTCTGAATGGATTATACATGGCCTATAAAAACGTGCAAAAAGTTATCCCTCATCCCAATCTTACAAATATTCGGTTTAATCAATAATAATCAATCTCTTATTAAGCCTGTTTGATGTTAACTTATAAGGAGACAAAAACTGGCGTTTTTTGGGGTTAGTGGATTTGAACGTATCTGATTGACCATTGCATTCGAGAAATCAACAGATGTGTTCGTGATTGGCTACATTACTCAACACCGCAAAACATGTTGTGAATAGAAACCTTTGACACCACCAAGAGCACAAACACCAAATCTTTTTCGCAAAATCAGTGGTTTGAGTGAGAAAAGTCCATGTTAGTCTCAAATTTGTGGCCAGGGAAAGGCTAAGTCTAGTGTCAACAGCCTTACACACACACTCCACCTATACAATCTGTTTGTCTACCTATGTATACTGTCTGTCTGTCCATCCACCCACTCACTCGTTGGCAAGATAACTTACAAAAAGTCTTCAGTTCAACAAAGTTCAACAGAACTCTTGTAAAAAAAAACAAAAAAACAAGATGAATCATTTGAAGTGGGGCAAAAATAGCTGCATAAAAAGTATGGAAACATAAAAAGCACATTTTTGAGGAAAGATTGAAATGTGGTTGTGTGGCGTGTGTGTGTGAGGGCCAGATGAATATTTCAAGTGCAAATGCTTTAGTTATGCTGCTGTTCAGCGAGTGCTAGAGAGTTCAAACATGCAGAGTGCTGGTCTAGTGGGGACTGGCCCGGGAGCAGCGAGCAGCTCGGAGCACTTTGGCTGTGGTGTGGTGTGGCGGTGCTGGGTGATCAAGAGGAAAGGAGTGGCTCGGGTCCAGCTGAGATAATGGAATTGGTGTGTTTTCCCAGGGCAGTGCTCCCAGCTGGAGTTAATTCTGTTAATAGCAGTCGACTCTAGCATCTCCCTTTGGTCCCCTCTCTCTGGCGGGGGTTGCATGCGACGGGGACTGGAAAGCACGGCGTAAACGGCTAGCCGCGGATGTATAATGAATGAAGCAAGGCTGAAGGCTACAGCTTATAATTGCTCAGTGTGCCGCTTATGTGTCATCACAAAAGAATCGCACCCGCGCACTTCACACTGAATGGTCGGCATTTGAAAGCAAATCACAGGGACACGATGACCAACATCACCTTGCACAGCAACCTGTCGCTTTATAATCAGCCACCATTTATTCGCTTCACTTGCCCTGGTTTCATTGTAAGTGAAATATAATTTAAGGACATTTGCTTTAATAAGTGGGTTCAGCCAAAAAAATAAATAAATAAAAATGACTAGCGAGCCATTTTTAGCTGACAAATTTCAGAATTGCTTGATAAAGATGGTTGTTCAGAAGCGCTTTACTTGCAAGTCTCACTAAAGTATATGTAAATTTAATCCCAAGAAATTTTAGAATTGTAGCACCAAAAAAAAAAGGTTCAAGAAAGTAGTTCCGAGGCTGTTGTAGAGTAACACAGTCTCATCCCAAGAAGTCATATAACTATATGACGTCTTTTGACCATACGTCAATATCCGCCTTTTTAGGGCCCCCTTAAACGTCGGTTACATGACGATCCCGGGCCGTCATACAACTGACGCTTTACCTTTAACGTCAGTTAGGTGACGGGGTAGGTTTACGTCTGGGGTAGGGTTAGGATCCGATAACGTCATCTGTTTAAGGGGGCCCTAAAAAGGCGGATATTGACGTATGGTCAAAAGACGTCCCAAAACGTCAGTAGAGTGTTTTTTTTTCTGGACCCATAGTTCTACACTATTTCAACTAATAAACCACTACCACTAGTTTGTCGTATCCACGACCATTTTTAATTCAGTATGCTATAGTTTGATTGCCTCACTTAACTTGAACAGCACTTTTAGACCGGAAACACTATTAGACAGGTAAAGATAAGGATCAGGACACAGGCAGAACTCGATGATCTTGGCTGATTTACACCCTGTCAGCCCTGCAAATGGAGCTGGCAATTCTCAGTCCAGTGCCACTCTTGAGTAGGCAGAGAATAGTTATAAAGAATGATGAGATTAAGCATCATTATGGATATATTCTAGCCAACAGGGATTGAAGCTTGATAGAGACTTGAGTGGAAAATACAATTACATTTGTCACCAGCAATAACGAGATCGTCTCCGTTTTTACAGGCATCCATGTTCGTATTTCCCCGCATTGGAGTAAAATGAATAAACTCATGTATATTTATTATGAAAAATGACAGAAGCCGTGTCCCACAGTGCTGTCGCCCCAGAGGAAGGAAGCTGCACTTTGGAATGATGACACTACACATATTGTGTGACAAGTCATCACCTCCGGGGTGAATCTTCCACTCAGTTTATAAGAACAAAAGAAGATTTTCTTTTTTTTTTCTCAAAGTTTCAATGAATTTTTTTTTTTTTTGTGGCAGAGTGTTGCTGTTATTCAATAACCAACCGTTGGATCTCCTCTGCTCCTGAAGAACTGCTCGTCTCTTGGGAAAACACAGGCTCACTCCGCAACCGCCTCTCTGTGCTGTTTGTCCCCCTGGAAGTCATCGCGGACCGCCCGCCTCGCATTCTTACTGCTCTCTGGGGGATAATTTGCGCCTGCATTATTTCTCGCCACACGCCCATGCTTTACTGTTCAGAAATCAGTTCAATATGGGCACGATTGCTTCAGTAATAACTGCAGATGACCGAAGGGAGTATAATTCCAGCTCCTCACGTGGCATGTGGGGGAGCTCTTGAGCTTTGCAGCAGTTTTGTAACGTCAACCTCGCCGGGAGCGAGTCTCACCGCGCTCATCTCCTCTACCTCCAACCTGTTGCTGGTAATTAAATGATAAATGTCTGCCATAGAAATAGAAATCATAGATTGTTCCTCCCTCCAATGCGTACAAATGGGGATGCCAAGCTGATGGCTGCTACGCTGTAAATATTGACAGGAGATGCCAGCTAGATAGATTAGCATGCGCTCGTGTCTCTGGTCAATCCTATTCTTCTTGAGAGTGGGAAGATGCTATAAATGCAGCTCATTGTTTCCGCAGCTTAGTCCCGCATTTGAATTCTGCATGATTCACTCGTCAGAGGAATCAGCCGTAATCTTCACCCCCAGTTAATTAAAAAGCCACCAAACAGAATGTTCCAGAAAACAGACTGAGGCTTTATACTAGCTGTGTACTGTGGGATCAGTAAGCCGGAGTCTCTTCTCAGTTCAATTGATTTCAAATGTAAACAATCTTTTCCACACAACAGGCATTTTGCTCCATAATCAGATTTGTCCTGTCTTTCATACGATCCTACTGGAAGCGTATGCATTCGCAAATGACATCCATTACTTCTGCAGAAGATCTAATAAGCTCCCTCTTGCTCTCCAGCTTGAACGCTTTACAAGTTTGCAAGGCATATTTTGGATTATTGGCAAAGTTGCCTTAATGCTTTTACTGCATATTTCATCAAAGCAGCAAATCAACGATGATAAACTCCTGCCTGAGTTTATAACCCACATCATTTTCATTCATCAATGCTAACTGTACCAGACTCCATCTAGCTTATTTGTATAAGGAAATTGCGATTGTCTTTTCTGCTCTTTCGTGACATGCATCCGAATGAAAAAAAAGAAAAAAGTAGAGCGGGACATGATTTTGTCCTTTGGGAATTAATTGGATCATTGTTGTTTGCTAATTGCTGCAATTTGATGTGAGTGGCATACAGTAGTTTGAGAGGAGGGATTATTGTCCCGCCATCACACCGATATACACATCATCAGAGAAAATAAGTTAATGATTTTGATTTAAGATTATGTGGGACATTTGAATAAAAAAAGGATAAATCATTTATAGTTCGCAGCACAAAGTAATAATGTTAAACATGGTAATGCACTGTAAAAAAAGTTGCTGTCTTAAAGTTAAGTGCAATCAACTTGTTTTTTTTAAGTCATTTCAACTTAAATGACATTTGGATGAGTTGAATCTTATAACATATTATCGTATAACATTAAAATATGATGATAATTACTTATTTTTTATGAGTTTTTAAAGGTACAATTAAGCTGAATTTTAGATCTTGTCATCAGGCTGATGGATCTTTTATTGATGAGTGAATACATTGATGTTTTTAACATGACTGTGGTGTGAAGCTGGGCACGATTGCTAATGAGAGACAGCGCCACATGCAGCGCAAGTCCCGCGGATATAAAGGAATAAGGACATGTCATTCTGCCGAACTACACGCAAGTGCTGGATTAATACTCACAGGTCAGTTTATTAGACGAATTAAACTTGAGGTAACGCAGCGCTGTTTCAGTTCCTCTAAAAGTTATACTATCACACTAAACGGCATTTGAGTGTGTTGAATGTTGTTGGTTAGGTTGTGTGTTGGCTGTGTGAGACTAAGTACGTTAAGCTCAACATTAGAATAACATACAGATCATATTCTAATATGTATATGGCGACTCCTCAACCCTGCTCACACGCCCCGTTTCCTTGGTTAAAATCACAGTTTTCTCACGATTTACAAATAGTTTGAAACATTTGGGATATTGTAAGTAATCAACTAAACACAATATATAACATTAACCTAGTGGGTTTTGGATATTTTGCTGCAAAAATCCTACGTATTGTACCTTTAATTTATGATGATGTTGTCATTACTAATTTTATCATTTTCTTACAGTGTGGTAAATGGTAAAAAAAAATATCTCTACCAAAACTAACAAAAACATTTCTCAAAAAAATCCATTCAGTTTAACGACTGAGTTGATTTTGGCTTGTGTGCAGGAGCGAAAATAAAGGTGAAGATCGAGTCCCTCATTCAGTCCGTTCTTTTACCGCATAAGCTTTAGAGCCATTGCCATGAGCGTTTCCGCAAGGCTAAATGCGACTCTCGGGTCTGTCTCCGCATCATCCGTAAAGGTCCAGGGCTGCAGGAGCTCATTGGATTGGCAGACTGTAATAGAGCAAACAGGATACATTAAACGGTACTGCCGGTGACAACCCACAGCAAGAGTCTTTCGACCACTGCAGTCATTACTCTTTAAAACTGCTGACCAAAGCCATCACAGCACCAGGGATGTCAGACAACACACAACTCCTACCTGCCAGGAACAGACAGGCAGCAGGAGACAGAAAGATAAAAAGAAAGAGAAATCAAATGAGGTGTGTAACAGGAACCATGGCATATAGGAGCTCGATCGTGATTCCAGTTCAAGGAGAGAAGATGAAGGGGAATGAATGAGATTAACAAGAGCGATGCATGAAATTGCAATTTTATGGGTCCAGGTTCTCTGTTTTTATGAACACAACCATGACGGATTCAGGTTAATTTCACAGAACTTAGTTAACAGAGTGCCCATTTGCCCTTGGGGGGCAGTTAATTCACCTTTTGGGACACTAATAAATAATAAAAAAAACTTTATTTTTTCACCCCATTAACATTTAATGTGAATTATAGCCATAATGCACATTAATGCTTTAAGAATGGCTGCTTGGAGTGCCATCAAATGAATTGCTTTGTATTTTTAATACCTGTCGTAATTCATTTAGCAATTGCACCCCACAAAGGTGCAACTTTTATTTAAAATATCTCAAAAAATGCAAATACACATTTTGTGTGTGTGTGTTCATTTGTGATGCATTCATGTGTATTTATTTGATAAAAACAGCTGATTCTTACTGGATGCAGGAAGTCCATTAAAGCCCCATGCGTCTATCACACCCCTCTCTTATGTCATCCTGGGGACAGATTCAGAAAAGCATCCATAATTAATGAATATTCATAAAAGTCATTAAATATGAATGCAGACAATTGCTTTCAAAAGTGGCTCCTATGACCCAAATTTAAACCTTAGCATTATTTCGGATATGCTGTCGGATAATAAATATCTTTTTTTTTTTTTTTTTAAAGACAAAGTTTTCACAAGACATCAGAAAATATAAACTGAGGCCAAGTGCTAATGATGAAGCTTTATCCTGCTTGTTTATAAACTGCATAAAGATTTATTATGTACACGCTGCTCATCATGCGGCGTCAGTATCTCCACAGTATTAGTGCAGCTCACATTCATTAGGCAGCTATCCCAAAAATGATGAACGCTATTTGACACAAACAGCTCATTAATTTGACCCTGTCAAACATAAGTTTAGCATAAAGTCTCTAGGAGACCATTTTGAAATGCTTATTTGCACTGCATATATTAATAGGTCCCACACAACACATTGCAACAGCCATCCTGCACCCTTATCTAGAAAAAGGTATACTACTGTCGAAACACCTTTGTTAAGTGAGTTGTTTTGTGTGTATGTGTGTGGGTTGATGTTTATTTTTGTGATCTGGCAGATCGGCAGTTGACTGATGCACAAGCAAAGGAAAATGTCTATCATTTGCAGCACTTGAGTTCCAATATGTTGAGTAACATTCTGACTTTCTCCATTCTGTGTGCACAGAGAAAACATACTGTAATTGTTTACTTCACCTCTACGGAAGTGACCTGAATTGGATTAAAGTACACGAACACTTAAAGGTGCAGTAGTTTAGTGCTAATTTAAAAAACAAAAAAAACATGTACGCTTTATTTTGTGCTTTTGTGAAGAGTGAATGACTCCCATGAAAAGAAAAATGTACTCATAATAGTTCTCTGTAAAAAAAGTGTTTTAATTATGTATGGTGTATTTTATGTATTTTAGTAAATGTCGGGGAGAATGTTCCCACTCATTGGCTGGCACAGTAGCATAGCTTTGTTCTGTGATGTGAAGAGGAAAAATTAGACTGTGAAACAGTTATCATGCTTAACCAAAAGAGACAATGGGAGAATTATTGTAAACATCATTACAGCAAACACAAATGCAGAAAGATTTGAGGATGGAGCAAATCTTGAGTATAGCGATTTCTAAGTTGCTTTTTTGTTGTTGGACAAGTAAGAATAATTGTGTGGACTGCTCTCTAGGCAGCCATGCTGAACCACATCAAACATGATGGCAGTACAACATCCAAGTGTATCAGTACTCAAAATACACACAGAACAGTGATGCTAATGCTAGCTAAAGAACTACTGAATGCATCTTTAATATGTACTGTAAGAAACACAAACTGTTACCGACATTATGGCTTGAACATCAACTCAATGTATAAACAACTCTGAATGGATGATATTCCAGGCAGATACTGATGATCATTCAGTGACTATTGATTTCCTACTATGGTAGATTGTTTCCGCCACAGAATAAAACGTTTTAAAAGATAATTGCGACTTTTTATCTCACAATTGCGAGATAACATCTTACAATTCTGACTTTATTCCTCAGAACTGCGAGATATAAAGTAAAAATTGTGTATAAAGTCACAATTGTTTTTTATAAAGATATAAACATGCAATTGTGAGAAAAAAGTCAGATTGTTGAGTATAGATGCTTGTTTCTGCTACAAAATTAAAAAAAAATGTAATTAAGACTTTTTATCTCACAATTCCAACTTTATAACATGCAACTGCGACTTTATACCACGCATTTCTGACTTTATAACACACAATTGTAACTTTATATCACACAATTCTGATTTTATAACTTGCAATTGCGACTTAATATTGAGATTATGTGAGAAAAAAAGTCATAATTGTAAGATAACAAGTCTTAATTACCTTTTTTAATTCTGTAGCAGAAACAAGCTTCTATACTTTTCACTCCTATACAACAACATAGTTTCTCTTTAAATTTCTGCTAAATTTAAGTTGTTAGTCACTACACATAATATTTCCTTAAGTGAGCTGTTAACTGCTAATGTGAAGTGATCATTGAGTAATTTAAGTATTTTTGAATTTGAAAATGGTGGTGGGTGATGATGGTGCAGTGGATAAGACACATGCCTTTGGTGTGAGAAACCTGGTTTTGAATCTGCTGTGAGACACCAATGTGTCCCCGAGCAAGACACTTAACCCCTATTGCTCCGGAGGTGTGCGACCTCTGACACATTTACCAATTGTAAGTCCCTTTGGATAAAAGCGTCAGCTAAATGAATAAATGCAAATGTAAAAACCAAGTCATCATGACGTTTAAATTCAGCATTTAGACCATTTTTTGATGGAACTGAATAAATGGTAATAAAAGAAGAGAGCTAATGTGCATGTCAAGAACTTTTGTGAAGAACAACTTAAATTTAAGTCTGTATGGACAAATGTTGTGGTGTTTGTTTTGTCAACCCTCATTCAGTTTCATTATATGTCGAAAGAGTGGCCTGGATATTCTTTAAAATTTCACTTTTTGTGTTCCACTGAAGAAATAAAGGCTAAGCAGGTTTGCGGGAACAACTGAATACAGTTTCATTTTTGGGTGAACAACTGCTACAGGTTCACTGGCCAAAAACGCATTTGTTCCTGAGAAATTGTGAATAGTCCAGGATTGACCGTCATTGAAAAGAAGTTCAGAAGTCAAGTTTTATTTGCTTTTCCCAATATATTTTGTTTCACACTCCTTCTCTGAAAATAGGACCTTAAAAATTCCAGAGTGAGCATTACTAGGGCAACTGTGGCAAAAAAGAAAAGAAAAAAAAGGTACTATCTCAAGTTCTCTGGCAGGGACAGGTCTTTTCTTTTTTCATCTACTAAAGGAACATTGAATTTGTGGTCCCATCTTCCAGTCAAGAGCATTTTTTGTGAGCAGAGACGTGTCCTGTGACAAACTGTCTTATGTGCAAGCACTGGCTGCCCATAAGTTTGCCATCACTCTCGTTCCATCTGTGCCTCGGTGCACACTGGGAAATATTTCATGAGCCCTAAGTGACTGAAATAGTGTGTAAGCATTTTTATCTGCTGGCCATTTTAATTAAATAAGGTTGGGAGAGTTTGGAGTTTTAAAGAGGGCCTTTTAGCGCTGCGCAGACATTTATAACGTACGTCTTCATGTCCATTTAGGTCTTATCAGCTCTGACCCATTATCGCTCTGTCACTGTAGTCTTAAATAAAGGATCTTTAAATATGTTATCAGCGCTGACCCAGACTTGATCATGGACAGGAGACAATTTACAAACGGTATTTCTGCTTTCCCTCAGAGGCACAAAACCAAACATGTATATACAGTAAACACGCACATACACAAACTCAGCTCAGCTAGGTGATGGACCTCTCGGCGTCCATCTTGTGATCAATCTTGAGTCAGCTCAGCTGTCCCACTTTCCACTGGAGACTTGTGCTAGCAGGACTCATCGATTTCCTTCCCAAAAAGAGACACATTTTGTGCTTATTCTACTGCATATTAACAATAACTTCTTGATTTGCTCCCAAAGAGCGAGGTTGTGCCAGCATAAAGGGATGATGATGTGTACTAAAAAGATGAGCCATTCCTGTTTCACACTTGCTGTTATCAGGATAGTCATTTACAAAGGATAGTCTGGCGGTTGAAAGGCCCCACATATGCGGTTCTTTGAGGGCCCTGGAGAGGCTTCTCTTCTGCACTGGAAACTGTCAGCTCCGTCTTTTTGGCACTTTAATTACCAGAAACTCATGACCCACAAGCATGAATCATGTACAGGAACAGGTGTGAATGTTAGCACGATGAGAAGAGAGTGACATTTGCACTTGCAGAGTCTTGTATTTCTTTAATAAGGGAATGACGGAAGCTCTTTGTTTTTGCAGATTCATTAGAGAAGCTCTGTATTTTACCCAATCAAGAGAACTGTGTGATGGTTGAGGATTCTCAGCACAGGAAACTTTTAAGGCACATGAATTATTCAGAAGTACAGTGGCCCTTTAAAGTATCTAGATGCTTGAGCCGCACTTAAAAAAGCATGAATGTTATTGCATTATATAACAAAATATCAAACCACGAGGTATTCGTTTTAAAGAAAGATAGGACAAGAACATCTTACAAGCAAAGCATTTAATTGTATTTGATTGGTAGTTTTAAATAACAAGACAGTGAAAAAAGAAAGATAATTGTGAGAAATAGTTGCTGTGAGATATAGCATTCCGGTGGTGTTCTGTCGATTTTTGCTGCCTAGCGCGAATTGATCACAGAATGACGATTAAAGTCGTATGAAATACAATTATAATACAATTCTAAGTTATGAGTAGCTACTGTATACTGTAGACTACTGTTTTTATTTTTAAAAAGGTGTGAAAAGTAAAAATGATCATAAAATATTCATCTTTGACTCGTCAAAGTACACATTTGGAAAATTATACATTATAACAGGAAAATGTACCTTTTGTAAAAAAAAACAAAAACTGAGTCTGCACATGCGCATAACTGGTAAGTAGCAAATCTCGATGGGTAGCATGAATCGTCAGAACCAACGCAGTCTCATCCCAAAAAGTCATATAACTGACGTTTTGGGACGTCTTTTGACCATACGTCAATATTCGCCTTTTTAGGGCCCCCTTAAACGTCAGTAGATGAGGTTATGGGATCCTAACTCTACCCCAGACCTAAACCTAACCCTAAACCTAACCCGTCACCCAACTGACGTTAAAGGTAAAGCGTCAGTTGTATGACGGCCCGGGATCGCCATCTACCGACGTTTAAGGGGGCCCTAAAAAGGCAGATATTGACGGATGGTCAAAATACGTCCCAAGACGTCAGTTATATGACTTTTTGGGATGAGAATGAGTTGTCAGAACACCAGTTTCACAGACAAGGCTTTAGTCTCGCAGAATAAAATGCATGTTTAACTGAAAGCAACTTCCACGAACACATCTTAAAATATGTCAATGCCATTGTTTTGTCTCAAGATGCACACCAGGAATGTGAATGTTTTTTTTTTTTTTTCTAAGGCACCTTTATAAAAGGTATTAATTGTCTAGGCCTAAGCCTAATCCTGGCTACATCCCTACCAGAAGCCTATGATCGGTCAATGAGCTGAGCAGTGGTACCATAACAGAGAGCCTCAAAATCACTCTCAAGAACATTCTCATTCACGGTACCATGCTGGTGGAACGATCAAAATCCTGGATTCAAGAAATCCTTGAATCCAGGTGAATCATCCAGGTGAGTCCTTCCCTCCCATCCTAAGGGGGTGGAGCTAAGATGCGAAGAAAGGGAGTAGGGAAAGGAAATTAGAGTAAACAAATAAGAAATGAGAAGCACACTAGTGTGTTTAATATATTTTTGGTTCATCATGACAGGTTCTGTCACGTCTGTGATGCTGACCAATAGGAGCATAGAAGCTCCTATGTACAAGGCTGGTGGAACAATGCAATAGAGGAACTCCTACCTATATGATGTTTCCTCAAGGGACCATCACAACAGTGTGATAAAGAATGATTGAGCAAATTGAGAAAGAATGAGCAAGGACTTCAGCAACATGGTGAGTACTGGAATTAGCATTAGGCTAGCATACAACTGTTTGTTTATGCTCTTGTGAAGTCAGTCGCTAGTTCCACCTTCTTGATGACATCATGCACGTTGTTTAAGGCGGCTAGCGATGATTGGACGGGAAGAAACATGTAGTATGATATGTTATTTGTCAGCCCGTTCTCATCCTTTAACGTCATATAGAACGCTATATGCAAAAACAGCGCTATACTACGCACATGGCACCCTTTATCGTTAATATAACACGCGAACCCAAGACGTTATAAATCCTTTAGCGTGAATATGACACGCACACCCTACCCACACCTAAACTTAGCCCTCACAGCATGTGTTATATTAACGATAACGGGTGCCATGTGCGTAGTATAGCGCCGTTTTGTCATATAGCGTTCTATATGACGTTAAAGGATGAGAATGCGTTGTATTTGTCCACGACACAACGAGGAGTCAAAATCACATAATCGTAACAGACAAAATATTGTGTAGTTTGAAACTGGCATATGACAAAACAAGAGGTTATTTTAAGAACTGCTCACTGAAAGGTTCTTTGGAAACAGAAAATTGTTATTCTATGGAGTTGCTGCAAAAAAACAAAACAAAAAAAAACTTTTTTAAAAATGAAATAGAAATAAGGCAGCGATTGCTAGATACAATTATATTAATGTGAAATGTAAAGTTCCACACTGATTCACAATTGTTAAAGATAAAGACAAATGAAGAGTTCAGATGCAAAAGCCTCTAAATACCATTTGAAATTTTCTTCTTTAATGATGACTTTTATCAAACTTGTATATTTAAGTTCAGTAATTTCACTTAAATAACAATTAATAGGTAATTATCATTGCAATTTAAGTGAAATCACTGAACTTAAATATACAAGCTTGATAAAAATGATCATTCTAGAAGAAAATTTCAAATGGCACTTAGAGGCTTTTGCATCTGAACTCTTCAAATCTATTTAGATTATATTTCTGATTGTCAACTATGTCAGTTAATGTGATCTTGGGACCAGCTGGTGAAAGTAATTACAAAAATGGCCCAAAAATGTTAGTTCTGTAAAATGACTGGCATCGTTTGTGTGCAGATGCCATTTGGTTGGATATTTTGTTAGTTTATGTAATGATATTTGTGCATTTTACAAAAGGCTTTAGTGTCCAAATACAGGCCACTGAATATTCCTGTGAGCTTACGAAGCAAACAAACACTGGCAAACGAATAAATATGCATCCCACTGCTTTCATCTGAAATATTTATATAATCAGGAGAACTATCCAAGAAACTCACCAAATTTATCCAACAATCTATGAAATAATCACAGGAAGGTTCAGTAAACTGGAGCAGTGTTTGTCAAAGCGGTTCCTGGAGGAGCCTCAACACTGCGCTCTCTTATCTAACACACTCATTAGCTGGTTTGAAGTGTCTCAATTACCTAAATAGGGGAGCATCCAAAATATCCAGAAACACTGAACTATAGAAGTGGTAAAAAATAAGCTATAAACTCATGTTAAATGTGTCTTATAATGGGTGAGAAGAATCCTCTCAGTCATGCACATCTGTTACCATGGTGACAGAGGCCTGCTGGGCTCCTCAATACATGCAACATGTGTTTGACACACACTGCCATGACCACAATGAGCACAATTTATATGCAGAGATACTTAAGTAGTTGCAATGAGTGGTTTATGTGAACGTTAATTTGTGTACAGTAAACATGCACAGAATTGGGAAGGTTACTTTAGAAATGTAATAGGACACAGATTAGAAGTGACCCTATTTAAATTGTAATGAGCAGTGTAACTATTTAAATTACTTTCTTAAATTAATGTAACTGATTAGATTTGTTAAATTACAATAGACTTTTTCTAAATTTCTAACAAATGTTTTCAACTGTTAATCATAAGCACTGGAACGCATTTCTGTCAGGACCACTATCGTGAAGTACGATTGAAAATTAGCATACTGTTTGGATTGGCGGTATCAGGGTTCTTAATTAACACCCGCCAACTGCGGGTTAAAATTCCTTTTGGCGGTGTTAATAACAAATTACTAGCCAGTTAGGCCGGTGATACACAAGGCTCTGTTCTTGGTCATTTATGTTGGTTTCAAATCGTTTTTTTAGGAGTTTAACAAATTCTCAGCAATTTTATAGTTTTAAAAAAAAAAGAATAACATTTTCCTAACACCTTATGTGAGAGTAAACATCATTATATTTTTTACTATTAAAAAAAAATATATATATATATATATAAAAAATAATAAATAATATAATATATAAATATATATTATAAAATAATACAAAAATACAGACTTATTATTAGTATTATTATAGTTAAGAAATAATGCAATTATTATTACATAAATTATTATTAAAATTATTAAATAATTTAAACCTTAGCAATTAATAATAATAATAATAATAATAATATAATAATAATAATAATAACAATAATAATAATTTTAATAATAATTAAAACATTAGCAATTCAATAACAGGTATTTTAATATAATAAATAATAATAATAAAAAAAGTTTATATATATATATATATATAATTTTAAGAGTTTCTTTTTTTAAAAGTTTTTTTTTTTTCATTATGACATCAGGTCACTCTTCACTTGCACATGCATATTTATTTGTGAACATTGAAGTTTGTGTGTCCGAATGCGTCTCTGCATACAGAAGTGTGTGTGTGTTGCGGCAGGAGTGGCTTTGACGTGCTCATCCATCAGCACAGCGAGCTGAGGTCTCCGTCAGAGAGGCAGGGATACAGTGGGCCGCAGGGAGGGGAGGTGTCACTCTTAAACAGGATATATGGCCTCTCACTGAGACACAAATTACAGAGTAAATACATTATGGTGCTGCAGGACTTCCCCACTGCAACATCTCTTTACTAGCTGCGGCCCAGTGAATGCACATCCCACATTAGACGGCTCCACACCCCATTCGCAATCACATTAGAACGGCCTGCCAACACCCCATACAGTCACATTATACAGTCTTGGGAACCGTCATGCAATCACCGCCAAAATAAAATGAACTCGCTGGATCTAAATGTTGATCGAGCCACCACACAGCGAACAAATTTAAGCACCGCATTCAGCTCCCAAAGCATACCGGATTCAAGATGGTCTCCAGCTAGAATATATCCCAATGATGGCTTTCAAGGATACTGTGTGATCCATCATAATCCACCAGCCTCTGCACTTTGAGAGAAAATTGCCCTGTCTGCTGTATTTTTTATCCTTTCTTTTTTCCTAATTAAAGGGATTGCTGGATTCAATACAATTCAATCGGCAACATTTGTGCTGATTACCACAAAAACGTATATATATATATATATATAGTCCTACTCTACGGAAGAGGATTAGGGCCAAGCAATAATAAAAAAATAAAACCATCTCGAGATTAAAGTCATTTTAATGAGTTTATTCTCAAAATTGTATTTAATTTTTTTCTTGAAATTTAACAAGTTTTTTCTCGAAACACAATGACTTTATTGTCAATATTTAATGAGTTTATTCTCAAGATTGTATTTCAACTTTTTTTTTCGAAATTTAATGAGTCTTTTTCTCGAAACACGACGACTTTATTCTCGATATTTAATGACTTTATTCTCAGGATCGTATTTCGACATTTTTCTCGAAATTTAACACGTTTTTTTTCTCGAAACACAATGACTTTATTGTCAATATTTAATGAGTTTATTCTCAAGATTGTATTTCGACTTTTTTTCTCGAAATTTAACGAGTTTTTTTCTCGAAACACAACGACTTTATTCTTGATATTTAATGAGTTTATTCTCAAGATTGTATTTCGACTTTTTTTTCTCGAAATTTAATGAGTTTTTCTCGAAACACAACGACTTTATTCTCGATATTTAATGACTTTATTCTCAGGATCATATTTCGGCATTTTTCTCGAAATTTAACGAGTTTTTTTCTCGAAACACAACTACTTTATTCTCGATATTTAATGAGTTTATTTTGCATTATAATGACTTAAATCTCAAGATGGTTTTATTTTTTTATTATTGATTGGCCCTAATCCTCTTCCATACTACTCATCCCTCCTTACTTAAAAAAATAATAATGATAATAATCTAGGTTACAGTGAGGCACTTACAGTGAAGGGGGTCAATATTTTGGTGTGAAAAACATGATTTTAGTGTGAAAAACATGATTTGCTTACCTTACCATTCAAAAGTTTGGTGTCCATAAGTCTTTGATAGGTAAGCAGAAAAGACATGTATCTCCAAGTTGGACAAAAGTGATGTGAACCATTTTGATTGAAAATCAGACACATTATAAGACAGTAGAACAAGATTAAACATGGCGTCTAGCAGTCTACCTTGTACGAGGCCATATTACCGAAAGCTTTCAGTTAAGGAAGAACTCTCTCTTACCTTTATTCCTCAGACGGTGGTGTAATCTCTCTTCATGGTGATGCTCTGTAATGCTCACCAAGACTGCATTTATGTGATCAAAAACAGTAATACAGTGACCATGTCATTACAGTTTAAAATAAGTGTTTTCTACGCAAAATATATTTTCAAATGTAATTTATTCCTGTGATGCAAAGCTGAACTTACCCCAGTCTTCAGTGTCCATTCAGAAATCATTCTAATATGCTGAATTGATGCTCAAGAAACATTTATTATTATTATCAATGTTAAAAAAAAAAAAAAAAAAAAAAAACACTTATGGTGTTTCATGTTTTTGTGAAAACGGTGACTTTTTTTCCCCCTCAGGATTATTTGATGAATGGAAAGTAAATCTTTTGTGACATTATAATTGTCTTTAATGTCACTTTTGATCAGTTGAATGCATCCTTGCGAAATAACTTATTGTTAGTGCTTTTATAAAATTCACTTTTCTGATTTAAAAAAAAAAATACTTCCATTTTAATGGCCAAATAATGCTACAAATTATGCATAAAATGCTTTCAAGAACCTGAAATGTTCCTTTAAACAACAACAACAACAACAAACTCCTGTACGATATCAATTCTGCTGGCCACCAACGTAAATGAACCTGTGTGGCGGTCAGTGCAATCCATTCATCAAAAGCCCACAAGTGCTTCATGTTTTCACCATCTAATAAAGACTGATGTCCAACAAACAGCTCAGGATTTCACAACTATACTACTGTATCATTTGCAGACTGTCAAAACAGAGCGTCTTCCTAAGCAATCAGTAAACAATTCTCCATTTATAAAATATGATTTTTTAACTTGGGGAGCAGTTTGACATGAATTATGCCCCGTTTGTTTGAAGCACAGCTATAATTTTCATAACTACACCCACTGATAATAAAGTGCCACGGGTGGCTGTCTGTCACCTTGCTGGCATTCTGTGACGGATGACATCCTGCTTGGTTTATTCCCAGCTCCCTGCTCTCGTCTCATGCCCTCAGCGAATCACAGCAGCGCCCCGCAAAAGCACAAACATGCTCGACGTGAAATTAAGCTTCTTTTTTTGTGTGTGTGCCTCCGCCGCTGTCAGATAATGCGGCAAGGATGACGGTGACTTGTTTTACGACCTCATTTCTCGTTTTCAAACCTGCAGCTTCACTCGGTATTTTCATTCCTTCCTTTGTGACTTCGGCTATGAGAACAGACAGGGCAGGGTGCGCAGAACGTACGTACGGGCTCTCACTTTCATTTTTATATAGATACCAGAGAGAAACACAGATGACCAATGAGAAAGAAGGGAATAGGTCAAATGTAATCTTTAATTGGAGTACCAAAGGAATTTGTTTAAAGTAGCGTAAAAGATCATCGTATATTTTTTTTGAATTACTGCTGACAGGCCACTGTTTGTGTGCGGTTTTTTCTGAGGCAAGGAGCACAGTCCAGGGTGAGCGGACAATTAGATCCACATAGGCTGATCTGTGCCGAGTTTTTCACCAATTAACTCTGGTGTAAACCACAGGGAGGGGGCGGGATGATCCTAGCCCTTAGCGAATGATGTACAAATGAGTGTGGGGGGGAAGGGGCCAGGAATGAAAGAAGAGTCCACGTCAGCTCCATGTGTGAGGCCTGTCTGTACTGTGTATAGGAAGGAAACGACCTCTTTCCTCTCAATGGTTTCTCCTAGTCAATTACACAATAAATAGTGAGCAAATGGAAACTTCTGCTGACATCTCTCAGATGTGCCGTGTGGGGAAAACAACTCTCAACATCAAAAACTGTGTACAGATTTGCCAAGATACAGAAATCAAAAAGATTTTGACGTGAACTCAAACATCTCTCATTGAAAATTCAATTCAACATGTCATTTGTCTCTCTGTTTTGTTTAAACCTAGCTAAGAATGCCATTAAAGGTGCCATAAAGGTGCAGAAGCATTAACTAATCATTTTCACAAAACTTTCCTGACTCTCAGAATACTTTGTTGTATTGCGTTATATAAAAAGAACAACGCATTCTCATCCCAAGGCGTCATATTCGACACTCTTGCAAAAGGGTAAACATCTCAGTCAAATGAGTCTCGGTTAGACCACTAGGAGGCGCCTTCTGCCCCATATCTGAGTCTCATTTGACGCTAAAGTGTGCCATGTGCGTTGGAGGTTTACGCTTTGGCAAAAGCGTCGTATATGACGCCTTGGGATGAGAACGGGCTCAAAAGAAAGAACAGAGCCTTTGCTTAAAAAAAATCATTTTATTCTGGCATCATGCAGTCTTTTTTATCAACACTTGAATGTAAGTTTCATAAATAAAGCAACATTGCGAACAAAAAGCTGAGAGAAACGTGTTTCTTTAAATACTACAAACTTTTATCGCTCGTTTCTGCTTCTCCTGTGTTTTGATCTGAAGATTATGCACTCTTTCAGAAGATGTGTAATAGCGCCCTCTATGTATAACAATGAAAACACGGAAAGCCGGAATATTCTGTCAACTTTAAACGACAGTTCCTCAAATTCAGTTAACAAATTCGTTGGTTAGCACATCTTCAGGTATTTCTCACATGATGTTGTAGGTCAACTTTGGAACACACTAAAGCAACTTTCACTTGCAATTGATTGACAGATAAACTGTGTTGTTGTTAACGCCCCCCCCTGTAGTCAATAATTGTATCCTTTATTTGATTTTTGATGACCAAAATTACACATTTAAACGGTTTTTTTTTTCCTTGACAAAACATTTCTTCATGTCTCAAAATAGCTTGCTACACCCTAGCCCCATTTAGTATGAAAATGCAAATTAGCCCCGCCTCCACTCACTCACACCTGCTTAGAGATCCACTCGTCGGGGGTGGGCGACCATAGAAACAGAAAATTCTCAGGCCAGCTGCATCATGTGTCCAAATTTCAATCTTAACCGTTCTATTTCATCCGAAACAATCTTAAAACAGGACTTTAAGTGTAAAATACAGAACTTATCCTTTAAAGCAGATTAAAAACAACACAGACATATAAACAATATTAAAAGTTTGATTTTCACCACATGGGGACCTCAAATATTTATATTTATATGCCTCATTATTTTCCACCTTGTGAAAGAATTATAAGCACAGACCTATATTAAAATTATGGCATCTTTGAACATTTTATCTGGTCATAAGATGATTGAGGCTCTGTATTTGCAATATGGAGAGTAATAGACTCCGTTCATAATTCATTTTTAGGTATGAATTTTATGGGTGAAAATAGACGAAGCAGGTTATCTCACAGAAAGCCTTTCATTTATGCAGGCCTATAAAATGATGAATTCATCTCATCCCCAAACCTGAAGCTTAAGTGGGTTTTTTTCCCTCTAGATCACCTCTTTATAAAGCCGCCGGGAGAGGGTTAGCACTGGACCATTTTCTCTCTGCGCGGTAAGGTAGGAGAGTGTTTCGTTCATGATATGAATCTCATTTAAAGCAGCCGGAAACATTGCTTTGCATGAGTGGCCCTATCACACAACTGACGCAAGGAACGCAGCGATTTGTCACCCGCTTCCCATGCTTCTGCAAAAGAGCTGCGAGTAAACGCTCCGTAACCGCCACAAAACAGCCTAAACCACAACAGGCCATTAAAGTTACCTTACCATGAAGAGAGATTACACCACCTTCTGGGGAATAAAGGTGAGAGAGATTTCTACCTTAACTGAAACTTTTCAGTAATATGGCCTCGTACAAGTTAGACTGCTAGACGCCATGTTTACTCTTGTTCTACTGTCTTATGGTGTGTCTGATTTTCAGTCTGTAAAATGGTTCACATCACTTTTGTCCAATTTGGAGATACATGTCTCATCAGTTAGGTTTCTTTTCTGCTTGCCTATCAAAATTATTATTATTAATGTATGTATATACACTCACCTAAAGGATTATTAGGAACACCTGTTCAATTTCTCATTAATGCAATGGGGTGTGGTCCTGGTCAAGACAATCTCGTGAACTTCAAACTGAATATCAGAATGGGAAAGAAAAGTGATTTTTGAGCATGGCATGGTTGTTTGTGCCAGACGGGCCGGTCTGAGTATTTCACAATCTGCTCAGTTACTGGGATTTTCATACACAACCGTTTCTAGGGTTTACAAAGAATGGTGTGAAAATGGAAAAAAATCCAGAATGCGGCTGATTCAAGCTGACAGAAGAGCAACTTTGACTGAAATAACCACTCGTTACAACCGAGGTATGCAGCAAAGCATTTGTGAAGCTACAACATGCACAACCTTGAGGCAGATGGGCTACAACAGCAGAAGACCCCACCGTCTACCACTCATCTCCACTACAAATAGGAAAAAGAGGCTACAATTTGGAAGAGCTCACCAAAATTGGACAGTTGAAGACTGGAAAAATGTTGCCTGGTCTGATGAGTCTCCATTTCTGTTGGTAGAGTCAGCATTTGGCATAAACAGAATAAGAACATGGATCCATCATGCCTTGTTACCACTGTGCAGGCTGGTGGTGGTGGTGTAATGGAGTGAGGCATGTTTTCTTGGCACACATTAGGTCCCTTAGTGCCAATTGGGCATCGGTTAAATGCCACGGCCTACCTGAGCATTGTTTCTGACCATGTCCATCCCTTATCAACTGCAAGATGCTATCCTATCAATATGGGCCAACATTTCTAAAGAATGCTTTCAGCACCTTGTTGAATCAATGTCACATAGAATTAAGGCAGTTCTGAATGAGAAAGGGGGTCAAACACAGTATTAGTATGGTGTTCCTAACAATTATTTTAGGTGAGTGTATATACAGTAAGTGCTGTCAAAATGATTAATCAAGATTAATCACATCTAACTTAAAATATGTCTGTAAATATCTAATATATGCACAGACACACACGCACACACAAACTTTTGTCAGATTAATCGTGATTAATCGATTTTTTAACACACACACACACACACGCTTATATTTTTTTAAACATGTTAAAGTTTATTTATTTCAACTCTTTTCTGAATGTAAATTTTATATTTAAATTCATCATTTTAAAATCCAAAGTTTTTTAGATTTATTATTAATTGTTTGGTTTTGAATGATCTACAAAGAATATTTATTACTCTACAGTTTTCACACATATAAATGCTTTTCAGCACAAATTAGTGTACTTTGCAAATAAAATCTTCAATAATAGCTGGAAATTAGTTACATAGTTATTGTAATTACACACTGGCCAGCAGGTCATGCTTATTGCAAAGCCCTGATAAACATGAAATATAATTATGTATGTTAATTTTACTTCTGGTGGTGAAATCATTTGTGGTCACACAAGCAGTGGAATTAAAATATTCATAATTTTGCATCGCTGCAAATACAGAATAATATTAGACACATACTGCAGCATGGTTTACTGTGTACCTCTAAAAATGTATATAAAATATATCTAAACAAAAAATTGTAAGTATTCTCTCTGTTGTGAAAATGTACAAGCTCGCAATTCGACTTCCATTCTGTTGCTTTCTGTGGCAAGTCCGAAACAAAATTACAACCCATTGAACAGACTGTATGTCTATCTCTCACAGTATCGTTTTAATTAGCGAAAATGAAATATGGTGTCTCTACTGAATAATGACCATCGCTTCTCATGTATTATCTTGTTCTCTGTCAAAACCTCTGCTCTTTTCTCTTGCAGAATTATACTAACGCAAACAACAGTTTTGGAATAATTGACTTTGGATGTAGCTGCTTTACTCATTTTAATTTTCTGACTCTGTCTGAGAATCCTGACCGCACTCGTCAGCTTCACTTCAGACACATTCACAATGATGAGAGAGAGAGAGAGTAGAGCTCCACTGGCATCCTCCATCTCACAAGAACAAAAAGGAAATACAAGTTTAGTCAAGTGTGAAGGGAGTACTCATTATAAAAGTGAAACATGTCAGTTTTGGTGTAAGAAATACATTTAAAATGCATTTGACTTCCTGGTTCTCTCCAGACAATGGAGCACTTTTACATTACATGATTAGTGTTGCTTGGAAAAAAGGGGTTCATTTTCACACTTTTAAAACTCTTTATGAAGTCAACATATCCTCTGGAGAATATTCTCCATTCCATCGTGAAATCTTTGGGAGTTCAGCTGAGAGGTTATCAAGTCTCACTTTTCCCCCAATTTCCTCCCCAGAACAAAAGACTTTCTGTCTCCTGGCAACAAAAGAACAAATTTATGGAGAGTGGAAGAGAAGAAATGTGACAGCATGTGGCACCCAAAACATATGCTTTATTTTTTTTTTTTTTTTTACCGAGACTATTCAAAGTCTCTCAGCCGTTTCTTCAAAAAACACATCATGCGCTGAATAATGGCTTTGAGACTCGCCATTATCTTGAATTCAATGTGTTGTTGTTTTGAGGCACAATCTGCACTATCGTAATTGGACAGCCAGGGCCTAGTGTGTAGTTCTCGTCTGAAAACACAGCAAGTCAGACCTGTGAGTTAGTGAACTGGGAGAGATACTTCTCCTGGGAGAAACAGGGACAGTGGAAGAAAACTAGCCGAAAAAAGTGACTCCGCACTCTGTGTTTCGAGATGGAACCTCCAATTCCACATGGCTTTAGAAGATCCAGTCTGGGAAGCAACAAAGTAGATGGGCTGAAATTGGCTGGATGCCGAGGGAGAGAGGTGTATTGTTAGGGCTATGGTGAAGCCTCGCTGCCTGAGGAGGGAGACAATGATCTTCAATTACCAACAACTCTCAGTCCAATTTACAGCGGACATGAGAAGAGGAAGGACGAAAGAATTGTCTTCAGAGGAGAGCTTCGGGTTGTAGAGGCTGAAACTTTCTAGAGAGAGCTGCGAACTGAGAAAAAAAGGTGAGATTTTTTTGTGTGCGGGCGGCTAAGTGGATCGACATATAGAAAAGTGAATGGGAGACTGCTAATTAGATGACGGACGCAGAGAAAGGGTGGTTTTAATTAGGAGGGAATCGATTGCAAAAGGAAGAAAGTTTTATTCAGAAGGGAGAGTGGAGGGAAAAATGTGAGCTTTAATGAGACTACAAGATCAGAGCTTGAGCGAGAGGGAGGATAGCACGTTTTTTTGTTAAACCGAGGTAGATTGGAAATGACACTGGGAAGTGCCTGTCATTAATGGCTGTGGCTGTCATTAAAGCTGTAATGTATTTTATATCTCTTTCACTATAGGCCAAGCTGCTGCAAGCGCACATGCTGGAAGTCAAACTGCGGCAGGTCGGAGAGGAAAAAAAAAAAATCAAAGAATGCGCTTCACAAATGAAACATTTCATTGGTGGAGTAAATCAAAAGAGCTTTGCATTACCCGCTGAGATCCGTTCGCTTTAAAATCATGTGCATCCAACCTAAGGCAATGTTTACACAGAAACGATCTGAAGAGAAAACGCAAAAGTGCCGTTGCGTTATCACTTTTTATTCTGCGTGTAGACGAGCGCTTTGGGTGGGAAATCGGCGTGCATATGGTGACGCAAAAGTGTGTGAAATTCGATGTAGTATGCACTCCAGGTGGCTAGGTGGCAATGTGAAGCACTGCCACACAACAAAACCAAGTCCGCGCACCTGCATACAACCTGCATTCAACCTTCACTGCCTGGCAGACTTTTGTGTTTTTACCCTTTAAACGGGAACGTGACGGTGGAGCGTTTTTAAGATTTCCACTCTGGAGGGTGGTTTCACTTTTTTGCGTCTTTAAGACCCAAAAACGCCGCCGCCATGTAAACGAAAGGCACATTACGTTTTCACCCACGAGTGTTTTCGTGTAAACAGGGCCTAAGACATAACCACAATTTTTTAAGGCCCGTACATACCAGGACGAATATCAGCGTGCGTTTTTCAACGCGTTTTTTGTGTTCACACACAAGCGATTTTCGCTGACGATGAGCCGAGTGAACATGCAAATTCATTCCCTGACATTAGATGGCCCTTAATGTAAAAAAGAAATAATAATAGTATACTATACTAGGGTGACCATATTTTGATTACCGGAAACCAGGACACTTGGCCTAGCAACTCAAATGATCCTCTAAGATACTTAGATCGTGTCGCTTGGTCGTGTGTAGTGTGAACGCAGCTTGTGTCATGAGGCGTTAAACGTTGGCGAATATCGGGTGCGAAATTCGTCCCGGTGTGAACAGGCCTTTAGGCTACGTCTACATTAACCCAGACACATTTGAAATTTTAGTTTAAAAACGCTCTCCATATACACTAGCGTTTTCCGATGTTTCAGTGTGGATGAGAAACTTTTGGGAAACGCATGAAAAAGCTAACTGAGATTACACAGACGGAAAAATAATTCATAAAGTCATACTGTAAAATATATCAATATTCACTGACGTGTTCAGGTCGCACTCAGTCACCATTTTTGGTCAAAACTGCAACTGCTCTCTTGATCTTTTGCAGCAGGACAGCAAATGTGAGTACATTTTCTGTCATCTTTGCAGGACCGCAAAATGAAGAGTGTGCAAAGTAACATATTTTAGCAACCGTGTGAAAGTGAATAGCACATAACAGTCAAAATGAATATCTATTGGTACAAAATCGTTTTTAAAAACCTACGTTTTGACAGTCCAGACTACAACGCGGCAAAAGGCGTTTTCAAATGTATCCACTTTGGAGAGTTTCATTTTTATTCATAAATGGATGGAAGACCAAAAAGATGCGTTTTCAAACGAAAACGTATGAGTCCAACAGCACTGCAATTATAGTTTGATATAGAAGGATTGAGAGAGCAGAAAATGATCAGAGCCTCCCATGGCTAAGATCAGCTGATGCCACTCAGCCACCCAGGTGTGTGCTTAATCAACACACTTCTCCTTTAGGTTTCACGTCGGACAGAAGGAGCAGGTCCGCCGGGAGACCGCCTGTCAGTATTCATCTTCTAAATGAGAGCCCCCTTCCCCACTCCATCATGTAGCCTGTCTCTTCTTCTCTGGGATCTGCCAGTTCTGCTCTCCCAGCAGCTACAACATTTCTCAACAAAACGCCGTGTTTTCCAACTGTACCCTGACTGTCTTTACAAAGCCATCAAGCAAGTGCAGGAGAGCCGCCTCTGCACCCTTAGAGGAAGAGGAAGAACTATAGCTCACCGTGCCTGCAGGGCTCATTCAGGTGCATAACAATCTCCGACAAACCTCTAGAATAAATGCAAACATTGTTGCTACACAAAACGCCGTCGAAGTAATCCGGCCCCACTCGCGCAAGATAAATATGTAAAAGCGCCTCTGATTAGGCTCTCAACTGAACTCCTTCCCAAATAAAGCACTTCTCGCTACCATTAGCGGCATGTTTTGTGTGCTAACTCCGTATGGCCTTCAATAAAATCGTTCAGAGCAGCTGTACACATGATGTTTAATT
The DNA here is from genome assembly GCF_016745375.1 of Pimephales promelas. The sequence goes on along the minus strand of NW_024121210.1, from coordinate 25,086,136 downwards.
GCACCCCCTGTGTTTACAACAAAAAGATCCATCTTTTCTTTGCTCTCCATTTCCTTGCCTTTTACCATCGTACCTCATGAGCATCTGCTTCTATCCACTTCGTCTGCGTGAGTTTCTCATGGGAGAGTCTTCTCGTTGCAATATCGAATCTTCTCTTGATTTGAAAAGTTTTTATTTTCTCTAACTTTCCTTTTAGGCATACTGAAGAAAAATAAACGTTATTGCCTGACTGGACCTTTATTCCCATAGGACTAGCAAAAAAACAAAAGCTGCCCACAAGTGTAGATGCAACGCCATAGATGCAGAAATACACAAAGTGCTACTGGATAAGAAAGGTATTATCAGACACAAACCATCGTCTAAATCATAAATAAAAAGAATACATCCTCCGAGATTTCACTGTGTTTCCTCTTTTTTTCAGATTAGAAAGAATCTATAAAGGAATTTTCACTAAAATGGATAAAAAATATCAGAGGATGGTAACGATGTGATAAACGACGCATCGTAAAATAAGAAATGAAATCAGTTTGCAAACAAAAGCCAAGGTGTAAATTGTGATTCATTAACACATGTAGGCAAATAACCTCTCTTTTTTTTTGTCATGCTTAATGTGATGTCACAAGTGTGATGTAGTAAACATAAATAACTATTTTGCTAACCTGTCAAAATGGCAGGGTATTCAAAAGCAATTTTAGCCACACAACTATTAATGCAAAACATTAGACAAGCATAATGATACTATATGCTATACATTAGTCTAAATAAAACATGATGATCAGCTGGAGTGGAATAATTAATATGGCTGCACTGTGAGGTGATTGAAAGTGCCATGATAGATTCTAGGAAAACGTAATGGAGAATGGAAAAGCATAATGCACCCAGATGGTTTAGTTTCCATGCCTACTTGTAGGGGCTAAAGAGTCATGCTAACAAGCCAAACCTTCAACCTTTGATTACTATTCCACAAGATTGTCTGAGATTTAGGCTCCTGCGGATTTCCATCATAATCAGTGGATTAATACAAGCACAGAAATTGACACAAATTATGGTTGTTCACGGACACAGAAAGCATCACTTCCATAATTGACCGCATTGCCCCCAGCTGGTGTCAGTACAGTAGATTTGCATCACTTTCAGGCATCACAAAGGCTGAACAAATACATATACTACAGCACAAACTACCTCCTTGTGAAAGGATATGCAAATGTTGTTTTATTGAAAATCATGTTCTGATAATCTACCCAATCAGTGCGAGAGGAGGCTTATATATAGAGAGAAAGAAAGAGAGAGCTGATTTAGTTACAGTTTTTCCTGCATCCTCACTCTCAATGGACATTGTGCACGTTAGCATATGCTAGTTCCGGCTGCGAAACCGATATGGGGTGTCTAGTTTCCGGTAGCCTGATGGACAACGTAGAGGATGTATGTTTCTCCAGATGTCTTGAACATTTGCCGAATATTACAGTCGATTATGTTCATCGACTGGCTAATGATTTTCCTCCAGCTCCCCAGAGCAAGAGAGAAGGGGTTTAAATATTACATTTCTCAGTATTTGCATCATTTTGAAGGGATCGTTAAGTCACAACAACATCCATGCTCAGACTGATCTCATGAAATTGCGTATGTATGACACGTATCACGTATTTTTGGCATGCTATCAATACGCATAATCTCTTTTCAGCGTGTTTATGAATACCGTTGACTTAACGTTATTATTGTATATATATATATATATATATATATATACACACAGTGTATATATATATAGCATATGACCTACCTCAACCCCAACCTACCCGTCACTCCTACCATCCTAGGAAAAAATAAATATCGCTCCCCAGATGTAGATCTACATTTTGTTTTGTTTCGCTCGGACATTTGACGGCGTGTACATACGCGGTACACGTGGAATCACTCGGACATTAATGTTGCCATGCTACGTGCTCAAGCTATGCGATTTGGTAACTGTTCTCTCTATACATTATAAAATGCGAAATCATGCGTTAGAAAGTGCATTTTCCAGAACAGTTTGTGTTGGCCATTGTTTTGTTTATGATGTTCAGAGGCTATGTTGTTGACAACCACTATCGTCATATAGATCAGTGTTGACAACCACTAACGTTATACATGTCATACAGGGAGTAAAGGTATCCGACGTTGGTTCGTTCGTTATCAAGTTAGGCTGTTTAACACATATTAGGCTGTTCACACATATTTCTAAACAGGTCTCCCTTTCAAAATAGGTTCTAAACCCAGGGGCTTCTCCTGGTTAAAGGGTATAATATAATAAATAATTAGTAGCCTAAAAACTTCCTTCTAGTTGTCATGGATACGCAAGTGGAGCGACTGCTTGGGTGCGGTGACAAAATGTGAAATATCGTTTACTTTTCACAATGCAGCAGCGCCTGGCTCCACCCAAATATGAGTGAAAACTGTGTTGGTTGACTTGACAATGAACAAACGAACATAGTTTTAGACAAATATATTTAGATAGCTAAGCTTTAGATAGCCGGTCCACTGATGTAGGATGTAAACAACGGCAACCGGAACCGAAGTACCCAACATCCGCCCTCAAGGCGGAAGTTAGCATTTTTCTCGTGCACATAGTCAATTATTCCAATCCCATGCAGCTCTGGGAGTGTTCTGGGATCGCTCCGAATACACATATTTTACACTATATCTGCTTATATGTAAGTTTGAAGTAAAATTCAAGCAGTACTAATTTGTTTATTTTGAATGTAGTAAATGTTACAATCAAAGCCGTTTAGACTTTGTGGTGATGTGTCTTTAAATGGATATTTCACCCACAAATTTAAATTTAGTCATAATTCACACACCCTCATGTCATTTCCAAACCTGTCCAAAGCAGCATTAGACCCCCATGTGTACTGTATGTATTTTATTTTATTTTTAAAATATCTTATATGTTCAACCGAACAAAGAAAGTCATACTGGTTTAAATGACAGATTTTTAAAAACTGTTTTTAGGATGTATTTAGGATGTTAACATAATTTTAAAAACCTTATGCACACTTGACATTTAGATACTGAATAAATTTTTTTTCATCTGACAAAAATCTAGATTTCTTCATTATAATCAATCAGCGTCACTTAACAATAACCGTAACAATTACACACATTATATAGTGCAATATAAAAGGCAGCTTTTGTTTGATGTCACGGTTTCATAGATCCTAGACAAACGTGTTTGCAAGGTGCAAAATATTAGAAATCTGTGACTGTCAACGTTCACTTGAGGTAAAGAACATAAATATTCACTCATGCATATAAATACATGCAGCAGGTGACTCAGACATTGTTGAATGTGTGTATGCCAGTGGATTGAAAAGCTGTTTTAATTCCATTTGGCCAGAGACTTGCCAGAGACTTGCAGTAAATTAGATTAATGTTAAAGTGTCATGTTTCCAGGATTAGAAAATGAATTCAAACGAGTCTCTAGGTGTGTGATGCTCAGCAGGTGGGCTGGGAAAGTGTTGAGCTACCTCTCTTGACGCCACCGTTGATTCGCCGCTCTCCGCCGTGTCTTTGCGATTTCAAAAATCCTGTTTTAACAACCCGACAAACACGCGTCAATAAAATATGACTTTTAATAGTAGCTCCTGTTGGACCACTCCACAAATGTGACTCTTATAGTACACTATAGCTCTCTCTCGCTGCCAGGCATGAGCTATTGGCCGTTTTTATCAAGCAGAAAACCACAGACGAGGCTGTGAACGAGTGCAAGAAGGACAAGTAGTTATTCAGAAAGTGATTTTCCACTTGAACATACAGGAGAAGCCTCCTGAGGCCTAAGCAACTGTGGAAAGGGGGCGTTTAGGCCCAATGAACGGGTGAGGCGGCACTACTATGAGGTGTGGCGTATGGTCGCTGTGTTTGTCAGGGCTGATGGATGGGTTTAGCCTAGGCTGTTTCGGGATCATAAATGATTGGAAGATTGAATCCAGGTGGGACGTAATCGGGTGTTAAATGAGACAAAGAGACGTTTTATTGACACAATTGGGCAACAAAGGAGTATAGTAGCCCACTTTGTGCAAACAAAAATGGTCGTGCATGTGAGATAATGCTGTTTTGATGTGCGACGTTGCATGTGCCCACGGTTCCCAAACATCTCCACTGCGCTTATTGACTTTGCACATAAACCTTTTTAATGATGATGCTGTTTAAATTGCGCCATTGATTTTAATGCGCCAATTACGTCTATAGTGTATGAGAGTCGATATGTAGGGACAGCAGTACAAATAGCTGAATATGAGAGGGCTTTAGTCCAGCAATTTTCTATGAGTCTTAAGTGCCTGCGATCTGTAAAACACCTCACTTTCCTGAAAAAAAAATCCACAATCAATACCATGGAGAAAACCTTTTTTAAGGCTCGCAGCTACATGCGCTTTCTGCTGAATGAAAAAAATAATCAAGTTTTTTAAGCGCCTGCAGGAAAAACACGACGCCTTTAGCATCATTACGGAAAAGGCCGTGAATCGATCTGTGCGCCTGCTTATTTTGGCACCATTGTAAGTATCTTTCTTTTAAAGGCGCGGATGTGTCGTGTGATAGGAGGGGACGGCGGGAGGCGGCGGGTTGAGATACGGCATTATTTGACAGTGTTTAATTGGAGAGTACATTTGAGAGGCAGCCGTCCCCGCCGCTGGCTTTGCTTCTAATTGCCAGCAGCACCGCGCTTAACGAAGCGAGCGAGAACGAGCGTGGGTGAGGGAGAGAGCAAAGAACAGAAAGACAGAGGGGCCAGGTTTCCACGGCAACAGCATATCAACAGTAGGCAGTAGCCGAGGGGGTAGTTTCATCTTGAAGAAAGACCCTCTCTACTTAGACTCGCTCTTCAACAGGAAACAAATGCCCCAGCCGCATGTAAACAAAACACCAGCGAAACGGCTCCTTCTAAAACTCAGCCTGCAGAGAGCGAGGCGAAGCGAAAACCTATCCATTAGAAGGAGATTAATGAAAAAAACTCAGTGGGTCCTCCCTTCGCAGCCTCGGTTAAATAAGCCGCTACGAGGATCCCTGTCTGCGAAATGTGCTTCTATGTGGTCCAGAACCACTATCATCCCTGATCTCAATTATTATTCATGCAGCTTCGCTCGTTTCATCCGCCATCCTCAGGAACGCGTGCGCTGTAGGTGATGTCAACAAGAAACTGAAGAACACCAGCAATCTGATTCATTAATCCTGACTGTTGAGTATCTGGTATAACACGCTAATCTTTCGCGTTGGTGTAGTTCTCTTGAAGACCATTAGAGGGCAGTTTGGCCTTCTAAACTATATCCTGAACTTACGCTTGCTTGACAGTGTAACGTGTTTTCACACATTTGTCTCTTTACTCACATATACTTGCTCAAGTATTTACCTCACTTTCCATCTTGATATTCTTTTTAACTTGTTTATGACTCTCGTTTTTTCCTAGCGTTTGTTCGCTGGCTCACATCCATTTATTTTTATCTGTGAAAGCTATCATTTCAGAGATGCGTGAATTACGTCGTGGCATATCTATAAAGACAGTGCACCAAATGAAAGCCGGATTGATTTATTGTCTTTCATCTCAGCGTTATCATCTTTATGGCTTCGTCTTTATTGTGCTGTCGAGTACTGGGAGGTCTTGGGTGTAACGGTTTAACTCCTTGTAGAGGAGAGAATTAGGTTTCCGAGACTGAGAAAATTCAGGGTCTTTTTTTTTTTTATCATTAATATTGATTGACAGCTTTTTGTGAAGTGAGAGCTTCACATTACTAGATCTCACATTCACTTTTCTGTTCTATTAAGTTCCTGTCAGTCTGGCGAACTGTAACCTTTTCCTCTTTCTCTGTTTACACAGGCGAAGAGACCCAGAGAATAAAAAAAATGAGTCTTATTTCTTTGTCAGATCAATTTGCTTTATTAATGAAAAAGCTTTATGGAGAGATCACAGTCCCTAGATTCATTCTTAAACAATGACTCACCAAGCAAATGTATTTCTTTGTTTTTTTTTCTTCACTCATTTTATTACAAACTTTGCAAGGACTTATTACAAGGGGTTTGTTTTCAACATGCGGAAACGGAACGAAACGAAACACATGGGAATCAAACAAACAAGTCGGATCGGACAATCCACTGTTCACGATAAACATAAAATCTGATAAAGCCCTCGGTGACAGGAGCCAGTGAATGACTACGGTGCAGGCATAAGACGGGCCACATTCACACTGACTCGGCAAAAAAGATCGATCCATCCAAGGCAAGATGTGCACATCTCAATAAACACTTTACGATTTTTATATGCCATCGGCTTTTGTTGTAAGATTTAAAAAGCTTCACTTGCATGTACATAAAACTGTACAAAAACAGATCATCACAAGCATTTGTATTCCTATATAAATATAACCAACAGTTAAGGATAACAAGTTTTGAACTCCTGCAAAAGACATACTTTCAAGGCAGCTGTCTTCAGTTTGGGGTGAACGGTGAAGATGAGTTTTGTGCAGTGAACGTCGCTTTTGTTCTCTTTTGAACCGGCACTAACATTTCAGCAAGAACAGTAAACGGTTTCTACCAATTATCTTTGGAATTCATGCTCAGCTCGTCGCCTGCTCGACACCACGCACGGGGGAGAGAGGATGTGGAGAGCTATGTACAGAACGCTTTCTACGAGATGTTTACCACAAACACCAGTTTTCGTTATTCTATGAAGAAAAGTCTCGCTCTAAGGATGAAGAAAAGACTCCCTCGTTCGTTACGGTCGTCTCGTCACATCCAGACATCTAACAGCGAAAGAGCACAAATCTAAACACCAGTTTAAAAAACAACCACGAGAAGTGGACATTCCTCCGTCCGTCCTCCGGCATTCTGGCCTGGAAGGATTCTAGGAGACTAGCCTTAGAATTACTAGGAATAAAGAAAAAAAGCCAGAGTCGAAACCTGCAATTCAGACTATCTGACTCAGTCTGGCATCCGAGTGGAGGAAGGTCAAAGCCTGCTTCACTCAGAGTTTGAATAGATGAAAGCCTTTAAGTGGTGGCAGAGTTTTGTGGTCATCTCTATCTTTTAGCCGTGTTAAGTCCAGGTCAGCGATCTCACACGTTCGCCTGGGCAGAGTGTGGTTTGCAGTGGAGAGGAGGGAAAGCGAAGCTGGGCTAATTACACTAGATCATGACTCTCGTTGGATTTTTTTTTTTCCCCCCCACCCCTATCAGAGTCACTAAATGGCTTCGAAAACAGCATAATGTGCTTTCTTTCCTTAGGGCGGGATAATCATTCCCCTTATTTAATCATGGCTACGTCCAGTAATTTCCATACGTTTCAGCCTTAATTATTCGTCGAGAGGCGCTGAAGGCATTCGCGATGAGGTAAGTGCAGTGAAAAAATGCGACTCGCTTAAACAATTGAAGCTTTTGAACTGGGATCTTTTCCGTGATCTGTGCTTCCTTTTGGGGGGCTGGAGTATTCGCATATGCCAACTACACTACACTCATTACTCACCCTAATTAAGGAAATGCCCATTGCAGAACACCTCTTCAACTCTCCCGGGCAGACACACACACGCTCGCCCAAGCACCGGGATCTGGGCGGGTACTGTGCGGCAGCAGGTGAGGAAAAAGCAGTGAAGTTGAGGCGCTGCAGTAGTAATGATAATGTCCATCAGATATATGGTCCTTGAGCACAATAGATAGTCATTGTCAAAATGGTCCCCCAGAGATTCTCTCAAACATGGAGGGAGACACAGCTTTAGAGCAGGTTAGATAGTCAGCACAGTGTCAAAGAAAAACCAACCCGAAGAAATACCCTAATGATGGAGGACAAAAAACAAAACAAAACAAAAGTGGCAGAAAATATGGTGATATGATCGTTTGTAACATTTGTATATTTTTTTTCTTTTCTTTTTTGATTGTGGAAAAAAAAAAACATGCACAATTGACATGCGAAAGACAAGACAGGATTATCAGTCTAATTTGTCCATTGTGATTGTTATATACAACTGTTTTAAGGCATTATTACATTTGTTCATCAAACAAAGTCTAAATAGGACAAAAAGGTTTAAAATCTATGTAAACCAAGGACTGTGAATATGCAATTTGATGGAGATGAGGCGCGTCTGTGGATTTCACATACCATCGAGTTAACGGAACGATACTGATAATTTGAGGGGAGGCAGGTGGTCTCCTCCTCACTGAGGCTGTGCTGTGTGAGCCGTAGGCGTCTCCGCGAGTGCCAGGCAACGCTTGCGGTACACCGTGGGAGTTCAGGGGAGATTCACAGTGCCAAAAAAACACAAGTTCTGCCACATGACACAAAAGTATGCACGGCACGCGGATTCTCTTCTGTTGAATAGCGTGTTAATGTGCCAGAAGCCACATGTGTTACTTTTCGTGACAGTAGGTCCCCTGACGCACAAACGCACACACCGGCATATGCTAAGGTCTGTCATAGCGAGTTAATCGCTGTTAAACCCACCGCCCTCCCTCGCCAAACGCACACTTGCACACAGACTATACACCGGTTTCAGTGTGCACATGGACACACAGCACCGCAGGTGAGGATCTGGGTCCTAGACGGGGCACGCTCCGATCCAACAACTGGCCATTGCAGACGTTCAGACCCTCAAAAGCAGCAGTATAACACACATTTCAGGTGTTCAGGCTGATTTAGATGTAACTTTTGACCTTTTTTTTATTTTATTTTATTTATTTGTATTATTTTTCAACTCAAGCCGGATAGTAATATTCATATATACACCATACAAATGTATTTACAGCGTTTTACATGTATAAAGACTGCTCTCCTCTGAGGACAGGATCAAGTAAAGAGTGTTAGACACTCTATGTGGCTCAGGATCCTTTTACAGCAGTATCTCCTGCCCACTACAGCACTTGGTAATCTAGTAAAAGAACCCATGAACATTCTGTAGGCTAGCGAAGCTAAACGTCGGTTAGTCACGTAAAAGTATTTATCGGTTGTTTTTAATGGTATGCAAAAAAACAAAAAAACAAAAAAACGGTACAAATAGTTACAAAAGAAATAACGTGTTAAAAATGATAATAAATAGATGCGTGAATGAATAAATAAATAAAATAAATAAATCTACTCTGATGACAATAGCGTATTTTTCCACTATTCAATTGATATCCTGTCGCAGATCCGATGTTCTCTTTTCGCAACCGTGTCTCTGTAACTTCTGATGTGTGTCAATCACAGATGGTGGGTGTGGTTATCTCACAGGTATATCTCTCTTTTCGAGGCGTGATTGGAGGGGGGGCTGGTGGGCGGGAACTCTGATGTCACCCTCAGAGGCACCTCCTCTAGTGGGGCGTGGTCACTGGGGGTGTGGTCACTACTGGAGTAGGCACTACGGGAAGGTGGGAGGCGTGGCCTGTTCTCCTCTCCTCCCAACCTCACGCTCCCATTGGCCAGGCGTCCCAAGCTCCCCCTCTCCTGATAAGGCACAAACGTGGACAGTTTAGGGGGGTTGCGTGTCTTGCGGACGGGCGAAGGCTGACCGGGCATCCAACAGGCATCTGAGTGACCGAGCTCGCTGCACTCCTGGCTGCAGTTTCCCGTCATGGCAACGTCAGGCAATGAGCGAATATCTGCAAGAGGAAGGCACACACACAAAAAAGCAGTCTTTAATGATCACAGTAAATTATTTTAAAGAACAACAAATCAAAGCTTGTTTTGATACGCTTGAGTTAATGTCTACTGGGTGAGACACTGGAGTTCACCTAGCATCAAATGCAAGCAACTAACAGGGAATACACAAAGAGCTGCCAGTAGTTGCTATGCACTCTGGTGTGGTTGCTATGTGAGAGACAGTTGTTGCTATGCACAGTGCTGTTGTTATGTACTGCACACTGGGGATTCTTCAGTGGCTACTGTGGGTCAGTTTTGTCTGGGTTGATGTGAATGGAAATGGTTTCTTCAAAGTGTTGATATGTCGATTGGTGGTTGCTGCTCTGTAAAAAAAATCATAATATGAACTTTTTTTCTTTTGTCAAATCAACTTGGTTTGGATGAAATAATATTTTGAGTTTTTGTTAAACCAATCTCCTTCTTAGTATTAACTCATCAGTTTATGTCCATACATAAATGGAAGGGTGAAAGTGCAATTAACTTTTCACTGCATTCACGACCCTTGGACTGCAAACCCCTGACATACATGTCTTGAATATTTATGTACTTATACACATCCAGCCACGCCTGCATTTGGTATCCTATTTCAACGCTAAATGAGACCCATCAAGGCCCCTGAAGGAAAATTCAGGTCTAAGGCTTATTGATTGGCAGGTCTGAAATTAGTGAGCCTCTGATTGCTATTCATTTTCCATTCCGCTGTTCCCTAATTAATTAAATAGGGCCGAGACCCAGTGACCTCATTCCCAGTGACAGAGCCACACATAAAGCTACATTAACACACACATACCACCCCGTAATCCACCAACCACATGTGCTCTTTCTCAGGAGCTGTTCGCTCCGTGTACATGTTCCTCACCCCTGTGCTTTCGCACCAGAAGTTCTCAACCTAAGTCTTGATTTTATTCTTCTGTAATTGTTACTCTAATATCAGGAGAGTTTTATATCGTAGTATCACGACAAGTAGAGATCCATCCGCGCTGGATAGAGATTTGGGTCGCTAAAGACCCGGATATGTAATAATGATTGGCGACACATTCATGCATTTAAGGGGAAAAGATAATACTTAAAAAAAAAAAAAATGTATTTTTTAATTTATTTGGATAAAATCATTTTGTTTTTATTCAATAAATACATTAAAATCTGATCATTTTAAAAATACAGGAAAAATATCTGTTTAGACTGCTTGAGGAAGATCCCATAATAATTTTAAATGGCTTTAGACTAGTAACAATAAATGTGATACTTTATTATTTGATTAATATAAAAATTATACATTTAAAAAATAATAGAATTGTATAGAAATGTAATTATAAAACGGTTAGTTCCAATCCTTGATTCTGATTGGTCTGATTGCTAAACAGAAATCCACATTAGCCCTTAGTAACACTTCTGTACAGGGCAGGCACCAAGGGAATTAATGAGTGACTGTGCCCTCCCCATCCAAACCTCCCTTCCTTCCCAAATGCGTGAAATGCACATATGGTGGTTGAGCGGGGTAAAAGTTAGGCTCGTTTTTCACTATCACCGGACCTTTGTTTTCCCTTTACACTGTTCTGTGATCGGTCTTACAAAGATATCAATAGCAGGATTAGTTTTCAACCATTGTATATCGACATGATTATTATTTCAAAATCGTTAATGTGTTATTTATACCTGAGAATACTTTGGCACGCGTCCACAGTGTATGAGAACGTCTGGCAATTCCACCAACTGTGGTAAACGTAGCCTATAATTTATTATTTAAAAGTACTTTTAACATTTTAAAACAGATATTTTCAAATTCCAAAGCTTGTAGAAGGTTACTATTAGTAAGACTGACTTACTAGGTGAAATTGTGCCAATACCTCCCCTCATGTATTTATAGTACACGATTATTTTAATATTTTTATAAAGGGTTTTTGGTGACTTAAGGCGGGCATACACTGTGCGATGTCTGTGCGATTTCAGCAAGGTACCTACTCACACTGAACGAGTAAATCGCATGCGATGCAAAGCCAAAGTTCAGGATTTATGTGCTCACACTGTACGGTCCGATCGTCGAGCTGCGACTTCACTGCTCACACTATACGTGTAATATCTGCGATAACCCCCTGGATTGCGCCTATTTACGTGTATGTATCCAGAGATATTGTCAAAACAAGCATCTGCAATCAGTATCCAGATGATTTAGCATTTTCAATTTATGCATTTAATTATTATTATTATTATTATTATATTATCATTATTAGGGGAGGCCTATAGGCTAATTTTACTATTAAAATGATCCGCTATTTGCCACGCAATATTTTCACAGCACATAACCAACGTGCTGTGAGGAATATTAATCTTACTCCTCATTAAAAATTGTCTAAAACATTTAGGTCGATTACAATGAATTATATACATATAAAATAACTATTAACAGTCTATAATATGTCCGAACATTGCCATTATTAATCATCAATGAAAATTAAAAACAGGTTTATTTCAAAAACATTGTTTGACAAAACAATAAAAGAGGTGTTACATATCAGGTGGCTTGAAGACGGTGGGTAATATTATCCATTTTGCAACACGAACTGGAGGTTAAGCAACAGTAATTTGTAGCTCGTTTTTATTTTAATTTTATTTTTGCTGCAGATGAAATGGTTAAACTTCTGTTTTCGCGCAGGCGCAGTGAGGGAAAAAACACTGAGTTTAGGGCAATCGGTTCGTAGCTTTGCTTCAACTGTGCGATATAGTCACGAGGAGCGACCAAAATTTCTGACATGCCAGAAATTCATCCGACCATCCGATTGTCGATCGTGAGAGGTTAATCGCCTCTCGTTTCTCCCTGTACACTGCACGAACACTGCACGACAAACAACGCACGACAAAGCTGAAAATCGGTCCGACAAGAAAATGAGTCGCACGAGTCAGAATTCGGCTCAAAATCGGACGAAAATCGCACAGTGTATGCCCGCCTTTAGCCTACAGGTGAGATGATGCATTATTCATCAGTGTGTATAATAAAGGTTGTGAAATTAATGCCTAATATAGTATGAACTCGACTTTAGTGCAGAAAGGATATTCCACAGCATCAAGATAATTTGTTAATGGTCATAAAGCGCGAGACAATATGCAAGTACAGTAGCTAAACATTTCATAATTGACAGCTGTTTTAAGACAGAAATGTTAAACAAAAACAAAAAAAAAATCAGCTACAATTTTGACTAATTTCACAATTTTTTTATTGAAAATAGGCCAAAACAATTTACATAATGTTCATGTGTGAAATTCAAGGTCTCTGGGAATCTAAGCTGAAAGCTCTGCCATCATATGTTACTTTTCACATTTTTTCTTCATTGGAAGTGTGCGATTTTGTGATTGTGATTTTGATTTTTTTTTTTTCTCATATTGTCTCATATCTGTGTAAAATCACAGATCTAATTACCTTGTGGCATTTTGTCCTCAACAATGTTAAAGGCCCAGTGGCCTTGCAAAATAAAACTTCAAGGTGTTTATTATAAATAAAGACAGTAACTTTTCCCTCAGCTGTAGGCAAAGAAGCGTGTTTCAAATCAGTGCTTCTCCCAGGAGACTAACGCTAAATGAATTCCATATTTTAGTGCAATCTACTGTTTTAAAAGAGGAAGTCACTCATCTGCATTTGTGAGAAAATCGAGCCGAGAGATCTCACAATCATAACAGACAGATATGCATTTGTATGCACTAGATTTGGTATTTGTTCAAAGGTTTCATGCAATTTATAGGATGCTTTGTATTTATTTGTGAAATATCATCAAGGATCATTTATTTATATTTGTAAAACACACTATTGGTTACTCCACTGCATTTTCGCTCAAATTGGCTTTTGCAAATTGCTTTCTGTTAGTTTGCGAGTCGAGTTTTCCATTACAAAGCAGATCGAGTTTGTTTGCAAAATGCTGGATTTGTTTGCTTAATTTTGGCACATAATTCGCTCCATAATAAAATCAAATGTGCCTTTTACTCCAATCTGCCTTTAGCACAGTTGTATCCTAAAGCTAAGGTCAATTATTGAACTGCATTACAAAAACCATCAATTGGGAATCAAATTGCATGTCTTATTTACAAATATTTATCGTTTATGGAAGCAGAATCATCAAGGAAGCCTCAAAAGCACTAAATTATGTATGGTTACCATTCCTATTCACACATATTTTGGGGAAAAAAAGGTTGCAGAAGGGTGAGAACATCTGATCTGCACACTCTGCCTGCCATGTTACCTTTCTCACCACTTTGGATTCATTCTCGCCATGCACAGCTCCAAACTACTTCATCTTCCAGAGACAGAGAAAATGAAAAAAAAAGTAGTGGAGACCCTTATATGTGCAAGAGATCTACAGATGGCAGCCCTGAGGCAGACGCGGGGCCCAGGGGACGCACCTCCACTGGCCTTGAACATCTATGCAGCTTTAATGCACTCATTAAAAAGAGCTCTGTAAGGCTCCACGGGCACAACATAACTGACAGTTCTCTCCGCACAAAAACACAGCACTGACCCCACCAAAGAGAGACTGCCGCACAAACGTAGGCTTCAAAAAAACTCCCAATAAGCAGGAGCCGACATGGTCAATACATCAAAGAGGTCTGGAATAGTGTAAAAGAGGGCGTTTACTGGAGGAGGAAAGAGGCTTTATATCTCACCAAGCGGAATAGATCAACTCGCCCCTCTGGAACAAACACATTAGAGTCCTGAAGTCCTGTTTGTGTGTGTGGGAGAAAAAGTGTGTGGTGAACTCGGAGAATAATCAAGAGTGTGTGCTAGAGGCGCAACGTGTGTGTGTGTGTGCGCGCGTGCGATTGATAGGATATGCGTAGGATTGTGTGCATGTGTGTTAAATGGCGCTACTGTCTGTGTTTGTGAAGTAAGAGTGTTTGTGCAAGAGAGATGTGTGTGCTACAGATGGTGTCTGAAAGGTGAGGTGTTGGGAGGGTAGAAATGTGTGCGTGTGATATTCTTGTAGGCAGGTGTGAAAACAGTTTTTCTTTCATCTTATTGCTTCCAATTATTATTTTTAAAATTGTGGAATAGCCAAACACTTGTTTATAAAAGCAGATTTATTTTTCTAATCTTTCTGGAAGTTCTGAAAAGTGGAAAAGAAAGCATGGGTTCATGGTAGATGTGAGCATGTTAAAGAAGACATGGAATCCAAACTTTCCTAAATGTATCTGTTCTTATTGTGCATGATTGATCAGTGCACATTTTTAAAGACATTTCTTGGACGATTTCATCAAAACAGAATAATAGCTTTGCCTTTCTTCAAATTGGCAGGGAAAAATAAAATCACACCCTGATATTTCATGATCCGATCCTGGCCTTCTTGCTTTCATTTGGAAAATGTTAAATTAAAAAAGTATTTACGACTCTTGAGTTCTGATTGGATGAGCCACATTTGAAGTCTTTTTAAAACAACCATACACAACCTACAAATTATTTAATTAATATGCTACATTTGGTATGTTTAAATCTGATTTCAGATTCTGAAAGTTCTGTTTATGAACCCTAAATGTGGCAAGCCGATTCACGTACTCGTTTACATGTGGATTATATGTATTCCGACATAAAACTTAAAACGTCATATTCAGAACATTGCAATTATGCCACCGGAGCTACGGTGACTATACATTACATTTTTTTTTTACATTAAAGCAGCATTCTGTTATTTTTTTAATTTTGCTCTCGGGGTCCCCCTACAGTTGGGAAACAGTATTGTTTTCTACTACTGCTGTAAAATCTGTCATGGTTACACTAGGGAATACACGTGTGCATTTGTCAAGTTGACAAGTGATACTCAGCGAACTCTGCAGAAGGAAGGAGTTCTCACATCTTGGGCAGACTGCTAGCGTTGCATGTGAAATGTCTTCATCCCATGTACATTGGCATATTTTTCAGAATGTCTTTTTTTTCAAACGTCAAAAGACCGCGTAGCTCACGTTTACAAGCCAGCGTCTTTATAGTAACGTTAGCCTATTGTCTACTGTTTTACATAAGGGATATGCTAATTCAATTCAATGTTTGTTGGTAGATAATAGCCATTTCGTCAATATTATAATATCAAGCTGCCATCGATGAATCTGCAAATATGAAAAATCGATTTGCATTATAGTCTGAGGCAAGACACTTTCACCAGAAAAAATACGTAACAAATATAACTATCAGCCTGCAGACATTGGATATTTTGTCCATCTAATCATGTATTATTTACTTGCAAGAATGTAGCCCCTACCAAACTCATTAATTAATCTCGAGCTGGCGCGAGCTGCCCGCTCCGGCTCTACAGGGATGCCTGAGTGTCTTAAGCGCCCTCAAAAGAAAGCAATGCAGTCTACATTGGATGCGGCAAGGTGCGAAGCTACACAACACATTACAAACAGTAAATTGATCGCCCGCGCGCTCTGTTTCTGACGCACTTCATATTTGGTTTTACTTGCTGCTTCAGCCATGACAACATACAGAGGTAAAAAAACAAAACGCTCGTTGGGCTCTCGCATCGGAATTTGAGGAAGTGGGGGAAGTGATGTATGCCATCGAATTTTGTAGTTCTTTTTGTGCTCGGGTTCCTACCCGCTCCCCGAAGTTACAGAGTGCCAGTAAAAGTGATAAAGACACTGTCAGGCTATGGCAGACCTGTCAGCCTGATCTCAGGGGAAATCGTACGAATTTTACGAGGTGGCTAATTCGTAACAATTCATACGACCTCACTCGTACGAATTAGTACGATTTTGCTAAATGAATTGAATTCGTACGAATGACCTACTCCTTACCTCGCGCCTAAACCTACCCATCAAGTGGGTTTAGAAAAATCGTACGAGTGAGGTCATGCGAATTAGTACAAATTAGCCACTTTTTAATCATTCGTCGAATTCGTACGAATTGGTCGTGAGATAGGGTAGGACCTGTCATTCAACCTATTGTAAGTCGATGTACCATATCAAGGGTTTTGGAAAAATATTATAAAGTTTGAAAAAACGACATAGTGCTGCTTTAATGAACATCTAAAATGAAAGCTGACATATTTGTCAGAAGAGGGTTTTTTTTTTATAAAATATTTAGCAAACATGCAGTCTCCTCCACTGACCAAGGCATGAGTAAATAAACAGGTTTGTAACCTTATCTACAGCGATTCACTGATATGTAGGCTATCTTAAATTAATATCTTAATAGCCTACTTACAGTACCATAAATCCTACTCTAAAAGCCCTTAGGTCATGCCAATAAAGCTTTGATTATATAACTTTATTTCTGGAGCACAGGAATTTTATTGGATGTTCATTTTACGGAAACATTTTAGGCTTTATATTTTATTTAGGTTTAATGGGCATAATAATAATTTATAATAAATAAAGACACAATCAGTGAATCGATTTAAAAGGCTGTGAGATGGATGGATACATTTTTTTTTCTTATTTTCTCTGCACATGTACTGTATGTTTACATGTACTTTACAGGCTTTATTCAGCTGGACTAAAGCAATAATTAATCGTTTTAAAATGTCAAGTAAATGCTTTAGTCAGACTGAAAATTTCAACTTCCACCCCTAGATTATGTGATTGTACCTTGACTTTGGCATTAATTGTCAGATGATGAACAGATATCTCGATTATGACTGCCCTTCAAAGTGTTCTTACTTTAATACAAAGCTTCGAGTAGTTCAGTTGTTGCTACTTATATAGCTTACTGAAATGACATTCATAAATGTCATTCATAAATGTCATTTCATATCTTAAAGTAGTGTGTGTTTTGATGTTTGCTGTGGTTGGCATTGCGAATGGGCTTTGGCCCACACTTTGGTATTCTCTCTATGCAACAAAAGCTTAAAACCATCCAGGTTTACAGCCTTAATCACAGCACACAACCTGGAAGAGACCAAAGGAAAAGCAGAAAAAAGGAAAGATGAAAGAGCACAAAAATGGTAAACTGCGCACTACAGGCACTTTGCCGTGACCACCTTAGCATGCAAAACTTGCCCGTCCTTTCGTTTTAAGACACATGTAAGGGTGGGTTTGCAGTGTTCTTGCATCAGGAAACCAGTGGGATGACTGGTCCCGTGGATCTGTGGCAGGTTTCCTCTCTTTCTGATCTCCAGCCGAGGGGTAGCGGGGAGGGGGAAACGGGCATGTTGCTCTCCGTGAGATTTCACAGAACACCTCCTGTTTGATCCAGCATGCACACTTTCTAACGTACCCTCAGCCTTTTGCCCTCTCTCGGTCTCTCTGATCCTCTTTTTTTCCAGTGCTTTTGGCCAATGACTCTCTCTCCACCTTGCTTTTCTCCTTTTAGTCTCCCACCCCTTCCCTTTCTCTTTTACTTTCTCTCCAGTCTGCCACATTTTCCCCTCCTTTCGTTACCCTCCCTCCATCCTCTACCTGCTGCTTCTGAGTGCGCCGCTGTGCTCTAATCAGCTGGAAATTACAGCCCAGTTCACGGAGAAGCCGGGCAGATGAAAAGAATCTGTCTGACTCCCCGATTGTCCACGGTTTTAATCAAATGTGCAAAATTCTCAGGTAATTATAAGAATCTATTATCAGAAATCAGGTGCCCTGTGGTTAACCACGAAAGAAACAATGATGTCTGTATTTCTGTAATAATTTGTGGCAGCCGTCTTCTTGCTGAGGGAAAATGACACAGCTTGGTTTTGCCTGACATGCTGAGGTTATTATCAGACACAGAAGCTCCTCTAACAAGCTGGCACTGCTGAGTAAATCATGTTCCTCTCAGGAGCAACCAGGAAAGACAAAAGAAAATGAGAGAAATCAGCCGAGAAAATAACACAAAATAAGACAGATCTTTCACATAACGGCAAAGGCATTCCAAGAAGGGTACGTATTTAAGAAGCAATGATGGCAAATTTTCAGGTGCTGAAACCTTATGGATGTTTATTATCCCAGTTTTGTTTCAGTGACGAGGACACTTCTGCTGCTTCATGGCCGTATAGGTTACACAACTCTTCGTATTTAGAGCGAGAGGGGCTTTTGAGGGCACAGCAAGCAACATTTTAACCAACTGATCATGTCTACAAAGACTTCAATCTCTACCACCTCAGTGTGGGGCTTTTGTTACGCTAATCTCGGCCTCTAAATTTTTCACTCCGGAAAGTAAAAAAAAAAAAAAAAGATTTCAAGGAGGAATTGATTCATTATTGAACACAGCGCTACTCTATTTTTGTACTTGTAAGAAAAAATGTGTTGATTGCAGCTCGGTCTCGGTTTTCCTCCTGTAGTATTCGGTGTGCTGTCACAAGCCTTTCCGTTTGAGAATGAATAGAATGGAAGAGGAGATTCTTCTAAAAGATCCTTTCATGAAAGAAGAAAGAGAGAGAGGTTGGGAAGTGGTGCGGCCATTTTGATGAACTGATTAGCAACTCGCTTCTGCCAGGTCCTCCTGGTGGAAGCAAATTTTGGACTAGGGATCATTTTCCTCTTGGCTCCGGAGCGGCGCTGCTTGGCTGTGGCATGTCCTGGGTTTTATTATGGTGATTGCTGGCACTTGTAAGGTCATATCTGGCTTTGATGCAACCCACTTTGGCGCTATCAGTTTGCTGTTGGATTATGGGGTAACAATTAAAGTCTGGCTTTCTGGTGTGTGACTGTATAATCACAAAGCATTAGAGCATGGAGCGAATGGGCATTGGTGTGTATGGCCACATCAATAAGTGCAAGGTGAGGCGAGCGTGTTTTTTTTTTTTCTGCGGATTTACGACATATGTTTGACTGCAAGGACCGTGTTGCCTACGGCTTGCTGGTGAAGATGGAGAGTGGCCGCAGTGGACTTGCTCCTCTCAGCACTGCTGAAAATAAGGAAGTACATGTCAGAGCCACACAGCTCCGCTCCCTCTAGTGCCATCCATCATGGCAGGCCAGTTCAGTAGTTAGAGAGCGCTTCGCTGGCTCTCTATATATGTGTGTGTGTGTGTGAGAGATGGAGGGTATGAGCCCCGGGGTCTTTTTTGCCTGTTTGAGCAGCCCAACTGGGGTGGAAGAGGATTTGGCTGTAAGCCAGCAGTCTCTCAAAAGTGCCCATTGCTCTACCTGCTCTAAGAGAGCTTTTCTGGGCAAGGCATTTCGGTGCAGAAGTGCTGCATGGGTTTTGATGGTGCCTAACCCCTTCTTGATCATCTAATGCAGTGTTTCTTAAACCTGTCCTGGGGACCCCATTGCACATTTTGAATGTCTCCCTTATCAGACACACCCAATTCAAGTCTTGCAGTCTGTACTAACTGCACAGGGCGTGTCCGAATCCACTTTTGCTATTTTAATGATGGGGAAAATAGTCGGTGTGCCCGGCGCATGTTCTAAAAGGATTGTCCCTATTCTCTTAAAACGTAAAGGATGTGTTTGGGCGTAACGTGCAATAAACCAATCAGAGTCTCATCTCCCATCCCCTTTAAAAGCCAGTTGTGCCCACGCAAAGGCGGATTTGCTATTTACATGGCGGAATTTGCAAGCGAAAATACTGAATGCGTCTCCAGAGAGAAAAAGGATCTGCCCGTGCACAAGCAGACCATGTATGGGACAAGCTGGATTTAACCACATCTTTATGTACACAACAATAATCTTTTGCATTGTAATCCTTTTAATTTTTAATAGTTGTTATTTTTGTGTGCTGCTGTGCATCCCTTTGTGTGTAATAAGCAGAGTGTATGCGCTTTGTGCACCTGCCTGTAGGTTCTAGGGGTGGTTAATCTGTCTGATTTCCCGATTCGATTACGATTATTGAAGTACCGATTCGATTACAGTCGATTTTTGATTATTACCGATTCTCGATTAGTGATTGATTTTCCATTTCACAACAGTAAATGAAAATACATTAGACCAACATATTAGCAGCAGCAACATTTTGGTATTGATTGCACTTTATTTGTTTGATATTCAATGAAATGATGGTTAGTGAGGACATGCAAACATGCTTGTGGTCTACTATTTAGGCAACCCATTATCTTTAAATATTTTTTTTTTCCAAAAGCAATTGTGTTGCATTATAAGGCACCTGGTTCTATTAATTGACAGCATTAAAATGCATTTTGTGATTTGAAATGAAAATCTGTGAAGCAAGTTCGGGGGACTTGAAGGGCACCCAATTCAGAGAATCACCCAGAAATTCAAAAGAACAGCATTTATCTGAAATAGAAAGCTTTTGTAACATTAAACAATACCGTTCAAACGTTTGGAGTCGGTAAGAATTTTTATTAATTTTGTTTGGGCGAAAGAAAAAAGAAATCTACACTTTTGGTCATCAAGGATACAATAAGTTGATCAAAAGTTACAGTGAAGACATTTATAAGTAACAAATCGGTTATCTAAATCTTTTGTGTGTGTGAGTATAAATACTTTGCTTTAAAAGTACAAAGTAATGACCCATAAAGAATTAACGTACAATATATTTTATTAACATTGCAAAGAACCAACATAAAAAAATAAATGGGTGCCTCAACTAGGAGGGTGTTTGGATCTTGCGCCATCGCCTCTCTGTTATGTGCACGCCACAGACGGTCCGGCCACTGCACTTCCATCTTTCGCGTTCCGTCTTTCGCGTTCCGTCAATATTACGTTATTATAAATGTATATACATTTTTTTTTTCGGAAAATCGTTTTTTTGACATTTGTGAATCGATTCAGGATCACCCACGTCTGCACCGCGATGCATCGAAGAATCAATTTTTTTCCCCCCACCCCTAATAGGCACACATTACTAATGCACCAAAGTAGTGATGTGACAATGCGCCTGAGCACATCTCGTCTTCAGACCAGCACGCCCATGGGCGTACAAATGGGCGCAAATGCATTTGCTATTTAAACAACAGTGGGACGTGAAAATGATAACTGCGTTGGGCTGAAACTAGCAAAAAACACTTGTGTTGTGTCTGGTGCCACATTGCACCGGGTATAGGATAGGGCCCAATGAGCTGAATCAGATGTGTTAGATGAGGGAGACATGTAAAATGTGCAAGTTTGAGAAGCACAGATCTAATGGACTCTTTTCACATTTCACTGGGTTCTCAAAAGAAAAAAAAAATCATCATAGTTGGCTAACGTCTATGGTGGTGAACGGAAGCTACTAAATATATCATTCTTGAGTTACCATTTGCTCAAATAGCAAAAGAAAAAAAATATATATATATATGATAGCGTTTCTCTGACTTTACAGAAACAGGTAAAAAATATAGAGAGATTGATTGCAAGATAAAAATACATAAAATTTGCCATCACTCCCTTAGCCATTGTAGAAAAATTCATGCAGCAGTGGTATCCATTTTTCTCTAATTTAAAGGGATAATTTAACCAAAAATTACTTTAATTACATCACTCACCCTAATGTCATTCCAAACTCATTAGACATTGGTTAATCTTATAAACACAAATCAATATATTTTAAATTAAACATTTCTGTCCCTCCTTCAGGTAACCAACAATTCCAAAGATCCAAAAAGGTCATAATCAAAATTTCATTTTTATATGTCTGTGTTTTGGTTACTTGGACTTTCAATGTAGAAACAAAAACTTGCAGGCTTCTTGAAAAATATCTTAATTTATATTAAACATAAGTGTAAATGATGAACTACCCCTTTAAAGCCAAGCACAATTGTAGTGTTAAATGAAGATTATTTTATTTAAAACTGGCTAGATTTACTATGGTAAGATTGCATAATCACAAAGTCTGTGAAAATGGTCCATTGTCTTTGCTCATGAACCCCCTCACAGGGACTGCGGAGCTCAGATATGTTGTTTTTTCCTCTTTGTTTTGAGCTAATCCTCTGTCCGGATTCACGTCATCACATCTCATCAGCGAGTGTTCTGCAAGGTCGGTTCGCTACAACTGCATATACGAACACTGTTGAGTATTTTTATGAGCTTTTTTAAAATTATCCCCCGCGTCTCTATAATGTCTAACAGTTCCCCTCACTCATCTATAATGTCAACTTCCCCAACTTTGTGTGTTATTTATTGGGTTATGTTGTGCTATGTGTATTGTAATGTTCTCCATCTGTCAGATCATCAAAGGTGTTTATTGTGTGAGCAATGCACATGGCAGTATAATGGGTTTCGCATCTGATTAGCATACAGGCACACACACATTCACAAGAATACATCCTAATGTTCCCAGAGAGCACGCTCAAATCGACCGCCCACAAAAAGAATATTGAATCTATTGAATGTCGCTGAAAAAAAAAACTGATTGAAGCACCAACATTTCAGCTTTACGGCTGTTTATGAATTAACTAATGTCTCACACCAATTAAATAAATCATAAAGGAATGATATATTATTGAACTTTCATGCTGGATTAAACAACTTCTGAGCAGATCAAGATGGAATTTGGATCAGGGATGAATTATATGTAGCATGAAGATGAGGAATCTTGCCGCAGTGGAGGCGCTTTGTAACACCGTAGTTCGATATACAACATCCAGCCAGGCCTGTCAGTCCACATGATGTAACTTAAGGGAAAAATTGGGCGTTATTTGCTGGAAAATGAGCTAGGAGCAGGCGAGAGGTTTGAAGGGGCTTATTTGCGCTTTATTGTAATGTGACATGATGAGGGTATAATCAGTTTCATTGAGGCGCAAAACGAAGTCTGATGTTGACGTTCCGCGAAGGCGATAATCATCTAATTTTTATCTATGATCAGCTCACATTGCCGAGACCCCATCAACCCCTAAACCCGCCGCTGTACTTTGAATGATCCACTTTGTCCTAATGACAGATGTTATCTGCACCACTTGGGCCAGATCGCCCCGTAGTCATTATATACAATCCTGGGTAAACGTCGGAGCGATGTGTGAATGGAGGGCTGAGTCAAAAACTGACTCCTAGAGAAGAGGGAGAGAGTAGATGCACATGCATCTGAATATATCCTGCAGATAATATTGGACCACAGATGCTCCCTGTTTATTTTAGAAAATACATAATTTCAATAAATTACTTTGTTGAAGTCATTCGTATCTAAATCTTGGCGCATTCCTTTTATTCTGTTACGAGCTGAAACGAAGAAAGCAGAAAGTGCTACATTGAACTGGAAGATGCCCTTTGGTTTGGTTTTTAATGCATTGAGCTTTCAGGATAAACAGGAAAACGAATTAAATAAAGCAAACATTTCTTTATTTTTAAAAAGAAAAAAAAAACATGTTGAAAAGGAAGTCTTCAACCAATTCCACCTACATGTAAAATAAACTACTAAAGAAAAACTAAAAGAAAATTGCAGTGAATACAAGCATTTCTACCAAGCAATGAACATGTGCATTTGTGATTCTATGGGTGTGAAGTTTCTGTTTAGCTATTTTATTCAGTTCGAACTATGGCTTTCTTTTGATTGTAAAATAAATAAATAAATAAAAAAACTTCTCTGATACATGGAGTTAAAAGAAAATATCATAATGTCACCTCATGCCAAAAGGTTACAAAACCTGCTGGTCTAGAACCAACACATAGCATGAATCATCTACAAACATGTTCATTTGCATTGTGCAGTGAGTTCCAAGTTAAGCTGAATTAATATACTGTAATGGCATTCCACAATGCTCACTATAACAGAAAATCATTTAGACTTTTCTGTTAAAAGATAATATAGAATGATTATTAATAATAATAATTAACAAAACTACAGATACAGCCACAGTTAATAACTAACCAATTTTCTTTGTAAAGTTCAAATCTTTAAACTAGTGTCATGACCACGCAAGGCTGGTAAACCCTGTTGCTTTCCCATGATAAAGGCCTGTTCACACCAAGCACAACTATAACTCTAACTATTATATTTGATTCACTGTTCTAATTTTATGAGAATAAAGAAGTCCACACCACTGCTATAACGATAATGACACAGAGGAACAATATCAGTAGAATCATTCGCAAAACGATTTTTTTTCAACTGATAAATGATAAAAACATTATCATTCAATGAGAATCCATTACATTTTATCAATCAAGAGTTTGAGCATTAAAGTGGCAGATGTGAGTTCTCTTTAAAGTAATCTTTATAGTTACGACCTTTAGAGTAGGATACTATAAAATAACTAGTTATATAATAATAGTTATTTTTTTAAATTAAAATACCAAACAGCCTCATTCACTTTTCCTTAAAAAAAAGTGATGAGTTAATATGAGATAATAGATGAGATGCTTATTTTAACCAGAACACTCCTTTAACCCTTAAATCCAAGAATGTTTTGAAAATCCGCGACCCGGATCTCAATCTAACGCGGATGGATCCGTATTCACGATCTCAAACATATTGTCAAAACTATCATTTATCAACTACTTCTTGACAGCTTCTTCACCAAATCCACCATCAAGTGACAGTGACACTAATATCTGATTGTGTTCAGTTCTTGCTCTGCAGTATATCGGTGAACAATTTCAAGTTTTGCTGATGATGCTTCCTATTCTTTTTTTTTTTTTTTTCCTGCCAGCGGACACTGTGAGTCATCGAAGATTCAATTATTGTTGTGCAAAAAAATCCTTACACTAGAAGAATTTCTTGTTATATTGTTTACAATGAGTTAATTGAGTAATACTAAAAAGGTTGATGTCTAGCTTTAGAGGAGGAGGGTAGTGAATGACGTTCCTGGTCACCAAATACCCGAAGTATGCACTTAAAGCTACACTGTGTGATTTTTACCCCCATCCAGTGAATATTAGTTTCTGTTCCTCTCAATTCCGATTTCATTTTAACTCCTGCAGTGGCCAATGTAGCCCAAGATTAACCTGGCTTCCAGTTCGACGTTGTCCATGAGTGTTAACTCAAACGTAAACGTGAAAGGCGAAGCTTGAATTAACGGGTATGTCCCTCTTTGGCTAATGTACATTCAAGATGGAGGGGCAACACGGCAACCGACATTAGAACCCCTTACCCGTATTTATTTTCAATGGCATATTATACACTCACGAGAATACTTTATTACTTGAACGAAGTAAATATACATTAATGAGCACATTTTTGAAAGAACTAAGTGTTTTTAGCTAAGAATAAACTGAGTTACACAGTGTAGCTTTAAGTGTTCAACTGTGCGTGATCCACTCTCTCGATCTTTCTGCAGTCTGTTTTCATTCATCCAAATCTCTGCAACACAGATATATCTGATCTCTGGTTGGATATTTTCTTTTTCCTGCCACAGCCCTGTAACTGTAAACGGCACAGTACAGAACAATAAAGAAGGTAGAAAATGAATGATAGCACAATGAGCACAATAGCTGTGCTGGAACCTACTGGCATTAAGGCCAGCGAACCGCTGACAGCTCGACTCTGGAGGGTAAACAGAACCAGGACACATTGTTTCACCCCTCCCCCCTCCACCTGAAACAACCACCAGAAAAAAAAAAAAAAAGAAATACTGTCTGAAAAATCCAGAGCATCACATGCGCCTCTCTCCTGTGGGGAAGGTTGAGCAGAGAGCAGAGAGCAGAGAGGCTGGCTCGGGCCTCTGCAATCAATTCTACTAACAGGCAGGGACTCTGACAAGACCCAACGCCATCTGTCTGAACAGAGCCGTGCCCCGCGTCGTCACGCCACGCTGGCACCCGGGCAACAGCCCAAGCTGGCACCCACAAGACAAACAAGCCCCCTCAGACTAACACTCTGTTCTTCAGTCTGTCCCTCTCACTTCCTCTCTTTCAACACACACATTGTCACATACAGAACAAACAAAGACATGTCATCTTTGGTACACCCAACAAACTAGCGAACAATCACACACAAACACAAATCACTCACAAAACAAGGCCGAGATCCGAATGCGTCGTGCGATTGAACTTGCGAAAATGAGCTCGGGACACAATGAAAAATTATTTCATTAAAACCCAGCGCTTGAAACTAAGAGAGAAGCTGTCAGCAGAGTTCAAAAGACGTGCTACATTATTAGGACTTCATAAGGCACTGAAACATCACAGGAACAAAGAAGAAAGAAAAAAAAATCACACAGCATTGCTAAAGTTCCTCATCATTATGCAAATGCCATTTTATTCCATTTTATCTCTGTCTCTTTTTCCACTCTGGCCATATGTGCTGTGGCTCATGTTGGGGCTTCAAACAGAGGCTCAGCCAGGCCACATGCAAATACCCCAATCTGGGGATCAAACAGCCCAACCCGATCGTTCGACACGCTGTGGGCTCTGAGATCTGGTCAAACGTCACCGCTGACCTGTGTAAAACTCCCAGGGAGCTCTCGGGGAGGAAGCCTGTGCACTTTACTCTCCCTTTGGGACCTTACACTTGGCGAGTGAGTGCTTGTCTTAAAGAGTACAGAAGCAATCTAACACGAGTAGGACCCAATATTAGTGACTTACAGACAAACCGTTCTGACATTCGTGTCTAATGAGCCTTTAAAAGCGTTTCTGAGAGTCAAATTATTCAAGACGCACACACGACTGGATTGTCGTTAGAAAACTGCGATATTCGATACAAAAAAAAAAAAACGTGCTTGATAGTTCCTTCATAAATCAAAATTAGCAGCCCTAATCAGAGTCAAACAACCACTTATCAGGAAGGAATGATTCATCAGCGTCAATCCCTCCTCTTTTTCCTTCTCTCTCGAGTGGAGGAAGCGAATTGGAAGCCGCGATAAAGAGAAAATCAGCATTTGTGAGCATGTCATTGTTCGCTGGCTGTCACTCAGATTGCCTACATAAATGAGTTCTGTACACCTGGCTCGTCCAATCAAACGAGTCCAATTAAGAGAGAAGATTAAAACTCTGAACCTGTTATGGAAGACGTCCTCACCGCTAGCGCTGTCAGTCTTGAAAAATCACAATCAAACCTTTCAGCACTGGAAGGGCCTGTACGCATTAGTCCAGAAATCCTTATTTTGGGTGGCCTCCATGTGGCTGTACTAATAATACAGAATAGCATCTAGAGTAAAGCACAAGCTGTTATAGCACTCTGAAATTGTGTTGTCGCCACTGTAGCTTCTATACAGGCGAGATCATTTGTAATAAATTTACTGTAACTCAAGCAGATGGGGCCACATACGAACACATTAACAGCTGAAAACAACCACTGATGAGATCTTCAAGGAAAAAAGTGTCCCGTCGGATAGTGTAGACTTTTGATTTCATGTTCATTTTTCATCATAACGCTAATATGATACTAATAAGCATTAGCCAGCACTTTAACTAATGATGCTCATCAATTGTAATAATGTCCACGACGATGACAGATTTATTAAAAGATTGCATTCAATGCAACTAAAAAGGCTGACAATCATTCAGTCCAAGGGAAGCGACGACTTTTTCCTGTTTATTAACTATGGAGTCTTAAATGATTTGTAATTAACATTAATCTAATTATTATACAGCGCTGTATCATTTATCTGCCTACATATGGTGATGCAGCAATGCAAATTACTCATTGCTACATAAATATGTATGGCTGCTTGGGCAAATGTTCATTTAACAAAATCAATGCTTTTCTACAGAGTTGGTTAATGGGAAGTCTTTAGCGATGCTCTGTAGCAGGGCAAAAAAAAAATAAAAAATAAATAAAAATGAAAAAAAATTGCCTCCAATTTACAGGGACCATTACACTGAAAAAAATATTTTTGTTTATTGGATTATGTTATATTATATAATGGCTATATATGTATATATATAATATTTTTCACATACAATTGCAACAGGATGCGGCATGAAAACCCAACTATGAAACCCATTCATTTCAATGGCTTGCACTGCGTGAGGACGTTTTGTTGCTTCGTCGACCAAAGCACAAGCGGATCTAGCTAGACCGGAAACAAAACAAATAGGCACGACGCCGCACACACTCGTTTGGGCTTGCGAGTCGGCCAAATAGTTGCTTAAAGTTACGTTTTGAGTGGATGACGAACACGAGATGCCGAGCTGATGGCCAAGCACACACACACACAACTGATGCAAATTCTCCACCCCCTTGTAAATATCAGGACCTCGTCAGTATTTTTTTCACCATTTTATTGATGGACAGTGTTACATTGAGAGATTATTTGCTCCAAGTGAGAACGTTAGTGTGAAATTGAACACAGTATATGGCAATGTTGTTTTCAAAAAAAAAAAAAAAACATTTGCACAAAACAAGCCGATCCACTTTTCCATGTTGATAAGAGCATTGAAATGAGAAAAAAAAAATAATGGGACAAAAATAAATCAAGTGGCAATTAGAATAGATAAAAATGTGTGAATATTTACTATTAATCGTGAGTTAACTATGACATTAATGCGATTAATCACGATTAAATATTTTAATCGTTTGTCGTTTCCGGGATGGGAGGCGGGCATGCTGAAAAGAACGTTAAAGACAGCACTCTCTAGCGTCAGTTGCTAGTGTGCCTCTTGAGACCAAGGGAGTGAGGTTTACTTACACAGCTCTTACTAGCTGGCCTCCGTTACACTTACCCTCCTAAATCTCACTCCCATCCGGGTCACGGCACCAACTTAACCCCTCCGGTTCTACTTGCACCGTCCTCTCCTAACAAGATGTGAAGCGGTGTTTCCAGGATGGGATGCAGGAGTGCTAACAAGGATGCTAAAGACCACAGGCTCTAGCGTCAGTCGCTAGTGTCCCTCTTTAGGCCAGAGAAGTGAGGTTTACTCACACAACATTTACAAGCTTGCCTCCATAACACTCACCCCCCCTAAATACTCACTAACATCCTGGTCACAGCACTAACATAGGTGTTTCCACCACGTGTGTAACGCTAAAGGCATTAGTCTTCCAGTAATAGCCTGACGTTAATTGGGCCAAGCAAGTAGTTTTGCATAATAAATAATGCATAATGTATGGTAACACTTTTATTTACAGTGTCCTTGTTTCACTTTACATGTACTTACTAATAGATACAACAGTACATCTTAAACTAACCCTAAACCAAATCCTAAAAACCTAACTCTAAGTAAACATTGTTAATTATTATTCAGAACTTGACTGTACTGTATAATTACACGGTCACAAGGACACCTTGAAATAAAGTGAAAGCTAATTTATTTTAAGCCTCATTTAAATAGCAATGATGTGTGTTTATATACAAAAAGTATGTTTCTTTATTTAAATGCAGTGCAGTGCTACTTTAATGCAATTAGGGCCTAGTTAAACTGGATAGTGGATGGTTAAAGGGATAGTTCACCCAAAATGATGTTGTGTTTGACTGGGATCATTTTCATTTTTGGGCAATCAAACCCTTTAATTCAGGGTTTTTCACTTAAATAGTGTGAACAATTTGTTTTTATTTATTTATTTTTATTTTTTTTTTTTGTGGATTTGCACCACAGTACGTTAATATACAAAGGAAGATCAGGGAAACAGTACCGAGCAAAAAGGACCTGCAACCCAAAACCAGAGATAATGTTAACGCCAAAATGAGAACTATAGAAATCAATAGTAAAAGATCATGTTACATGAAAATCAAATTGTGTATCACAGATCTCAGGAAGCCCGTCTGAGCCTTTTCTCTAAGGAGAAAAGCCTTGAGCAAAAGAGAGAGCCAGATTGAAAGAGAACAGAGAAAAAAACGAGATCCAAAACAAGGGGAAGACAGAGAGTGAAAGAGAGACAGCAAACGATACACAGACTCAGTGAGACAGGTAGAAAGACAGAAAAAAGGGGAGGGTGAGGGCAAGAAAGAGACCACAAAACAAAACATTTTCCTTCCACTTAATCACTGAATCCCAGAATTTAAGACCATCGCCCCTTCTCTCCCCCACTATACCACCCAATTACATCATACACTTCAATCTGATCCAGGATCAAAGAGGAATTGCGCGGGTGCCATGGAAACACACTTCAAAGACTTCCTCTTCCAGCATCCAGTGTAAACCTCTGCGACTGACTGGTGTTCGCACAGAAGAGATGGCGGGTTTTGTTGACTTCTTAAGAATAAGAATATGTCTGACAACTGCCTGAGCTCAAATTTGATATTTACTGATGGAACGATATAACTCTGCTGCAAACTGCGTAATGAGAACTGTCAAAAGTGTAAATTCTTGCATTACATTGATGTTAGAGAGAAGTCTGTAGCACAAAATAAGACTTGATTAGCATGGGCGTCACTGTGCTGGTTGTGATGTCACAAAATGGCGTCGGCTTGTCTCATGAATATGAACAATATACACAAACAATGCAACATAATCTTGTACAGTTTTAAAGTGGTCCACTCACCTCGCCACATATTTGATCTGATCTGCCACTGTTGTTCCTGGGATTTTGCAGGACAGTGGATAAGTGCAAAGATCAGCAATTGAGCGGTAACTGACTTTTCGGTCCAGTATTCTAACTGTTACTTCTAATCCACACTAATACATCTTTTTATATCAGGACTGGGTTGATATTTGCTTGCATTTTCTCTTGTGATGTCAGTAGAACGGATGTAGCGATTCGCTGAAAAGCTGCATATTAGAGTGCAAGTCTGAGAGAAAATGCTGCTGTCACTTTCCACAACTGATAAGAAACAAAACCAACATACAGCAGTAAAAATAACAAATTCCAGCCCCTTATTGTTGCTCATTACAACACACTCTTACCAAACAAATCCATGCTGAAGAAATTTGAGATGTGTTAGATACATCCCTGCCACAAGCTTTCAGAAAGTTGTATAAAACATAATGCAAATCGCATAAATTACCTCTGTTGTTGTTTATTAAAGCAATGAACCATGTAAAGCCGCGGTTTACAGTGAATTTAGAACAGCTAAGGGACGTTTTAGGTGCGAGAATAAGCGGAATGGCTGCCAAGAAACACACAAACGCAGTGATGCAGTAATACTAATGTAATAAAGTCACGTGCACGTTTGTAAAGTAATTTTCAGCAGCTTTGAACACAGCTCATCCAATCAGCATCAATGACCGGAACTATCTGTTTTATAATAGGTATTTTTTTTTTTTAATTCTGCATGTTACAGCTTAAATCATTTACTTAAAAAATGTTGGGTTGTTTTAACCCATGTTTGAGTCACATATGGATAAACCCAACTGTTGGTTTAAATTTTTAAATTACATTTTAAACCCAATGGTCCATATTTGAACCAAACATGGGTTGAAACCGCATGGAAATGAATCTAAGAGAAAGCTCGTGGGTGAAACGTAAAAATATTTTATCGGATGTGCCTTTCGTTTACACGGCGACGGCGTTTTTGAGGCTTAAAAACGCAAAAAAGTGAAGCCACCCTCCAGAGTGGAAATCTTAAAAAACGCTCCACCGTCGCATTCCTGTTTTAAAGGGTAAAAATGCAAAAGTCTGCTTGACGGTGAAAGTTGTACGCAGGCGTGTGGACTTGGTGTTGCTGTAGTATGCACTCCTAGCCGCCTGGAGTGCATAATACATTGAATTTCACAGACTTTTGCGTCACCATTTGCACGCGAATTTCCCACACAAAATGCTCGTCTAAATGCAGAATAAAAACACTTTTGCGTTTTCTCTTCAGAATCGTTTCCGTGTAAACATAGCCTAAAACAGCATGTATAATTTTATTTTTAATTGTAATATATTGTAATATTATATATTATGATTCAGATCATGTCAACTAGAGATTATATAGAGGATATATAATATATGTAAGCAATAAGGTACGAGAGGCTGTGCCTAACGACGCCCTTCAGCCGTTACTTATTCACGATACAGCACTTGCCTCGAGTAACTTATTGCTTTTATAAAACGGTTACCACACAATATTACAAATATTTAAGTAAAACTTCATGAAGTAAAATCACTGAAAGCCTTCCTTCCGCAAGAAAATAAATAGTCCCTGACCGTGAACAGTAACAGCGTTCCAATGTGTAATATTAATGAAAGCTCAAATAAAAACAACATAGGAATTGCAGTTTTGCGCAGTGATAAATAGAACCGTTGGGTGAAGCGGTAATAGCCGTGTTTTATCGTGAATAAAGCACAGCTTTTGACCAATCAGAATCAAGGATTGGAACTACCTGTTTTATAAATAGAGGATAGTCTCTTATAATAATGCGAAAAGGCTGATTATCAGTGTTATAGCGACAGCTTGGGCCCTATCTTTCACCCAGCGCAATTGACTTTGTACACCGACACATGTACAGTATCATTCGTATTTTGCACCCGTGCAAAGCCGACTTTTCCCTCCACAGATGCACACCGGCAAACTATGAAATTAACTTGTGCTCCCTGGGCAGTGTGTTCTGGCGCAAACAATCCCTGGTGCTATTTTGCAGTTCCAGAAAACAATTGCGCCACTGACCAGAAAAAAAAAAAAAAAAAAAAAAAAAAACTGTTCTAAATTCTAGGTACACGTTGCGCGTACATTCGCATGCTATTTTAAACGCGTATGCTTGGCCATAATACAGAGGG
This sequence comes from Pimephales promelas, assembly GCF_016745375.1. The sequence goes on along the minus strand of NW_024121210.1, from coordinate 25,053,225 downwards.
TGAACAACGCGCATACACTGTCGATGATTCTCTCCTCTACACAAATCATTGTTGTATCCATGACGATGGGAAAAATAGGCATAGCTAATGCTTACACTTTTACCAAAATTAATATATGCATGTCCATCCCCCAATGTCACTTCTCTTTCTTCTACGGCCCTGACGAGAACATCAATCTCCTCGAATGTGAACTGATTCTGAAACGCACCTAGTAAATGTGCCGTTATAATAGAATTGTGCCATTGAACAAGTGCTCTTAAAGGGAATGTGATATGACACTCTTATTGGTTTGTTTCCCGTTATGCCCAAACCACACCGATGAATAATGAAGCTACTTCACACCAGCCCCTTTTAGATTTGCGTCGAGCTCTAGAGTCATTTATCCCAGCGCCGAGATCCGCGCACAAAGTTACTTGACATTTTAGATCGTTAAAATAGGGCCCCTTGAGTTAATTTCATTTTCATTTAGATTAACTAAAATAACTAAAACTAAAATGTAACAAAAAAACAACAAAAGGCAACAACTTAAAATTAAAATGAAAACAGACATTTTTAAAATAACATCTAATTCAAAATATTAACAAAAAAACTATAATTATTACATATATTGTCAGGATTCCACCAGCTTCACTCACTCCTCCCACTCGTTCACAGTCCACTGAGTTCTAATCACCATCACCTGCACCTCATCAGTTTACCTCCCTATATATTCAACTCCTCTTCACACACTCATTGTCTGATCTCATCTCTACGTGACACTACAGACTATAACACTACCTACCCACTACCTACCTGAGTTCCATCCATTGATCACCTGCTAACTTTCACACGGAAGTTCAGTCTCCCGTCTCTGGTTATCATCCTTTTCCCAGTGACTCTCCATCCGCATCCGTAAACAATGACTCTGGTTATTCTTCCGCTAAGTTCCATCCTGAATATCGTCTGCTTGTATACTCGTCATATCTATGTCTGGATCTGCAACCTGTAAATAAACACTATTTCATTTACCACCTGTCTGACTCCTGTTCCATCCGTGACAGACATAATATATAAACAACCTGTATACAACTATAATAACAGCTTTGTTGCTAAATAGTGCAAAGGTTACTTTATTTTGTAGTAAACATTTCCCATTTGCTATGGGACAATTCAAATATTTAAAGTATTACATTAATGACACTATTTTAAAAATACTACTATTATATTATAATTCAGTAAACATTAGTACATGTACTGGTCATCCCACTCCTGGAAAAAAAATCTGTCGACCAACATGTCAAACTGTGTGATCGACAGTTTGTAGCTGTTGTGGTGAAAGCAATGTACTGTATATGCATATTATAAATCACTAGGCTCTCCTATGTGCTGCGTAACATTGTCAAGATGACACCGATCAATCATTAGTCAATTGACAGATGAGAGATGTAGTGACAGGCTGAAACATTAGTGGAGCTCTTGGTACGTCAGTTTGCGGTCTTATGGATGGATTAGAGGTATCATGTATATTGCACTCTGTATTGATGGCAGCTAACAATGGTTGTTGTGTCAAATATCCCGTGAAGGGCATATAAAATATTACATCTGCCATTTGCTCAGCCTGAGAGATGGACGATATCCGACACGTTGTCCAGGGCTGGAGAAACGATATGTTTAGAGTTCACTGAATCGGTCACAGGTGTTCACTGTATATCTAAAATAAGGTAAGAGAACAATGCATTGTGTTCCAGGACTGTCATTGAGAATTGAGAATCTACAGGGGCTGTAACAAAGGTCAGAGCAAATCATAAAACACCAACGTTTCCTGCATGAAGGGGCCAACATCAGCAACATAAAAAAGGAGATTTTTATAACCAAAGGCCAAACTGCTTCGGGATCCGCGGTGTCATTTCTGTTGTGGGCCACAGACGCACAGGAACAGTGTGTGTGTGTGAAGTTCACATATTGCTTTTCACCCAGCTTAAACGGAGTGACACACCGAGCACTCCACCCCACACCCCCCACCTGTCAATCAGCCCAACGGCAGCGAACAAAACCCTCCACCAGCCCCGCTTGTCACCCTGTCACTCAAATCCCACCGCAAAAAATAAATAGGGGGCAGGAAGCAGCGGCGTACGGTAGATGGCTAGAGGGGTGGGGGGAATGGGAACAACAGCCTTTTGAAAATCATTTTCTCCTCCGTTTCTCAATGAGGGATTTCTGTATAATCTCCCTGAGGTGAGAATCACATTTTAATTAGGTCTACCTCTGGTTAACAGTTCCCCTCCCTGCCTGATCAGCGTACGTGGCCACCCGCCGGTGCTGTCAGACTCGATCACTCTCAGTTCAAACTGGATCAAATTAAAGATGCCAACAATCCTCAGTCCTTCTCACTCTCGTGACGCTACCCCAAAACACAATGCAAGTTTGTGCCACGTTAGTCTTTAAAGGAGTTACATTTTGTGATTTTCTTACTCACCCTTATGTTTTTGCTGTTGTCTCACAGAATACACACAACAATAATTGGTAGACTTCAACAGGACAAAAAGACAATTTAAGTAAAACTAAATGTGATTAAATATCAATACATTTATATATACATATATACAATTTCACTGGATCCCTTATTATGGTAATAATAATAATAATAAGAAGAAGAAGAATATTACATACACTCACCTAAAGGATTGTTAGGAACGCCATTTTAATACTGAGTTTGACCCTGTTTCGCCTCTAGAACTGCCTTAATTATATGTGGCATTGATTCAACAAGGTGCTGAAAGCATTCTTTCGAAATTTTGTCCCATATTGACAGAAGAGCATCTTGCAGTTGATGGAGATTTGTGGGATGCACATCCAGGACACGAAGCTCCCGTTCCATCACATCCCAAAGATACTCTATTGGGTTGAAATCTGGTGACTGTGGGGGCCATTTTGGCACAGTGAACTCATTGTCATGTTCAAGAAACCAATTTGAAATTATTTGTACTTTGTTACATGATGCATTATCCTGCTGGAAGTAGCCATCAGAGGATGGGTACATGGTGTCGATAAAGGAATGGATATTGTCAGAAACATTTTGTCCATGGCATTTAAATGATGCCCAATTGGCACTAAGGGGTCTAAAGTGTGCCAAGAAAACATCCCCCACTCCATTACACCACCACCACCAGCCTGCACAGTGCCTGATGGATCCATGTTCTCATGCTGTTTACGCCAAATTCTGACTCTACCATCTGAATTTCTCAACAGAAATCGAGACTCATCAGACCAGGTAACATTTTTCCAGTCTTCAACTGTCCAATTTTGGTAAGCTCTTGATTTATTGCTTAAATCAACATTCTTTCCCATTCTGACATTCAGTTTGGAGTTCAGGAGATTGTCTTGACCACACCCCTAAATGCATTGAAGCAACTGCCATGTGATTGGTTGATTAGATGATTGCATTAATGAGAAATTGAACAGGTGTTCCTTAAAATTCTTTAGGTGAGTTTATATATATTATATATATTTTTTCTTTTTCTTTAATTTTTATAATATATTAGTAATAATAATATAAAATTAACAATATATCAACAAAAAATCAATATTAATGTAATCATATTCTGTGGGTTCCATTAGAAAAGTGGCCTGAGAAATTGAGATTGTTTAAACAACAAAACCTATAGAGTCTTTGTTCTAGGGTCACATCTTTTGCATCTCTAATGAGTTTGGATCCCTTACTGATAATGCATCAAATTTGATTTGAGACCCATGGTGTAGAAGATGAAGATTTTCAGTGAATAATGACATAAATTTCTGTTCATCATACAAACCTATTAAATGGCTTCAGAAGACTGATAGTCCAAATGTTTTATGATGCTTTTAGTTCTTTTCAGATGTTGATAGCCCTATAAAAAAGTCTCAGGTTACGCATGTAACCCGCTTCCCAAAGACGGGAATGAGATGCCAATTGAAAGGGAATGTCAGTTTTTAAAATATACAACAACATGAACAACATGTTTTGAACAACATGAGGGTGAGGGAATAATCAAATAATATTTTTTATTGTTATAATTATTATTCTGATATTGTTTGGGGTTGGAATATACCTTTCAAAGGCCCTTTATTCTCATATTCCTGAAGATATTGAAGATAACACATCAGACATAGGTGAGACCGAAAAGGCAATGAACAAACAGAAGGTCATGTGTTGATTTGCCATAGGATTTTCACTGCAGAACACAGAGCCAGTCACATGCGGTGCTGACATTTCACTTCCTAAACGGTTCCCCTAGAATCTGATGCATGTCTGTGGGGCTGGCAGACACCCCCTACACGTGGAGTAGGTTCCCATTGTGAAATCAACAGGACTTTGTGTTTCACAGAGCATGTTAAAACACTGACGTGAGAAGACTGAAGTATATTTCACAGCTAAAATGTTAACAGAAGCTCAGAGGCATCCAGAGGAATATCAGCATGTTAATTCAACCCTAATAGAGAAAAAAATCTGAAGGAGATCGGTGCGAAAAAGTGGTATAATGGAAGCATTGCTGTTGTAATGAAGATTAAATTGAACAGGGACAAATTTGCGAGGGCAACATTTAAAATGGCAGCTGCTGAGAGGATGTTTCTGGTTATGAGAACGACAATATAAATGAATTACAGAAAGCATGTCTAGTACGTCTCCTGCTGAATTTAGTAATGGCTGAGTGGTATTGACGTTAGACTATCCTGCTTAGTCGTTGCGTTTTCTTTTTTTTGGTTTCGCTTTCCGTCTTATTGTTTTATGACCCCAGCAGCTGTGCTGCGAGAGCAGTTTGGCTTGAGCAAAGAAGCTGTTTACGATCAGCACACTGTTGTCTGGGCAGACGTCAAAGTGCAGATTTATTTGGAGACCAAAAGCTCCATTAGTCGGAGTTTTTAATTAGCACACTTGTGTGAGAGGGTCATTAAGAATGATTTGCTGTTGTGATTGAGGGCTTGCTGATGGGCAAGACACAGACCCTGCTGAGTCTGCTTCTGACCCCAAACACATAGATCTAGATACGGCCAAAACAAAGCAGTGTTGATGAAAAAAAAAAAAAAAAAAAAAAAACACTCTGACTTTGCATTGGATCCATCCAGTGCTACCCTGCCAAATGAGATGTAACAGAAGTCTAAAGCTCCTACCAGTTTCCGGGTGTTCCATCTCTCCGATGCTGCCATCAGGGGTGGTCCGTTCATAGTGGTCCTCAGGCAGGGCGAGGGGGCCGATACGGGGTCCTGAAGAACTCTTGCTGCTGGGGGTCTCGGACTCCTCCAAGCCACTGTCATAGTAACTTTGCTGAGAGGAGTCGTGCTGATCTTGCACGGGATTGGCTGTGGAGAACGTCACTCTGCGATGGGGGAGCTGCAATCGAGAGGAAAGAGGGGCCTTCAGTCACACAACAATCTAATTATAACTTTAGGCCCCAAAACTAGGCTAATTGACCACTAAATTTGTAATATCACACTTCAGCAGACGGGCATTTTCAATACGTAATTTCCAAAGGGGCGGCTAATGAGGAAACGTTTTGTTCAAATTGAGGGGAAATGGTAAAGAGGGAATCACTTATTATTAGTATCTCTTGGCAGAGGGGGAAAGCAATATAATTCTCCTTTGATATCACTGCTTAGGTGACCACGTTGTTTTTCACAAGGCCAGTGAGGGCAAACACTCATGCTGAAATACAGAAGCGCAGAGCTCATAAAACAGTGGAAATCACAGAATCCTGCAGAAAAGCCTCCATTCCCAATTCTGTGTGAGCTCAAAGCTCGACAACTGCAGGGAGGGATCGATAGTGCCAGGCTGCACACACACGTACAAACACACACACACACGCACTCAGACTGGCAAACAGAACCATTTTAGAGTAGGAATTAGGGCCATTAAGAGAGCAATTTCAGTTCATATAAAAAGCCCATTAACACGGCCATTTAAAACATATAGAAAGGCCATTAAGGCTACGTACTTCACCATCCCAAAGTTGTGAGGCTTTCTTTTCCCCCTTCTAATTCAGCATGTTTATTTATAAGCTCATTCATCAATTTGTATGCGCATTATTTTCTTGACTTCTCCCGAAAACTAATGTCCAAATTCTTTAGGAGTGCATTGCACATACAAATATTGTTAATCTGTACATTTGCATAGCAAGTCATGCAAGGTATTGCTCATTTACATTCATGATAGGGTTGCGGAATATATCCGCAGCACAATTCTAAAAATCCAACACCAAGAACAAAAATGATAGCATACTCTCAAAACACTGATGTTCACTTCAAGTATAGCCAACTTTGTTAATAATAATGGGAGTGATTTTGTTTGGACGTGTTGCATTGAGCTGCGTGCATCAGGTGTAACTGTAGAATATAGGGATGGGTATCGAGAACAGGTTCCGAATTTCCAAGAACCGGTAATTCGATAAGAAACGCACATTTCGATTCCGCTTATCGGTTTCTGTGTGTGCATTTTAATGTAGTTTTAACCATTCAAGCGCAAAATACTTGCACACTTTTTTCTGTGCTCTGCACACATCCAAAACATGCACATGGAAAAAGTTATTTTAATGTGATTTTAAACCATTCAAGTGTGAAGCGATTTACACAAATCACTTTTTTTTTGTGAGCGCCCTTTGGATGTTTGTGCAGCTTTTAAAGTGACAGCAGCATAATGTTCCTGTTGCCGTCTCTAATTACACTAATTGAAGAACAACAGAAAGAGAAAATTAATTCGTTCTTGACTGAATAATTTTAGTAACTATATTTGTAATATACATTTTATTTATAAAGTGCAGAGTTTTTACATTTGAACCTGAATACCTGAACATTTCAAAATACTGTTTATTTCAATCATATATTAGTTCAATTGTAATTGATCAATTGATCATTTTTTACTTGTTCTTTGAGTGTTTATTTGTCTTTAACACTGTTTGAAATTTATATTAGTTAGGCTAGTTGTTTTTGCAAACCATAGGTGTTTAGTTTTTAAAAGTTTTTAGTTCATTATAATCAGCAATAATTAAATGTTTTGCAATAAGACTTAAAATAAATGTGAATATGTTTTTTTTTTTCCTTATTGGATTTGAAATTCGGAATCGATAAGAATCAGAATCGATAAAATTAAAACGACCAACCATATTCCTTATCACTATTTTTTTTATTAGTTGTTTAAAAATGTCAATGGAACAGAAAATGTTAGGCTGAACGTAACCAAACCCAGTATATTTCTTACGATTTCCAATCCTATATATATATATATATATATGGACACACAATTTGCACACACAAACACACATTAATGTTGTAGTATATATCATAATACATATAGTATATACTGTACAATAGGGGTTGGATTTCCAGCAACATTAACTGTATTGATAGTTATGATATACTGTATACTGTTACCATGATATACAATTTCTTTTACTGTGATATAAGATCTTGGTCATTTGGCCCATCCCACATCTATTCACTTACACACATCCCCTCATTTCATCATCCATACACTTCCACTGAACATTTGTACTTTGTGCTCAATCTTTACTCTCTCACGCTCATGTGAGTTGTAGGCCTGTTCTTCGTGCGCTCCCTTGTGCCCTGGTATTTACGGTTAGTGAGGCACTGAAGTGCGTAGACGAAAAATTCTCACTGCACAGTAATTAAATCGACTTCCTTAGCAAACTCAGACATGGACTCGCAGCATGAGTCCCTCTGTTGTCAAAGATTTCATTCAACGAGTGTGTGCGTGTGTGGAAGAGAGAAAGAGATACAAAGGAGAACCATGGGGCTTTTTGTCTTGGGGCAGAAACTTTTTAATGTATTTCCTTTTTTAATTTTCTTATTAATTTGTAGTCTTTGATCTGCTAGGGACTGCATGCACACCATTCTTTGGGTGGCACACGTTTTAGTCAGTTTTATCTTTTGTAAAATGTGCTTATCGTGCTTTGTAGAAAATGCAAATGGAACTGCTTGATCACTGTAAAGGGATGTAGTGATTACAAGGCCACATGTAGTATGCAAATTGTAGTGTTTGATCTACAGTAAGGGACTTTGAAAAGAAAAATCCTCAAGTGCGGTTTTATTAGGGAAAGCGCATTATAATGGTTATGATATTTTAATTGCTAATATCACTGCCATCCCAGGTACCATCCTGGAATAATGGCATTCTCCGCGACTGGAATTGTACTTCAGACACGTTGCTATTTAAACCTAAGAGAGGGATTTAGTAATTTAAATATGGATTCTTGCTTAAACTGCCCCTACAGGCATTGCACGCGAGTCAGCAATTTTATCCCCCCTTAGCGCTGGAAGCTGCAGCTCTGCAGTTCTGCAGATGGGATATAGTCTTAGCACCAAGTCCAGTCTCTCTCCCTACAGGGGGAGCACTGCAGATCTGGGAGGGGGGTTGTTGTACTGGGGGTCTCGGCAAAGCAGGACCAAGATAAAAGAACAGAGCATTGGCTCTCGATGTAAGAGGGACAGTCTCCAATCTAGCTGGCTTGAGTTTTGCACTGATGCCTGGAATAAAGTGATCCCTGATTAGAATCGACCCGCATGAATTCTGACGACTGTGAATTGGATAACTGGAGTTTGGTACTGTGGAGAGAGGGTCTCATAATAGAGTGGATTGGGAGAGGAGCTGGAGAGAGAATTTTAAGAGTGTAGAGAGACCTGGAGTGGGCAGAGTCTTGGATTGGAGAGTGCCTTGGACTGGGCAGAGAATTTTGGACAGGACAGGGAGTCTTGGATTGAAGATGGCCCTGGATTGGTGAGAGGGCCTTGGAGAGACAGTCTAGAACTAGGCAGAGAGTCTCGGATTGTAAAGGGATTTGAATTAGAGAGAGAAGTTTGGTCCAGGCATACAGTCTTGCTTTGGAGAAAGAGGCACAAAACTAAGCAGGGGGGCATTGGATTGGAGAGGGTTTTGGACTGGAGACTGTAACTGGAGAGGGTGAGTGCTAATCTGCTGTCTCCAGGACAGAAATTGAGAATTGTAAAAAGGGTTACTGGGGGACTGGCTGTTAAATTGGACTTGAAACCCAAGAAAGTTTCAATTACCTTTCGCAAAAATGACTCGACAAAGTAGAATAGATAGACAACGAGGCCCTGAATGAATTTGAATAAAAATAAATAAACAGAACGTGGACATGGGGAAAATGGAATAATAAAAAACATGCAAAACTGAATATAGACTGAATATGGAATATAATCCCTGCAGAGATATGACATCAAAATGAAGTCCCATGAACAGAGACATGGGAAAAAAAATGGCTTGAGTGATGTGCCTCTGTGCGGACAATGGAGTGCCACCTGATATCTGTCTTTTCATCATGCACAAGGTGTGGTTTGAGGTGAAATAGTCCACAAATGTATAGCCGATACACAGGGTGGTTTAAACTGCAGGCAGGGCGGCGAGGCCGAGCTTTTCCTACCAGTGATTCATTCAGCCTATTACTCCTGCATGCTGTCATACCAAATGGCGTGAACTATGAGATTTGTCATCAGAAGTGGCAGCTCGATCCCCTGTACTCTGCGTACGGCCAATGCAGGCTTTTACTGTGTCATTACTGCTGCAGCCTACAACCCTATACCAGTTTTAAACATTCTGCTTTAGGAGTGCACATTTCTAGGCAGGGAGGGAGATCTATCGAGGGAGAAGCTCTCATGTCTCTAATGCACAGAGGGGTTTGTATCTACCAAGCTTTGCTGGTGCAATTAGCCACTAGTGAATGCTAAACAGGTCTGACAATAGCTTTCTCCTGCCTTCTCTCATTTCAATCACCTACTCTTCTTCTTTTTCTTGGTTCATGTCTTGACTTTTCACCTCTTTTTCACAACTACCCCCTCCATTCTTTTTCATTCTCCAACACATTTCCAGAGTGCCCTCTCCCCAACTCCACATTTCTCCCGTTCTGTGTCTCTTTGATAAGTCTGGACTCTTTGAAGACCCTCGTGTCACACTTTTTGCCTCCAAGCTATTGCACCTAGAAAAAAAAAAGAGAGGGAGAGAGAGAGAAACACAACTCTAAAAGATGGAAGAGGAAAGAGCCAAGGAGGTGAGAGTCGGGTGGAAAATAAGAACGGATCCTTATGTGCCTAACACCCCCCACCCCCAGCTCTCTGTGATTTTATGCTGGCTGCATCTCTTCCGAGGTGCACTCCTTCATTGTCATGTTTGTTTGCGCAGCTCATTTTTCCTCTGCTCTACATGCCTTCTGAAGCAGCGGCTCATTGATCCTCGCACACGCCAGCAGCCCCGCAGCCTGAACGCTCGCTCAGATCCCCTTTGACTAACGCATGGCGGCAAGAGTTCACCCACCGACTTTAACCAAGCGAGAGCACAGAGGTTCACACTACATCTCCTACTCAGTGTGGGTGCACAAGGGCAGGAAAGATCTCTAAATTAACCATAGGACAGCAGCTGAGAAAACAACCTTCAATATCTACCACATAATATATCACAGCAGACAGCACAACAGACCTTTCCAGACACGTCATTGAAAAGTCTACACAAATAGTTGCTTGTAATGCCTCAAAAAGAAAACTGCAAAAAGTCGAATAAAAACAGCAATACTGTACTTTACTTAAATGGTCTGAGGCAAAAGTTTTAAACCAGGGGCCACTATTCCAGGAGATAACACAATATTATAAATCTTTAAAATCTCTACGCTATACAATAAGTGTGTGAAGTGAATGAGTATAAACTCTGAATGTTATGAGCACAAATAAAATAGCTGTGTTGCCAAGCGTAATATAATCTCAAAATACTAATCTTACACATTTTGTACTATTTTATATTTTATGTAGGCTACTATTTATATATCATGTCCATTTAAATTATTTAAACCTGGTAAGATATGATATACAAACTAATTAAATAAGCATAGCATGATCACTAATCTAATAGCTGCATTGCAATCTCTGTGTGTCTCTCAGAAACCAGCTCTCGGTCAAGAGTAATATCAACTAATATGCTTAATCATATGCATTTTCTAGTAGCTACTTGATATGTCTAGTTGACAATTTTAAACCTTATACAATATGATAGGCTACATGATATTTATTCTCTCTCTCTCTCTCTCTCTCTCTGAAATAAAATCATTTAATGTATTCTTTATAATTTGTTCAGATTTGCATTTGATGGCATAGTAAAACTTGCTATAGCAATTTTCAACCATTGGATATTTTATTTCTTTCAATTTTCTTTCCATGTTCTCTAATCAGCTGTTTTATATAGAGTCCGACACCTCTTATTTAAATGTTTGAATAACTCTGAACACAAAGTTTTCCTGGAAGCTTAAAAAAGTTCCCCCTCTTTATATTTAAAATTCAGTAGTATTGTTTTAATTAGAAGATATTTAAATATTAATTTATTTATTGTGATCAGGAAAGGTCCCCGAGCCAGAACTCAAACTCATGTCGCCTGAAGCCCGACCAAACTACATTTTTTAAGCACTATTGGCTCCAACAATTAGAACATACTTAAATAAATACAAGCTTAAGCATTCCTGTAGCTCAAACGCAATGCAAGAACTGATAAGAATGTAAATGTGTACCTTGAAAATGTGATAAAAGCGTCTGCCAAATGCATAAATGTAAAAGTGCTAGGTATATTTGTTAAATGATAACTACGAAGGGAACAGAATTACATTTAAAACGGTCTCATCAAGTCATTTTACTTGATAACTTCCGAACATGAATGTGCTGAAATAGTACATGAATGAACTTGTTATTTTTTAGCCTTATTCACAAAACTCAGCGCTATTTGAACTGCGCTATTACCACCCACAGAAAGGAAGGTTGGAAACATAATTTTATGACAAAGAGACGTTTGTGCACATTTTCTATTGCAGTTGTTAATCAAATGATGATCACATTATAAAGAGAATGGACACCTTTATGATTTACATAATTCTTTAGTGACCATTAAAACAAGCAATTAAATGGCGCTAATAACAGTGGCTAATGACAATATGATGATTAAAATACTTAAATATAAAAATACTGTTGATAAAACAGGACTTTTTTTTTTTGGAAAAACAGGAATATTTATGTCAAAAGCAAAAACTGACAGCTAAAAAAAGCTATACAATTATATAAGGTAGCAATGTCTTAATTAAATTGTTCTAAAATGAATACGTCTACCTTTTTTACATTGGGCCCCTGTGATGAGAGTCTGTGCGAGGGATTTGCAAAGTTTTAGAAGCACTGGTCTAGACCAGCTTTGGGATTGGATTTATTTTATAGATCACAATGGGTGTCAACGTTAACCTTGCCGTGAACCCATAACCTTTCAAACTCTTCGGCCTCCCGTCTATCAGTGAGACAAGATGTGAAACAAACACTCCAATCGTCACTCCTTATAACACTCTCCCATCTCACCTTTACTTTCTTCACACCATCTCCATTTTAACCTTTCTCAACACACAGTTATTTCGCACCCACTATATTTTACCTTTCTCTCCTCCCTTTTCTCACCTGGCATCCGTCACTCCCTCTCTGCCTCCCTCACAATCTCTCCATCTCTCCCCAACCCCACCTCTCTGGAACTGTAGGCCGCCATTTGGGATTCGGAGGAAATTGAATTGAATTATGAAGGAATTTCTCTGCAGTTCGATTGGCATCATTTCCCCCCTCACAATAGAACATCATTCTCATATCTCTTCGTGTGAGAGAATGAAAATAGGCCCGGGCACCATTCTCTCTCTCATCCTTTTAAATTGAATTTTTCATATCAGAGGGCACCCGAGACATCTGCCGATTCTTTTAATGCTGGGGAGAAAAAAACATTTCATAACATACGCGAGGTATATACCTGCGATTTTCAATGTGAAAAATCTGACTTCCAGCGAGAAGAGTGCGGATCCTTCACAGGATAACATAAAATAATAACACCGGTCTCTTTTATACCATTAGAAGTGGAGTTGTGGCAGTGGTGCGTGAGCGTCAAGTTTTCTGAATGCCATTTAATCCGGGTGGATCAGGCAGCTGTATTTCTGCAATAAGTCTTTATCCAGAGGCATGCACTGGTTGGCCCTATACTGCAAGTGTTTGCTTTCAGAGGTAGGCAAACACTTCGGCTTGGTGTCCTAAATTGCATTTCATTTGGGCGGTGTTCTGAAAGTCCTTGTTTTGAAAATATTGAGTGACAGTGGGAGAGGCGGTCGGAATATTAAACCACGGTGAGGAGGTGGAATGGAAAGGAGAGAGGCACAAAAAAGAGGGAGAAAAGCACTCGAGAAATTAATCCTCAGTATCCACTCCCAAGTGGACACCTTTTTCCTTCTTAAACCTCCATTTCAGAGTTAATATCTCAGTCCCTAAAGCTCCTGGCTGGAAGGCATGCATGGAGCTCAGCCTCAAATTGCTTTAAGGACCTGATATATAATGGGATTGTGGGGAGAGATGACAAAGCTCTCAAGCTTGCGCTAGACTTTAGGAGTTCCCTCTGGAATTGTTTTTGCATCACTATTAATAGACTATGATGGAATAGCTCGGAAAGGTAGTTCACAGTTAAGAATTATACTACTAAAGACAATTGCAATATTACAGTGCTTCTCAAAGTGTGGGATGAGTATTGTAGAAATGCTGTAAAGGTGGTGTGGGAGACTGCCCTAGTTCTCAAATCTTGTACATTTTTACACATTTAAATGTGACACGTTGATGATAAACATGAGAACCAATGAAAAGTGGGCGACGTTTATCTATCATATTTGACTTAATTTTGTTGTACACAATCTATTCCATGCCTTCTGTCATCAGATTCATAGTTTATATTCGTTTAGCAAGTAAAATCAGCATCATTCTAAAAATGTTCACCTTTAGGCCGTGAACACTTTCTTTTTTTATGTGAAATCTGTAATGATAAAATAACATTTTAAAAAAGCATTACAAATATTTCAATATAAACACTTACTGGATTGAAGCAACTAAGATTTGCTTGATTAAAGTCATGTGAAAATGTGAGTATCAAATATGATCAGGCATTTTAGGAATGTTTATTTACACATCTCTAAATCATCATTGTATTGCATTGCATTACATTTTTTGGTCCCATAATAAAAACTACAGAGTAAAATAAAACTAAGAATTGAAATATCATCTTACAAGGACATATTATTGGGGAGATTTAGAGTGAAACTGATATTTATATGCATTTATAACCATATACTTTTATAGAATCTCAACGATTTACATTACAATCTATCATAATTTCCTTTTTTTTTGGCCACATACATATCAGCAATTGCAACAAATTGCATATATTTGCACAGTGTATGCCTCTGAATCAAACTGATTCAGTACTGTTTGTTTATTTTTTGTATTTTTTTCAATAAACAGTTCCATTCAAAAAAAAAAAAAGACTGTTATTTAATTTTTAAAGGGATAACATGGCAGATTGAAATGGTTGAAGGCAAGATTGGCAGTAAACAATAACTTAATTCTGTTCCGTTCCTCACACAAATCAATGCCAAAAATAAGCACCACTGCTCTATATCTGTACATGTTCCTTACATTCTAATTTAAAAGAAATGACTAACCACACTCTGAATTTCTTCAACATATAAAATAAGAGATACTATATTAAAGAATAATGTTTAATTAGAAGCCAGAGAGTTCTTTCATCTCTTGCTCAGAGCTATACGCCATGGCAATGGAACTAGGACAAAATTTCTTTATTGATTCATTTGAGCAAACCCGTGGTTTGGCAGCTGCCTAACTGTGTTTAACCAGACGTAAAAATGACTCTTCGAAAAAATACTTTATCTGCAGCGTGGCCGGCTCGCTCATGTGATTCCTCCCTTCGCTTCCGAAATCAGAAGGATGTTTGTACTGAGTTCTGTTTGCAAATACCAAAGGAATTGATGGAGTCGATGATTCTGCTCACATCTCATCCTTCGCCCACTTTAGCCAGTGGGTGAAACACACGGCGGAGAGCTGATGAATTCAAAGCTCTGTCCTCTTAATGAATTAAAAGCTGATTACAGATGGGCGAGTATAGCTCTGGCTACAGCTGGGGCTGCAAGTGAGCTGAGGGAAGGAGAGAGAGAGCGAGAGAGGTAAGTCTCTAAAGAGGAAAACAGTGCGGGATAAAAAACCACTGCCGTAAGCCAGAAACAAACTATCTTGTGAAGCCTGGTAATCAGAAAGCATTGATCCGACATTTCCAATTAAGTGAGGACGCATGTAGAGTTGAGGAGTTTGTGATTACGCATTCATGCGTGTGCGTGCAAGGCAAAGTGTTTGTCTGTGCTTAGTGTGGTGTGATAATGGCTTGAAAGTCGAGACATTCTCTCGCTCCCCTCTCTCTCTCTCTCTGTGTTTCTGTGCATTTACTGAATTCAAACTAAAACAAGCGAACCAAAGTCTTATACTGTACAGAGTAATAAATGAACGTGGCAGCAGTTAATGCATACAAGAGCACCCATGCATGGAATGTGCTACCACAAATTTCCACAAACATCTACTCAGATTTTCAGAGTTCAAACAACGATTTAGTAGAGTTAAGTTACTTAGGTAGCCTTAAGTAGACTTTACACAGCTGAGTTAAGGCTGCTCTATGTTTGTTTGTAAAGAAAGCTGCATAAAAGCCTGACTAAATTATGTATGCTCTGAGCCTCTATTATCAAAGTATAAGGTTATCAGTGTTGGGGAAAGTTACTTTTAAAAGTAATGCGTTACAATATTGCGTCATTCCATAAAAAAGTAACTTTTTATGGAAAGTAAGGAGGGCGCGCAGATCAAACAAACCGTTCAGCTGTGCAAAAGAATAGTACACACAAGAAGAAAGTTTGCATTCCATTGTTTTTATTGATTTTGGGTAACACCAAGTGGGAACCTTCCAGTCTCTCTCGTGAAGCCTATACGGAATTGACTTAAACTGTAATTCATCAACTGGCCACTAGAGACAAGCTCCAAAAGGGAGTCAATTCTATATATTCCCCTATGTTAAAACTTTACAGCAGAAAAAATTATGTTTACAGCTTGGAACAAAATTGGTATTTGTCTATATACTGTAGCTATGTTTGCCCTTCATGACAACTGTGAGGGGGGTGAATTAAATTATATTAAGTCTTAAAGTTCTGCATAATTAAGGGCGTGGCCACATGAGTGACAGGTGGATTGCCGCTTCTGTCACTACTAGCCTCACCTCACCTTAGCTAATTTCACCTTAGCTAATAATTTTCAGGGAGGGGTTCTAACAGACCAATCTCAGCGCATAGAATTGACGCATTGTTACATTTTTGTCCGCCATCTCGTATGTGCTTTACACATCGCCTATGATGTAGCTACGGTGTGAGTTGGACGCAGAAGTATAAATTGGGCTTCAGCCTGAGCAAACATCATGTTGAGCCAGGCGGGCGTGGTTTCAGCAACCAGTCACCTGAGCTCCACCCACGTCTCGCATCTTTGTCCATTTTCTGTTATCCAGGAGTGGCGCGCGGTGACGTACTGCCAAGATGGCGACGGTATACACTTTAGGCTTTAAAAATGCTCTTCAGAAACCTACGGGTGACGTCACGTCCATATTTTTTTTTTCATGTCTATGGGTAACACTGAATTTTTTTGTGCAAGTGAGATGAGTAAATGCTCACATTTATTCTAGAACTACAATAACTATCATGTTTCCACAGCGTACACAATGTCTCTGGACCTTACTTCCAATTTGTCAGTAAATTAATGGGAAAACAAAATAACTTGTGTTTACTTGAATTATCAGTAGGCTAATTATTCAGTAGCTGTGTATGACACATTTTGGTGGTAAAATAAAACATTTTCTTACTTGCAGAGCAATGCATATTAAGTATCTGCAAATCTGCATATAGTCTTCTTTATTGACTCGTGCTGGCTACTTGACAAGTCATAATTCATAAATGATGTCAGACTGGATCTCCAGTGTATGTGTGTTAATTCAACAGATTTTCTCCTAGCACAAAAAGTGTGAGAAAGTTTGGCAGGTGTAGGCCTACAAAAGTATTTTATCAGCTTTATTGTATCATCAAGAGCACCAAAGTTAGAAGGTTTCACAACATTTTTACACTTAGTTTGTTAATTAATATTAATATGCTTGAGGGTCCTGTCATCTGCTCCCTCAACAGTGGATAAGACTGAAAGGGATTGAGAAGTACCAACCTTTTGGGGACTGGTGTTTTCTTTTTCAGAGGAACTCTGAATTTTTATTTTTTTTATTTTTGGATTTGGTTCAAAGATAGCCTGTCGTTTCTCATGGAAATCAAGTGAGTCAGCTAGTTGAGGATTAGAATAGCAGATGGGAGTGAAAGGAGGCTTCTCCAAGCTGCAAACTTAAATCTACATTAGTTTTATTGGAGATGTTTTCAGCCAATCAGTATGTTGGGATTTGAGGCAATGGCTTTACTAGGCTTTATATGGGGGTTTTGTAGGTCAGTGGACTAATCGGGAGCCAGGGGTGATATTCTACAGCGCAGACTGACCTCCATTACACTACTGCAGGACATTAAAAGAAATAGTGAGAGAGAGACAGACATATACCCATTAGTCCCATGTTAAAGCAACTCATTTCAGTACATTTCTGAGCACAAACTCAGAGGCAGATTGGAAGCAGAGACTGGCCTTAGTCTGTATGTAACACTGCACTTCCGTGGCCATAAAGCTTCAGGGACCTTATCAGTGCAGTGATCGTGTCAAATACACAGAGCGCTTTCAACTCTTCTAAAACATCCACAGACTCACACCCAAACTGTAACTGGGATAGACATTCACAATTGGCTTGGAAAAAAGAAACAGAACAAAAACATAAAAAGGACCCGACACATGGTCTCGATTCCTGCGGACACACGCAGGCCACGCCACATTTTCCACTCTGAAAACCTGGGCGACAGTGTGTGTTATAACCACTTCCAGATAATATGGATCAGCAATTAAATTTTTGTTTTCAACCTAAAAAAATAAATAAAATTACTTTCTTCTATGTAACAAAAAAGGATTTGTGAGTTCTGTGATCTGTGAAAAGGATGCTCTGTAGAAGCTACACAAATGTACAGAAAAGCACCATAAAGCTTCATAGTGTTATTTGCTTAAAATCTCACCTTCCATCATATATCTGGTTTAAATATATTCAGATATGACCAAAATGCTATTTTGCATGCCACTATAAATAAAGTCATTTAAATCAAATTTGAGATACTTTCAAAAAGTTCTAGCGTGGGAAAACCTAGACAAATTCCGCCAAATTTATATTTGCACAGCAAGTTGGTCTGGCAAAGAGCTCATTCAAGCCCATTTCTAATCCATCGAAATCACGGCACCAATCAGAAACGTTGGGGCGGGCTTTACACGATGACGACAGCACAGCGACGGATCTAGGGGTGTGATGGTTATACCAACCCGGTCTCATCCCAAGACGTCATATAACTGACGTTTTGGGACGTCTTTTGACCATACGTCAATATTCGCCTTTTTAGGGCCCCTAAAAATGATGCTAGAGGTCAGAGGAGAATAGGCCGAAAAAAAAAAAATTAAAAATGTTTTTGTGATGTAATACAGCTCGAAATAATGTAATAAAGCTTGTAATAATGTTTTTAATTCCAGTGGTACTGATTTAACTGATTTACTGCAATGGATTCAGTCAGAACAAAAGTGGATGTTGCTTACTTGCTCAGATGACGATGAAAATTACTACGTATGTTGGTCATACTTCCAAAAAGAATAACCTGTGATTCTGAATGACAGTATCCACACCTGCAGGGTGACTGACAGCCGCCCAGTCTCCTCAAATATTGGATTCATGTGATTGGTTAAATAGATAATTGCATTAATGAGAAATTGAACAGGTGTTTTTAACAATCCTTTAGGTGTGTGTACAGTCTATGCAACGGCACTGCAGCTAACAGAGTCTCCAGCACAACACAGACTCCGACACAAACTTCACATAAATATATCTATATTTTAAATTATCTGCTGAAGCACGTTGGGCCAAACATCAATCGGATCGACATAGGACGAAAACACGGATCAACATCGGCAGAGCGTTTGAATTATGGAGAGACGTCCACTATTTTTGTATTATGAGACATGAAATTAATACAAAAGACTGTTCCAGGATAACAAAACGTTGGTGCTTTGGATGTTACTTTTATTTTATGCACTAGATCTACTGTCTAACCTCACTCATCCCACTACTTTCAAATTATTTATAATATACATTTCCAGACACACTCATTAAAGAAATGTTACTTCCTACGATCTTACTGTTACACTGGAATTGTTCAGTCTAGTTCACTAACCGTTTTTGTTATCATATTATACATTCATCTATGTTGACATTGCTGATTGTGAAAGATGCACGAATAGTAAGTGAAACGCCTTATACTATATAACACCACATGCTGGCTAAATGCAGTCAATGTAACATTATCATGGTACGAGCATGGAGCATTTGTTCAACGTCAAGCTGATAAAATTAGCTTATTATTGTAATGTTGCAGTGGGAGTTTACATGAGTTTCCAGCATGTGTGTGATGCTTTCTCTGGTGTGCTAAAAGTCTCAGTGTGGCCGATCACATGAGCGCTCACTCTTGAGTTTGAGCACGAGTGCAAGCGCTCTTGTAAAAATTGGTTGCAATCTTAAACATCACCGATAGAGGCCGCTAAAAATATAGCACCTTTAACTGATGAACCTTATTTTAAAGTGTTAACTATTTATTTAGTTACTCCTCAACAATGGTGCCTTGTTTAACATTAGGGATGCACCGATACCGATACCGGTATCTGGTATCGGCCTCGATACCACATTTTCTAAAGTACTCGTACTCGTTAAAAGTCCCCCGATACCGGGGACCGATACCATGTTCTGAGAAATGGGTTAATCACAGGCGCCGAGTGCCCACCCCCAGGCTCCGGCTGCAGCTCAGAGCGGGGAGATGGGGAGACATGTCAGCCGTGTGGAACAGTGATGCGCGGGTCAATGTATAAACAACCCGCACACTACCAACGTACTCGCAAAAAAGTAAGAAAATATTGTACCCGACCCTCTTCCTGACCGTATTTTTTAAAAGTAGTACATGCTCATCGTAGCGTCATTGGGCCATAAACGTGTAACAACACAGCATCGCAAGAAGACGTAGCCTACATATAACAAAGGCAGCACTTTGGTCATCATCTTTCATTATTTCGGTAAATGTCTCCCACACTTCCTCTTTCTATTTGTGTATTTGCGGAGCTTCCACTCCCCAGTCTTCACCTTTTCGCTTGCCGCCTCCATCTCTCTGCAGACTAGTGATCATAGACATGGCCGGTTCGTGAACGAATCGGTTCTTTTTAATGAACCGGTCGAACCAGTACGCTAAATCGAACTGAATCATTCGCATCAGTTCACGTCTTGCGTCAGTGCTGATCCACAAGTTACTACAGTTACTCACTTTCAGACATGCCTGACAGTCCCTCCGAGTTGAAATAAACCAATATCCCGAATTATATTTTACTCCAGTAACTCTAACAGTTCACTGAACTGAGACATGTTGTTGATACTGCTGCTGTTACTGCGCATCCGCCTAGTAACGAACGCAGAGGTACAGCGGTTCTCGGATCACACCAGTACAGAACTGAGAACTGTTTAGACTGAGCTTGTGTGTCATCTTCGTGCCAGTTATTCAGCCAATAAATAAATTCGGCCTATATATTTCATAGAAAATTGTATCTAGTACTATATAAATACAAAGGTTTAATTGGCATCTTTTCCAAACGACCTGACCGACCGCGACCCGAATATCATTAAAAATATTTTTGGATGACCCGTAACTGCGGGTAACCGCGGGTGACCGCGGCGCAAGCACCCGCTCATTTTGGATCAACCCGTGCATCACTGGTGTGGAACAATTTCAAAGTGAATGGCTTTGGATTAGGAGAATAAGTTTACTTGTAGTCGCCAAGTTACTTATAGTCAGTTGAATGTCTGTTGGGGGACCAAATAAATAAAGTGTTATCAGATATTAAGCTGATCGTACTAATACTCTAGTCTACTAATACTCTAATGACAGTTAGTTGACATGTAATTGAAAAGTTACTTATAGTTAGTAAAGTGGACTATCGAAATAAAGTGTTACCCAAGTAATTTAATCAAGGACCTAAAAACCCGTATATAAAAATATTTAAATCATGTTTTTTTTTTTTTTTATTAAGTACTCGGTATCGGTATCGGCGAGTACTGAAATGCAAGTACTCGTACTCGTACTCGTTTTCCAAAAAAGTGGTATCGGTGCATCCCTATTTAACATCATTAACATCATACGTGTCTTGACACATCTATTGAATGTACACAAAGACAAAAAAGATTTAAAAGCAACAGCATCAAGGGCATTCTTCTATATCCTTTATTCTATGGAAGAAGAGAAAAATCACATAAAATACCAGTATTGGCAGCAGTAAATCCTGACACAGTTTACATCTTTGAACAATATTTATAAATCTATTAAACCAGCCCAATCTAAAATAGGTAATGTACACCAGATAGATACAGATAGATACTTTTTAGTCTATTGTAGGAAGCATGAGAATTTTTTTTTTCACCTAATAATGTTATTATTATCATAGCTGAGTCTGTTTTGAGTATATGGGTCATATGATTTGGTTCAAATATTCTGTGCTCCGTTTGTCAGCCTGACCTAAAACCCACACATTTGTCAGTGTGGCTGTACATTCTGACTTTGTGGAAAGTAGTTGTATATTAATCTTGCTTGTCTTCAGTAAAACAAGCAATGTGAACAATGTGAACATTGTCTAAAGATGCTGAAAATGAATATTAAGTCATACAGTTCATGCTGTTATTTAGCACATTTTGAATCTCCTGAGATACATTTCCAGATGTTCATCCACAGGTTCATCCACAATATGGAAAATATGTATTTAGAGTTTAAAAACTGCACAAATGTTAATAATATTCACATGTTAAACTGTTGTTATTATTATATTTAGTTGGCTACATCTTTGCATTTTCAACTGGATATTTTATTGCTGGCTAGAACAGGGGTGTCCAACCCTGTTCCTAGAGAGCTACCATCCAGCAGAGTTTAGCTTGTTTGATTAGGATTGGAGGTAATGTAGACTCACTGTATTTCAGACAATTTGCACAGTAAAAGGTCCCCTAAGATATCAATCCGCGGAAAGATAAAGATCTGCTGATTTGCTTATCTGTCTCTGATGGGGACATGCCTTCCACACGTTCCAAAGTTTGATTGACACATTTTGGACAAATCATTTTGGAGAAATCTTGAAAAAACTGCTGGGAGACCCAGTGTCCGGATGACCGTGAGAAAATTTTCGGACAGTTAAGGAGGAGTCATTTCTAATTTAAAACACATGCATTTTATCAAATATAAGTTGGTAAAATAATCATATTAGTCTTCATAACTTGTAGTATAAGCATCTATACACTCTTTTAATCGACAAATTGCTCATGTGAGCATTATATTCCAACGTTAACATTAAATTTAAGAATTTTAAATATTACAAAATAAATATTGTACAAATATTTGCAAATTGTAACTCATAATTATTTTATAAAACCATAAGGTAACAAGGAAGTGATGGTAACTACCACATATCCCGCGCCCAGAGGGATTCGTGCTCGGCACATTATATTCCGCGCGCGAGCAGAGAGATTCACGCTCGTGCATTACATTAATGTACTTTCGCGCTACAATAATGCGCTCTCGACAAATGACAGGAAAATAACGCCATAGATCCATTGTGACAAACCAATCGCCCAAATTTGCGCAAGGATATGTTTGATAGTTAACATTTTGAAGGGCCGTCTCATGAGAGGCAGAATTAGAAAACAACAGCTGTGAAAACCTGCCTGTTTTAGCGCAGGGGGGACTAATTCTATCAGCCCTTTTGCTAATAAATTCAGCACTTCGGTGCGAAGCACGTGACCCAGGTCGCTTCTCACAAGGTCTCGATAACCACCTGAAACTTTGGGAGTCTGTGAGCGAATTGGAGCGAGTAGCCTCGCTTCATAGTGTATGTGACCAAACTCGATACAACAGGGATGGCTTGCCAGGCTAGAACCTATGTGGCTGGGGACTGGTGTAGAAAATTCCAGAAACACAGGTTAAAGATCCCCGTGAAACAGAATTATTCAGTGCTAGTTCTCAGGAGACACTGTTAGCACCAGTTTTTTTCTTTTCTGTAAACTGTTTGTGCTGGTTCATAAAGAACACTCTCTTTGATCACACATTCACATTGTCCGTTATAATACATTGACTTACTGCAGTAGCCATTGCTCCTTTGAACTCGTAGCATCGACAAAAGGAATAGGCAGCTCTGAGAACATAATGTGTGGCCGTTATAACTCAAACCTTTCCAATAAATGAAATTCATCTGACTTGTGATGAAGGCGCACACATACTGTTGAAGTGCATAACAACAAAACAGGCTTTGATTAAAGATACATCTATGCCAACTTGAAGATAAATCACAGTATTTATGCTGGCAACAATCCAGTATGTTCATTCTCACCCTACGCACATAAATATTTGCATACGCTAAAGTTGGATCGATACCAACATTTTGGTTACATTACTATACCATCCTCTGTTTCTTCAGTACTGATAGTAAATCAATACTTTATGCAACAAATAAACACCCTCAAGCAACTGATGAAATTAAACTAGGGCTCTGAGCAGATTCAGTCAAATGTTAGTAATAATTTAAGATTCAGCTCAAAATTTTTTTTAGATAACATTACTGTTTTCAGTTATTTTAAAAAAAAAACAAAATGTCCACGCAATTCATTTGGATGATATAGCAGAATATTTCTCTTGCATTAAACCATAAAGAAAATGCCAACACTGCTCTAAAATAACAACTTTTTTACCACACATATCTAAAGTAAGAGTGAATTGTATTTGCTGCTGCTGTATGATGCTGCCATCTTAATGTTTACAAAAATATATTTTGTACTTGAGTCTCAATGATAATCAAATTCCACCATACAAAGAGTGCAAATGACTTCTTCACTTTTCTAAACATCCCATCTGGATTCGATTCATGGATAAATTACAGAATGAAACAGTGATAATGTCAAATCCGCTAGTGCATAAAAACACATTTAATGAATCTCGTGGGTAATCACATTAACATACGCTTCAACGTCACACTTCCTGCACTGCTGAACTGTGCTGTATAGCGGCACATTGTCATCCGCCTCAGGTTCCGAAATGTGCAAAAACGATAATAATCACAGTGAAATTGTGGTACTGTGGTACTTTTTTAGTAATGATATGCCATGCGACTCTATGCATACACAAACACATCGTAGCAAAGCCGTCACATTTGAGTGACTTCTGTTAATATTTCTGTGAAAGTATTTAGTCATTGGTCGAAATGATAGATTGATTGAAACTCGAAACCACCAACCAAAGAGACACTCAATCAGGCTGAAACATTATTAAAACATCAAACGACTTCAACACTCCTCCCCTTTCATTCAACTTCACACAATGGCAAAACACAATTCATTTTCTCTGTATCTACACATATGCTGACGTACACCCACTGCCCCCATCTTCATAGTTAATACATCAAACAGCATTAGCTCACAGTATTGGAAGGCCTCAGACAGACATGTTTCTGACAGACCGTGATCTCTCTCCCTTTCATACACACAAACACACACATATACGCAATGTGCTGCCAGTGTGTAGATTGTATCTGTGTTACTAGGCTTGTGTAATATCAAGTTGAAAGTGATGTGCTGTCTCACCTGCCAGTTTAAACTGCTGTAGGAAGAGCCAATGAAAAACAAACTGACAGACATCAAGATCTTTAGTTCAAACTTTTGAAAGCTCATATGAATCTATAAGGCTTCATTATCATCACTTATTATCACTGTCCATCAGGGACGGAGAGAAATGCGTCAGTGTTCACAAAAGGCCTCATTATCAGGCTTTACATATACGGCTAACACATCCATATTCATGAGTGTATCTTTTTATCCGTTTGTAATGAAGGTTTGGATTAGAAATGCTCCTGAACAAGCTTTATTGGCTCTTAAACCCATAAAGGCCTTTGGCGTCTAATGAAATGACCAGGTGGTCCATTAGATTTCCCCTAAAAAAGACATTAATTAGTTCATGAGCTGAATAAAACTCCATGTAATTAACACTGATGGACGGAGCTCTCGTCCATTTTCCCTTTTCATGGAAAATAGCGCATGGTGTCCGTCCTCTTTTATTTCATCAGCGCCGTGATTATGCTATTGATATTCATTATTAGTTTTCAAACAAGCCTTTGTAAACGCTGCAGGTTGTTAAATCTAGGTAGCCAAAAATAAACAAGCCCCATTGTGGACCTGCTTCCATGCTCCACCCAAGTCTGGCCTCGGTTTCTTATTTTTCAGTGTTGATTTGTTATATTCTACTTCACATGCAAGAATAAAGGTGATATTTTCTGTGTTCCACCTCAGCCTTAGCTCTCAGTAGGCATTAGACACGAATACCAATGCTCTATGAATTCCTAAATGCGGCCTGACAATCTGAGACCCACTTGTTATGCCAACTTGGTATTAGCACTGACACGGTACTATTTGGAAGCTGAAGTGGTGTTATCTTCAATTACCTGATCATTCTCTGAGTGAGCAGGTAATCCATGGAAAAGAGCGTTTGCCTTTAAGGATAGAAAATTTGTCGACAACGTCTCTATTTTTTCACTGTTTCCCCCACCGCCCTCAGTGGACACGTTTCATTAGCCTAAACCAGCTGCGGTAAGAAACATTGCAATGACGCTTAGTAGATGGAATTCTTGTGTTTGAGAGCCATCCAGAGAGATATCTAGAGAGTTCCTTCGACGTTGAACATGGGTGAGTGGGAGTGATTTGGAGTGTAAATGCATAAGTGCGCCGGCCGCTTCTGAAAAGCGGGGACCGAACAATCACATCACATGACTGCGCTTTGCTGTCTCTGAAGCATCTGAAAAAGAAATGAGTGTGTGCCATTATCTTTAATCCTCCAACACTGCAAACACAACATCTTCTCGGATATAGCACGTCAAAGTCCTTCCCCCAAGACTGTGTTCAATAACGCAGCTCCTAACATCAGATTAATGAGGCCTGCCTGGCATGTGCACCAAACTCTCTCTTAATAACAGCACGCTTTTTGTGCTCTGCAGAACAACGCAGACCAATTTAGCAGAACTGAAGCTGCCTGAATTCTCCATAAATCTCCTCCGTCATTTGGTCTGTCACAGCGGTATCTTTATGGGGATGCCGAGATAGCCCGGCGAATCTCCCTGGACCTATTTGCGATCTACTCGGCTGACTAAAGGTGTTTCAAGGAACGTGTGCATGTCTGACAAGGCGGCGCGTTCGTCTGCCTGTCTCTCCTTATTGCCACCCACGAGAAAATGTGAGGCTTGATTTAATTTCCACTTTGTTTTCGGTGATCTGTGTCATTCCAGTTAAAGATGTCGCATGTCTGTGGACCCATCTCACCTCCGGCGGCTCGGTGACATTTTCAGAGCTGCTTTCATCAATGTCTATCTGACAGGCGTTCTTTTCACAATGCTCTCCACAAACATATAAGGCAAATGTATGAAAAGACACAGCCCCTTGCGCTTTACCAGAATTCCTATCAAAGAACCCCACATTAACTTGTCAAGCTAAAAATAGATAATGTATTGAATTTAAATAAAAAAGGGCAAAGACGCCAGCGTGGCAGTGCTTTGATCCCCTTCATCAAATATAGAGCGTTTCGTTCCTCCTCTTCCACTCTCCCTTGCATTCTGTCTATCTATATTGAGCCTGTGCTCTCTGCATTGTTTAAATGACAATCCTGCAGAAAAAAAAAAGGTTTCGAAACCGTTATAGAAAGCCCTCTGAATCTGGCTCGTTTTTTATTTTATTTTTTTTATTTGCATGGATGTCTTATGTGGGGATAAGTCACATGAAAGGCAGTGGCATTTTCAGGTGAGGTAGATAATGAAGAGGATGTGAAGAAGGGCTGCAACTGCCAGCATCTTCCCGCTATGAATGGCGGTCCGGTGAATAATGCTTCCATTTCCCTGCTGGCATTTTAGTGGCATTTTGATGTGAGTGCGTGAAGGGTCCCAGGAGAGAGGGGGAGGAGAAATCCAATAGAGATAAAACTCCCTCTTCTCTGTGTGCATTTATAGTTATGACAAACATCAAAGATCAATATCAATGCTTGGTCTTCAGTTGGCTGAGAAAGGAAAAAAAAGACTTCTAAGAAGTTCTGATCAATTGTGATGCATAAGGTTCCATTTCCCACTCTTTGTACCGACCTTAATGCTTTCTGATCGTGTGTGAAAATAAACAATAATTTGGTCGGTTCTCTTAGGATGCTCCTCAGGCCTCTGCAAAGGGTTTTTGCTTGGCTTGTTTTAAATGGTTACGTAATGGGGATCGAGCGATACTGTGTGACTTCAGAAGAGAGAGGAAGAAGAGAGAGAGTGAGTTAAAGAGAGAGGTTTCCTGCCTCCCCTCTTGCTTTATTTATGAGGGCTGCTGGTGCTCTCATGGCTCTGATTCATGAATGGAAGGGAGAGAGGAGAAAAGAGCAGAAGAGAGGAGTGTACACCATGAGCCAGAAACTACTTCCGAGCTCATTGCTCACACACCACTTCCCTTTACTACACAGCCCATTCAGGTATGAGAATTTGCTCACCTGATGATGCTTTGGGCTTTTGGTGAGAGTTCCTTTCGTTTGGCGTGAAAATTGCTTTCAGAATGAAGTACTTGGCATACAAGTGCAGCTATCGGCTTTAACGAGGAAAAACATAAAATTTGTCAAAACTATGTTCGCTTTTGAGGGAACTCACATTGTGTAGAGGCGCTTTGGGAAAGCCCCTGAATGATTATGCCTGAAGCACGTATGTCAACTAGTCCAATGGCGAGAGTGAACGTCATGGGCGGATAACATCACGACCAGGAAAGGATAAAAGCACATCCGGTCTGACGGCATTAGCTTCCGTGCCTCAGCAAGTGCTCCATGTTGAAACTGTCTGTTATTTTTACTGTTGTGTTGTCTGTTCACTTAGTATTTTATGGCGAAACAAATGCAATCATTCAAATTGCGTGCTTCTCCCTGCCCGCTTTATTTAATGGGTTCGGGATACACATGATATAATGTGCTATGTCAACCTTCAAGGGAGCTGACTGTCAGCATTATGAGAGGCTTCCGCTTATCATGCTCCGCTGCTTGCGATCCTCAGGGATACGGACGGAGAGGGAATTCTTGGGAATCGCAAATAGATCTCTCGACGGGGTTAGAGACGGGCTCCACCCTTTCTCGTCCTTTACCCGAGGGGGTAAAGGTATCCAGCGCTCTCTCACTGGTGTCGGAAGCCCGTTTAGTGCCCAATGCGGTGCTCTAGTTCCGAGGAATTAGAGTTGGTGAGCATTGAAATTGAAAAAATGGGGGAAGAGGATTTGCCACCTCTTTCCCCAGCATATGAGGAACTGGTGGAGGTGATGACATGCCGTGGCCAAACCTAATATTGACTGGCCGGCCGAGAAACAAGGCGCCTATCCCAAAAGCAAATTAGACAAGCGCTTTTTTCTCACAAACTAACATGTCACCTCCATCAAGGGGCCTTCCATTGTTCCTGATCTGCACAGTGAGCTGTCCAGGTCATGGAATAAGCCATATTCATCCCAACTTTTCAGCCCCCAAATACATATTTACTCTGATATAAGGGGGTTGAAAGAATACGGCTATGGAACGATGCCCAGAGCTGAACAGACATTAGCCATTGGCTGACCTGCTGGGGGATTTGGATGAGAGTGAGGGGGTACATTCTTAGAAGAAAAGGTTCTGTATAGAACCTTAAAAGGTTCTATCAGCGCTACATATTTGGAACCCCTAAAAGGTTCTAAACACTCTTAAAAAAGGGTTCCTCTGGGTTCTATATAGAACCCTGGGGTTCCATACTTGGCCAATAGAACCTTTTACCAAAAAAAAATGGTTCTATATAGAACCATTTTGGAGTTCCATATATGAAGCGGGGGATGGAACCATTTCTGGTTTTAAATAGAACCATTTCTTCTAAGAGTGTAGGGCCCGATGCCGTTCGAGAGCTTTCTTGGGTCACATATCTTTCTCTCAGGGCCACTAAGGAGATCGCCAGAGCAATAGGGCGGTCAACGGCAGCCTTGGTGGCCACTGAGAGGCATTTATGGCTAAATCTGGCTGAAATTAAATATAAAGATAGAGCATTTTTGCTGGATGGCCCAGTAACGCCTCCTGGTCTCTATAGCGACTCAGTGAATACAGTCATTGAGATGTTCCAGGAGGCCAAGAGACCAAAAAAATACCTCCCTTGCTGCTCCCAACCCCCTGGGGCTGTCTAGTTGCTCATACAGGGCGCAACTGAAGGAGAGTGTCACGTCCAGTGTTCCTCCACAAAAATCATGGGGGCAGGGCCAACACTCTCAGCCGAAGCATTCAAAGCAGAAGCTTGATCGGAGAACCGTTCTTCAAGCTAAGAAGGCTTCGGCTCAAAAATGGTCCAGTGGCCAGCGTGGTCAGTCCTCTGAGGGCATCCCCAACCGGGTTGGAGTGGTATACACTTCAGTATATGGTGCAGGCTCTGGTAATGGAGCAAGAGGTGAAAGCTCTGTTAGCAAAGGAAGCTATAGAGCAGGTGTACTCACCCGGGAGAGAATCAGGTTTTTACAGCCAAAAACAAATACCAATGTCTGGTGATTCCATTCTCTATCACCCCGCAGGTTCACGAAGATGGAGCTCTGGCCCTCCTCAGGCTACAGGCTACTCACCAGGGCAAGGTGAGTGTACAATTACATGTCATGCCAATAGAACCAGTGTGTGTAACGTCACCAATTCAATTCTAATACCAGTTTCATTGGCATCACATGTAATGGTACACTCACCTTATGTCATGAAAAACTTTATTTATTGAGCATTTATTTATTTCTGTATTTATTTTTAACCCTTTCACGCATACGATCACACCGGTGGGATCAGTCTTGGCTGGTCCCTGGAGCGTACGATCAAACCTGTGTGATTAGAACGGTCAGTGCTTCACGTCATCAACTGCTAAATTCAAACTTCCTCTCGCGCGTTGGCTGGCCCTGAGCCAGAGACGGACGCACTCAGTGCTGTCATATATTACAACTATTGAGTGTTTTCAACCACATAATGTTTATTTTAGGTTTCAGACATTTAAATACACATAAGTAGCCTACTAGCATTCATTCAGCGCTGTGTTGTGGTTGTGCTGTGTCACGTGACAAGCAGTGGTCACCATGGAAACATTAAAGTGGCAAGTTCTAAATAACGGTCGCCTTGAAAAACTCACGCTGGGGGCTCAGTTTGAATATTTTAAATTTACGTGTGAAAGGGTTAAATATGGTAGAGCTGGTCCTCCATTTTGGTGAGCAAGAGACTTCTCTTCATTAGATACGTAAAAAAAATCGTAATGATTGCAAACTCTTGACAGGTAGAGTATACATTAAGAGAGCCACAAATATAGTATGCTTTTGGAGTGATTTAGAATGTAATAGTAGGTTTGAATTGTTCAACCCTTTCCATTTCTCTTTGTCACTGACAATTCCTGCATGTGACAGCTGTTTTGGATCCATTTTTTATATATATATATAATCCAAGTGTCTCTGGTGCTTACTACACAGATGGACTTCTTTGCTATATGGTAAATGGGACCGTTTCCAAAGTGGGTGCCGCCGGTGAGGCCGAAGGGACTCTAAGGTTTGTCTTATTTCTCCCTCGGCCTGCTTAGCAAAATGACAACCCTGACTAAAACTCACATTAAGGAGGCAGAATCTGTCCAGGCAGCCTTGTGGCAGAGAGCAAGCCAAGCACACTCTTCCCTCATCATGACATCTTCATCTCAACAGCCTCTCAAAGAGAAGAGTGACTTGTCTTTCACTCTCTTTGACTCACTTCCTTCCTCCAAGTCTGTATCTCTCTCTCCTTCTCTCTTGGCTCTGCAGTGTGCATGTCACTCACTGTCGGCTGGGTGGAAGCTCATGTCTGACATGCTTCCATTAGTAGAAAGACTGTTCAATTACCTCAGCTCACGATGTTTAAACCCTGCCAATTACTGATACATCTTCCATCTAAATTATGCATACACAGGGCTGGGCTGCTGCGTGTAATGATTTTCCCCTTTTGACACCGTGCTGTGTCGAGACCAGCGCGCCTGCAGTCGGGAGTGAAGATTTATCCAGATGCCCGTGCTCGCCGGTGTGCCGATGGATCCCAGTTTAGTATCTCGCTTTGGTGTATCTTGTGCTCATTTAGTCTGATGCCTTCACAACGGCAGCTTTCTGAAATCACTGGCACAAAGCTTGCCGTCTTCAAACTGGCACACTAACTCTCTGTATGTGCTCGGCACATCTCTTCTCATCCCGCTGTCTCCTAGCAACCCCGGCTGTCTCCGGCCCATGAGGCTCCCTCGTATCTTCACTCGGCATGACTTATCCCCCTTTATTCTACCCTCCACCCCCTCTTCTAGTTGACCTCTATTCCGCATTTGGGATGTGACCCCATCTCTTGCATGAGTACTCTCTCTGTACCATCTCAGTCCAAGGCTACTCTCTTTTCAGTTTGCTTGTTTCTTTGGTACACCGTCTCCGACTATTACTCCTTCTAAGGCACCCTATAGTTAATCTCTGATCTTGAAACCACTACATTTATCCAGTGTTCCTGCAAAAGACAACATGAAACTTCATTCGAGATGCATTTAACTTCTGTAACATGGCATTTCTGAGTAAAGCCCGGCATAGGTTGAGGGAATAAAGTAGGGCAGGAGTTTATTTTATTCACTGGGAATAGATTGGATTGTGAAAAATGGGTGTCACATGCCAAAAAGACACCAAAGAATGCTAATTTCTTTCAATGTCTTAATCATATTTTACTATTGGTTAACGTTATCCAGTAGCCCACAAGGCTAAAAAAAAAAAAAAAAGGAAAAGCCGTTTCAGAGTTTGATGAAGGCACTATGAAGACATTCTTGAATCATACTTAATTCTACCAGAAATGTTAATTAAGAAAGTAAATCAAGTTAATTTGGTTGATTTTAAAGACATGACATTGCATTTGCACTGCATTTACCACTCATAATGTAACATATTTCTGAGTGAAGTACAATTCAGAAAGAAATAATGCAAGATTTTATCCATCAGGATTTGATTGGACCGTGATCCCTAGTCTATTATTTTAATGGTTATTTTTACCACCTGCACACCCATAATTATATGAGCAGAAAAAGTTCATTAAATTTTGATGAAAGCAAATGTTGTGAATTAAAATAAACATATTTGTTAGAATAGCATGACCCAATGACTTGCGTATAATAAGACCAGTAACAATTATTAGGAAAGTAACTATAAACTTGTCCATCAAATCTGATGTTCTATAGGTCCAACAACGCTGATCCAGGAGAATTAGATGAACAACTGCTCACTTTCACCAACACCAACAATTCTTATAAATTGCTTCACTTTTATTTCTAAGTCATTTTGACTGTGAGGCAAGCAAGCATTATTACCAGTGGAATCATGGAGAATAAACTGAATTACTTTCAAATCATTAAAGTTCCCCATAAAGTAATTGTTTCTGAGTCAGTGACCACGGGCATCGGGGTGGGGGGTGTGTGGCCAAGTGATGGCCTTCAACCAAATAAGCCTCCAGCAGTGCTAGCAAGTGCATACTGCCCTATTATGGACAAATGCACAAATAGCTTGCATTAAATTACATTAAATTCAGATAGACTTCATCACACAGCACCCCTACACACAGCTAATACAGCCCCTATCAAATGAGCTCTGAATCACCTCCAAATCAGCACTCTGATTAAATATGCTTGCTCTATCAATAAGCCGCTACCTTAAATCAACCACAAATGCGTATAGTGCTGAGACTAAAGGCACAGACTTCAAAGAAAAGAATTTTTCTCCATATAATGCACTTTACTGGTAACCAAACGGTTCAAGGTCCAAAAGACAGTTTCAGTGCAAACTGTAAACTGTTCAAAAGGCTTTAAACGATTCCAGATGATGAATGAGGGTCTTATAAAGCAAAACGATCGCTCATTTAAAAAAAAATAAAATAAAGTTTAAGTTTTATAAGATCAAATGGTCGGCTTGCTCTGTTCTGTGATGTGCGTTCATGACTCTCCTGTTCAAACTCAGTTTATCAAAATGAACGAATCTTTAATTACGTGTCATTTGGTTCATTCAACAAACGAAATGAACGAATTGACTCGGAAAAAGATTTGCTCATTTTGATGAACGAGTTGAACATTTTTTTTTTTTTTTTTTTTTTTAAATGAGTGTTCGTTTCGCTTTAAAAAGACCCTTATTCATCATCTGGAATCGTTTAAAGCCCTTTAAACAGTTTGCAGTTTGCACTGAAACTGTCTTTTGGACCTTGAACCGTTTGGTTACCAGTAAAGTGCATTATGGAGAAAAATCCTGGAATGTTTTCATCCAAAACCTTAATTTCTTTTCTACTGAAGAAAGAATGACATGGACGTCTTGGATGACATGGGGGTGAGTAAATTAACAGCAAAAGTTTTTGTTTCATTTGCTACTGATATGGCAGGAACCAATCAGCTATGCCCTATAGATAACGATGTGATTATGAACAGGTGAGTAAACTGACCTATTATCTCGCACCATCTCGGGTTTCAATCCAAAACTTTGTATATACCTTGCATAAATATTGAAAAAGCAGGTTGTTTGAATAAGCACAAAATGGGGTGAGAAAGATTGAAATGGAGTTTACCTGCAATGCAATCATAATATTGTAACGCACTGCAATATATTGCATCGAAATATACGTATTGCGATGTGTACTTTACTATGAATATACTGCCCTAATTCCAACCATGCCTGTGGTTCAAAACATACCAGTATAACTTTGAAAAAGTATTTCAGTGACGGGTAAGAAAAACAACAGTTGCAAATAAAGATCTTTCCTCCACGAGCAGGGCTTTAAAGATTAAAAGGGAAGCTCATTTCATATGCTGCGTTTGAGGTTCTCAGTCACAGTCAATTCAGGCGGATTGCCCTAAGACTTGTGGAGGCGCAAGCTGTGATGCTCTGGCAGAGGTGGTATAGGGGGCTGTATCCCTCCCCAGCTGTGCTTCCATGGAGATGGGGAATGAAGAACACAACCAGGGCAGGCTGGTTTAAATCCCAGCTGTGCTGCAATGGCAACAATCAAATGCAGGACAAAAGTGGTTCATACTTCATTCGGACCCCAGCTGGGTACCAGGGCGATGCCGGAAAACAGGACCGCTCAGCCCACACCCTTGCAAAACCCCAGCTGTAATGGAGAAATAAAGCCGAGGGGTGATACAGATGTGTCCCCCTAGCCATGTGGGCCAAGCTGAAATGGAGGGCACAGGGTTCCCCTACACTGGAGCCAATCCATGACTCGCTAATGATGCCGTCTTCAACAACAAAGCTTGAACACAGAAAAATGGGGCAGAGTGTGTTCTGCCAACGTTTCACTGATATTCTACTTTTCCCTCTTTCCACAAGCCAAAAAAACTGGCACAGACAGGTTTTAGAAAACACGGCTAAAGCGACCAACGAGTTGAAGCTAATAATTAGCTTTATCAGACAATGACATGGGTCGTCTAAGAGGGCGCATCTCCCTCTTTGGTGAACAATAGCAGACAATATGTTCCAGCTCAGGAGAAATCTCCAGCGGGGATTGCCTGCTTCGTATAATACTTGTCAAATCCCGGTTGACACTTCATATGGACTGCTAATCAGAGACAATCCATCCCTGGGCGAGACCCTGCAGTTTCCACAAATCTTTTTGTTGTGAGCACAAAAAACCCACAGAGCTGCTGCTCGGACTTCACATTTCTGGTCTTTTGTTTATTGTGACATCAATCCAAAAGGGAAAGAGTGGGGAAGATATGAATTTCTAAACAGGTGGGAAGAAATCCAAATGACTGCAGAAAGTGATTGCAAACAAAGATAACGAGAGTACGAAAAACAAATGGAAATAGACTGTCTATTTTCAGGACTGGTGCTCTGGAGACTCTTGCCTTCGTGCCGCTTTCTCTAGTCTGATATTTTTAGATGGAAATCGGAGTGTGAGTATGACATTGTTTCGCATACCTAACAATTACGCCTTGGTAAATAAGGTGTGAGTAGTTCCTCATCTTCTGATAAGCCTTTAAAAATGTCAGACTTGGGGAAAAAAATAGGCATGTGCTGCACAGATTCCATTGGGCATGAATGTTTTGTGTACAGCTGGTCCACAAAGTAGAATAGTTTGTGCTGTACAGGGGTATTTTGTAAATATGAATGGGGTAGCAGCTGAAGATTAAGGTATGGGTAAAAGTTTGATTAGAAATTGTGCTTTTATCTTGTGATTGGCTTCAAAGGAAACCAAAAGACAGTCATCTGCTTTTAGAACATGATTAAATAAGTATAGCAATTCCGACCAATTTTGTCTGAAGTGTTCATGTATTAGCA
Source organism: Pimephales promelas (assembly GCF_016745375.1). The sequence goes on along the minus strand of NW_024121210.1, from coordinate 25,017,776 downwards.
AAGTAATGAAAACATCTGCCTCTCCAAGGTCTTTAAGGGCTGCAATAAATGCTGAAGAACCATGATAGTCTTACAAACAATCTAACACATAATTGCACGCCACAGTGAACACTAGATAATTTTAAAAGCTCGCTGAAACCCCTCTCAAAGGGGCCGAATCCAATCTCCAAAACTCTCCCATTTCATGCTATACTGCATTTTGGTATTGTTAATTACCTTCTATCATCCTTTTGAAAACAGCCAATATTATTATTATTTTTTTTAATATACCAGAGACTATCTTTAGCTACCACTCTTTTAGAGTGGGGGATATGGATGTAGTAGTCGTGTCAGGGTTCTGCCACTCCGGTGGGTCTGGACATTCATTCTTAATGTTTTGTCTATTGTTGCGAGCATGCAAGTTGAGTGTTCATTCCTTCACTGTGTGTTCTTGTCAGGGCTTGTGTGTATTTTTGTTTTGTGTAGCATGCGGCTTGTGAGGGTTTAGGGTGGTCATGTTTTCTGTGAGCACATGGTTTCTGTCATGTTTGTTGTAAAATTGACTTGACCTCGCCCTCATTTTTATCTTATTATTAATTTAACACACCATGTCCTCCCTCGTTATCGTCCTCAATTGCTCCCTTATTCATTGTCCCTATGTTCTTGTGCTAGATGTTGTTGAATATATCTGGTGTTTCCTTATTGTGTTCTGCTCAGCCCTGTTCTGCCTTTCTGTGTTGGTGTATCTTGTGTGTTTCCTTACAGAGTATGTGTTGTTGTGTTTTTTTTTTTTTTTTGCCATTTAAATAAATCCCATCATCTCCTGTGTTTGAGTCCTGACCTCAGCCCTTACACCAAACCTGACAATTTGGAGCAGATACTGGTGTGCTGCTAAGCGAAGCGGTTGAGCTGTGTGACGCGGTCATGTGTTCCTGGTTATGAAGTGTAGAGGCTTTAGCGGACTGGCCCATCGCATTAGCGTTACCACAGTGAGCATGGAGAGGGGGAGATAGACAGGCTCAGTGAGCATCAGGGTGGCCCTGCTCTTCTCTTCTTATCAGCCTGCAGTGCTTGCAATCCAAAAAAAAAAAAATGCAAAGAATGGAGGGAAAAGCATAGAGAGAGAGAGAACAAGTGCAGATGTAGCCAAGCAATTAATAGTCGGCTTGCCTAGCATTTCAATTCAAAACTCAAGCAAAAATATCTATTATAAGGATGGTAATTATAGATCAAAAAGAGCTTCCTCACCCACCCTCTAACCCGAACCTAAAATCCCATTTGGACAGGACCATATTATTTTAAATACATATTAAGAAGTCACTGCTGATATTAGAATATGTAATATAATATGCTCCCTTTCCATTTATTAATTGGAGTCTGAACTGAATTGAAGGTTTCTTGTATCTTAGCTCCATGTTTAAGACGTTAGGGTTTTTGAGCATCAAAAAGGCCATTATTATTATTATTGATAATAATAGTTTAAATAATTTTAATGAATAAAAATAGATTTATAATTTTTAATAATTGTATACTTTTTACAAAAATATTACACATACACATTTATTGAGGTGCCATTTTTAATATATAAACATTTCAATTCAAGAAATGCGCACAAACCTGATTCAGACCTATTTCTGAATGAAGTGATTAGTGTTACTCATGCCACACATTGGGACCTTGCCTTGGGCGATTTCTTCAGGGACACGCTGAACACAAAGGCATTCCAAAAAGAAGCAGACAAAGACAATATAAGCTGGAGACAGAGGGAAAAGAGTGACAGAGGGAGAAGAGGGGGTTAACGGGGGACAGCACTTTGAGGAGAAAAGGTTATGGTTCATTTGACACTGTCCGATTGGTTTGCCTTTTCCTCATAACAGCAAGCATTAATCCTTTTCCTAAACCCCCCCGATCAAAGTCCCCCCACTGGCATGAGTGCACCCACACACACACACACACACAAACTCTTATTCTCTCTTAGCCTGAGGAGAAGCTTTATAGGAAATCCTCTATCCTGTTCTACAGAGCTTCTCGAGGATTCTTTTGATTATCTTTATCCTGGCCGAATAGTTTATTTAAACTCAATAACACTGAAAAGATCTTTGTTTTAAATGGGAGACAAACCTCGCATTCCACTGAGCTGGACAGCTGACCATGTCATGCTGTAGAGGAAGTACAGGACTATGGATGGGCCACAATGGTAGTGAGGTTGGGTGTGTAGATTTATATATATATATATATATATAATGTTGTTAAATCCTCCTTGTGTTGAATAGCTTTAAATGTTGTTTTTTTATGTATAGGTGTTGTTTTTAATATGTTTTAAGACAAACCATGTTCAAATTCAAAAGTCAACACCATTGCTGAGTATTTTATCCTTAAAACTGCAGTGAACCAAAGACAGTCTCGTGAAATAGTGGGGATGGGGCTAATTTTCATATTCATAGAAAAGCATAATACATGTGACAAGGGTGTAAAGTTACATACAAGCTTTTTAAGGCATGAAGCATTTTTTTTCAACCAATAAATATTTAAATTTGTAATTTTGGTGATCAAATGTGAGGTTTAAAGGATACAATGATTGATTACTGGGAGACTTTAAAACATTTGTGATATACAAGTCAAGGTTTTCTTTTTCTATGAAACAGAGGTGGTAACAGGTAGAAATATTTTTTTTTTACTCCCTCTCCCTCCCTCTTATGTTCTCTTACTATATTTCTCTATCCTGCTGGGACTGAGATGGCTGTAGGATGTGAGAAAGGCCACAGCTGAGGTAGCAGTCTAGCATGCACAAACTTGTTTATTAGTATTGTGTGTCCACTCAAAGAGCATCTATGTGTAATGAATGGCAGAACACAGCATCTGCAATAAACTCTCTCTCCGTGTCTTTCAAATTCACTTCCAATGGAGCTTTAATGGTGTGACTGTCCAAACTACAATATTACCAATGGAATGTAGAGCAATTTCTGAATATAACACAATTATTTCTTCCTCACTTTCATGGTACACGGTCAAGCAGGTGACCCGCAGGCTGCCGGTTCAGACTCCGACTGGGAACGAATAGAGTGTTTTCCAACAGCTAGATAATTAACCTGAATTCTTCTGTTTATCCAAGCGCATAATGGACAACTGAGAGCCATGTCAGCGACTGCAGATAAGGGCATCTGCTCTGCATTCTGATTACAGTCATAGAAATAACACTGATAATGATGTGTTATTATCATCAATTATCTTCTCATATTATGGAAACAGAAAAACATGAGTAAAAGAGATTGGATGTTTGTCTAATCTATGCTGACAGTGCAGCATTTGCGTGTTGTCTCTGTTGCCGAGGTTTGTGGCTTGAGAAAGCAAGGGCAAGAAAATCTCAAGCAAAACATGTCCACCATGGTGCGAGATGACAGAGCTAATGATGGCAATCCTCCTTTCTCAAAAGGACCACCATTTGTGCATCAACTTTGTGGTTTTATCCCATTTTTTTTAGCTCTTTAATTGGATTTTGTCATCCTGACAAGCGCTTTTGGACAGACAATTATCACTGGTGCATTGTCCAGTGCTATCTCTGCCTCTCTTCTCAGTGGCTTTTGTGTTTAAACATGCCTTCTATCCAGATAAGAGCGTGAGACTGCCATGCAAATAATCATCTCTGAATGTGCTTTAGAGCACTCACACAAGAATCTCTTACCACAGGAAATAAAGGATTAGACTGCAGTGGACGCTCTCTCTGCGTGTCTCGTCTCTCGTTTTCTCTCTTGCTCTCTGTCACACCAGTTGGTCGTTATTAGTCAGACAAGCAGGGTGCGATTTGCCAGGGGGGTTGGGGTTTAGTATGCGTGGGATCTGGTCAATGTATCCCTGGCTCTGCTTAATTATTTTTTATTTACCCCCCCCCCTCAAAGTGATCAGTGCTACTACACTAGTGGTGAGACGGATCAAAAAACTTATCACGGGTCCGTGGTTTGATTAAAGTCAATTTATTTTAAAATGCGCTACTTTGGCTGGCTCTACTATAGCTGTCGCAGCCTCTCTGTAATACCATTCAACTCAATGTCCCATCCATGGCGCAATCTGATTGGTTACACCTCACGAGTAATTGCCTATCAACACTTGCGAGACGGTTGCAGGTCAGTTGGGTAGTGGAGCAGCATATTACTGAAACGGGAATAAACATCACAATCCGATTATATGTTTCTATGATGTCAAGCAGAGTTAGTGTCCCAGTCACACCACTGAGAATGGCCAAAATTACACATACTATGTTACACTCAATTGAGGCTAAAGCAAACGTTTTATTTATTTTTTATTACTCGCTCAATCGTGAGTGTCTGATGCGAGTGCTTTCAATGTTAAGTCAATGTAATGACGCGTTTACACGCGTCCCTTGACTACCGCAGATAATTCTACTGTGATGGTTTAACTTTGCAATCCAATCGTGTTCAGCAGAGACTGATACATTTCCTTCATTTATGAATGGCATGTTCGTTGTGCATGATCACAGTTCATATGTGTGGGGGAAGATAAGCTATTAGAGTAAAAATATTGCGTTAGGCTACTTTGTGTTACTTTTTTTTTCACAAATCACACCCTGCAGACAAGGGATTCCAACATTGTGGAAAATATTGGATCTGGATCAAGTATAGCCATGTTATTCAACACCAGTGACCATTTCTACAGGAGGGTGGGGGGAAAGCTTCCGGAATCAATGTTGTAAGAAATATCATCCATTTAAATAGAAATCAACACCACATACACAGACCAATATTCAATTACAAATGTACTGTACCATTCCTTGATCCCAGGGGGATTTGAGCATGTTTCGCCACATCATCAAGTTGAACCTAAAAAGTTTATCTCGCAGACGACTACAACTGAAGACTGATTCTGCGGGGCTCTCGAAGAGCCGGCTTGTGTCTGAACGCATTCAGCGCTCATTTCTTTTCCCCCTAATCCTGGAATATATTCTGGCTGATGCTGTTGCTTTTGAGACTAATACAATTAGGCGCATCAGAACAATTCACATAGTCAGAAGCTCTTCCTTCTCACCCCATTTTATAGACTTATGCAATTAAGCCTTGTTCCTTTTACTGCCAACATGAAACAGCAGCAAACATAATTTCTGCCACTGCCAAAAAGCCAGAGAGAGCTCAATATTCATGAAATATTCTAATATCCTACCTTCCCAGTGGGGTGAAGACAGTGAGAGAAATAATGATCACTGCTCATGTCAGCCAGCAATAGCAAGAGAGAGAATTATGCAACAGCATATCTCCTCTGCACTTTTTTGTAGTTTCGCACTTTTTTTTACCGGTAAGTGGATTATTCTCCAATCCAGGACACAAGAAAATTAATGTTTTCCATCATGACTACGCATAGTTTTGAAGCCTCGGATATTAAACTAGGCCTTAAACACGCCTGCCGCTGAAGATGTGGGTTGAACAATTTCAGCATAATTGGTTTGCTGGTTTCTCCAAAACTGCACTATGTAGCAGTTCTCTTCAGGGGTAAAGCTAAAGAGTGGAAGATGTTATTAGGGCTTTTATTTTGACGGGGTCAGGAGTTGAGTCAGCTCGTTGACATCTCATACAAGCGAGGCCGTCTTGGGGCTGTCGAGGCGCTTGACTGACAAGCCACTGACGATGAATGTTGGATTTGAAGAATTTATTTAGCTCTATCTTCTTGTTTGTTGTGCCAGGGTGTGATGCATGATTGAGTCACTGACAGCTCAAAACCAGAGAATTAGAGCACCACGTCATGGCTGCAGGACTGTATCTTCATTTCCTGCCATTCTTCCTGTGCACAAAGCATGTCCTGTTGATTTCCAATGCAAATTGCATTCATGATAGGAGTATACTTGCAGTAAGTGAAATTAACAGTAGGTTTAAAAAAAACAAACTCTTACCAAGTCTGCCCCCAGGCATCTTTTCTACAGTGACACGTATCATGACCAAATACGAAACCGCATTTTCTCTTGATAGTTTGTAACTTGCATTATATATGAATGAAGTGTCTGAATAATGAAACTTGATTGCAAGTGTAACAGCACACCATTGCAAGGCTGTTAAGGTGTGAACGCGTGTGTGAATGTATCTCTCTCTAATGGAACTTAATGGATTGTGTTCAGATCTCTACCACGTTAATAGTGTGAGATGTCTGAGAGGCCTTTGTCCTCTCTTCACTCTCTGCATTTGAAACTTTCCCCCGACCCACAGGCGAGACTGAGGCAAGTATCCACTAAACTGTTTCCTGTTGGATTTACAGAGTCAAACGCAAGTTTCTTGAAAATACAGTAAAATGGCTGCCAATTTTTGGGTTTCTTCCTCTATGCCAAAAGCATCTTGGCCATGACTCTTCAGGTTGGTTCATGCTAGTTTTGTGCTGGTCAAGCTAGTTATGAAGCCTTGTGGGAAGGTCAACTTCCCAAAAGTATATTATCACCGATCCTGGTGGTTTCCTCAGCGCTTGCTGAAATGAATTATTGTTAGCGAGATGACAAAATAAGATCTTCTCAGTCAGTCAAATATGAATATCATATTAAATAAATGGAAATATATGAGACTCAGGGAATCTTCAGTCTTCGGGAGACTGTTTGCCTTTTTATTTACAGTGTCTTCCATTTTAATATCATCAATACTTCCACATAAGCCTCAGCAAATACAGAGCTGTTGCCCATTTCTCCATGGCAACACATCGAACAGAGAAATGTGCTTCATAGTTATCATGCAAAGCCCATGACGAGGCAATTACATCATGCAAAAGTTGATTTTTCATCACTCCAAGAGAATGAGTCACTTCATTACTGACACCTCAGCAATCTGATTGGCCTTGTTTGACTTTGAATGAGCAATGTAACTTATATTTGCACAGTGAAAGATAAAGCGAGACAAAAGCAGGGAGACAGAACACAAAAGACAGAACTAATAACGTCTCGGTTACGTAAGTAACCCTATAAAATGGTAAATGGACTGCATTTATATAGCGCTTTCACAGACCCAATAGCCACCAAAGCGCTTTACAATTTGCCTCACAATCACCCATTCACTCATTCATACATCGACGGCAGCGTCAGCCAGCTCGTCGGGAGCTGCTGGGGTTAGGTGTCTTGCTCATGGACACCTCAACACTTGGTCAGGTGGAACTGGGGATTGAACCACCAACCTTCTGGTTTATAGACAATCTACATGAACCACTGAGCCACTGCCGCCCCTGAAGAGGGAACAAGATGCTGCGTCAACCCTGTGGGAACGCCTCTGAGTGTGCAAGATCAATATCTTGTCTTGACAATACAAGAGTCAAGCACTCTGTAAAGTCTCCACCAGCACATTCCAAAGACTTTCAATGAATTTAAGTTCTAGACTAAGAGGTGCCAATTCATGTGTGAAAAAGATTAGTCATGCTCCCTCCCAACCAACCTTTCTCAATTTGAGCCTCATGAATCTTGGCTCATTTTTGGGTGAACTATCCCCTTAAAGACAACTCAAGACATTTGTTGGCATAGCCTAAAAAGAAAATAATGATGTTGTTGTATTTTTAATTACTTTTCCTCCCAATTGCTTTTTACACTGTATATCTACCAATGTTAAGGAAAACAAGTAAAACCACTCAGATGGGATAGAGGAAGACTGAAAGAAAGAGAATCATCTAAGATTTACAGCAGCAGGAGAGAAATGGCATAGCACATTATTGAGAGGAGCATTGGAGCTAAGCTGCTTATTGATAAAAGCACTAATCTGCCTGGCGGAAGGTAAAGGAGTCTGGAATGAGCAGTGATAAAATATTTGAGCTAAAGGCAATGCCATCAGGAAGCTGAGCCTCTACATAGCTTTACCTAAAGGAGCTTCTCGTTTTTTATTAAGTGTGATTCTGACCATCGGCGGCTCACAGAACGCGTTCCTGTCAGCAGTGAAATGAAACGGGGCACAGAATACAACTACCACTGCCTTTCATCTGCTCAGGCAAACAGCTAGAGAGAATTTCACTGCCTACAAGCCTGACACGATTATTACATAATTAGTCGATTGTGAATGTTGTGCAATTCCAATCACATATGACCATCCGCATTTATTATAAGCTAATAAGCGTATTTTTTTTACATTATTTTTATCAATATATCAGCATAATGTATTATCGAGGTTGGCTGGGTTCCTGTGTTAATGAAAAGTGGACAGTAATGATCGCTTTTATTTGTATGACAATTGTTCATGATTGTGTCAGCCCTCCCTATCTATATTCATCCTTATCGTAGCTTTCTCTTCTCATATCATAAGCAAGAATGTAATATGATGAAATCAGAGATGCTGTGCCTCCGGTGCAGTGAAAAAAAAAATGACATTGCTTCGTAAACACCCATGTAGAAAAATGCTTCTCAGACAACATTCGCATAAATCAGGCTCCTTGTGGTTGTGTGCAGAAATATATTTGGGAGGAAATGAATCTGACTGTGAACACTTGCATATTACCATAATCATTATCATTATTGTCATCCTCGTCTTCGACGACACTATCATTAGTTGCACATCTGTGTGCAGCTGTGGCGCACTGCGATTCGCTGTTGAACGGCTCAAGAACATCAGCCATCTCCTTCGGTGACAGAGAAACAGTCTCTTGCCTGTGAAGCACCTCCTGGGTTGGGGCTGTAATCCCGTTTAACAGGTAATCATTGGGATGTTAGATTAAAATCACCAATAAACCATAAGGACTTCACCAGAGGCATAACGATTTAAGCAGGCCTTTCTACTACTCAAATCCCAAGTTTTTGAAAGAGTTTATGTCATTTTGAGATTTAGGTAGAGGGGAGAGAGAGACAGTGAGAGATGATCTAATTCTACTGTGTCAGTTCTGCAGGGCCCATCCCAGTGTGCTTGTCAAGATCATGAGAATCGATTAGCCCAAACTCAAAATGTCATGTCGGTCTCATTTATTTGAAGTAGGGATCCTACAGAGTTGTGATATCTAGTGAATCAGTTTGGCAGAAGAACCGGCTTGAACGTTCTAAAAATTCGTTGTTGGCCAAAATGTGGTTTGACTACAAAATGGCAAAGAAAAAAAAAATAAACTAAAGAACTTTGCAGTTATACAGTCTTATCACTACCGGACAAGATTACTCGTTTGGAAAATGTCTGCCCAGTGCACTAAATCCCTGAGCACTTGTTTAGGTCAATCGATTCTGAAGTGTCAGGCAAAACCAGTCAGTCCATAAGTGCCTGCAGAGACTTGTTAGTCCCAGAGGGACCCTCTCTGTACAAACAAGAATGCATATCTGACCCTTCCTGTTGTCTAGATAGCATCTTCCATGTTGACACAAGTGCACCAGCTGTAGCTGAAATGGAATTGCCTTATTGTGCTAATTTCCCTCAGTATGAGTGATCTCGGTAGAATATCATTGCAAAGTATTCCTTGATAATTGCTTAGTTGTTTGCTCCTGCAGGCTGGAGGAAGGGAGGGTGCCTTGAAATCTTAAATTCCTGTAAGTGCAGCAGTTGTCTTCACGCTGAGCATGAGCCTGTGAGGCCTTCGCACCTGACAGTAGATTGGTCCACCGAGAGGGAGCTGAGTGCCGGCAGTATTGTGCTCTAATGAGGAGCAGTCTGAGGGTATTATGGGCTGTATTCACTGAAGGGAGATCTGAGAGGGTGCGTGCCAGGTTTGAGGTTTACGGCTGCATTCTGCTATGGATATTAGCCAGAGCTGGGTTGAGCAGATGCTCAAAATGTGGGGTTCTGGGAAGGGCCTTGAGGCAGCCTCCATAAAGGCAGGGCTGCTTCACAGAGAGAATATGTAAGTGTGAGCAAGAGATGAGCCATACAAAGAGCAGGAGGCTCTAAAGGTACTGAATATATCTTGGTAGTACCAGGGCTGATTTGTGGCCACTCTGGATTCGTTAAATAAGGTGCATAATGTACTAAAGTGAAGAAAAAGAGAGAGAAGGAAAGAATGCTCTGTAGAGAGGCAACATTTGTATGGTAGATCCTCTTATCGAAAAGCTTCGCTTGCCAGAGAATATATGTGTGGTAGATATGACGATAGGGAGATGGAGTGGAGATAGCAGGAAAAGGCTTGGCTTGGAGCTATTTTTCAGCTACAATGCTTTGGTAGCCTTCACTTCACTGCTTTTACTTAGTTTTGCCATCCCCTGGATGGTAAAAGCAGTCTTGACAGAGTAAGGGTGAGCTGAATCGTATAAATCTTATATCACAGTATGAGAAATTGTTGCTGTCTGAAACATACTATATGTATTGTCTGAGTGTATCACAATACTCATTTTTGCTGGGAAATCAAATAAAAAAAATGGATTAGTGAATTGAAGGTGAAGTGTGAAATTTCTGCACCATTCGCTGCATCACACATAATTGCAATCGGTTAAAGCGACCCGACTGGCCTGGATATAATACAATGGCTGAACAAATATGTTTGGGAGAGAAGTAACCCGTTTGTCCAACCAGTAAGGCAGTGTTTTAAACTTGTTAAGGGCAAACATTGTTATTGGAGTTGTGTTTGAAAAAAACTATTTATTGTATGTGTAGATTTTACAATTATTATTGACCAATTTATTGGTCTAAATAATGTATTGCCTTTAAATGCTCCGCTTTAACTGTGTGAGCTGAAGCGGTTTGTTAGAGATTTGACTCAAACTCCAAAGCATCCTAAACATATTTAATTAATCAGACATATCTAAATAGAATATTACACCTACTGTAACATCTGCATGTAACAACTTTGTGAATTTGTGCATTAGCATTAATTGCAAGTCAGAATGTGAAAGTAAGTTTTGAATGTAGGAAATTTTAGTGAATTTTGTGTCATTTAGGAAATTTAATTTATAAAATAGATGTTAATTTCATTTACGTTTAAAAAGTATAAATAAAAAAGAACAGTGCAACACTGTGACTCCATCTAGCTCAATTCTACAGCAAGTAGAGACACACAACGGGAATCAAACTGTTTTACGAGTGTTCTTTCAACACGCTGCTTTTTGCAAGGTTAAGAGATGTGTTTCCCTAATTAAAGCACACCTCAAAATCGAACCCGAATCCCTACCTCCCAATCCTCCTCCCTCCAGTTGGAGATGAAGGGCAGCCCATGGTAACGAGAGGGGAAAACGGATTGTCATCTCCATCTAATAAGGCATTTTAATTTAAGCACAGATTTACAGCTTCACAAGCTCTCATCACGCCCATTTAAAAATAACTGGGAAGGTCTCTCCCTTGATCCCGACTGTGCGCTAATGTCTCTCACTCAAGGCTGTTCCGGAGCATCACTAAAAAAGGTGTTAGATCTTTGCCATGACCAAGCTAATTATCAGCACTGTACTGGATAAATCCATACAGTCCCCTCGGTAACTGTCACACAGTCTAACACATTTGGAGGTTATAAGGAGAGAGTTTTGGGAAGATCCATGAACTGTGAAAGACACATGCACAAACACACCACACAACAACACATTTAAACAAATCTCTCCTCACGGAGTCAGGCCATGCCCCTGTGAATTGAGCATTGAGTTTTATTTTTCACACCTCAGGATAACTCTTTCCGAACAAACAAACTCCTCTTAATGAGGTTTTTTAAGGAGCAGGAAGGAAATCAGTGAAGCCAGTCATCACGCTCAATCCTCACTGGCAATAAACGGCAAACAAGGCCACTGTGTTTACACTCATCAGAGCTTAAAGTGGGAGAGCTTGAGCCGAGACTGTCAAACGCACCTGAGCGCATTGCCACATGCATGAGTCATGTGAGTGTAATGCCATTCACTCTGTCATGCTCCACTCTGCACATCTGTCACTCAGTTTGGCTGAGATTTTAATTTTTATTTTGGTCAATCTGTTAAGCCTGATGTGGGTTTTGCATGGGATGTAGGGGGTTTCCTCACAAGTTCACATCTGCCAAGAGATGTCACATGATGTCAACATCTGTCCCTTGTTTATATGCCTATCAGTTAACTCTCACAGATACAAATATTCATTTATGTATTGCATGTCATCAAGCGGGATTCTGATCAAATAGGCTGACTTGCTGAAACCAGTACACACACTAGTGTTGTCAAAATATTCTGTACTTCCAAGTCAGTATTAAAAAAATGTAAACGTCATGGTACCAAGTACCGGTGAGACATGGCGACCAGCAGCACTGCTGATGTGGTGGCTTTAAATCCACTTGTCACTTCATGAGAATTTACCATTTCATTTGATAAAAACTATCGTCATATCATACTTGCACAAAAACTCAAAGGTCTTTGCGGCAACCCATCAAAATAAAAGTTTGGTTTAACTTAAAGAAATTGACAGAAATAATTATTTTAGGCTACTGTACAATATATTTAACTATGTCTCCATTAATTAATAATACTACTACTAATAATAACAATAATAGTGTGTGTATATAGAAGGTTGCTTATTTTTCACTTTTTCATTTCTCAATATCATCAATATTTTCATTTAAACAGCATGTAGCCTTCAATGCTTTAATAAATTTACCGTCATAAATAATTTTTTTCAAATAGTTCAATAAATTGGAAAAATAGTTCAAAAAGATTTTGCTGTGGTACCGAAATTGGTACCGTAAAAATGGAATTGGAACCGACAACTGGAATTTCGGTACCGTGACATCCCTAACAAACACAGGAACACATTCACACAAAAGCATTACATGAGTGCATGCAGAAACCTAGAAGTACACACACACACACACACACACACACACACACACTCACTCACAAACAATACACAGCAATGCAGCACACTCTCCATAGCTGGAGTCTATTGTCACTTCCATGCCATATGCTGTCCATCACGGTGTGGGAGATGCCGTGGGTAACTGTTCTCCCCAGTCAGTGAGTCTGCAAGGCCTGCACTCACCCTGACTGTCATCTAGCATCTGCTGGCTTTATCAAACATCAGACTGGTACTGACGGAGTCAGGACCCATGTGCCCTTGCTTTCCGTCTCCTCTGCCCAGTAAACTTTACTACCACTCTCACCGGATATTATACTCATTTTTAAATTTCTCACATTTCCCCTAAATCCACATCATCAATTGCTTTACACGGAAATTAACATGCTGAATGGTTCAGATTGAAATTCCATCTGAGCCAAAGAAAAATGGCTTTGGACTTGTTCAATAGCAGCAGGTCAGATGGGCACCTCTCACTGGGTAGATTACATTAAAAATCAGAGAAAGCATGAGCTCTAGCAAATATGGCCATTTTACACTCAACCACACTACACTGTACATCAGGTAAAATGAAATAATTTCATGACTGAACCTTTCTAATAGTCTATTCACAAAGTAAATTGAAGTGCATCTTCAGATAGTGAATTGGTGTCCAGAGTACATATACAAGGAGCATAATGTAACACAAGAGTCATTTTTCATTTTGACATCTTTCAAACAGACAGATTCTTGTATGTCAAGATGATCTTTTCACATTATACACTGGGAATTCAGCGAACACATTTATCAAAATGAGAATAATATTTAGTGAATACTGTATATATATATAATATATATATATATATTTTAGCACAAGTACCATTCTAAACAATGTTGGACCGATTATAAGTAATTGCAAAACCCATTTTTTCCCAGTACCTCATAATACACATAAAATCAGAAAAAGATTTTGGTACCGTTTTTGTGCTGTATTTTGGTGGATTGGTCTTGTAGCTGTAATCCGAGTACTGGTCTGAGCCGGTGGAGTTGTCATCACCACCTGTCCCCACAAAGGTGTTGGCAGCAGGGAGCTCCTGGACAACCTGATGCTTTTGGGAGGCAGATGGGGACTGGGCCTGGAGCTGGATGGATGGCAATGGGGAATTGGAACGGTAGTGCCTGCCTAGGTCAGGGCTTCCAGGTGGATATGTCAGAGGCAAATGGATCCTGGGGCTGTCATTGACCCCATCAAGGTTAAATTTCAGACTCTTCTGAAGGCTGACTTCCTCATCCTCTCCAAGAGGTTTAGGTGACTTTGGTGGCTTACCTTTTTTACCCTTTCTCCCCTTGCCACTTTTTGGCCCTTGCTTGGGGGCATACAAATCTTTGGTCTCCTTCTTGCCAGCCTGATAACCACTCTTTGCTTCTCTTTGGAGCCGATGCCTGATGAAGACCACCACAACAATCACAGTGACAACTCCCGCCACTCCTGCTAAACTGCCATATACAATGTTGCTTCTCTGGGCAGCCAAACCATAATCTGGGTCACCTGCAATGTCCATGTCCAGTGGGGTGTACAAGCTATGCCCCACAAGTGCCTCCACATGACTTACATTAGCAATGGTTTCATTTACGTAAATGTGTACCAAGGCAATAGCATGGCGGGATGGTTTGCCTCTGTCGCTCACTTTTACCACCAGTCGATGTAGACCACTATGTTTCCGAGTTAGTTCCTTTGTTAGTGTGATCTCACCATTAGATGGAGAGATGTAAAAAAGGTCATGTGGATTTCCCCCAGCAATGCTGTATACTAGCTCAGCATTGGAACCAGAATCAATGTCCTCTGCTTCCACCACTTCTACAACACTGTCTGGAGCAGCCATGGGAGAAAGACGCATAAAGGATGAGTTGGATGGCTTAGTGACAACCGGTGCGTTATCATTCTCATCGAGAACATTGATGGTCACTCCAACGTATGATGACCTGGGTGGATCCCCTCCATCTACAGCTTTCAACCGGAATGTGTAACTGCTTTCTTTCTCTCTGTCAAATGAAATACTGGACAGAATAGTGCCAGTACCATTCTGGATCACAAATTTGCCCACATCCGGTTCCACAGAAAGTTGCACTTGAGCATTCTCTCCCTCGTCCATGTCCTGTACTGTTACCATACCAACAGGGCTAAGAGGTGGCATGTTCTCCAAGACTGAGAAGCTGTAGCCACTCAGCATGAACTTAGGATCGTTGTCATTCCGATCAAGTACTTTGATTACAACTGTGGCAGTACCCCTGTGATTCGGAACCCCTTTATCAGCTGCAGTAACACGGAACTCATAGCGCTCCTTGTGCTCGCGATCAAGAGGGCTTCGAGCACGTACTTCGCCTGAGCTGGGGTCAATCTCAAAAAGCCCCCTTGTTGAAGAGTCCGCAATAATGCTGTACACAAGCTCTGCATTAGTGCCACTGTCTGCATCAGAGGCAACTACATCTACCACCTTTTCTCCTGGTTGGTTCTCCTCAGCAAACTCAACTTCAAACAGGGCTGGTGAGAAAATTGGGGAATTGTCATTTGTGTCAGTGACTTGGACTTTCAGCGAGTTAGTGCTAGACAGAGCTGGATTGCCTGAATCCACTGCCACTATCTCCACCCGGTAGTCCTTAACTCTTTCATAGTCCAGGGGTGTTGTGGTCTGCAGAAAGTACTTCCTCTTGTTGTCAACTGATGAATCACTGGCTGGCCGAAGCTGGAAAGGAACATCACCTGCAACCACACAGGTCACCACGGCATTCTCTCCCTCATCCTTGTCTGAAACCTGTACCAATGCCACTGCTGTACCAACTGGCATATCCTCTGAAATGTTTGCCACTCCATCACTATGGGTCACAAGACCAATGCCTCGAATCTCCACTGCTGGTGCATTGTCATTCTGGTCCATCACATCAATAGAAACATACGTTTTAGAACTTTTGGGTGAGGGACCTTTGTCTCGTGCAACAACGTAAAATTTCAAATTGTTGATCTCCTCACGATCCAACGGGCCTTTGACATATATGATGCCTGATGAGCGGTCTATCCGGAGCAGTTTTGGCACAGGATCAATTGCCTGATGTAATGTGTATTCAATCTCGCCATTAGGACCCATGTCTGAATCATTAGCCCTCACCTGCAAAAGAAAATATGAAATACATTGGAGTGAAATAAAAGAGAATATGAAACAACAATAACAACAAAATAGATATTACACATAGTCAAGACAATTTACAAAAATAGGACAACACTGCAAAAGAACATTCATTAGACACTGGGCATTAAATATTGGGTATTTGAACAAAGGGAATCTATTTATATCACAAAACTGGGAACATAGTCAGAGTATTGCATAACAAGATTTCTGGGACATAGGCTATCTATAGAGAGTGGGGTTCCTTGAAAACAAACGAAAGCATCGTTAGCCAACTATGGTCGCAAGTTGGTCGCAATTTCCATTGAACTCTATTGGTAAACTTGCGACCATAGTTGGCTAACGGTGCTTTCGGGAAACGCACCCCAGATCATCAGATCATCACAATAATCTCTTTCAAATGAATCTATAATAGTTTATAGTAATTTATCTACTTGTTTATTTTTAACCAAATGAGTGTGTTATGCGATGATCAAAATGGATTATTCTAACCAATCTTCCCTCAGCCCAATCTGCTGCCACTTGAGTCTCTGCTGTGTCAATGTGTATATATATATATATATATATATATATATATATATTATTTTAACATAATGTCTGTATTATAGCAAACTTGTACACTGTATTTATCAACAGGATTTTAAGAGATATACTTTTTATATTTGTATTGTTCACTGAAATAATCTTATTGTGTTTTTTTTTTTTTTTAGGTAGAAAATTTTAAGATCTGTCAAGGGACAGAGGATGAAAAATAGCCTTTGGGGTAATTCTTGTGCATGTGCAGCAATGTTAATTAATGTACACTGTCCCTGTCAAATAAATAAATAAATAATTTTAGAAAGTGAATGTGGTAAGTCAGGCCCCGCTCCATTAATGTAAAGCATCAAAGTGAAGAACAGACAGCTGGGAGGTTGGGACAGCAGTGCTCATTAACATTTCACACTCAGACATGATGCAATAGACAATTTATCTTGCCTTGTTTGGATTTAAAGGTTGACTTAGCATGTTTGCCATTTTACCTGTAACACGGAGTGACCGATCGGGCTGTTCTCTGCAACCTCTGCTTCGTAGGAGGATTTTTCAAATGTGGGTGCATTGTCGTTGGCATCAGCAATGACAACCCTCAGCAAGGCACTGCTGTAGCGAGGTGGATTGCCTCCATCCACAGCTTTGATGGTGAGGTCATAGGAGTCCTTTAGCTCTCTATCAAGACTTCCCAACACAATGAGTTGAGGCAATTTTTCACCTCGGTCCTCTGCAACTTGCAGACCAAAGAGTGTTACTGCCTCTGGTCCTGCCGTTAAGGTGTAGTCAGCTACTCCATTCCTCTCTGTATCTTTGTCAGTGGCCAGTGGAATTGAAAAGAGTGACCCCATGTGGGTGTTCTCTGGAACTGATAGGGTAAGGACAGGTGAGGGGAATTGTGGTGTGTTATCATTGATATCCTGCACTTCAATCCTTCCCTCTATCAGCCGTGGACTCTGATTTTGAATAAGGTCTGTGACGGACACCTCAAACTCCAGAAAGCAGGGCTTGCCTTTATTACGACAATCCTTCAGTGTCTCTCTGTCTATGGGGATCTCAGTGGTAAAGATATCTCCGGTTTTTCCATCCACCCGCAGATAGGGAGTGCCCACCTCCAGTTTGTACAGGTGTCCAGTGTCTGGTAGCCCCTGGTCAGCTGCCAGACTGCCAATCAGTGTGCTCGGAGGCTGTTCCTCATGTATGCGGTATAGAATGCCACCCACCGCACCACTCAGCAAGTCCAGTGACAGTCCCCACAGCAGAAACAACACCACAGGGAGATCCATTGGGCCCTCGGAGAGGTAACACCTCAGTCTGCAAAACAGTGAGAAAAACATGTTAAATCATAAACAAGTGTGTCATACGGTACATACGCTAAAACAAACATCCTTTTTACTTTTATTTTAACTTACTTTACTGTCTGTGGACTAGCCATGGGTGAAACAGAATTCACACAGCACACAGTTTTGTGTGCACATTGTGAGCACTAAATCCAAGGCTAAGAGTTGTAAAAGCTCTCTGGAAAATGGCTCTTCCCCCGACACCACTAAAAGCATCCTCTCTCATTATCTTACATTATTTATCATCCTCATTTTTGAGCAGACAATTACTTGTATGTGATGAAAGAAAACGAAGGCCTACTGTACAAAGTCGTTCATAAAGGTGTCTGAAACCATGTTAATGTTTTCAACTTCAGCCAATGATTTACTAGCATAACTGCTACAACAATGCTTCTTTGCTTATATCTGGAAGTTAAATCATCCCTATTAATATCACACAGGAAAATGTTAATTAGCACCCTTTTGAATGCCTGTCCAAGCTAAGCTGCTTTTGAAAATTAATGATTTAGAACACGTAATAAGACGCATCTTAATGGGCTTTTTAATAAGAAGGTACGGGTTACTGTTAGGCTCAAAACAACAGCTCAGAAAGCTTTGTACTATTTGTAACATAAATTAAACCATCTAATACGCAGTTTTTAATGCACTTTCCTCAACACACCCTTAAGCCAATACATATTCACAGCCAGTGATGGGGCTATTATTTTGGATGACTTCACTCTAATGAAGGTTACACTCATTTGATTGGCCCATAACGTCAAATAGGCAGTTTCTCAATGCAAAGTGCTGATGAGACAAAAGGTACTAAGAAGACTGCTAACACAGCAAAGGAACCATTCAGCATCACAGAAAGTAGCTGAAAGATTTCCCTCGGAAACACTGGTATATTAAGACGATGCACTCCCAGGTCACAGGGCACCTAAAGGCCAGCCCTTAACTCAAAGTACAGATTTACTTAAGACAAAGGAAAAATATCTTTCCTTTAAAGGCTCACAAGTTTCAGGCTAATTTACACACTGTAATTCTCATGTTTGATTTTCAACCTGCTAGGCCACCTCATTAATCACTATCCTGTAGTTTAGCATATGCTTTGATCTGTATTCCCCTCGATTCAGGTTTCTCTCCTTTTTAAGCACCGAATGGTTTCAGAGTTTCATTATTTTCGGAGATGTTGTGCCTTTATAGGACAGTGGTTTCAGCTGTGGCACTAAATGCTGTGGCTATTAGAGACTCTATGTTTATATGCAAAACATCCATGTAACGTCTAAAATGGAGCACGAGTCAAAACTGAATCGATACTTGCAAGCAGCCATGATCCAAAGGAAAGTAAATAAGTGTTATACAAAATAGCTAAACACAAGAATGCATAGAAATCCAATCAAAAATCCAATTCCTCTGTATCTGTTAAGATTGAGAGTGCTGCCTATTGATGCACTAATTGGCCAGGTATTGATGTGTCCTCTTTTTGCATTTGCAGGGCAGCCTCCTGTCGATTTAGCTGTGCTGATAGTGTATAGGGTAAAAACATGATTAGGGACTGTGGCATAAATTCTGTCAGGTCCATTAAGTCAAGAACACACGTGACAATAAATGATGAGGAAATTGTGTTGAATAAATTGCAATTCATGGTATGGCTCTGTTCAGGGATTCCTCTGACCTTTCATGAGCACCATGGGATAGCAGAGAGTCAGAGGACAGCAGCAGCATTAGGGAACGCTCACAGTTTAGTACTGGGAGAGCAGAACTATTCCCCCATGTGAACAGAGCAGCAACGATGACAGAAAAGCAAATGCCATGTTATACACAACAAAGAGGAGCTGGGGAGGAGGTGGGTTGCAGAGAGCGAGGAGTTAGGAGCAAACTGAATCTGCTTTATAGGGCGCCCTGATTTGAGTGTAGTCATTAGCGGCGAGGGGAGATGAACAGCAGATGCGCGATCGTTGATGAGATCGTGTAGTCCGCCACTAGCGTTAGCAGCATCTTGACTACCCGGCAAGCCAGAACTGACGCTGACGCTCAATGCACTGGCAATAACTTGCACTCATGGCAGTGGGAAGGTGGACCCTAGAAATGTGATTAGAGTTGAACATTGAATCTATACTGCAGATGCGTGAAAATACTCATAACGGTTAGTTTAGTATATATTGGCTCATACTTTATGTCCTAAGAAAATGCCATTTTGCAGCTTGTTGGTGCATTTTATTTTTTTTATTTTTTTATGAATTTATAAACCTAAAATGCTGCAAATCATTGGCTAGTGCATGTATTTGTAACCACAAAATTTAAACTGAATAGAAATCCACTGACGCTGCACTGCCCAACAAAGACAAAGCACAATAACCACACATTTTGTCAAAAGTGGGTTATGTCTGAAATTGGGTCCCTTAGTCTGATCTGTCCTCTGACAGACAGGCTTGGCTGAACTATCCACAGATTCATAGAAAACTTTGAAGCTATTTCCTCAGTTCCAGTGTTCCATTTGATCTATTTATTGCATTTTGCATTTGTAGGGTGGTTCACGGGGAAGCGAGAACATTTTGTAAGAGAAATGTGTAAGGGGGAGGTTCACTTGCTAGCTTGCTTCCATTGAAATGTTGTAGAAGCCATTGTCATGTTTTCACTTCCTCAACAACCATAATAAACTGACACAGATTCATACATGAATCCAGAAAATCATAAAAATAATATTTAAAATGCAACACACGGCAACCCTCTTTACATAAGAGACTCTTCAAACACCCCAAGAGCATAAGCACTTAATCTCATCCTGATAACAGTCTACAAACACTCAACAAACTATTTAAGGGCTGTTGATTTTCAACCATTTAGAGTGCCTCATAACCAAAAGGTTGTTATAATATCTCTGAACTCAAGTTAGTACCAGAAAACATGTGGATGAAAACATTAAATGTACAGTCTGTTTCAAAGACATCAGCTGGTTCCACGCAGTGTAGAGGCAAAGAACAGAACATATGCTCACTATGGACGGTCTCCCTAGTGAACGCTGGTACACCTAAACAATCTAAGCGAAAAACAGCCAAATGCAGTCCAGTGTATCTCAATCTCACACAGAGCTGAGAATATTCAGAGGTCTGTTGAAATTACAGAACAAGCGCTTTCTGACTTGTAATTCCAAGCCTTGCTTACACTGCACAATATACCTGCAACAATTTTAGAAATTTACATGGGTGAACTCCACCCTATAAACAAGTTCGGAAGTCGTTCTCGCTCTGCTCTTGAGACGAATAGTTCATGCAGACATTTTACTTTCCCTGAAGTATTGTGACCTTTTATTTTTTAGCAGTGCTGTAAATCATCTGTTATCACATTCATTCAGGTTCAACAGGTTTAGCATTTCAGCTCAGTCCAATTAAATCAGTTACCCATATTTGTCGGACAAATGCTGTGGGATTTTACAGACTGAATTCAGCAATGAATGTTTAAGATTATACACTATTTTCTTTTTGGAAGGAAAAAAAATATTTATGGACCAACAAGTTTTGGACCAACATGTGATTTTTTTTTATTTTTTATATCCTCTGCATAAGGTCATTAAGAATAGTATTTCTTATTTGATAACTGCAAAATATTATTTTTGTAATGTTATTGATGTAGGCTATGCAACACAGTATATGCAACAATTACTAAATAACAACAATAATTAATATTATCATCATCATCTTCTTGGGGATATGAAAGGATTCTTTATTTATTGATTAATTATTATTATTTGTATTTTAAACCCCATTTTTAGATACACATCATCATCCTTTCCTTCGAGCTCAGAGAGGGTTGTGGGTGGAGATGGTGGAAGGGGGAATCCTGTAATCAGCCTTACAGGGATTTGACCAAACATTGATCCTGCTGTTGACCCAGCCAACCCAGGTGGGCGCTCCACTGCGATTTCCTTTATATCTGCAGCCTTGTTGAATACAATCTAACCCTGTGCGGCTAGATGGCGAGATTTTAAACGACAATAATGTTATAGCCTACATGACATGTAGTTGCGCGCAGCAAACAGTAGCCTGCATTCAACTGGTCGTTCGTCAACTATCTTTATCGCAGCTGCATGACGAATAAATGTTCTGCAGCTTAATGCGTAGTAAGATATGCAGAATCGTGTAATGCGCTATTTAATAAGATTCCTGAGTTCGCGTAGCGTCGACTAAATCGGTAACAAGTGCCATTTGATTATTTGTATAAACATAAGCAGCCCGATTGATTCTGAAAAATATAAACGCCATCCGAATGTGGTCAAAATATCGAAATAAGGGCTCGAGTCGCGCGCACAAATAACTGACATCAATTATCTTTCAAAACGCCTGTAGTTTCTGCAATGGCATATCGCCTTGGTGTGTCGATAATTTTAATGTGACCCATCGTCATATCGAACCTTCCCCTCAGCTTTAGCTATTAATTGTCCAGTGGTGACAATAAAGTTCGTTGCCTACCTTCGTCGATCACTTTTTTTTTTCCTGCCAAGACAGAGGCTTCTCGTCTGAGGATCAACTACAGATGTTTCCTTCGAGATTACACGGACCAAACACCTGATTTAAAGAATCCACACATCAAGAAAACATCAAATCCTTTCGTTGGAAAACAATCCATAAGTAGCCGCGCTATTTTCCACGCCATTCCCACGACTCCGCGTCAGTTTGATAACGTCGGCACTCATTTAAGTGTTGATGAACTAAAAATGATGGCTGTTCAAATGTCTTTGCTGTTGTTTCTCAACACAGAAACGGTTCGAGCAGCTTCCCCCGTTTCAGTCCATAAATCCTCAAACACTCGTTTTAGGTGAGTGCAGCTTCTCACAAAATTTGATAGTGCTCCTCGTTATTCTTTACGGAATGATACCATAATCTGACGAAAATAATGTAGAAATGTACATGGAAGAACGTATGGATTCAGGTTTCCCCCCTTCGCTTTCCTCAGAAGTAGACTATCAACGTAGTTTTGGCACAAGGTTCTTCTCCGCACAGGGTTAATCCTGCATTTCTATGCATGTGAGAGAGTGAGTGGAGAGATTTCTCAGCACCGCGCGCTGTTCCCTTCTAGAGGCGCGCGCGGACGGACGCGCAGAGCGAGAGGAGGTGGGGCTCTCGCGCGCCACAGGCTGTTTGATGAAAAAGGCACAATTTGGTTAGGAAAACAGTATAATTGTTATAGCCTAATATACATTTAACATATCTGTTTTTATTGTGTTACATTGCTTCCTATTAGCGTTTTTTTTAGAGTCGGAATATTTCAATGAAATTGTCAGAAGCGGTTCACAAAACCAGAATCTAACTGAATCGGTCTGAACAGTTTACGAGTCACTATTACACTTTCAACAGGGATTTCTCTTTCAACCGAGAAATCATGTGGTCTGAGTTTTGGACTAAACTAAAGATTTGACTGATGGGCCTAATTAAAGCGAGTTACTTGCTGAAAATCAAAAATATGAAATGTAAAATTTTAATTGGCAAATGCATTTTTCTATTGCCTATTTTAATGAACTGAGTTGGTTGTAAGGAAACCGTTTTAGAGAACATAGCAGGGACAATGTTAGCGAAAATGAACCATTTACTTCATGTAAAAAATAAAATAAATAATAATAATAGGCCTAATTAAAAATAAACACATGATTATTGCAGTTAAACCATGCAACCATAAATTCACCATAACCATAAGTTCAACCATAGTATTTGTAAAGCAACTGCGGTTATCCTAATGCTAATCAATCAATGTAGTAGGCTAACCAAAAAACATGGAGCCTACTATATACACGTTTAACAGTAAACCTGTTGTTGTTGTTGTTTGTTGTTTTTTTTTAGCTGGTAGATTCGCCCGCATAGAGATGAGTTGGGTCATTTTAGCAAACGTCTGTAGTAGCCTGTTTGTTTTTCATTTAATGAGTTATTAGTTTTAAAGGGGTGGCTTCAAAGTCTTTACGCACTGAAACCCTTCTAAGGGTCACCCACAGAGCCCTGCTCGTTGTGTCGTTACTTTCTCGTGCGTGGATCATAATCCTGAGCAATTGGGTCGTAAAATGTGATGAGTATTGATCGAGTTGGAATCGCATCCAATGAACAAATACAGTTTGATGCATTCAACAGTTGAGAGCCAAGCGCTCTTTGCTCTTTTGGCGCCACCCACGGGCGTTTAAAAGTACACACGACTGGCAAAGCGTGTTCACGTTGCCTGTAAATCTACCCGATAAATCCACTCCCCCATCGCCCCCGCGCGCACATACACACACAGAGCCGCTGTTGTTGTTCTCATGTTGGAAACAGGATGCTAGATTGTGTAACAGTTTTTGTGAAGAGAAAGACTAGAGCTCATCCATGAATATAGCCTACTGTATAAAAATGAGAACACATAGAAATGAATGGAGATGTAGTGGTTCAGCTGCATGAATGAATACCCTCTGCAACAGCAGATTGGAAACATCTACTGCATCTGCATTATGTAGGCCTCTTTCTTTAAATTAGGGTGAGTGGCTGTGCTGAACTGCATGCATTTACATGCAACCAAATGAATCAAATACTCGCTCAATCGAATTAAATATGTAAACATCCATCGACCCAATTGGGCTCGATCTGAATGGAAATTTGGATTGAAATGGGTGGTGTAGAGTAATCCTGAAATAATATGACCATTAGGGAAAAAAATACACTGCTTGAACCTGAATATCGGATTCATAAACATCTTGCACACACGCATATGCAGTGCAATGATGCATATACTGTACATGTTTTACATCGTGCGATTGTACCAATATTTATTTTTGTCTTTCTTCTCAGGAACTTGTAAGTGGAGAGGACTTAAAGCTTGGGTAGGCAATGTTTTTCATAAACTCTTTTTTGTCATACAGGTTGAAACTATTCACATTCTGATAGCAATTAATAACAGAAGTGGTCTAATATATAAATGATGTTCTACCTGCCTGTCAACATATACAGTGGGTTACGGGAAGTATTCAGACCCCCTTAAATTTTTCACTCTTTGTAATATTGCAGCCATTTGCTAAAATCATTTAAGTTCATTTTTTACTTGTGTACACACAGCACCCCATATTGTCAGAAAAACACAATTTGTTGACATTTTTGCACATTTATTAAAAGAGAAAAACTGAAATATCACATGGTCCTAAGTATTCAGTCCCTTTGCTTTGATATTTAACTCAGGTGCTGTCCATTTCTTCTGATTATCCTGGTTCTACGCCTTCATTTGAGTCCAGCCGTGTTTGATTATACCGATTGGACTTGATTAAAAAGGCACATACATGTCTATACAAGACCCTACTGCTCACAGTGCTGCTGAATCCCAGTTTGCATACTATCCATCTTAAAAAGTATTCGAAAATAGAATTAGTACGTCCCAAATCATAGTAGCTGTTGAAATAAGTGTTTCAAAGAGACCCAGGTCTACTATATCCAGTCAGAATCCGAAGTGCAGATTGATGCACACTCTAACGGCTATTAGCCACAACCCATCGTGCGTTGGACAAGGATTCGGTTAGAACTAAACACGAGTGAAAAGTGTAAAAAAAAAAAAAAAAAAAAAAAAAAAAAAAAAAAAAAAAAGACGAGGATGCGCGAGTCGGGCGGTTGTGTAGAGAGGTTTAGATAAAGGGGTTTAAGTGATTCATTATCAGAACATGATGAAAATGTATTTATTCAATGTTGGCTACGTTATATTGCATCTGCTGCAGCATCGTGAACTTTTGTAAAGATACGTTTATAGCCATTAACTTTTAAATGCATCATTACATTCAAATTGCAAACACATGAGGAGAGTCTGCATGAAAACCCACGACTGGCAGATGAACGAGCTACAACATTTCTCTCTGAAACGGTAAGAAATTATATTAGATTAAATGGAGGATTTAAACTGTGACGAGATGATTGACAGGGCAGTTTACGGTGATAGGATGCACGCGACAGATCTGTCCGTTAAAGATGAAGTAGTATGTCCCCTACTGCCTACTGCCTAAGCTGGACAGAACCCTTAGAGCTGGCCGTCCAGCCAAACTGAGCTATCGGGGGAGAAGAGCCTTGAACCCAAAGATCACTGTGGCTGAACTCCAGAGATGCTGTCGGGAGATGGGAGTTTTTTCAGTTTTTCTTTTTTAATAAGTCAACAATTATGTGTTTTTCTTTCAATATGGGGTACAATGTATCTGTGTGTACAATGAGGGAAAAAAATGAACTTAAATGATTTTAGCAAATGGCTGCAATATAACAAAGAGTGAATTCAGAGGGTTCTGAATACTTTCCGTACCCACAGTATATTTGCTTATTTCCCTCCATGCACCCTGCTCATTCAGACTGACATGTCATCAGCGTGTTCCATGAGTCTATGCAGAGTTGTAGACTGAGTCACACAAGTAGTATGTCTGAAGTATTCATAAAACAGTAGGCAAAGATGACCTACTACTTCCGGCGAGATTCTGAAGTGCACATTCGATGGATACTTTACTTTGGCACTGTCCCAAATTACACTCTAAACAACTGCGGTCTTCCTTCGAGTCCGTACTTTTTTTGAACAAGGCTTGCTTCAGTTCAGCTTGGCAAAATGTGCATCGAGGGTGCATATCAAACAAAAAGTGGGCGCCCTCAAGCACCCTCATGAAACCGGGCGGCCATTGTAAGTCCACGAGACCGTAAGTGAAGTGTGTCATTTGAGGAAGGGCCTATCCCATGAGGCCACCAGAGAGGATTTAAAGTGACGACAACAGACACCATAGGTCACATGACAATGACAAGATGGCAGATGTAGTATGTCCAAATTTAATTTATATCACACACATTCTTTGAATGTACTTTTGTAACAGTCGTAAACAAACAAGTTTCAAGTTTTGAACGCAGTCATGAGCACTGCAAACAAACAAAAGCCACCCTTTACAGTTCCTACTGAACCAAAATAATGAGCTTATGCTGTTGGAATTATGATAGAGCAACCCGTAAAGTTCTATTCTGAGTTGTTCCTGTCCTCAGACTAGGATGTATGTGTTTCTATGGTCCAGGTTCAATATTATTGTAATTTGATGTGCTTTGAGACATGAGGTAATTTACAGCGTCTCTCATGACGCTTTGCAGACCCTTTTCAAAGCTTATATTGCTTTACGAAACTGCACTCCCTAGCTTTAATATTTACATTTGCTATAAGAAGCTCTTCTGAGGCAGCTTTCATATAAGATGTGCCATCAAAGCAAAAACAACAGTTAAACTCACAGTAGCTCTGGTGACATTATTGCAGTAGTTTTCTTAGATTTTTGAACGTGTCGACTAAATCAGATTTTAATGTTTATATAAACAGAACTTATTTTTAGAGGAATATCCCCAAATTCCAACTGAGGAAAATGTGTTATTGTATACATAGACAGTGGCTAAAACTTCGTGTGTTGTTAGCATAAGTGCTATATTATCATTTACAAGTCATAATAGTGAAAGAATGTCATGCAAATATCTGTGATTTGGTAGTCCTGATTGTGTGCTGAAATTTAGTTCTCTCATCTTGGAGTTAAAAAATGAACATTTGTGAGGAGCATGATCATTTCAATCACAATGTAAAATGACTATATATATACAGTATATATAGGAGGGCAATTTAGTGATTGAACAATGTTTCATGCTCAAGAACTCCATTACCGAAACCAAGCCAAGGCCAAAGCAGTTTAGCTTCATCTCATTCAAGCATGATATCTTGTGAACTCTCATTCATCCTTAGTTTGCCTTTTATTTAACGTTATCATTCACCTAAAACGGAACATTTACTGGCTCTCAAGTCTTGAGACACAAAAACACAAAAAGAGTTGTCAAGCAGGATTTCACAAAAAAAATAATATCTGAATTTAGTCTGAGCACAGAAATGAACTACTTTTATGGTGCTTTTTTTTCTTATTGCAGCTTAACACCGTGTCCTAACTACATGCGTTGCGATACAATTCCAGCGACTTCAGTGTGTCTGTCCACACTAGACGCGACTCGACAGTGAGACGCCACATGTCAATCAAAAATCACAGCCATTCAGAACAGTGTGAAAGCGCATAGCTGGCCCGCACTCGCATTGGAAATGGGCAAGGACATAATCAAATCAAGAAATAACATTATTAAAAATCAAAACATTAACAAAATATACTCGTTGACTAATTTTGTTATGAAGTACAGTTGTATGTTTGCATAGAATTCATTTTGAACATTATATTATATGCTTTCAAAATCTGAGGTAAATTATCCATTATCGCTTATGGCACAGTGACCTATTTTTAACTCAAAATTAATAATGTGTACTCATAACCGGTGTAATTTCTTCATATTACAATCAGTTTATGCGGATCTGTCAGCCGCGACGTCACAGAAAAAGGAACCGTTTCTAAATAAGAAACTTGCGTGTCGTGTCTGGTTAGGACAAAAACTCTGATTAACATGGAGTGTCGTCGCGTCGTGTGTAGTTAGGACACGGTGTAAAGGTGCAGTGTGTGATTTTTAGCGGCATCTAGCGGTTTGGTTGCGAGTTTGAACTAAGGGCTTAGCCCACTGCTTACCCCTCCATTTCGAAGAAGAATCGACTTAATGCTTCCAAGATCGACTTGTCGACCTCGATCGACGGGTTGGTGATTCCTGTAACGTTACTGTTTTATGGTCAATGACAAGAGTACTAATCAGTAGTCTCACCAGCACATTTATCCTCACATAGCAATATAAATTGTCTATGCAAAGTGCGGCCTCTGTCTTCCATATATGTACTCCAATTATTAGGCAAGCACTCTTAAAATAAATTGAAGTGTAACTATTGAGTGAAGCCTGCTCCAACCTCCATTCATCCCCACATAGCAAAGCTATAACACAGTGAGGGAGAAGAACTAAGTTACATTAAACAATCCAACTACATATTTTACATCTCTGGCTAACTTCTAGGTTTCTGCAGTTTATTCGCCGTACGGTAGAAACATGACATCACAATATGTCGACCTTCATAGAAGGGGGTGTCCACGGTTATGTAGATATAAATGTCTCATTCTAAGGTAATAAAAACATTACGGTTTGTTAAGTAAGTTCTTTATACACCACTGAAAACATAGTTTTTTGATGTCATATTGCATTTCTGTTAATAGATACTTACGCATTGCACCTTTATTTACACATTGCACATTTAATATCTCCTGGTCCCCATCCGCTTTGATGGTATACAGAAAAAAATTCTTTGGTGTTTCAAAGGTTTACAACAATGCAAGTGGGAGATAACAATGACAGAATTTCTCATTTTTGGCAGAACTATCCCTTTAAGTAGCGAGACTGCCAAGGCCTTTATTGATTGTCATGAGACCAGCGGAGTAGAAAGTAGAACCTGCTATGCTTAATTCAGAGTTTACATTGCAAAACTGAGGATTCAACCTGATATTTTTAGCCCTGTATGTTTTTAACACGGTAGATGTTTCCAGCGCTGGGTGTAAC
This sequence comes from Pimephales promelas, assembly GCF_016745375.1. Next base: position 24,988,671 of record NW_024121210.1, on the reverse strand, counting down.
AGCATGCCACCTGATGCTGTCTGTTAAAATCACGCAGCTTCCACCAGCCGCGGGGAGGTCTGTATGAAAGAAAGACAGCAGGCAGTTTGTCCTTCGGAAAGAGTGCAACAGACGTTTTAGATTTGGTTGGAAACTACACATTTAATTACTTCCGCCATGCTGTGGGGGGTTTATAACAACTCAGGGGAAGAACAATCGAAGATGGATTTCTGTATAGAAAAAACTAGCCAAAAATCGTTTTTTTTTTTTTTTTTTTGTCTGACCTCAATGCTAAAAATGGTTCATTGTCTTTTCAAGTCATCTTTTATGAAAGATCAATTCAAACTTGTTAAACCTAATTATCACAGACACAGCAAAGCTTTGTCGAGCTGCTTCTCCCTGGTCTCTGTGCAAACATCAAACCCGATCCATGGTGAACAGCATTGACAGAACCCAGGAGCTTCCAGAGCGGCTCACTGCAGCAGACCCCGAGCCTGGCCCTTAGGGAGAGGTAGGACTTCTTTTTTTCTGCCAGGCACTCTGAAGGCAGCCTCTTTCAAACAGTTCCAGTGTGTGAGCCTTTCTCTCTCTTCTACCAGTCTCTCATTAGCAGCAAACAAACAGCTGTCAGGTTACCTCTCTTGGGCTCTCATTAAGCGCTGCCAATCACTCATAAGCCTGTCGCCAGCCAATCAAAGCGAGGCTTCTACCCACGCTGTACCCGCCTTCACGCAACAGGGAGCAGGTCAGAGGTCAGCTGTGTATGGCCAATCTATTGCTATGGCTTTGTGTATCGTGAGCAGGGCTGCTTGATGAATCGAAATAAAGCCGATTGTGATGTTAGGGCTAATACATTACAAATAACGCGAGCTACGTAATCAGATGACTTTTTGCAAGAAACTAGTGAAGGAACTCATATCTGAGTTACGTTTTCAGATAAGTAACGCATATTACTCATTTTTTGATTAACATGTTTCTTGTTCCCATGTTGAGAGAAAAGAGGAGTATATGTTTTGTGTGCGGACATTTGATGGTTATTGTAGTTTTTGACTAAATGTGAGCATTTACTCATCTCACTTGCACAAAAACAGAGTCATGATTCCTGAAAATAAAAGCAGTGAAATGCAAATTCAGAAAAGTACACAAGTCTGCAATAATGCTACATTTAACAAACATACTTCATGTATTTAATGTCACTTTAAATAACTGCTGCTTACCTTTGATCCAATTCATCCATACTAATAAGCAAAATTGATTTTAGATAAACATCACATTTGTATTAAAAATGTGTTTATTTTCATTGTGTGGAACGCTTTCTACAATAACGGTATGAATTTCTTCAGGCTTTTTTTTTTTTAATTTCACTTTTGGTGTTTTGTAAAAACAAAACCAAACAATTAAGCCCATCCCAGATTAGAAAAAGTAGCATATAAGTACAATACTTTACTCAAGAGTAACTAAATAATGCAAAATTGAAACCCGATCACTTAGACTTAGGGCCTTAGACTTATTTTCTAACAGTACCCTCTTTTGGTATTTAAAAACTACTGTCGTGATTTACTAAAGACACGCAGTGAAAAATTAGCGGTAAAAAGGTGTGGACAGTTACTTTTGCGGCTGACCTTATTGCATATGCATTTGCTGGAATTTTCCTTTCAGGCACAAAATGTGATGAATCATGGTGATTTACTAAAGTGTGCGCTCATCAATTTACTGGTATTTGCACCATATTTTGGTTTGCTATAGGTTGGTCATTATGGAAATGATCCGGCTGCGTCTGTGTTCTTTAATTTGCACGTCATCAGTAGATCACACGCATAACGTTCCACTCCCATTTATGCTTTTTTTGTAATTTCACTCTCACACTAAATTGCCCTGTTTAGTAAATCTGGCCCACGTGTGATTATCAAAATGCGAAGGCTGCTATTTAAATAAATGAATATATGTGCTGCATGTTTCAGAGTGAACCGCAGCACTGTGTTTTTAGTTTTTATTTTTATTTTTTTCAGTGAAAAATTTTATAGTTATAATAATTATTATGTTTTACTATTGTTATTAAAGCCATATTGATATATAATTATACAATTTTGGTCAAATTGTGTAGCTCTACAAACAATTACAGCAAACTTTCTTTTTTGAAAGCACAATTTTATCAGAATTGCAGCAACAACAACAAAAAAGGTAACAAAAAGCATACTCATTTTTTTTTTTTTATTTTGTTATTGTTGTTGTTTTCCCCTTGTTGAAGTAGAAACCAGTTGTAAAAACATCTTTTACAGAATTCTGTGAAATACTCCAGAAGTTTGCCTCACAAAAGAAAGTCTGCATCCAGGTTTCGTATGCCCTAAAACCTGTTCTAATGAAAGGCGAGAGACTTTAAATCACCTGTCTTTTGTTCTGTGATTGTGTAATAGCAGTGACTCATTCTTCACACAGTTTGCGATAATGACACCCCCTACTGTCAATCAGTATACTCAGAAATATTCAAAGAGGATAAAACTGCATAATGGCATAGGAAACTCAGAGGGGGATGCAGAGGAGTTGCTTTGGTTAGTGCTCTATTTCACAAGCAAAGCAGTTTGATTATTCCTCTCTTTAGAGCATGTGTCGGTTTTGACATTTCCACACAGTGACTTCACAGAATATGCATGCTGATGACATACGCATTGTTCTTCTGCAGCTGAAACTCTTCTATTCTGTCTCCAACCATCATGCCTATGAATTAAGTAATGAATGGAAAAGCATAATGTGTGTGGGCATTTTTTTTCTCCAGAAACCGTCATTTACACATTAAAACGAATGTGAATTAATGCTTCACCCCTGAGGCTGACTCACGTGACAAGACCGCAGGGAACAATTAACTGGGCTTAGGAACGAAACCAGGCAGGAACCATTTCTACACATTTCAGGGTCAACAGCTTAATGACAGCAGGGCCAGTGCATGAAGAACAAGACATTCCTGCCCAAGGAAGCTGCTAAAGTTGCACCTTTCAAATGAACTGGTGGATCCAGCCTTGAACACGGTACAGGGGAGTAATGCTAAGAGAAGTCACTTTTAGCTCTCAATGTAAAAACACATTGATATTCAGAGGGTTTGTTGACCTTATGTAAAAGCTACATTTTGCATGACCAAACACTTTCAGCTCTGCCGGCCCCTAAAAAAACACCACTTAATGTCCCATTCACACTGACAGCGATATTATTGTTGGAGGTCACTGGGTCGCTATACTGTTGGTTGCTATTTCTGCTGCTGCTATGCTAACATTATTGGTTGGCTGCATAACTATAGCAAAGAAATTTAATACAGGTCTATCTATCTATCTATCTATCTATCTATCTATCTATCTATCTATCTATCTATCTATCTATCTATCTATCTATCTATCTATCTATCTATCTATCTATCTATCTATCTATCTATCTATCTATCTATATGTTTGCTGGTACAAAAAGATTTCTGTTATTATATTTTAACTGAAAAATCTGTTCTCTTGCTCCTCAGATTTCATTCTGGTGGGGAAAGTGTTGGTATATACATTACAGCAGTGAAAATTCATCATATCATGAACAAGATGAACCATTATCAATGCATGAATCAAACTCAGTGCTGACACTTTCTGACACAGTTTCCATGCATAATTATATCACGCCATGTGAGCAGAGACAAATCTTATGGAACAGTAATATCTATCAATCTTTCATATATAGACGGATCACATGACCTCCATTGCTTTCAGACCTATTAGAAGTTGCTGCATCGAGTTGCTGCTCATTTGAATAAAGTTGAACTTTTATCAGCTGTGTCACATCGCTAGACACGCCCACAAGTTCCACTGTCACTCAGGTTGACAGAAATCACCAACTCTCATTGAAAATTAATGCTTCTGGTTGCTTCGTCTCTGCAAATCACTGTCAGTGTGAAGGCCTCTTTACTGACTGGAGATGTTGTGCTACAATAATAAATAATAAACTCTCTGCAGGATACATACACTCCGTAATGTTTTATTAGACTTCTACAGAACACATAGTGAGTTGTCATGACTGCCAAACCTCTGATCTTCACCTGAAAGCTTTGAATAAAATAGAGCAGAGCATAGTGATAAAAAAAACTCAGCAAGTTTGCTTTTCAAGCTGGCTCATTTTATGAAGGAAACTTCACATAGTACAGATATCACTTCCTACAATACCATCAAATACTCAAAAGCCTTGAAATAGAGTATAGAAACATTGTCTATTTCTCTGTGTGGGCTTGATGGCTTCACGGTATCAGAGTGCTGAACAGTTTTGTGCCATGTAGACACAAATCCCTTAGAATGCAAAAATACTATAAATGGTATGGGCAAATTAGCAATTTTACTGCCTGGAAGTACTGCCTTCCGTGTAAGCATTTTAACTGAAATAGAACCTTAAGTGACTAATTTAGGCAGCAAATTAAATTCAATAAAAATAGAAAACCGCAAGAGTCAACACAAAATTGATTTAAATTAGTATGAAAGGAAAGACAATACTTTAATTAGCATTAACATACATTGCATAAAGGACAATTGGACTAAAAATGCTTTAGAATAATTTAATATAACTTGTTTATAATCACCTTTGTTAAAAGTGCCATCTTGCACATAAAATCAAATCATATTCCATATTCCATAACAGATGGGGGCAGTACCTCCAGAAAGTGAGTTGTGCTGTGGCCGCGCGCAATCTCACGTCTTCAAACAACACCAACGAGCGCTGTTTTGCTCTCTCTTTCTCGCACATATTATTCAAATGATTTGACACGATAGTAAAAGGTTGGAAGACCGCAGTTTCACGTGGAGCATTTGGAGATTTTTAGAGATCAGAGACTCGATGAACAACATCTCAAAACTAAATGATGAATACCGTCTCATAGACGCCTGTCTCAAAATGGCCCATTTCGACGATATGGGAAAATAAAAGCCTGGGCTATTATTTTAAATTTACGGTATTCGTTTTGTGTATATTACACTTTTATTGTTAGTTTGAATTAATTTGACAGATAGCATTCGCTGATGTTGATCAAGCTAGCGCCATTCAGAGCTGCCAACTCTCACGAATTCACCGTGAGACACACGCAATTGACACTTAGCAAGTAGGTTAGTTAAACTCTCAGATTACGCAATTCAAACAATAAATACCAAATATTTTGGCGCTTGTAGCTGTTACACCACAGATCCCTAGCGCACGTGAACTGATCATCTCTACTAGCTAATGGGAAAAGAACATGAACACTGTTGAAAGATACAGTATGCTACAACTTACCAAAATGCATTCCTCATGCATAATGTCGACCAATCATTTTTTGAACTCTTCCCTGAACTGAAATTTAGTAGTGGGCTGTATTTCCACACGACTGACATCAGGTTCAACTACACACACAAGCCGGCGCGACTTTCTCGTGTACTGCAGTTTCAACGCATTCTCACCCCAAGGCGTCACCTTTGACCATGCTTCAATATTTGACGTTTTAGGCGCCCTTTAGCGTCACTTACATGACGCGATCCTACGGCGTCATCTAACTGACGCTAAAGGAAAGCGTCAGTTAGAGGACGCGGTTAGGTTTAGGTGTGTGGGGGTAGGGTACACGCGATCCTAGGGCGTCATCTAACTGACGCTAAAGGGCGCCTAAAGCGTCAGATATTGAAGCATGTCCAAATGCTTCCCAAGGCGTCAGTTAAGTGACGCCTTGGGGGTGAGAATGGGCTGGCAGTTTGGCTGGTGGTAATGTTGCCCGCCCGCATACCGCCTCCCATGGCCAAAACTGGTATTACGACACCTGCCGGGCCGGGGCTAGAAATTTAGCATGCTAATTTAGTTTTATATCTCGGAAGCACTATAACTTGTTAGTTTTTTAATGACATCATTGCACTTATTTCTTCTCATTCTTTTATGCGTGTAGCTAATTTTTGGGATATTTTTTACCTCAATTATTACATATGGCACCTTTAATTGCAGTGCATTATGGGTGTCACGGATGGAACAGGAGTCAGACAGGTGGCTGGGTGACTTTGGATGTCCATCAAAGCACATCTATTCATGATTAAAGTGCTCCACGTGTCTTTGGGGGTTAAAAAAGGTCTTCTGAAGTGAAGCGATGTGTTAGTGTAATCCATATTTAAAACTTTATCGACTAAAATAGCTTCCGGGAGATGGCAGTAGGCTACTCATCGACTTAAAAGAGTAACACTTGAACGTGATGCACAACACAATTCGTGTGAAAGTAGAATTTCATATACACCTAGGATGACTTAAGGATGAATAAATAATGCGGGCTAATTTTCATTTTTGGGTGAACTATCCCTTTAAGTTTAATAAATTGCATTTTGGAAGTCGAATTCTGAAGCTCTCAAGGTTTTGGAACAGAACTGATGTCTTGGCTACCTCAGTGGAGGACTAATTTTCACAGTAGCTCAAATTGCTGAAGCAATGCTTGAAAAAATGTAAATGAATAAATAGTAATGATGATTATAAACCTTTAGCTTTGTTAAATTCAAAGACAAGGATTAATGTGTGTGGCGTTCATCCAAAGGAACATTAGCCAACACGATGTAAAATTACAGATTCCCGCTTAGAGAACAAGCTAAAATAATTATTTTTCATTAGAGTGCCTCAACAATGCTGCTTGGAAAAGAAACTGTGCTGGTTGCACTTTGTTTCTATTGTTAGTTATAAAACAAATCTGTCTTTTTTTTCTTTCCCCATGTCTTATCATGACTACATGATGTCCATTCCTCATGTTGTGTCCTTCGATATATCATTCTCTCTTAAAAATAAATGAGGGTTTTAGGAGTGATGACATAGAAGAATCAATCTGCACACATGTAATTTGTTACCGTGATATCAATAAGCTGATGATTTGGCATGTTATGGCTGATTTTAAAATCTGTACTATTTTGTCTAAATATATTTCAAATAAAACAGAAAAAACTAAAATAAAATGTTTTAAATGCAAGCGATTTTAGACATCACAAAATATACAATATAAAAACCAGATAACCCTTTTGAGAAGTGTAATCATATAAATATTGAGACGAATGTAATCCAAATTAAAAATAAATGCCTCTATAATTAAATATATCTAAAATCTTGTGTGTGTGTGTGTGTGTGTGTGTGTGTTGACTCATGTTGTCCCGAACCCTTAAAACTTTAATTTATCTTCGGAACTCGAATGATCATTTTAATGAAATCTGAGAACTTTCCGTCCCTCCATTGACAGCCTACGCAACTACCACTTTCAAGGTTTAACCTTAATTTAACGCACGTCGATATATATATATATATATATATATATATATATATATATATATATATATATATATGAAGAGTTCACAATGACAATTAATAGGTTATCTTCATTGCCATTTAAGTGAAATTACTGAACTTAAATATACAAGTTTGATAAAAATCATCATTAAAGAAGAACATTTCAAATGGCATTTAGAGGCTTTTACATCTGAACTTTTCATATATATATATATATATATATATATATATATATATATATATAATATTTTGAAACTAAAATGGTAAATTATTTTTTTTTTTTTTTTTGCAATTACCTGTCTGGGGCTTGAAAGTGCGTGGCTGTCAATGGAGGGACAGAAAGCTCTCAGATTTCATTAAAAAATATCTTCTGTCGTTTTCTGAAGATGAAAGAAAGTCTTACGAGTTTGGAGGAACACGAGGGTGAGTAATTAATGACAGAATTTTAATTTTGAGGTAAACTAACCCTTTAATTCACACAACAAGTTTCATGTTGCTCCAAATTGTAGGCTATTCCTCCTCACTTTTCCACATAAACTAAAAGATTGAATCAGCTTCAGGACTTGGATTGAATATGTTTGTGTACATAGTACAATTTTATGTAACAGAAGTCTCCTTTTTCTCCAATGGCAAGTGTGCTATTTAAATTTGCCAGTTTCACCAGAAGCCAGTGTTTTTCCTCAGCAATAAGATTATTGGCAGCACAAACAGGTGTCATAATCCCCTCGACTCCATATTGTTGAAGTCTAACCGCCACTTTTCTGTGATCTACCCCTGCGAGACCCGGAAATTCTAAAAGCAAACACTAAAACCATATGTGGCCATCGAACGGGCTTGAAGACTCCACAATGCCTCGATCTCATAATGAGAGGTCTCTTAACTCGATCCCCCGCAGGTCTCTTTCAGCTCAGACTGACCAGCCACTGCGCAAACAGGTTTAAATGAAGTCCTTCATCAAAGGTCTGTCACACCTCAATGCTCTGAGGCGGCGCACGCCCCCACAGATTGTGACAGAGGTGGATGGCGTGGAGGCCTTTTATCGTATTATAGTGTTCAATATGGTATAATAACCCCCATATATCACAGACTAATTATAACAGGCTTCTACTATATGTCCATTGTAAATCAGTGGGCTACAATCTGTAATGGGAACGATTAGAAATTTCACAGTAACAATGGTGTACTGGAGATGAGTGATTATGTGTCTATTCTTGTTGCAAAAGAAAAAACAGAAGAGAAACTGATGGAACAACACGCATTATAGTCATCATTGTCTTTGTTTTGGTCACAATGGGATCTTGAAAACAGAAGAGCTCGTTTGCATTGCAAGTGCTGCTGATTGCATCTAAAGTGTCTTATAGTTGATAGGTCCAAACAGTAGAATTGAATATTGGAAGAGTACCAAGAACATGTTAGCCCAAATCAGATAGTCTTTTATTATTTTGTCATGCTTGAAGATGTATTCTTTATGACTACATAAACCATGATTGAGGCATTGTTGGTGGTTACCAGGGCATTGCTATGGGGTTGCTAAGGTCTTCCAAATGGCTCTTACTGTATATATAGAATAGTACACACAATAGTATATAAAATGTCACTATGTGAAAAGTTACAAAGTTTATTTTGCACCGAAGTTTAATGTAGTGCTGCAGTGATGGCATATTTTTGTGGGCCAACACGACTTGGCTCGCTCAGCAAAAACCCTTTCCATTGGCTTTTGGATTATTGAAGAATCGAAAATAAGCTCTGTGACCAGCAAAAGTTCATGATATTTCAGCCCATTCTCATCCCCAAGGCGTCACTTAACTGACGCCTTGGGAAGCATTTGGACATGCTTCAATATCTGACGCTTTAGGCGCCCTTTAGCGTCAGTTAGATGACGCCCTAGGATCGCGTGTACCCTACCCCCACCCCACACCTAAACCTAACCGCGTCCTCTAACTGACGCTTTCCTTTAGCGTCAGTCAGATGACGCCGTAGGATCGCGTCATGTAAGTGACGCTAAAGGGCGCCTAAAACGTCAAGAATGCGTTGGATATTTACACATTTTGTTCATTATGATAATCTTCACAAATGAACTCAAATTTTGAAGCCTATATACAATCGCCAGAAGTAAAAGCTTCCACTACCACCGGTCAAAAGAACGTCACCATAAACTCTTCCAGTCTTTCAAAATCCATTTTCCCTGAAAGTTTGAGTTATAACAATTCACAAGTGGGCAATTATAAACACAATGAGGCTGTGAAAGCGGACTAGTGAGCAGATTAGTTGGCGTGAATAGGTGTAATGTTCAACAATCTCTGTTGTCCCATTTAGCCACTTGTCATCAGCCACCTTATTCAAGGAAAGAAGATTTTAATTAGGATAAATAGTTTATAAAAATGTGAAAAGATTCAGTATTTACTGCACAATTCAAATCTCCAAGACACCAACTGCTGTAGAATTCAGATACACGATGACGTCTAATAAGGGCAACAGGGCAACAAGCATAATTAAACAGTCAAAATAAAAACAGCAATCGAAGAAACGAGTTCAAGGTAAACGCTCGCAAGTGAGTCGTGAGTGAGAGAAATACAATTAGTGTTCTTAGGAAGCAGAGTAGTGTCACGACATTGGCTGCATGAGTATGACAAAATGTGTAATTTAATCTGTCTTAAAACGAAATACAATATAAGATAATTAAAGCTACAGGCATATACAGATATAGAGGCAAAATTAGCTCTGTGTTGATAAGACTTTAATTTGCAAAAGACTTATATATTAGGTTTTTGTTGTTGTTGTTGTTACCTTATCTCTCATTTTACAGGTAAAATGATGACTTCTGAATGTAAACAAGTTATCAGCAAAACCTTTTTCCATCTGAGGCAAGAAAGTGCAGTTCCTTCATCATCGTTGTAGTATTTGATTTATGCAATATAATTGCTTTCTGTTGGTCAGTCTCCACTGACATTTATTAGATAGTTGCTCATGTAATTCTGTCAGTTCATATTGTATTTGTTTACGTGTTGTTGATAATTGTGTTTGGCCTTTCCGTCTCAGAGCAGCAAAACTAAAAACGGTGTGTAATTGATTTTCTTCCTGTTTGAGAGACATCAGCATCTTATTTGCTTTGAGATGCTATTTCCACATCGATGGGGCTATTAGCTATCCAATCTGACATCTCAGATAGGTTTGGGAAAGAAGGAAACCTGCTTATCACAAGTAGTGTCCACATCTTCACCACCCTTCTACTTCACTATTTATTTTGGTTAATAAATCCGTCAAAATCCTTTTATTTTTCACTCTTAAAGGGTTCTGTCAGGAGCTTGATATACTGTATAAAACTTTTTAGGGGTTGAAGGGTTTGGATCATTTTATGGATTTAGTTTTAACGTTAGTCTTTTTTATTTTAATAAAATTAGCACAAACAGGGCTACCATAATATGTGAGCAACATGTATGTATATGTTTGTATTTTTGAGAGAATACTGTTGCATGGTATTTGAAAAAAAAAATAAAAATGAAAGTTTCTGAAATAAGGCCACAAAACACAGAGTTTTTGCTTCAAAATGATCTGAAAATCATCCCGCCTAATCATTCACATGAAACAATAGATTGTTTTACATTTTGAAAAACTTTTTTTTTTTTTTTTGGAAAGGCAATATGCATGGCCCAATCCCCCTCTTGAATAATTAGGTGATTCTCATCTGAGAATACAACGACCTGCATGATGAGCCTTTCATTCAGGTGTGTCACACAAGAAAGAATGTAAGGACAATATTCACGCATGCAGACAAAGTCGTTGTGTTTACAGTTGCTGTTCTAGCCATAGGAAGTGGATGTTGCAGTGGAGTCAAAAGTTGAACACGAAGTAGGCTAATTTTAACATTAATGTAAAATTTCCATAATTTAAATAGGGCAACACTATCTGAAGTGCGGTATGGCTCTATTCATAGCGTTAGTCAATGACGAATTCACCAAGGATATTTCGTAAACCAAAACTAAAACTGGACCTTTGGTCAAAAAACATTTTCATAAACTGAAATAAATGTAAAAAATAATAATAAATGATACATAAATAATCGTTTTCGTTATTAATAAGCTTTTTGGAGGAATATCTGACCTAGGCCTTTGGCTGTTTATGGCTGAAATGCCTGTACGTGCGTGAAGTTGCTGAGGCGATTAACCACTCAATGAAGGACCGTAACCTAGAACACGTTGCTAGTCATAAGCGGCTGTTCATAAAGGATGTTGTTCTGGAATGGGAAATAACACAAGGTTATGAGACCAATTTTTTTTAAACGGATCTTTTTCCGAGTCAATTCGTTCATTTCGTTCATTAAAGCAGTGCACAGAAATTAATCATTTTTCAAGTTTCATGGACAAATTGTATTGTCTGTACCACCAATCCCCCATAATCAAAGGGAGCTCAGTTCTGCAGTCTCAGAATTAGGAATTGTGGTTAAAAATATTGGCAGAGTCCTGAGTGTGGTGGGTGGCCTCATCACATAGAACAGTAAAGGCAGTGTGGACAATGCCTGAGGCGCTTTATGCTCATTTCTGGAAAGCCAGTCATGATGCTGAACACAGTGCAAATGGGAGATGCATGTTTCAGGGTCTTGCAACAAAGCTCTCATCAGGGGACATTATAAAGAATATAGGTCTCATGCTTGATGCTTTGGAGGAGCTTAAAGATTTATCTGAACGTTTGCAGTCAAGGGACATATCATTATCTCGAGCCGTGCATCTGGTTGAGAGAGAAGTTGATACTTTTTTAGCCAGACAACACAATCCTGGACAATACTACAGACAGGCATCTGAAGCATTGGAGACTGGAACATTTTATGGGGTAACACTGCAAAAGGACTCTACCGTTAAAACCAGTTGATCCTCAAAAACTTTATGAAGCTCTGGCTGAAAGTATACGCTCAAGAATGGTGACTGAAAGTGAAAATATAATGTTCTTGTGCCAGAAGCCTGGCCATCACCATTGCCAGTGTTTTATGGAGAGGATAAGACCAGCTTTTCTGACAGAGATTCGGGGATTTCAAAGAGCATCTAGAAATTCCTGTAACGGATTGGTTGCTAAAACTGCGACAGGCCGTTAAAATCACTTGCTGTTAGCAGTGCTGACTGTGAAAGGTGATTCTCTGAAATGAACATCACAATAACACCACTAAGAGCTCAACTAAAAATCCTAAAAGTGTCAGCACTGATGGTCATTTCTTTGGCTGGGCCTCCTGTGAATCAGTGGAATCCACAGAAATATGTAAAGAAATGGGTGCACACAAGCAGAGCAGCTGATCACACAGCCTGTCCACAGAAAACCAGTGCAAATCAAGTCCCAGTATATGGGAGCTATTTTGACTGGAAGTGAGAATAATCACAAAATTTGGACTATCATACATTGTTGTTGTTTCTTATGTTTTATAATACAGCAAACTTTTGATTCTTCATTTTGACTTTGTCTCTCCAATAGGTCTATCTAGGTTGTGAATTTGAGTCAGTTTTCGACTTCCCATTTTTAATTTTTTACTTACATTGTGTAAAAAACAAGGTTGTGTTCCATGTTAGCAATTTTATAGTATCATCATATCAATGTAGATGTACATGAACAAAACTAAAACCATGAAAATATCTAATAAATAAGTATTGTGATACTTGGTGCCACTGTCACACTTTTGTCCCAAAAACTATTCGTAACTCTTGTCCCAAAAAGTATTTGAGAGTTCCCCAATGATTTAAAGCTATGTTCTGTGATTATACAGTATAAATGAATGATTCAATGTATGGGTAATATGTGAAACATGGGTTGTGGCTTTGTTAATGTGTTTTTATTTCTTATACCTCAGCGAATGCCATATTGTTTTTTACGTATTCAAATTATTTGTACCATATTTTGGTTTGCTATTGAGTAATAGATTTAAAATCTGACCTATTGCAGTGAATTTCACTGTATTTCAGTGGGAATTGAGTTACGCATTTAATGGATCTGCCATTGATCCACTGGTTAAATGAGTTTTGAGACAACTTTGTCTACTTTAAACTGTTTCCACAATTTGTTTTTGTTTAACTAGTGAAATCCAATTCTTTTTTGTTGTGAAATCTGTACAACAAAAACAATCCATTTTTTCCTCAAATAGACTTGTATCTGTCTTATTGTGCTCCATCGACCGTTGTCACTTATTGACAATAGCAGTCAGAATAAAACCCCCATTTCAAAGAAAAGCATAGTTTGCTTCCGATGTGTATTTCTTCCATTTCACCCAATCACAACAGAAAAGGTATTTTTAAATAAAACAAAGAAAAACAAATAATAGATAAATAAATAAATACTGGGGGTTAATCAAAGACGCGAACAGGAAAAGGAATCCATGACCCACCTTGTAAGTAACCACTCATTAGACTGCGCCCACACACTAGTGACCCTCACTAATGTAATGAAGCAAATCCACACTCAAGTGTGTTGAACACCACATCCCCAGTGTGGGTGGGCCAAATAGCCTTTCACAAATGTCTCAGAGAGAACCCACAGCAGTTAAATTACAAGTTCTCTAAAAGAATACTCACAAAAGCAGCAATACATTTACAATAAAGACAAAAGAGCAGCATAGTCTGGATTTGTACGTCCTGCTGATTACACAGCTCCGAGCTGCAAGCATGTCATTAGACGCTACCCCCAACTGCGTCAGAACAACGTAAAACCACTGCGTGCAGCCACATGCTTTCACTGCACTGCAACGACAGAGTTTGGAGAAATAAGTAAACCAAACTACACGACTCCATCAGGGAAATGCAGAAAATGGAAACCTAGGCCGTTTCTCAATATGTACTTGTGAAATGTCATCAGTCACTGCTCAAGTACTGTTCTAATTCAAAGTTCACATCTAGCCAAGTCCAGTTCAAATCCCTGGATGTGTTCTTGATCCATCCCGTTTACTGAGGATGCATCGAGAGGTGACTTGTGCGGAATTGAGATAGCCAAGTATCACAGAATGCATCTCGCACCAACCAGCAAGCTTCAATAGTAGTGATGGGTGATACCATTTTTTTTTTTTTTTTTTGGATATGGTACCAATACTTGAAAATTTCTTAAATTATTGAATTACTAAGATTGAAATGGGTAATAATACCAATTAAACATTATAGACAGAGGGTTAAACATTAGATTTAGTACATCATATTTACCATACATCATCATCTATGTTGCTGCTTTCAAACCTAGCTGTGACATTAGCCTGAGGAAAACTGTCACAGGCCAAGCTGCATGTAGTTCAAAGATGACGAGGAAGATATGATAAATCCAGTCTTTAAATTGACCAGAGAATCCAAAACCAATGATAACAATATCCAACCAACGTGTGGACATTAACAATACCTGACAACTGAAAAGAAGACCAGCATAATCTTAAATACTCTTAGGAACTGATGATAATTAGCAACAACAACAAGCATCTGAACTGAATGACAACCTAATCTGTAACCATGACAACAATTAAAACAAGGGAAACAGTGGTCACAACGCAATGTTCCAGCCGACCAATCAGATCACATTATGCTTTTTGGGAGGAGGAGCTACATAGAGACAGGAAGTAAACAGAGCATTACAGAACGACTGGGAAGAGAGGTGCTGCAACAATGTAAAATGTGAAAAATAATGTGTTTTTTTTTTTTAAAACATTCAAGCATGAAAACCTATTCTAGTTCACTCCAAACTCAAAATCAAGTAATTTGGCCCCTTTAACTTTTCCGCCATTAATTTCCATCTTAATATATTAAACAATATATAATTTAAAATATTATGGAGAAATATTTTCTGAAATATGAACATCTACTGTTGAACTTTTTTATATAAGTTAAACTAGCGAGAGTGTGGAAAGTTTGTTTTTTAGAGACTTTAGTCAGGGTCAAAGTACCCATAGCTAAAGAAAAACCTTTCCTTATAAAACATTAAGTCTATATATTTGCCTCCTCCTTGACTGCGATTAAATATACAGCGCTGTCCTTGTAAGTATCATGTACATTGAACTTATACACTCTCTCTCTATTCTATTGTCCAGAGGAAGCATCTACCCAGGAAGTCATGCTCGAGGCAGCTGCGTGTAGGCGATGCTGAAGGCAGCTGGGAAAGAGAGGTGATGAAAGGTTTAGAGAAAAACGCAGCATACCGAGATGGCTAAAAGAGGAGAGATACTGTGGGGAAAGAAACAGGGGCAGCTTTTCAGAAACATTTTGTGTGAGCAGAGCAGTGCAAAATTTCTCACTATGCTTTGTAATATCCATAAAGTTGGTTTCCTCTTGCTGCTGGTGAAGCCTCTACAGCAAGCCGACTACTCCAGCCATTTGTCTTGTTGAGTAACACCATGCCAGCCCAGCCAGATGAGCTTTTAAATGACTGTCACTTCACCCTCTATTTCAAACAGCCTCATGTTATGGCATCCTATAGCAATTTACCTTATTTACGCTTCCTGCCTCTGGGTGCTTTCATTTATGGGCCGGATACGAGTTTGGTCAAAAACAGTGAAGAAAGGTTTGGCCGTGTATTTCCCAGCCAGTGTACAGTGGTTATTTAACTCACAGAGAAGGAAAAACAGCCTGTAGTAAAATAAATTATTGTTTTTGTTGAAATTATCTATATATATCTATATGAATTGAAGGAAATCGAGGCTAAATGAAATGGAGGAATATTCAGGGCCCTATTTTAACGATTTAGGAGCATGGTCTAAAGCGCATGCTTTGGTCTAAAGTCAGAATCCACTTTTGCTGCAGTTTAATGATGGGAAAAATGGTCGATGCGCCCGATGCATGGTCTAAAGTGGTTGTCCCTATTCTCTTAATGAGTAATGGGTGTGTTTTGGGCGTACTGTGCAATAAACCAATCAGAGTCTCATCTCCTATTCCCTTTAAATGCCATTTGCACTCGCGCCATGGCAGAATCGCTATTTACGTGACGGAATTTGCAAGCGGAAAGACTGAACGAGTTTCCAGAGAGAAAAAGCATCTGCTCGTGCGCAAGCAGACCATGTATGGGATAAGCTGGATTCCACCATATTTTTATGTACACAAAAATAATCTTTTGCATTGTAATCCTTAATATTTGCCATGTTTGTGTGCTTCTGTGCCTAATAAGCAGAGTTTAATCGCGTTGTGGACCCGCCTAGGCGCACATTACTAACGCACTCTTTAAATAACATATATATATATATATTGAGCCATTGACTTTAGACCAGGTTTTAATTGGTCAATGGTGCAGTCTATTTCAGCTGCCTTAAAATAGCAACGCCCTAACAACACTGTAAAAAAATATTTTTTGGTGAAGTAAATACTAGTGAAAAAACCCAATGTAATTTACTTGGAAAAAGTTAGTTCAGGCAAGAATTTAAAAAACTAAGTAAATTCCATATCAGTACTTATTTCAAGCGAGTATAAATGAAAGTGTAATATCAACTCAATAAAATTAAGTAAAAATTACTCAACTTTTCTGATACTGGGGTTCCCATCATGCACTAAACCTTGAATAATTAATGAGGTTCATTTTTCACTGGTTTCCAGCTGTATTTACACTGTTTTATCATTGATTTTTGTTTTCAGTATTAGTAAATTGCCATTTTGTGACATTTCGGGTAAATTTTTTGCTTAAAACGACACATTCAAACACAAAAACGATCCATCAAATGTTACCACCATTGTGTATTGTCTACCAAGTATTGAGGTGTTTGCATTCACATAAGGCTTAAAGTCTGACATGATGTATATATAAATTACTTAGATGATCTAAGTAAAGAACATACTATAAATGACTAATCAAATTCAAGATAATTGTTTCAGTGAAGTGTAATACAAAGCCAAAGGAAATCGGTTTTAATCAACCTTTTACAAGCTGAGTTAAAATTACTTATTTTTTGTAAAGTTTACTTAATTCCACATTCCAAGTAAATTTAACTTAAAGATTTCTAATTAAAGCTACTGATAAATATGTTTAGGTTTTTACTTGGCAAATCTTTGTAAATTTACTAGCATTTTCTGAGTGAGATCGTTTAGCAAGGTTTTTTCAAGTAAATCCTACTCCAAATTTTTTACAGTGAATGTGCCTTGTTTTCAGACCAGCAAACGCCCATAGGTGTTTAAACAACGTGGCGTAGGATGTAAAAACCGACGTGAAATCTACGTCGGACTGAAACTAGCAAAAATACACTTGCATCGCGCTTGGCTCTGCATTGTGCCAAGTGTAAGATAGGGCCCTCTTTTTCAATAGCCACAAGACATAAACAATATTCATGTTGTTTTTTGCTTGTTTTTTGCATGTCATGTTGACATGCTTGGAAAAAAAAAAAACGAGCGTGTGTCACCGCCATCATGTCACTTCCATTATGAGAGCGCATACCGCGCACCTACATTTGGAATAACGAACTTGAGTGCGTAAAAGACCCTCCCTGAGCTGCCAACTGTCACAAATTGGCGCATTTGATTGGTTTCACACGCCAGAACCCCAATTTCTTACACTGTCAAATGCCTGGAAGATGAGTTTATCAATATATATATATACACCTGTTGAGCCACTCGTGATCGACTAGTTATTCCGCAAATTAGTTAAAATGTCCCGGAATCTAGAGCGAGTGCACGCGAGACTGAGATTGTGCTCCAAATATGTATGTGAGAATTAACCAATTGTGTAGAGGGTTGTCTATTTACCCAAACAATGGGAGATGGGGGCAAGTGCTCAGGTATTGTATTTTTCAAAGGAATTGTTGAAGAATCGTCAATATTGATGCATCTTTAAAGTCTCCTGTGCTATGAAAGACCCTTTGAGCCGCACGGTTTTCCTCTGGAGGAGAAAATCAACTCCACAGATCTATTCCAGGTGATGAGCTGATTAAAAACACATTATAATTTAATGAGCATGAGTAATAGAGTAAAAGGGAGGGGTTTCTCTTATGAGGGGGAGGGGCCAGTTACAGTAGGTTTTAGATGGAGTCTATTAATTTGGAGAAAAGGAGCGATGGCTTAATTTAGAGAGAACAAAGAATGAGCTTTTTTTTTTTTTTTTTTTGGGTGACAATTACCAACATGAGCTGTCAGCCCATCCAGAGCACAGTAGGTCAAGCAGGACATCCTCTGTGTTAATTAAAGAGCTAGTAGATGTAAGATGGGTAATCAGAGAATATGTGCTGTAAAGGTTGTTAAAACATGTCAGTGGAGACAGGGCATGCAGAGACAAAGGGATTTTTTTTCTCAGACATCTATTTCGACATTTCAGCCTAACATTTAAACTCTGTGAATTCAATACAAATTCAAGCCCTTTTATATTATTTATGTTCCATTGTGTGAAATATGCATTAAATCCCTTGGTTGGTTGTGGGGGGTTGGACTTCAGCTGTAAGGATGTGATGCTTTGTGTGTCAAGCAGAAGCCTGACCCTCCTCCGACTGGTTTCAGGACATGACCCACCTTGGTTCCCGTCTGGAGGGGCAACCAGGGCAGAAGCTGTTTGTAGGTTGTAGGACAGGCAGGAGAGTATCAGACTAGAAAGACATGACTTATGAATTCTGTATGTCATGACTTTATGCTCAGGCATGGGGGCAGCTTTGAGAGGAGCTTGAGTGCAGACAGAATAACCTCAGTTACACTGTGTCCTCAATGTCCAGTGTTAGAGAATATTACTTTTGAGAGTAAAACGTCTCATTATTCTTGAACAGCAGTGTTACATTTGGCTTGCAGGTGAATGCCATTCAAATTTGAATGTTGTTATCCATTCATTTATATGATTGTTTGTAATAACTGTTATTTATATATTTCTATCATGTTTATATTTTTATTATCGGGAATTGATTTATTTTTCCTTTTTAGGGAGACCTTTTAAACTGGGTTTAGTTGATTAGATTTCAAATCTGATAAAATTCTGAAAACTTGGGTCCACAAAAATGTTGGAAATCACATCAAAGTGCAAATAACATTATCCTGTATTTCCAAATGCATGTTATAAGTGACATACAGAGATGGAGTTTGTCTGGAGCAGCATTTACAGTGAACCTAGCCATTCAGTGACACTGAAAACAACCAGATCATTAACTGCTCGTGTGTAACTGCACACAAGGTCGTAACCAAGGTCTGAAAATTAGTGAGGTCCGGGGTGTTGTGTAAAGAATTGTGCTATAATAATGGTTAGGCTATTGGACCCACATTTCCCCATGGACATGAAGCAGCGTCCCTTTTTTAAGGAATTTGCCACCATATATATATATATATATATATATATATATATATATATATATATATATATATATATATATATATATATATATATACACATACGGGGGTTAAATTTGGATTTAATTATGTGTGGGGTAGTCTCTCAAGGGGGCTATTTTTTTTTTAAATAAATCATTAAATGGCACTTTATGGAGAGTTTTGTGCAAAGAAAGCTATAAGTAGGTCTAGAAAAGTCTTATATTTCTGTAATTCACACAGGTCAAACACAAATATGCTGGCTGAATAGATTTAGTTGAGAAACACTGCTTTAATTATTGCATTTATGATGACTTTGTGAAATGTTACCTAAACGGCATGAGCCGTCTTCCAGATGGCCAATAACATTATTTGGCAAATTTCACTCTGTAACATACAGATCTGTATTATGCTATTGTTTTTGATAGTGTTATAGCCTACATTTCTTACAGATAATCACAATGATCATTGCGTTTGTGTTATCGAATGTGGTAGCTTTGTGCAATTGGAGTTTGTCTATAAGCTTTTTTTTTATTTTTTATTAACGCTGACAGTAAAATGTTGCCAGATATTGCTACGAAAAATATATAATAGAAAAATAATAATAATAATCCGAAATTAGCTCAAAGCTTGTGTTTTGCAAATAAGATTAATCACTAACCCTAACATGCAACTTTCCACTTCAATAACTTCCTAAAGTGTCACATTAAATCAGAAAAACAGGTCCAGGAGATTACCGCACCTTTCCATTTGGTGGATCTGGCAACACGGAGGCTGCACTCGCGCCCTCATTCACAACAGGCTCTCAAACCCTGTTCACTGCGCTAGCTTCTCGCACCAACATGAATTGCAAACACTCATTTGAGGTGGTTTAAAGTATACACGGCTAATTAATCATTCAGAGAGCATGACATTTTATTTTCGAATATAAAAAAATGACTGCTGGCTACGGCCATGACTGCACACAGTGTGCCATGCTTAACTCTGAAACAAAATTGCAACATTTTGTGGACTAATTTGATATCTAATCTACACCATAATAAATATTATGCTTTAATTATTAGTTTTAATCAACTTTTGAACCCCCTGGGCTTTTTTTTTTTTTTTTACAGTACTTGTTGGCCATGTTTTTCAACCACATATTAGGGGTCTGATTAACATGTTTTGAATGCGTCCGTTTGATTTCGCAGCAACTCCTGTGTGAACAGCTCTTACCAGGTACTTCATATCTGTTCGTGTGACATATTGTTAGCAGTTTGCGCCACCAGTTGAGCTACAGTGATTTTACCCCAACACATCACATAGGCCTACTGCTCATGTCCTCGAGTCTTCACTGCAATTACCACTGAGTAAACAGGGAAAATACGGCATGTCCAAACATGTCTTCAGTTGCATATCAAAGTGGTTGGAATTCAAATTAGTCAGCTTACTTCGTTTTGAGTTCTCTCCTTCCTCTTGCCTTCCCAGAGATATGTTTAATGTCTGTGTAAATGCTCCCAGCCACGTTTCACCTCTTTCCCTGCCGTGCTGTTTACTCCTCCAGCAGATGCTAGTTTTCCACCTTCTAGGCTATCTGCCATCGGGTTGTTTAGCAGGATTACATCTGTGTGGATCTGCGGTGGGCCTCTCGTCAAACCGACATGGCCAACAGTGATAGAGCTCAGCTTTAATGTCTATCATGCTCATGTTTTTACCCACGCACCAAACGCAGAGAAGACAGCCGGCAAAGAAAACAGCATATTAAGCCTCTTAATGATACAGTGGTCTATTGAAACGGTTTGTAAAAAAGAAAAATGTTTTTGAATCAATATCACAGATTTTGAGTGGATTAGCGCAAACGGTGTCTATTTGCACATTTCTCTTGGTTTGGTATCGTTTTAAGCTGCTTTTTTCCCCCGTTAGGATTAATTATGCCCCTTGGAACACTATTAATTTATGATTACGGTGTGCGTCTAATTAGTTGTTAACAATTGGCTCTTTCTACAAATCCTCAGCTGTTGATATGTTGTTAACCTTTTGTGTTTTGCAAATACATCACACCTAGTTTTACGGATTAACAAGTTTGTGGACGTGTTTTCGTCTGAATCGCATGCCTCTTCTAGTCTCATTTGCCAGCTTATCACATACACACTCTCAGAAGTAGCTGAATGTCAATCCGGACCAGCTTTGAAGATATCATCCCATTTCACTGCCGGAACATCCTGATAATATATACGAATTCTCCGTCTCCAACTTTCCGGCATATGTTTATCTCAGACTTTTAAT
Organism: Pimephales promelas; assembly: GCF_016745375.1. Next base: position 24,966,943 of record NW_024121210.1, on the reverse strand, counting down.
ACATGGTTCATGTGTGTGGTGCGTTTTATATTTCACAGGCATCCTCGTGTACATTGTATGGACCGTTGGATGTTCGCATTAATATTCACAAATGCGCTCTGAGGAGTTTTATTGTCTTCTGGCTAGGAACAAAGAAAAAATTTTCCCAGAAGCCCAAGTTCAGTTTTCCGAGTCGATGAGAGTGGAAAGACAAAAAAGCACGGCTGGCCCTATTTGCAGAGTAAATGCAGGAATCCAGGAGTGTTTGAAAAGAGAGAGGTGAAGGGAGTCAGGGGTTAGAAACATAAAGTCTTCTGCTTTGATGTAATATGCTCTGTGTTTACATGATCTGTACCTCTTTGATGTTAACGGAAAGTGTCGGGAGTGCAGTATCAGGGTATTATCCGAAGGAGATACCTTCACCTCTCCGTGAGCAGCACCTGAAGAGAAAGGGTATCTGAAAACAAAAACACCCTCACAAAAACTATAACCATATATTGTACTAAAACATAGATAGTTGTGCATCTTGAGCCATGGTTTTGCGGTGACATTGGCACACGTTGGCTGCGTTCACACAGTCAGTGTTTGGGATTTAAAACTGGTGTGACACTCAAATCGTCCTGATCAATATTCGAGAACAAAAATGTTCTATTCTCATGACAAGTATGAATATCACGTGTAACCATATAGCAGAAGAAATGGTGACTCCAGAACACTCTAAATTCTTATTGCCATTGACGTGATAACAATTAATAGACGGGTCTAATCGAGGTGCGAGTTCATCTGTCAAATCTTAATTAACCAACAGCGACTTTGAATGCTGTAGAGCAAAACGCACAACCCCCCTTGCTGTTTGCAGCCATTGAGCCCTGCATGGCACTTGTTTGGGAAAATTTAAGTAACATTTCCTCATTTTCTTTTTCCCCTTCGTTCTTTTACTCCTGTTTTGTGTGTAGATACAGTATCATACTGGGGAAAAATGACTTTTTATTGAACTTTTAATTAGTTGTTTTAATTATTTGTTTTCCAGTTCAAAATATCAAAAAATCCTCGAAACAAGATACATTTACTGGAGAAGCAACATTGCATAAGGTATTATTGTGTCATTTGTATCTTCTCTTATTACAGTGGTGGTGGTGGATCCCTCACCCCCCCACTCGCATTTTGGGGGAGGGCGGTATTGTACGACTGTTTGATTGACACACTTACTGTCCAATTATTCTAGGTGGTCTTGGAATGATGGCTGGAGTTTTTCGAGTCCTGCCCATTCCACAGATTATTAAATTGCTTAATTTTCATTTCAGTGCTTCTAACTCAGTGGCTGTAAGTGGGCTAGGAATAGGATTTTAAGTGATTTTGAAAAAAATGGTCAAAGAAGAAAATCACATAACTTGAAATAAAAAGCTATTTGAATGCTATTTAAGGTAAAACTCTTATTTGAGGGAGAAAACTCTTCTGAAAAAAAAAAAGACGTTTTGAAATTCAATGGGAAGGCATTCAGGCATTGGGAAGGTGTTGAACATTCTTCATAATATCTTCTTATGTATTCCACAGAAGAAGAAAAACATATTCTCTTTAAAAGCTTAATATTATAGTTTTAAAAAACAGATACTAGTATACTCTGTGTCGTTATCCTTACCTTCCTGCAGCAGTCTCATCCCATGCAGGACATGCCAGATGTGCCGACCCCCCTTCATAGTGCCTCCTCAGACACACCCTGCGGCATGAGGGGGATGTTCACCCAGCAGAATAAGAGCTGAAGAGACCTTACCGTGAACTGTGGACATGCTCTTCTGAAGACACTGGTTTACAGAGCAAGAGGATGTGTACTGTAAACATTCCGTCTGCTTACGGTTGGAGAAAAGGCTATTAAGACTTGGCAGGGGTTGAGGGTCAAGAAAGGCTTGGAGCTGCAAGAACCATATATGGAAGCATTCTGACATTTAAAGAGAGATTGTTCACAGAGAAAATATTTGGAGCACATGAAGAAAACAAAGCCACCATAATTACTCACAGCAAAAAGTAATTGTGCCCCACATCTAGAAAACCTTTAACTTCGGTGATAGTTTGTAAGGACGCATAATTGTATTGTAACTAACACATGACATTTTAACAACAAGCCTGTTTCACCTAGAACAACATCTTACAACCAAGTGAGCTGCCTTAAAGGAATAATTCACTTTCAAATGAAAATTCTGTCATAATTTATTCACCTTCAAGTTGTTTCAAATCTTTTTGCATTTCTTTCTTTTGCTGAACTTAAAAGAAGATATTTTGTCGGTAACCAAACAGTTGATGGACCCGTAGTGTTTTTTTCCTACTATGGAAGTCAATGGGGTACATCAAATGTAAATGATGACGTGAACTATTACGTTAAAAATTAAGTTTGTAAACCCAGACAATGCTGTATGTGACTGGTCAGCCCGTTCTCATCCTTTAACGTCATATAGAACGATATATGCTAAAACGGCGCTATACTACGCACATGGCACCCTTTATCGTTAATATAACACGTGAACCCAAGACGTTATAAATCCTTTAGCGTGAATATGACACGCACACCCTACCCCACACCTAAACTTAGCCCTCACAGCGCGTGTTATATTAACGATAACGGGCGCCATGTGCGTAGTATAGCGCCGTTTTTGCATATAGCGTTCTATATGACGTTAAAGGATGCGAACGGGCTGACCAGTCACATACAGCATTGTCTGGGTTTACAAACTTAATTTTTAAAGTAATAGTTCACGTCATCATTTACATTTGATGTACCCCATTGACTTCCATAGTAGGAAAAAAACACTACGGATCCATCAACTTTGTCATATAGCGTTCTATATGACGTTAAAGGACGAAAATGCGTTGGACTGGTTGAATGATGCAAATGACAGTTACTCTATGTAAAGATTAGATGTTATTTTGACACAGGAAGTAACATATTCATGACCACCTAACAGTTTTAAATAGATTTCAGTTGATTTGAGTTTTGATCCTGTGGTGAGGCAGGTTTTAAATTTTAAAGTTTCTAATTTTAGTCTTTTTTCAGACCTTCAGCAAGTTTTGTAATTGCCAAACCTTTACAACTCTGTAAAAGTAGAGATTCATAAACCGCAGGCAACGCTGTTCCACCTAAAACAAGGTTCAAAATGGCTGGAACTTATAAAACACTATAAAACCTTGTAGTAATTTTCTCGTTGAGGAGAATATTTGACATATTGTTTTAATAGACTCATTTTGTGAAAATGGACTTTAGTGGATCCCTCGAGTCTAAAGTGGCATTATGAAAGTTTTTAACAGCATTTTGAGAACTCATAAATGGTACTTTTTAGGGTTCTCATATTGTGGTCGGCTTGGAGGATCTGGAGAATGGCCATAGAGTGCAGGGCGGAAGCAGCTTGTCCGCCGGTAGAGAAGGCGCCGCCGACAAGTGCTAACGTACTCCTTTAGGCTTTCGAAGGGATGGCAGACTTTGAGCGCCATCCACTGGAGGGCAAGCAAAGGTGTGCTGCGACCGCTTCTTCCACTTGGGGAATAGAAGTATATCCCTTCTCGGCGGCACGTCTACATGGGAGAGTGTCGCTGAGACACTGGTGTGGAGTGGTGCGTTCCACAATTTAGAAAAGCTTCGTGTGGAGCTCCGGCAAGAAGGGTGCAGGCCTTGATGCAGGTGGCTGATGACGGCGTTGATGAAAACAGCCGCCGAGGTGATTAGGTGCGGGTTGACCACTTGAGGCCGAGGCGGTCGACGGCTTTAACAAGGAGGCACACCAGTTCAGCGTCCACACCCGTACATGTCCGTCCGGACTCCTGGATCGAAGAGGAGGAGGAGTGGAGAGAACCAGCACATTCCTCACTGTCCACGGCCAGGATTGAGCAGTTGTCACCCGCGGTGCCCCCGTCCGCCTCGTCCTCTGAAGCAACGGCGGTCAGGGCGGAAGCCGGCAGCTGCACGTCTGTGAAAGGGGGCGGGGAAGGCGAAAGATGCACTTGGTTTCCGGGTTGTGACGCGTAGTGGGCGTGACATCACGCCAGGCTCAGTGGTAGGCTGCTGCAGTTGCCAGAGAGCAGCCAATGAGCCCGCTAGACAGCCTGGTCTAGGTCTTCTAGCTGCTGCAGTGCGTTGACAAAGAATGCAAAATTAAGGATCATTTTTGGCTTCAATATCTCGAGAAAACATGACTTTACCCGTAGCATAAGCTAAACTTATGCAATACTCGCTCCCTCTCTTGAAAGAACCGAGGTTATGTTAGGTAACCGAGTACGTATTATATAATCATGACCTGCAAGGAATTTGTATCTGGCAATTTCTTAGTAAAAATCCATGAGATCCAGGAGCTGTAGTATCAGAAACTGAATCACTCTTCAACACTTTACATTATAGATCCCATGTTGCTTATGCTAATGAATAACAACAACAGCAAAGTGTAATTACAGACTGTTCCATGACGCAATTATATACATGTAAAAGATCATGTTGTTCATTATTTTTACTGGACACTTCTATATGTAATTACGCTGTAAAGTTTGCAAAAGTACTCAGGCTGGCCATGGGCGCTCACCACTTATCATTGAAGGACAGGAGAGAATTTTCTCTTTGATGAAGGAAGCTATAAGCTATATAGGCCGCAGTGGGAAATTTGTCCAAGGTGCCATGTTATCACCCTAGCTTTCCTGCAAGAAGTGCCCTGGGAATTTTAATGATGACAGAAAAAGTCAGGAAAGATTTCTCGAGTTATCTTCGCCCACACTTGCTTAGCCTCGACAGGTGTTGCTGCCATCAGGTTCACCGACTCCACTAAATGCTTGTAGTCTGATATACTGTAGTAATAAGATTTACTTGATATATAAAAAAAAAATAATAGCAATAACTAATGAAGTTGCCCAAATGCATGAATTGAGGAAAATCTTGCAGAATAGTTCAATTAAATATGTTTTGTATTCTTTGATGTATAACGAAATGAAGTGAAATTTCATAATGTGACTGGAAAGAGAATATCCTTAGAGAGAGCGTTTTCAAGAATCTCATTTATTTCATAAATCATTTCAGAGCTGTCAAAAGACTCTTCAAAATGCCAAACTTTACACTTTAAAAGAAATGTTATGTCATTCGAAGTGTTATTTCTGCATGCCTGCAGTAACCTTTCTTCACATACAAGAGCTTTGATTTATGAGCAGTTGTTGGTGTTTTCAAGTGAACAAATCGAGAAAAAAAACAAAAAAAATCTGAGGAAAAAAACAACTGAATAGGGGCCCAGACCTGAATAAAGGAATAACGTTAGCGGTATGTTTATTGCCTTATTAACTCCTAAGGCAATTATTCTCTATATCAGTATAGGCTAAGCACTAGGGATGCACGATTAATCGCAATTAACATGGAAATTGAGCTTAAACAATTTGGATTATCCCGATTATGAAACTACTATGAAATTGTGATATTTTCCAAACACACTCGAAGTGGTTGACCAATCACAACACATCCCAGGTAGCAAATTGGAATGGCTTAATCTGCTTGAATTTCAGTTGCGTCAGAACTCCCCCACAACTGGACCAATGTTATGTCAGAATCCCCAAAACTGCACCAAAAATAATATTCAGCTGACTGAGCACATTGCATTACGACCCGTGTTGGGAGTAATGCATTACAAAAGTAATACATTACAGTAACATATTACTTTTTGCTGTAACGCAGTAGTGTAAGGCATTACTAATCAATTTTCAGTAATATTTTACTCGTTACATGTTCAGTGAGGCTTGTATTACAGTTGTATTACAGTGTATTGTCTGCTTTTACTTCTTAAAGGCAACAGACTATGTGAAAGTTTTAAAGCAGTCTTTTAGTGCCAGTTCAGAGCGGTCGCGTCTGTAACATTGTTTTTTCCTCATAAATGCGAACACGAAAACTAAAATAAAATGAATATTTTAAGTTCTATGGAGACTGGAGAGCCAACCCTTCCTCATCCGATTTGCGCAGTGTAATTAACAGAATTACAAAAAATCGATTTTGCCTCCTATTTTTTTTGTCATGCATGAATGTGTGTCTTTTCCCTAATATTAAAAATAAAACATAGACTGATATTTGTCTAATGTCTGGAGTCCTTTAAGGAAGTAGTCTATATACGTTTCAATACGTATTTTCTGAGAATTTTTATTTCAAGTTTTGACTGCAAATGTCATGTCCATTATGCTGGACTTCCCCAATTTTAAATAATTTATCCTCAACTAGTTTTGTGGTGTAGGTCTACGTATTTTATAATGTTAACTTCAAATAATACTAATAGCCTAATTTAAAGATAAGGCAGCATTGGATCTGGACGGTAAGGAGAATAACGCTGGAGTTGGAAGAGGTGTGTCGCGATTCTGTAGGTTCGTTGATCTGAGTCGTGTGGCGAATCGCGATTTCGGTTTCATATTGCATATCGTTACAGCCCAAAAGTTAAGTTCTACTTAGTTATTTTGGTGAAAGTAACTCAAAAGTAATACATGAGTAATGTAATATTGTAAGGTAATGAATTACTTTTAAATAACAGTAACAAGTAATACCTAATGTATTACAGTTTGGAAGTAACTTGCACAACACTGATTACGACTGTATATACAGATGCCTCCAGATTCACAGTCAGGGCTTAAACCTAGTCCCAGTCTAAAATGCATGTTTGCGCTGTTTTAACTGAAAGCAACATGCATTTACGTAACTTCAAATATGTCAGTGCCATTGTTTTGTCTCAAGATACTAGTGTGTGTGTGTTTGCGAGTGATTGGTCCATAAGAAATAAAATCTTGTTTGTGGAAAAAAGTGCTCATAATGTGAATATGCCAAGTCAGTCTTAGCCAGGAACCCTCTCATCCGAGTCCCTGTTAGGCCCAAACAGCTTAACTCTAGTGGATTACCAAAGAAATGTTGCAGTGTTTTCAGGCTTTTGTTTATTTAAACAAAAAAAAAACATATTTTTGAAAGAGCTTCACAACAGGCCGACAGTGACGGCTAAACGTAGAATCGCACGCCTGACTGACAGTTCTCATTCACACTCTGCTGCTTGTTTCCCCTGGTGCTTTTCAATACCAGGTCATGACATCACCATTCTAAACAGGGAAGTGGGACACTTACCTGGATGCTTCACAGCACGAGTGCAATCACCTGTTCACATCAATGCGGCTGCACTTAAGGCCCTGGTGTGAAAACGCCTCAAGGATGTGTGATTTTTTTTTTAAAAAAAAAGGAAAAAAGTGTCCTTGCTCGGGACCATGCGGCTGCACGCAAACCCAAGGCAAAACCCAATGGTGGTGATGAGCCACTTCTGAGGATTCCTCCTTCCGTCGCTTTGTTTGTGCTAAGTACAGTGTGACAGGCAAAGAGGCTTAATGAAAAGCAAAGCAGATTGAAGGAATGACAGACCTGACAGGAGTTAATAGGCTGCTGATAAAAAGAAATGTAGAGCAGTAACAAACTGTCGTTTTAACCTAATTTAAATCTTCCCCTTCACTGTTATTCCCAAAGGGGTCACAAACGCACCGACTCGGTTGCCTAGATACATGGCAGAGCAGATTCTGCCAACTAAAATGATTGTACAAAATAAGCAAATCACTCAAACTGATTTGTGATATTAATTTAATGCGTGTCAGACTTGATTCCTTTCTGGAAAGGTCACATTCATTCTTCTGCGTTTCAGGATTGTTGCTCCTTGTTTATTCCTCTAAATAAAGATCTCTGAGCGAGCGAGGATTTGTAAATGTATCGGCCCACGTTTACGGCGGCTCCTTGTCTCAGCAAATTTAGAATGTCAAACACTGACCTGTGATAAATAGAAGCTTGAGTGAGAATTGCTCTTTCTTTTTTCTCTTATTTTCCACAGGGTAGAGTGCTCTCCTCCAGATATTCTCTCAATTGTGTGAGTGTGTTCTGTTCGTTTGTTGATTTAATTTATTCGGCAATGGAAATATTACTTGATTAATACATACTAATTACTTCTTAATATTTATAGAAGCTTTTCAGAATCGAAACCACAGGAAAAAAATGTGTGGTTGTTATCTTAAAGAGCTATTCTAACTGGATTTGATGCTTTATGTGACCAAGACTTGGTGAGAAAACTATCTTCAACCAGACTTACTGGTTTCCCAGACTGGTGTGTAGACTGGTTTTAGAGGGATTCTGGGAATTTTTCAGCTGCTCAGGCTAGAACACCAGGTCAGGCTTAGTGTTATTTTAGTATTATTTATATACTTTTTTATTTGTTAATACTTTATATGATTAAATTATGATATTTTACATATTATTAGTTTCTCATTGTAATGTTACATACTTTGAGATCGTCCTCACTGCAGAACACGAAATCCAGGGGGAGGAGTAGGATCTGGATCCCACCTTAAATATACCTAAACCCATCTCCATCCCCTGATCCCTAACCCTACCCGTAATCCTACAAATCTCCACCCCTTAGATCTGGATCCAACTCCGCCCCCTGGATCTCGTGCTGCAATGAGGTGCTACTGCATACTTTTGTCATTTTTATTCATTTTCTATTTAGTATATATATATATAATTTATTTATGTTTTATATCATTTTAGTATTTTTTTTAGGCATTTTAGTATTTCAACTTAGTATTTCAACTTACTTGTTGGTTTAAAACTCTACATAACACTGTTATTTGGTGGACACACAGCCACTGGGCTGCATATGAGCGTGCACATCAAATTGTCAACGAACCTGGATCAAATTAGTCGGGCTGAGTGAACTTAAATTGTCCTTTATGGAACCGGTTTAGCCCTGACTGATTTGTTGGGTTAATTCAAGTCAGGTTTTACTGAAATACCTTATAACGCACTTTATAAAACAGACCTGTAGTCATACTCAGAGACCCGTTTAAACAAGCTAAAACCAGCAACTCAATTTAAGATGGATTAATTATACGTTTTCAGGGATTGTAGGCCTATTTATGCACAGTAGTGTCATTTACCTTTAGTTTTTAAATTAAAACCAATTAATTTAGATACATACCACACTGCACATTTTAGGTTAGCATTACATTATCAACATCAAGAATTGCTTAATTAAAAATAATTGTTATTTCTAAATTATGGCGCCTTAATTATCCATCAAATCTCAAACTGTACAGCACAGAACACACATTTTCTTTATTAATTTCTTTTTATGTCTTGATTATATGAAGAAAAAAGGATTCAGTATATTATATCAGCCACATTAGCCAGAGAGGTTTTAATGTATTGCATTAGAAACTGGCAGGAATTCTGTCAGGAGCGCTGCAAGCCGAACACACTGCAAACAAAGATGATGAATACTGAAGAGAGCATGAGCGAGCGATAGTGAGAGGAATAGAGGTTCACATGTGTTCCTTCGGTCCATTTAAGACATGTCCTGTTGGGCAAACCGCACTGCTCTTTCAAGCCTGCCACACATTTCCATGGCAACACGCAAACCCCCGCTGGCCTCTGCCAGACTCACTGTCCATATAAGAGAGTGCAAGCAAGACGTGCTCTCGCTCTCTCACCTTCTCCTTCCTTTCGCACACACCCAAACATGCATGAGCACACACGTTACAGTAGGTGACATCACGCACAACAAACACACTTCCCACGTTTGGCCACAAAATGGTACCACAGAGAAAGTCTAATTAGCATTCAGGTGCAGGAAGCTTTATATGTCACAAACAGCACACTTATGGCACAGTGATAAGCTGTATTAATTCCAAGGAAAGCAGAAACCTTGGAGTCATGTGTATCTAAGCATGCAGATCTGGCTAATGGCTCAATGCGAAGATAGAATCAGGGCTGAAGGGGGGATCAGACAGGCAGCCGATCACAAGTCCTTCCCTGCGGGGCATAACGGCATTTTTCACGGATGAACTGGGCCGTCGCTGCTCTGTTCGGAGAGCCGAGAGAAGGACAGCCGCAGTGTGACAGTCTACCACCTTCTGAGGTGAATGAAGGGACTGTGAACCAATTTGTGTTGCCATTAGTTTTGTACAGAAAGCACAAAAAAAACAAAACAACTAAAACAAAGATTGAATCACGCCCGCTGATTATGTTGTTTATTTGCGTACACCATCTGCTTTGTTTTAGCGCCCAATTTACTAAAAAGGGGTGTTAAAGTTGGCAACAGTTGTGCTAGACTTTTCTTCTACAGTATATTACAATGTGTTATATGAAATGTAAAATGGCTTCTCGAATGAGAAAAAAATGTAGGGCGGGACTTGATTTTGTCCATCGGGAATTGATTGGAAGTAAATCCACTTCACCAGCCAATCTTCGACAGCGATGGCATGGAAATAGCTACCGCAAAAACGGAAGTTTAGAGATAAAATTGTAAAGATGGTCAATTGCTGTAATCAGTGGGAGAAGTTATTTTGATTAAAGTTTAAAAGGGCACACAAATTAAAAAAAAAGCTAACGATGTATACGGATAATTAATTTATTATAAATAATACTTTAATATTCCATTAAAAACATTGACAACATTTTTGATTTCATGGTGAAAAATGGTGAAGCATTTTTGTGTATTGTAGGCTATATGTTTTTATTTTAAGCCTGGCATATAGAAACATGCCTAGTTTCATAATATTTATGTTTATTAGGTGCATATTTTTATTTTGAGATCAAAAAATAACTGGTAGACGCCCTGCAGTATTGTTTTCGACCCCCTGTTGAAGACCTCTTAGCTAAAAGAATCATGTAAATCAGGTAAGAATGGAAACACTGATTCCTGAACTCAATTTGCATGGCACAGATTTTTTTGTAGGTTGGAGTGCAAGAATGCACCAGGCTTGCAATTTGGCACAGTTTTCTGTTTGTAGACAACTGCCCTACTACTACGACCCAGGTACACAAATCGGTTCTTTAAAATGACCCAAGTATGTTTGTTATTAGAGGTGTAACAATATGCTCTCAGAAAAAAAAGGTACAAAAGCTCTCACCGGTGCGGTACCAAAGAGTGCTGCGTTTCTGATGACGTTGTCTATTAGCGTGCTACGAAGAATGTTATTTTAGACTGGCTGTGGTTGAAACGGAAATGATGGCTGGCTGTTTACAGCCCGCCACGCTACGGTTTCGTAGAATTCTTGAAAAACTCGAAGAGTCAGCTCAATCCAGTACGAACATATTACTTACAGAAGCTTTGCTTCACTAAGAACATTTCCGGAAAGACATATTGACATGTAGAACGACGTAGAATTGAGAAGGTTTCGGGAAACTCAGCCCATATAAGTACCTCAAAGGTACAACATATTGGTACCAAAAGTGTACATATTAGTACCTTAATGGTACATATAACCCTTTTTAAATGGTACCAGTGTTTTTTTTGTTTTTTTTGTTTTTTTTACTATTTTTGCCCATAGTGTACATGGTTTGGTATTTAACTCAGTTTTGGGGTCACGCTTTGATATGGGTTCGGTATAAAAAAAAAAAAAAACACACACACACACACACACACAGCTAGGTTTCTTTCCTTTTCATTTATTTTGAACAGACAGTAGTGCAAATTAAGGTGTGTTCCACCTAGTGGCATTTAGTTCCCCCTGAGGTGTAGGGCTATAAAGGTAAAGGGCTGATAAAAAAACAAAAGGTTCACAATCAGCTACAAACTAAAAAGCATCTCTATATCATAAAAGTACAAAAGAAAAACGTGACTAGATATTCGATTTTGAAATCTGTATTTTTTCTGCCTAGCTTCAATGATTGACACGTCTGGTTGATGTTTTCTGATATGTGTTAGCATTAACAGCACTTGCAGCTTTGCATTTTCAGGACAAGCAAATTTCATCACTGGATTATTAGAGAGACTTCCATGACACAAATTGGCACAATGCCAAATGATTTTGTCTCATTATGACAGCGGAAACAACTTACAATATGCAATCATTTATAGTCATAGAGATTACAGTAAGACATTACTCGAAACTGGAAAAGGGCTATTTTTACTTGTGTACACTCAAAATAAAAACAAAACATTGTGCTTTTGTAAAATAAAGAAAACAAACAAGATGCCACTTTTTGCTGCCCTAGCTTCCGTTCCATGAAGTTTGTGGAGCGCGCCACAAAAATGAATGGAAACTCAGCGTATAGGCTTTTGCATGGCGTCTGAACTTTTTGAATTGGTGCCATAGACTTTAAAAAAATTGGGCGTAGTGTCCGTGACATCACCTGTAGGTTTCTGAATAGATTGCCGAAATTACGACGTCACTCTGTTGGCCAAAACGCGGAAGTAAGTTAGCATAGCACTCCCGGTTCCCTCGCTCTAAAGTCTGTGGGATTTTCGAATGGGTTTTTACTAAATCACCTAAAATAAGGTCTGTGGTGAACAAAGCCTCTAAATATTTTTCACGTTTTGATCTATGACATAGAACACACAGTTATAACCTGCTTGTGTTTTTTAAAAACTTTATATAGGCTTCAAAATGTATAAATGTTGGATTAACTTGTAAAGATTATCTTGATAGACAAAACGTGTAAGGGTCAAACCGCTTTGTTAAACACAGATCTTATTTTTTTTTTTAATTTTCCAAAAGTCTATGGGGAAAATAGCTTTTCGATGTCATCACTTCGGCACTCTACATCATTTTTAAACACCAAAGTGGGCGGAGTCAGCAGTTGCCATTACTCCCGGTTAAACGATGGGCAAAGAGGCAGGATTCTCTTGTCACCCCACGAGGCTTCCATTAAAATGACATTTATATTGTTATGAACTTTGTTGTGAACTAGTTCGCGATCTTGTGAAATGGTATGTGAAAATCTAATTATAGAAAAAGGAGTTTACATCAAAAATGTTATAATGTTTACACAGAAAGATTATGTGGAGAAAAGCTTTCTACCAGAAACATGTTTAATACAGATGGCTGGACGTGCGACCGGTTCTGACGCTTCCTTTGCGCTCCTCTGTTTTTTCACTCGTTCACACCCACCGGTCCTGCTCCCCACCGCTATGGAGAAGATGAAAATGATGTGAGCTCGTTAAATTAACAGTCCCCAGTGCAGTCTAATTAGCATGTAATAGGACACCAAATCCAGTGCAGGAGGCTTGTTATTTAAGGATAAAGCTCATCTCTCATTTGAATGCATTTTTCATTAGCTGTGCTAATTAAGTTTCATTAGCATTATTAATTAAACATGAAAAGTTCCTCATCCCCTCGCTATGATTATGTCTGCATTAAAGTGGGTCTGAGTGACAGCACTCTATGGGGTGGAGAAGGAAATGATTAGTCCCAACACTCAGCATTCGAACTGGTCAAATGTGCCCCGGCTCCTTTGCCGCCGACAGTTCTCTCCCGGCACGATGATTCAGTTTTCACGGCAAGCAAAACGAATCATGTCGTCTGAAGCTCCTGTGCTCCAGTCTTATGAATGTATTTAGACCATTTGAAGATTGATTTATCCCTGTATATGAATGGAAAACTTACACAGGTTGCAAGGCCCGTTGATACGGACAAACTAAGGTGCTTACAGCATCCAGCAACAACAACAACAACAACAAAAGTCATAATAGGCTTCCCGGAATTCATATGGTGGATTATGAGAAAGTGTCAATCAAAAGAGAAGGCTTTGTGCGCACAGGTTTTATTGAGAACAGACCTGACACCAGTGATTACTCACTCTCAATCATACGGGCTAGTGTCATCACCCGTAGCCGCTAGCAATAAAACCTCCCGCCAACCCCAGAAGAGGTTCTCCGCTGTTCCCCCTTCAAAAAAGAAAAGAAATCTGGTGTTCGGCTCAGGCTGAACAGAGCAAGAGCACGGCTCTGTGGAAATTGAGGTGAGTTTCTCAGCGGGACTCTTGGTCTGAATCTGTTATGGATACCCCCCAAACTCATCTCTCACTAGACTCTGATAAGTGAAACCGAATCGATTTTTGCATCTCCCTGGGCTAAGTGTCCTCCCATTGGTCATGCAACCCCCCACCCATCCCAGAATCCCAATCTCTGTGGTTTGCTCCAGTTGCCCTTGGAACATGGCAGGGTTACTCAGCTAGATCCTGGAGTGGTCTTCGGGTATAGTCATCTGTAATGTAGCAATGTAGCCGAAGAGAAACAGTGAGTCGACCACCTCGCAAGCTCTCTTTATTTGACAGTACTGCGTGTACAAAGCTCAAACAAAAGTGAACATTGTTTCTCTCACTCAACAACACAGGTGCTTTTGCATTGTTGTCAGTTGGTCCGCAAGGAGGAGAAATCCCTCACCACCTGAACTAAAAATAATCCCTGAGGTGAACAGGCTCTAATTAAAAACTAGAGGCCAGATGTTTTGCCTTTTCCCAAATGCTTTCCTTTGGCATCCGTCGACTCTTTTTGCTCTAGCGGCAGATTTTTGCTCACAGATTTGGATGCTCAATAAAGCAACATAACCTGCTTTAATACCCAGCCAAAATGATGGTGTGATTGGGTTTGTTCTGCCACTGATAGCGAAACACGTGCTTCCAAAAATAAGTTGATTTCGAATGCAGTGAGCATTTTATCATTTGGCTGATAGGTCTTTTAAATGCAATCAGCAAGCAATCACATCGTAAACACACGGCACATGATAATTGGCCTCTGGTGATCCTGCAGCCAATGAGATTGCTTGCTCTGCATGGTTCATTGTGTGCTGTAAGTTCAGTGTGAGTTCCTCAGAAACCCTCCACCTCCCCCAGCTCCACCTGCCTCTTAAAACACACACACACATATATACATGGAAAGTGGTGATGACAGTTTGTAGGATAAGTGTAAAAGTGTAAGTAACAAACAGCGTCTCTAGGAGCCAGTCCAAAAAAAGGTATGTTCACCCCTGTTAATAATGTTTCTTATTATTATCAATGGTGAAAACTCTGAATTTGTAAATGTTTTTAAATGTTAAAATTGTAAATGTTGTTAATGTCCTGTCCATTTGATCAGTTAAAGTTTGTTTTAAAGAGTAACTAAACTCTAAACCAACTTTATTAATACCAGTTCCCTTTCGTAGTCACTTCGAGTTACGTCAGAAGTGACGGAGATTGGGGGATTTCGCATAGAAAGCCAATCCTCTTCGAGTATTAAAACACGAGCCAATGGCATGCAATGCCTTGGGGCTGCGGAAATTTGCATAGCGTACTCCGCCCTACTCCGTGAGTATAAAAGGAGGAAGTGAACGCAACCGCAGTATGTTTTCGCTTCGGAGCCAAGAGAACCTCTTCACTCCTAAAAGCTGATTCAAGACTCTTCGAGAACGAGCGTCCTCTTCAGTGTTGGTGTGACGGCGGTACCCAGCGAGATTTTGCATTGCCTGCGATCTGAGCAGTGGTCTGCCAGACTTTGCACTTCTCCCTGGTAGCTTCAGCGCTGAAAGAGTGAATTTCTCCTTTCTCTAAAAGTGAAAGTGAAAGAGCTGCACGCGGCACGTCTTTTTAAAGATGGTTCGCCCGTGCCCTTCTGGATGTGGTAGATTTCTGTCATCATCTGATGGTCACGAACGCTGCTTTGTATGCCTGGGCATTCAGCATGCAGCAGCAGCGTTCGTGGATGACTCATGTTCCTTCTGTGGGAGCATGACCATCTCCACACTGAGGTCGAGGCTCAATGATCTCACTAGAGTGAGAGCCCCGGTCCCCCTACTCGATCGGCTTCCTTCACGAAAGGGGGCCCGTCGACCCGGGGACCCGGCGATCTAACGGTGACGGTGTGGGATAGAGCCCCGACGATTCCTCGGGCCACACCTCCCGCCTCAGTGCGTGAGCCAGCGAGCGCCAGCTCGATTCAGTCGGCTGTCTCTTCGGCGGCGCCGGCTGCTTCTAGCAGCGCTCCAGATGATGATGTGATGTCTATCACTGCATCACTAGGCGGGCTTGAGTCCTCGGGAGAGGAAGATGCGGCTGCGTTGCCTCCTTCGGGAGTGCCAGCGTTGCCCGTGTCAGATCCCGAGCTGACGGCCATGCTGTCTCGAGCCGCTGGGAGTATCGGGCTAGAATGGAAACCTCCATCCTGCCCCGATCTCTCGCGGATGGATAACTGGTATCTGGACAAAGCTGCCGCCGCAAGGCCACGGCCAACTCCGATACCTTTTTTCCCCGAGCTGCATGCGGAGTTATCGCGCTCTTGGGGGCTCCTTTGTCCACTCGAGAGCGCGATCTCTCCCCCGCCTTTCCCCCCCTCGACGGTGGGGCCGCCCGTGGGTACACTGGGATGCCCCCGGTGGAGCGCTCTGTTGCGATGCAGCTGTGTCCACAGAGCGCCTCCACCCGTGGTCCTCCTAAGCACCCATCCAAAGCCTGTGGGTTCTCGTCTGCTATGGCGGCGCGAGCCTACAGAGCGGCGGGACAGGCGGCCTCCGCTTTGCATGCCATGAGCACTTTGCAGGTCTTCCAAGCGAAGGTGCTCAGAGACATGCACGAGGGCGGGACTGACTCGACGGCATTTAAGGAATTGCGGTCCGCCACTGACCTTGCTCTCCGGGCAACGAAAGTGGCCGCTCGCGCCGTCGGTCAGGTGATGGCCACTTCGGTGGTTCAGGAGCGCCATCTCTGGCTCAACCTGGCAGATACGCGGAGCGCTGAGCGGACTCGTCTGCTCGACGCTCCGCTCTCCCAGGTTGGCCTTTTCGGCGGTGCGGTCGAGGACTTCGCCCAGCAGTTCTCCACCGCTCAGAAGCAGACGGAGGCCATCAAACACATCCTGCCCCGGCGACCAGCTGCTGCCTCCACCCAGTCATCGGCGCAGGTGCCTCCCTCTGCTCGCCGCCGAGGACGCCCCCCTGCGGCTCCCCTCCCTCCCGCCCGGCCCCAGCAGCAGCCTTCACCCGGGCCCCGGCGTCGAGGAGGCCGCAGGCCGGCGTCACAGCCCCCTCAGGCCGCTCGCCCCGCTAAACGCCAGGCCAAGCGAAGATCCTGACACGGGCCGCTCAGTGACGATCTCGAGTCTTTCCCAGGAGGCGGTAGCAGGCCCCCTCCTTCCCCCGGTGGAGGGCCGGGGGAGAATCTTTTGTTCTCAGCTCCCCGCTGCTCACCCACGGGTGGGCAGCACCCTGAACTGGTTAAAGAAAGACTTGACATCCTCACTGAGCTCACAGACTGGAGTGGGTGCGCTCGATGCCCCCGTGCGTCAGCCCACACACTCCTCTCTGTCTCTGAGGGCGCGGAAGGGTGCGTGTGTCGTCCCAGGGCTACACCAATCCCTTCCCCCTCTGTCGCCAGACCCCCGGCAGAACAGACCCCCGTGGAACGCTCCGCTTTCCCTGGTCCCTTCTGTCGGGGAGCGGGCTTCGACGCATCCGAGCGGGGTAACTCCTGCACGCGTGCCAGTCGACCCGCACCGCTGCCCCTCCGGGGGGACGTCTGTGGTTCGCATGACCCCGTTGGCTCATTTCCTGGAAGCCTGGCTAGCGCTTCCTGGGATATCCCGCTGGGTCATCAGAACGATCAGACTCGGCTACGCGATTCAGTTCGCACGGTCTCCTCCCCGCTTCACGGGAGTTCGCTCCACGATGGTCGGTGGCAATGCCCCAGTCTTGAGAGCGGAGATTGCGACCCTGCTGGCGAAGGGTGCAATCGAGACGGTCCCTCCAGCCGAGGTGAGGTCCGGGTTTTACAGCCCCTACTTCATTGTCCCCAAAAAGACCGGTGGGTTACGACCGATCCTGGACCTGCGCATTTTGAACCGTTCTCTCCATCGACTACCGTTCAAAATGCTCACGGCCAAACGCATTTTCGAATGTGTTCGGTATCAGGATTGGTTTGCAGCGATCGACCTGAAGGACGCGTACTTCCATGTGTCCATTTTACCTCGACACAGACCGTTTCTTCGGTTTGCCTTCGAGGGCCAGGCATATCAGTACGCCGTTCTCCCATTCGGGTTAGCTCTGTCCCCTCGCGTCTTCACGAAGATCGTCGAGGCAGCCCTTGTTCCCCTTCGCGAACACGGGGTTCGCATCCTGAACTATCTCGACGACTGGCTGATACTAGCACACTCTCGAGCTCAGCTTTGCGAACACAGAGACCTGGTGCTCCGGCACCTAGCCCGTCTGGGCCTTCGGGTCAACCGGGAGAAGAGCAAACTTTGCCCCGTGCAGAGGATCTCTTTTCTCGGCGTGGAGATAGACTCGGTCGCCATGTCCGCGCAGCTCACGAACGAGCGCGCGCACTCACTGCTGACTTGTCTTCGACAGTTCGAGGGCAAGAGTGCGGTTCCACTGAAACTATTTCAGAGGCTCCTGGGGCATATGGCATCCGCGGCCGCGGCAACGCCGCTCGGTTTGCTTCATATGAGACCGCTTCAGCTGTGGCTTCGCGATCGAGTCCCGAGGTGGGCATGGCATCGCGGCTCGCTCCGAGTCCCAGTGACTCCGGCATGCCGGCGAACCTTCTTCCCGTGGTCGAACCTCAGCTTCTTACGGACCGGCGTCCCTATTCAGCGAGTTTCCAGGCATCTCGTTGTCTCCACGGATGCATCTACCACGGGTTGGGGTGCCATGTGCAATGGGCATGCAGCCGCCGGTTCCTGGACAGGAGCCCAGCGCCTCATGCACATCAATTGCCTCGAGCTGTTGGCAGTACGGCTCGCCCTACACCGCTTCCGAGCGTTACTCAAGGGCCAGCATGTGCTTGTCCGCTCAGACAACACTACGGCAGTAGCGTACATCAACCACCAGGGGGGTCTACGCTCACGCCAGTTGTCGCAGCTCGCCCGCCACCTCTTGATATGGAGTCAGAAGCACCTGAGGTCCCTTCGTGCAGTGTACATTCCTGGAGACCGGAACTGGGCGGCCGACGAGCTGTCCCGGGTCCGGCCCCTCTCCGGCGAGTGGCGACTCCATCCCCAGTCGGTCCAGCTGATTTGGGACGAGTTCGGGGAGGCACAGATAGACCTGTTCGCCTCTCGGGACTCGTCCCACTGCGCCCAGTTTTATTCTCTGACCCGCGGCACTCTCGGCTCGGATGCGCTGGCGCACAGCTGGCCACGGGGCCCACGCAAGTATGCGTTTCCCCCAGTGAGCCTCCTTGCACGGGTGTTGTGCAAGATCAAGGAGGACGAGGAGCAGGTCTTGCTGGTAGCCCCCTACTGGCCCACCAAGACCTGGTTCTCCGATCTCATGCTCCTCGCGACAGCACCTCCTTGGCCTATTCCTCTGAGACAGGACCTACTCTCTCAGAGACGGGGCACTCTGTGGCACCCTCGTCCCGATCTTTGGAGGCTGCACGTGTGGCTCCTGGACGGGACGAGGCAGGTTTGAGTTCGCTGCCACCTGCGGTGGCGGCAACCATCACTTCCGCAAGAGCGTCGTCCACGAGACACCTTTATGCGTTGAAGTGGAACCTCTTCGTCAATTGGTGCTCTTCTCGCGGAGAAGACCCCCGGAGATGTTCGATCAGTGTCGTGCTTTCCTTCCTGCAAGAAGGGTTGGAGCGCAGGCTGTCGCCCTCCACCCTTAAGGTTTACGTCGCGGCCATTGCCGCTTCTCATGAAGCAGTGGAAGGTAAGTCCTTAGGGAAGCACGACCTGGTCATCAGGTTCCTGAGGGGAGCGAGGAGGCTGCATCCGCCTCGTCCTCCCCTCGTACCCTCTTGGGACCTCTCGGTAGTTTTAAATGCTCTGCAGAGGCATCCCTTTGAGCCTTTGCAATCGGTAGAGTTAAAGTTTCTGTCCATGAAGACAGCACTCCTGGTTGCATTGGCCTCCATCAAGAGGGTGGGGGACCTGCACGCATTCTCCGTTGACGAAGCGTGCCTGGAGTTCGGGCCGGCTTACTCTCACGTGATCCTGAGACCCCGGCCTGGTTATGTGCCCAAGGTTCCCACCACTCCCTTCCGGGACCAGGTGGTGAACCTGCAAGCGCTGCCCCCGGAGGAGGCAGACCCAGCCTTGGCACTGCTCTGTCCGGTACGTGCTCTCCGCACCTATGTCGACAGAACGCAGTGTTTCAGGACCTCAGACCAGCTCTTTGTCTGTCATGGAGGGAGCCAGAAGGGAAGGGCTCTCTCAAAGCAACGGCTGTCCCACTGGATTGTGGATGCCATTGCTTTGTCTTACCAGCAGCAAGGCCTTCCGTGCCCCCTTGGTGTGACGGCCCATTCCACTCGGAGTGTGGCCTCCTCTTGGGCCTTAGCGCACGGTGCCTCGCTAACAGACATCTGCAGAGCTGCAGGCTGGGCGACACCCAACACCTTCGCCAGATTCTATAATCTGCGAATTGAGCCGGTATCCTCTCACGTACTCGTTTCGGCCAGTTCTGGATCCGCTCAGGTGTCTTCGCTTGCTCGCCACTCCACTCCCCGGACTGGATAAGTGCGATATTTCCTCAGTTCTTCCATTGAAGCCTTGAGTCCTCCAGCACCGACGATGCGGGCACCACTGCTGTGGCTCTGGATGCTGGCTAGGTGCCTCCATGCGTACGGTTCCCCCTTGGTAACCGTCTCATGTGTATTATCCACTGTAAGCCTCTCTGAGCATGTGTCTTCCCTTGGCAAGCCATCTGCCACCCCTGGAGCTGAAATTAGTAGCCACCTGCGGTTGGTGCTCCAGTGATTCCATATGTGTTCCTATGTGGCCATATGTGTATTCGTAAGTCCTCCCTTCGGTAGGCAGCTGGTAGCATGTCCCCTTCGGGATATGTTTCCCAGTGTACCTTGGTAATCCTGTGTCTAAGTCGGATCCCCTAAGGAAAACAGGTAAGGCTCGGGGGTTAGACTTTCGCAGGGCACTGGAAGACAGCCTGAAGTTGGCGTGATGGCACAGACCCCCAATCTCCGTCACTTCTGACGTAACTCGAAGTGACTACGAAAGGGAACGTCTCGGTTACGTATGTAACCCTCGTTCCCTGAGTAGGGAACGGAGACGTTACGTCTCCCTGCCACTTCTGCTGTATCGCTGGGTAGAGGCCGAGTTCAGTCTTGGCTCCTCAGCGAAGACATACTGCGGTTGCGTTCACTTCCTCCTTTTATACTCACGGAGTAGGGCGGAGTACGCTATGCAAATTTCCGCAGCCCCAAGGCATTGCATGCCATTGGCTCGTGTTTTAATACTCGAAGAGGATTGGCTTTCTATGCGAAATCCCCCAATCTCCGTCACTTCTGACGTAACGTCTCCGTTCCCTACTCAGGGAACGAGGGTTACATACGTAACCGAGACGTTATTGATTCGAGTAACTTTTTTTGACATTTGTGTATAAAGTGTTTTATTTCTACAATATATGGTGTAAAAACGTCTTAGTGCTGCCCTCTTCAGGTTGAACGGTGGCTACTGCAATTGAATTTTCCTATTGGATGTTAGTGGTTGTTTGTGACGTACGCATGTTTCAGCTCACCACGTAGTATAAAAACCACTACCGAGTCAAGAGTTGTAATTGCGAGTATTGAAAACGATCAGGATTGTGTTTTAGCATCTATTTCATCCCCTCTATCTCCGCTGGGGTCTGCCCAATTTTTTCAGCATTTTTCAAATATTGCCAGTAGGTGGAGTCAGGCCCTGACCAGGGGTTTAGTTACCCCTTAAGCCAAAAAAAAAAAAAAAAAAAACACAAAAAAAAACACACCTCATTCATCTCTCATATCATTAAATGTTATATGATTAAACCCATGGTCAGACAAATTTTGCCATGAATAAATCTATAAATAAATCTGCCGGCCCTTTGAACAAACCCCAAGTGAAAAAAAAAAAAAAAATCAATGTTCTAGATTTCGCCCCATATGAATAAAGAGTGGCATGAATTAATAAAGAGATTTGAAAATGTAACAATATCTGGAAGGGATGTTGGTGTGCTGTTCGTGAGGTCTCTTGGGATTGTGGGGTACACAGGATGAGTGGGTGAGTTGTTACCAACTAGAGGGCTATCAGAGGAATACCACTGATGAGACACTTTCATTCTGCATGGCTGCT
Source organism: Pimephales promelas (assembly GCF_016745375.1). The sequence goes on along the minus strand of NW_024121210.1, from coordinate 24,945,143 downwards.
TGTCTGCGTTGATGAGCTGCACTGATGGCTCACTTTTGATTGGGTTTTGAGAGAGACACTGGAGAGACCTTTGGGAAAACACGGCTATGTGTGGAGAATAAGAGATTGAGCTGTTTAGATGCTGAATTGGGAGTTCCTGTCTTAATCAGACATGTGAGTCGTATTAAAAGCTCCCCAGTTTTCACACCAAGATTGCAGTTGACAGCAAAGTCTAATAGTGCTATGACAAATTATCAATGTTGCTTGTCTAAATGGCCTCCAACACGGCCAGCTGAGGGCATAGATGACACGTATTGGCTTAGTTAATGTACTCTGCCCCATTTAGATTTTATGAACATGGTATAGGTTTATCATTACACAATGCATTTAGTGCATACATGCACATGAGAAAAGGCTCCGACCTGTTCTCCTATTTTTTTAAGCATAAAATCACTCACCTTCACCTGGGTTCATGCTGGATGTTCTCAAATTTTCAGGATTTTCTCAGTCACAGCAAGTGGCCATGACATCACGTGAAGTGACCTGGCTTTGAACTCACACCCTGCTTTTGAATTTCTGGCTTACACACTAAAGTTGACTTTTTCACTCATATCCACCACTAGAAACAGTCAGACATACAGATGAAGGGGTGGATCGATGAATAATTACATAGAAAGTACATATCCTATATAATGAAATTTATTAATTCATAAAATAATTGATTTTTATTTTATGTATTTATATAAATTATTTTATTTATAAAACATAGTAAATTCATTAATTTTATATAGATCTACGCAATTTAGATAGATAGATAGATATTCTTGATTTGAATAAAAAAAAAATAATTGTCAGCTCTGCAGTTTCTAATTGCCCGCTAAAACACTATGTTCAATATTCCTGACATCCGATCTCATCAATTTTGTTTATGAAACTCTATCAACCTCACTGTAGAAAATAATTAAGTCTATAGATCACAAAATAATTGGCCCACTGTTTATTCTCATTTCGAGGCATTCTGGGAAGAGGAGTTTATCCTTTGATAATTAGCCTCTCAGTGAAAACCTAGAAAAAATAAACAGAGGTGTTAGTTATGTGTGAAGATATAATTCCATGCCTTGATAACAAAAGGACACCCTATAACAGTAGCAAAGCTAATTAAGGGAGGATTTGGCTGCAAAGCAAGGCTGTTTTTCCATATTACACATAGATTTATTTATAAAGTGTGGCCCGAATTTAGAGTTTCTAGCCAACAATGGTCTGGTGTGAGGCACACACAGAGTCTCTCATTATTGTTACAAAGTGGTAATAACCTTTGAAACAATCCCTTAGATAATAAAAGACAAACGAGTTGCAGGGCTCAAAGCTGCATTTAGATGGGTCATTCTCCATCTTACATTAGATAGCCTTCTGATGGTGTCTCTTTAGATTTACTACAAAAGCGCAGAGGGAGATTTTTCCATTCTGACTTTGCAAAGCACATTGCATTGCAGGGACATTACAGTGCCCTTGTTAAATATACAGTAATGCAAGTTAATATAATTCATTATATTGCAATAACAATATCAATCCAACAATACTAATTACAAGCAGCTCCACAACATAATTACATATTAAGTGCATGTTTGTAATCAGAATGACCCTGAAAATATTCTTGTAATTATATTGCCAAGTGAACACTGTAAAGAGCGAACCAGTATCACTGTAGCTCTCTTCACAATAACACAGACACAGGTCGCTTCTTTGAAAACAGCGTTTATTGCAGTGGGCACGTTGGGTCTGATTCATCCACGCTGTGAGAACTACATTTATATATGAACACAGTTCAAATATATCAGTGCATCATACAGTATAGCTTTAGCAAATGAAAATACTAACAACAGCTAGCTTAACCCCCAGGAGACCAAGGTGTATTTGGGGTCCTTGAGATGTATTGACATGCTGTGACATTTGTGCTTTTTTCAGTTGCTTATAAACCTATTAATGACACAGGTGAAATTGCACTATAATTAGCACAAACAGGGCTACCATAAAATGTGAGCAATATGTATGTACATGTTTGTATTTTTGAGAGAATATTGTTTATGTGTAGTTATTGAAAAAACTAAAAATGAAAGTTTCTGAAATAAGGCCACACAACACATACGAAATATGCGTCCACAGGACTTTTGACTATATATATATATAAGTCAAAAACCCATTTTTAGTCATACCTGGAAACAATTCCTGGTCAAATAGGTTATATGGGCCATTGTGTAGAATTGATTCAAAGTTAGAGTTGGAAACATCTTGAAAAGAAAATTATTTTTCCATATAAAGTAGGCCACGCATTTACATTTGCATTGTCGTGAAAAGAAGTTATTAAATGCTTTAAAGTCCCTTGAAAGTCCATTTCACTGTCTGCATTGATTTTAAGACATCGGAATTTGCAACTTTTAATGCATTTTAACAAAGTCTTGTAGCCATCTGCTCCATAAAAACCATAAAAAAATACAAAGTAAATGGACACAGCGACCCCATTGACTTCAAAAGTGAAGTCAATTAGAAGCACTCACTTCCTGATGGCTGAGTGTTCTGCGCAGGCTCAAACTGAGCTTGACCATGTAGATATGACACAAACAACCTTTCTCACAGTTGTAAGTCTTCTAGTAGCTGTGCCAAGAGGAATCTGAACCATTCCCTTCCTAATCCCCCTGGTTGCCACAAGCTTCTTCTCCTGTCTATACGGTAATTTCTGTACTGTGCAACAGAGAGTCGCATGTTATGAAGAAATCGTTAGCCAGAATGTAAGATACAAGGTAATAGAGCCTTTTATACATTGTCGTGTTTTTTTTTTTAAATAAACAATGGACAAATGGAGTCTTTAAACACCTCAGATGTAAAGTTATCCGCTTTCAAAGTGACGCCAAAATGAATGGGAGTCAATGGAATGCTAACAGCAGGTGAAGGCTTGTTAGCCAATGGCGGCCCCTAGGCAGACTTCAGTTTCTGGCTGATGGATTACCCCCTTGGCTGGAACCCAAAACAGTGCGCCAACTAAACGGTTGTAGCGGTAATACAGAGAGCATTAGTTATGGGACGAACCGTAAATGCATAAAATGGACTAAATACACTGCTGACCATGTCTTATTCAGCTGCCTACCCTTTAACTCTTAAACATGCATTGCATTATTTACTTTACATTAAGTTAATTTTTATATATTACATAAAATTATGACAGCAATTATGAACTATGCATCATAAGAAAACGTATTTATGCTTCAACACTTACAATCACAAACAATCAAGACCTGTATGTATGTATAGCCTACATAGAATGTATTGGATAGTATGTGAGACCGGGGAAAAGTTGCAGGTTTTCTCTGGGAGGTTTTTTATGCATGTTTACATGTACTCTAATTTAGTGAATTCATCCTTCAAAACTAAAACATGCATTCCTAGCTGTTGGATAAACAAGTGAAAACAATAAAAGCAAATTAGCATGCATTCAGGCAAGAGTCAACTATATTAAAACAATAAGCCACGAGAGGACATGTGATACTGTGGAGAGTCTAAATCACCTCACCAACGGTGTAATTCACTACAACACAGAGACTCGCGCGGCTTATTGCTTTTATAAAACGGCAACATGGCACTATGATAAAAGACACCAATGTTCAATAAAGTGTTACAGTACATTTATTAGAAACGATTATCTTAATAATTCATCTGAGTTCATTATCCTGGCTGTAGGCTGTTTATGGTTGCTAAGCAACATGGCAACTTGGCGCAATAAAATAGAATGCATAGTTGTAGATGTGTCTTCAAAGTAATTTTGTATTATTTAAATGTGGCTCAATCAATCAGAATTTATAAAAATACTAATATATACAGTTTATATTTTTTTCAAAATCGTTCCACTGTAGAAAAATAAGAAAAAAAATCGAATAAACATAGTCAAATAAAATGTTATACCACTTCTTGTAAAATACATGTGGTCCATGGTGAGTCTGTGTTTCACCCATACACCGTTTTTATCAAAGACGAACTTCAATAATCACTTCCAGTTTATCATTAAAGTAGTTAGAAATAATGTATTTCTGGTGGACTGTGCTGGTACATAAAACAAAACACTGCAATACAACATCTAGTCATGCACCTCACCTCACATGCAAAATACACATGTTTATCATTCCGAGTGATTATGGTATGAGCAAACCTTCTCATTTAAAAATAGAATATGTAATCTCTGTGAAAGACCAGACACTCCATTGTGTGCAATGCTTTGCCACATTCAAAAGCTGGAGCGGGAGTCCATCTCAAATGGAAATCGAGACAGGTAGTGTATTAGACAGTAGTTTAATGCCACAGCACGTTTCCCCATAAACACGAACAAGAACATTGTCTACCATCAAGGCCCCAGTGAGCAGGTGTGCTACTTTAGTGGAGCAGGACTTGAGGACTGAAAACTCAAGTGCCCATTCAGTTTGGCCCTCCTCTAATTTCTCTCTGGCGCCAAAGCAGTTTTATTTTTTGTCTTGGGATCCGGTTTTCAGGTTTTTGCTCTTGTGTGGGCACCGAGACCAACCATTAATCAACACACCGCTCGCCTCGCACGGTCCATCGGGAGCGAACGAGTAATGAATACTTTCAGCTTGCCTAAAAATGAATCAGCGTTGTATTAAAACAGGCTAGCAGCACATCCATTTTTATCTTTTGGAACAATACGTGGTACAAGAGATCTAAAGCGGTGTGAAAATGTGCAGGACTTTTTCAAACGAGTTGATAAATGACACTTAAGCTCCATGTCTATTGGATTAGCATACATTAGCAATGCAGCGCACTTTAGCCGCACAGCAACACTCGGCCACTTAGAACATGCACGAACGGACTGAGAAGCGTTGGACCCTCCCAGCACTACATTATCCCACATTAATGAAGAGTACTCATGCACACAGGCCTCACTTGCACACTCTCATAGCAGAATAAATCTCTGACGGTTCCCAGAGAGAGAGAGTTTACAGTACATTAGCACTAGCAATATGGAGACCTTTCTGGATAACGGTCATTAGGCTACCTTGCACAGGTATCATTATGTTTAATGAAAAAAAAAAAATGAAAAAAAAAAACAATTTGAGGGATTGACCTTGCTGACTGAAATTAATATTGGTTTTCATTGGCGATGAATTGTATTGCCCGAGAGTTGCCAGTGACTGCAAACGTCACGGTTTCTTGGCAAATTTATTGTCTGTTGAATTGATATTTTAAGACATCATATTAAACATTCATCTTCATTGACACAATTCATAACATATTATGTTATCTGCAACATAACTGTCCTCTAAACTGGAATAATAATAGCAAAAGTAAAAAATACATAAATCTATACATTTAACTGTTCATAATAATCATATTTTGTTGTTTTAAACATCTATTGCTTGAAAATTTCTTTCATAATAATTTCCAGTTTATTATAAAAAGTTAATTGACATATATATATATATATATCAAAGTAATCAGATAAGTAACTCACACGACAACACTGCTTGTACAACTTTTTACAATTATGACTTAAAATGATAACTTTGTTTATTGTTAAATAGTTTAAAAATCTAAATGTATTTTGTATAGGGTACATCATACTAAGTTGGCACGGGAAACAAATTAATTTCAGTTTTTGTTGACAATTATTGTAGCTTTCAGTGACTGTGACCATCACTGGCCATACGTATTATCTCTCCGAGAAAAATTGTGAATTTATTGTCCGTTCAATAGAAAACGCTTTAAGACATCATGATACTATTCATTCATCTTCGATGACACAATTCACAACATATCAAGTTATCTGCAACATAACTGTCCTCCATATGCACTCGTACAATCTAAAGCAATCTCTCGGTGTCAGCAGGCGCACAGAGTTCAGGGGATATCTTCTCGCAATCGATAACCATCTTCTCGGCACACAAACACACTTTCCACTCTTTTGATATTGCTAATAACTGATACAAGGAAAGTTAATGAAATTGCCTCTGCTGCAGTCCTGACACTCAAACCAGGGCCGGAGCTGTCAGGGTTTTATCAGTATAATGTTCAGGCATCATGCCCGATCTAGTCAGAGAAACAGTGACTCATGGGAAAACGAGCGAATGGCTCCTGACCAGCTTCTGCATTTTGTCTCAGCGGAATGCGTTTGATTAGCGGAGGCTACACTTAAGAAAGTAAACACAATACATACAAATGAAATATAATCACCCGGCCAACGGCAAGGCCAATAATCGATCAAGGCTGTCGACCCGCCTGCTGATTGCCTCTAGCTCTCTGGAGCTCAGATGTGTTTGGTCAGCAAAAACACAACAGCGACTGGGAATGGGGATATTAGCTAACTTAGCGCAAACGCAATCCTGCTATGAGGGATTTCAGAACTACACACCCATCCAAGACATTTATGCCTATAGAGCATTTACATGTTGTTCCTCACCACCACCATGCAACTCAAGAGCTCAAAGTTTGGCTGGTTAGTCAAGTCACAAAATCGCATTTTCTTTGCACCCAAAATTATTCTTTTTTAATGGTATATGTTGCATGATTAGAAAAAAAAGACAACAACAAAAAACAAAAAAAAATAAAAAAAAATACTGCAGTGTATTTGTCCTTAATCCTGAAAATGTGTAAATTTCATGTTAAATATGTAAATTTCATGTTATTTTCCTGAAGCTTAAATTATATTATCATTTCCCCTTTTTTCTTTCAGTTTTGCATTGGGATTACGTAATGACGTCATAGTGCAATGACCAGTGTTGTAGTACTCGAGACTCGGACTCATCTCGGACTCGGTCTCGAGACCATATTTTAATGGTCTTGGTCTTGTCATGGACTCGTGTCCATTTGGACTCGGAATTAGGGTTGGGTATCGAGAATCGAGTATCGACTGGAACCGAGACTAACTTTTCGTTTTTCCCGGAATCGTTCAAAAGTAAAAATTTCGATTCCTAGTTTCGATATTCACAGTCCGCCGAGCGGAAGAAGAAACCGCTGAACAACACCAACGATGAAGCGTCTACCTGAAGTGTTGGCATAACCACGCGAGTCGAACATGAGTACCTTACGTCGGTGATCCAAAGTGTGGCTTCACTTTTCTTAAAATAACGAAATCTAGGTAAAATGCAAAATTTGTGACAAAAGGAGTATTTTTACAGAAGGAGTATTTCCTTCTGAAAGGCTGTTGGTTAGCAAGGTTAGCTAAACTTTTTTGACCCTGCCTCTTAAAAGAATCGGAATCGAGAATCATTAGGAACCGGAATCGAAACAAGGAATCGGAATCAGAATCGTTCAAATTTAAACGACACCCAACCCTACTCGGAATTGACTCGTACTCGAACATTTTTTTTTTTTAGGACTTTTTTTTAGTCCACTCGAGTTCAATTAAAAATATTTTTCATGATTATTAATGTATGTGAATAAAATATTTCTTTAAATTAATTGACACGCCCAGTGATTGGTGATTTTCTAGTGCGCAACTGCGCATGACAAATTGTAATAAAATTACTTTTAACACCACCTACTATGTGGCCGTTTTACCCTAAACTGATCATATTTTTTAAACTCTAAGTAAATTCAGTAAAAAAAAAAAAAAAGGATTTCTCTAAGTAAATAAAAGTAAATTAGGTAATCAACCCTCACTGGTCTCGGTCTCGACTCGGACTCGACCGTCTCTGGTCTCGGACTCGACTCGGACTCGACTCTCTATGGACTCGGTCTTGACTCGGACTCGACTCTCTCTGATCTCGGTGTCTCGAGTGAGGTGGTCTCGACTACAACACTGGCAATGACATCATAACATCTTTTAGCAACAAATCGACCTGTCTTTTGCAATTTCTGCTGAAAATTAGTTGGCAACACTGAGCATGGGTATGTACACACAACAAACTGTTTCCACCAATACACATACACAAACTAAAAGCCAGCAAAATATACCATCCTCATGTAGTTAATTGTATCCCTGTTTTTTTTGTGTGTTGTAAGATCCCATCACTCATCATAAGTGGTTAGATTCATTGTCTTGTCTGTTTAATGCTGTGATGCGATTAAATGTTTAATATTCAGTGATGCATACTGATCCAATATCTTTACACAGAAAAGATAACCAAAAATACTTTATACAATAAAAGTTTTTCATTTCATTTAATTCAGTCAGTTAACTTCAATGCAACTTCTGGTGAACCCCTCACTTGCCAAACCTGTACACAAGAAAAGTAGTCATATTTAAACATGTGCTCATGGCTCATACTCCATCTGGTTCTGACCCCATAGGAGACGGAGGGAACCTGGTATATACGTTTTTTTTTTTCGTTTTTTTTTTTCTTACATGTCTTGTTTATTGTTTTGAGCTCTTTAAATTGTACTAGATGTAAATTATGTATGATTTAGAGTTGAAATGTCAAGGCAGTTTTTTTTTTTTGTTTATGTCTTGTCACCTTTTTGTAATTTATAGGTTTCTCCCTAAAATGGTCTATAAAAGGCCTATAAAAGAGGCAGCCATTATAGGGGAGAAGGCTGGTGTGGAAAGGTTGAATCTCGTTTGTGTTTGTGGGCCTGTACATTGGCATAGCCAGCTTACATTTGTGTATTGTAAATAACTTTGATTTATTTTCTTTGGTATTATCACATTTTTTATTAAATTTTTACACAATTGTTACACTATTGCCATTGGAAATTGATATTTTTGCACCTTTTGGAATTAAAACCACTCCGGACTGTGTTATTTCTGCAGTTTGTCACATCATTTACACCTCTGGTCGCTCGTACATCCTAATAGATAAATTGCTATATGTAGCTCTATGTATATGTAGTTTATTTTAAAGCATTATCTTTTGTGAAAGGTAATTTCATTATGTTGTTGTTGCTCTGTGATGGAATTTATTTTCAAGGAAGTAACGTCTATTAATGGGTATAACTGCAGTTACGTCTTTAGCTATAGTCAGCTTGATATCATTCCCATCCAAACTGGTTAAATCTTTTAAGCCTAATAGTAAATGTTTCATGAGATTTAGGATAACCATATTAATCTGCATAGAGCCAAAGCAGAACCAAAAAAAAAGTTATTCCACAATATATATATATATATATATATATATATTTTTAACACTCAGTTTTTCTGTCAATGTTTCCCAAACTTGGATTTAGTAACCCCTTGGGGTTTGTGAGGGAACTACATAGTTGAATAGTTGAATAATTAATGAAATAATTTAAGTATAAGATTAAAATAATCAAAATAAAACACTCACTTGAAATAGATGGACTGTTTGAATTGTTTACCTGCTCTGTGACCATTAACCAATATGAACTGCCAGCCCGTTCTCATCCTTTAACGTCATATAGAACGCTATATGCAAAAACGGCGCTATACTACGCACATGGCACCCTTAATCGTTAATATAACACGCGAACCCAAGACGTTATAAATCCTTTAGCGTGAATATGACACGCACACCCTACCCCACACCTAAACTTAGCCCTCACAGCGCGTGTTATATTAACGATAACGGGTGCCATGTGCGTAGTATAGCGCCATTTTGTCATATAGCGTTCTATATGACGTTAAAGTATGAGAATGCGTTGGAACTGCAAATGAACATGTGGGTGTTATTAAATTATTGAAATATTAATGTAAAATTTCAGGGTGTACTTCAAGTAAATATTTAAGAAGTGCAGCCAACAAAACTAAAAACTAAAAGTTATTTTTAAACATATAAAATACACACATCACAGCATCACGCGCCGACGCTCACAAATCAAATCACTCTTTGACTCCGAGTTCATCTACGCCGTACGTTACTCTGCCGAGGAAGATGCGATCATCTAAGGCTTCATTCACTCCGGCACCGAAACAACATGGACCATGGATCACACAGCGGAAGACTCGAGCCAGGACCAGAGCTGCCTCTCCGCCCCTCCCGGTCTTCGAGATCTCCACCCGGAACCGCTTCTCCCCTCTTCGCGAGCCGGAACGCGATGACGCCGTGATCATCGGCACATCCATAGTCCGCCATGTCCGCGCTAATTCGGATAAAGGTAAAGTGCGCACTCACTGCTTTCCTGGTGCTCGTGTTCTTGATGTTGCTGCACAGGTTCCCGAGATCCTGAACGGGGACGAGCGCGTCGGAGCTGTTGTGCTGCACGCGGGAGCGAACGACATTAGGCTGCGGCAGACGGAGGTTCTGAAGAAGGACTACAGGAGCCTGATCGAGACGGTACGCAGCACAGCGCCTAAAGCAGCGATCATCGTGTCTGGACCGCTTCCCACGTACAGACAAGGACATGAAAGGTTCAGTAGACTTTTTGCATTAAATGAATGGTTAATGTCATTGTGTAATGAACAGGGGCTGCACTTTGTAAATAACTGGGATCTGTTTTGGGAAAGACCGAGGCTGTACAGCACAGATGGTCTCCATCCCAGCCGAATCGGAGCGGCTGTGCTGTCGGACAACATTTCCAAGACATTACGCACCAGATGACTAATGAGTCAAAGTCCAAATTACAGCCTTTGCGGTCCAAACTTAACTAATAAGCATAGTGTGGAACATTATATAGAAACTGTGTCTATTCCTCGTTTAGTGAAGCCAAACAATAAATCTAGTGTAGGATCTAGCAAAAATCTTATTGTAATTAAACCAGAAAATCTAAATATCAGTCAACAAAAACAATTTCTAAAGCTAGGTCTCCTAAACATTAGATCGCTCACACCTAAGGCGGTTATCGTAAATGAAATGGTCACAGACAATAACTTCGATGTTCTGTGCCTTACTGAAACCTGGCTTAAACCAAATGAGTATTTCGGTCTAAACGAATCTACTCCGCCAGGATACTGTTATAAACATGAGCCTCGTCTGATCGGTCGTGGCGGCGGTGTTGCAACAATCTATAAAGATATTTTTAATATTACTCAGAAAACAGGTCACAGGTTTAATTCATTTGAAGTACTTGTGCTAAATGTTACGCTCTTAGATGTAAAAAGGAAATCTATATTATCTCTAGCCCTGGCTACTGTATATAGACCTCCAGGGCCATATGCTGAATTCCTAAAAGAGTTCGCAGACTTTCTCTCGGATCTATTGGTAAATGTCGATAAAGCAATAATTGCTGGAGATTTTAACATACACGTAGATAATACAAATGATGCTTTAGGGGCTGCGTTTACAGATTTATTAAACTCCTTTGGGGTCAAACAAAACGTCAGTGGTCCCACTCATCGTCTAAATCATACACTAGATTTAATTATATCATATGGAACCGATCCAACTGATATAGATATTATACCGCAAAGCGATGATGTCACTGATCATTACATGGTGACTTGCATAATACGTACTGCTGAAATATGTCATGTTGCGCCACGTTATAGACCAGGCAGAACAATCCTTCCAACCACTATAGATGGATTTTCAAATAGCTTACCTGATCTATCTAAGCTGCAAAGTGAACCCAAACAAATAGATGAATTAGAGGAAATGACTAGCAGTTTAAGCACCATTCTTACTAGTACATTAGATATTGTTGCGCCAATTAAATTAAAAAAGGTTCGAGAGAAAATTAAAGCACCGTGGTACAACAGTGCTACGCATGCTATCAAGAGAGAAACTCGCAACTTAGAGCGTAAATGGAAACAAACTAATTTAGAGGTCTTTAGAATCGCGTGGAAAGACAGTATGTCACGTTATAAAAAGACACTAAAAACAGCCAGGGCTGAGCATCTCCGCAAACTAATCGAAAATAACCAAAATAATCCAAGGTTTTTATTTAACACCGTGGCTAGGCTAACAAATAAACAGACATCACCAGAGCAAAATATACCTTTACAGTTTAGTAGTAATGATTTTATGAATTACTTCAATGCGAAAATAGAAAGCATCCGAAACAAAATTATAAATGTACAATCCGCTATGGTGTCTTATGATTCAGCTTCAATTATGGACCCTCTAGAACAACTAAACCGCTTTACAACGATAGGACAGGAGGAGCTAAATAAACTTATCATTGCATCTAAACCAACAACTTGTTTATTAGATCCAATACCCACTAAACTACTGAAAGAACTATTACCTGTAGTGGAAGAGCCTCTCCTCAATATTATTAACTCGTCTTTATCTTTAGGCCATGTCCCAAAAATATACAAGCTGGCTGTAATAAAACCGCTCATTAAGAAACCGCAATTAGATCCAAATAACTTGGCAAATTACAGACCCATTTCAAATCTTCCATTTATGTCCAAAATACTTGAAAAAGTAGTGTCCGCTCAATTGTGCTCTTTTTTGCAAGAAAATGATATCTATGAAAAATTCCAGTCAGGATTCAGACCGCATCATAGTACAGAAACTGCGCTAGTTAAAATTACAAATGATTTACTTTTAGCTTCTGACCAAGGCTGTATCTCAATACTAGTCCTACTTGATCTTAGCGCTGCGTTCGACACTATAGATCATAAAATACTCTTGGATCGACTACAAAACTTCACCGGTGTCCAGGGACAGGCATTAAGCTGGTTTAGATCGTACTTATCGGACCGTTCTCATTTTGTCTGTTTAAATGGAAAAAAATCAAAGATAACGTCAGTAGACTATGGAGTACCGCAAGGATCAGTTTTAGGCCCTCTGCTATTCTCAATATATATGCTGCCACTTGGTAATATTATAAGAAAACATGGAATTAATTTCCACTGTTACGCTGACGACACTCAATTATATATTTCATCACGACCAGATGAAAACACTAACTCATCTAAAATGACAGATTGTCTCAAAGATATAAAATGCTGGATGACGCGTAATTTCCTGCTATTAAATTCAGATAAAACGGAGGTATTACTTATTGGTCCAAAAAACTACTCACAAAACCTCTCACAATACAACTTTAATATAGACGGATGTCCTGTTACTTTATCCACAACAGTAAAAGACCTGGGTGTTATACTAGACCGCAACTTGTCGTTCGAAAATCATATTTCATATGTTACAAGAACAGCCTTTTTCCACCTTAGAAACATTGCTAAGCTACGTAACATGCTATCTATTTCTGATGCAGAAAAATTAGTTCACGCATTCATGACCTCGAGACTAGATTACTGTAATGCTTTATTAGCCGGTTGTCCTGCATCCTCAATAAACAAGCTACAGTTAGTACAAAATGCAGCTGCTAGAGTTCTTACTAGGTCAAGAAAATATGATCATATAACACCGATTTTATCATCTCTACACTGGTTACCTATTAAGTTCCGCATCAACTACAAAATACTACTACTGACCTATAAAGCCCTAAATGGTTTAGCACCTATGTACTTAACGGACCTTCTTTCGCCCTACAATCCACCGCGTTCCTTAAGATCACTAAATTCAAGGCTTCTGGTCATTCCTAGGATATCGAAGTCCAGTAAAGGAGGGAGGGCGTTCTCGCATTTAGCTCCAAAACTCTGGAATGGCCTTCCCGATACGGTCCGAGCCTCTGACTCGCTGACACAGTTTAAAACTAGATTAAAGACGCATCTCTTTAGTCAAGCATTCACATAATGCTTACCTTCTAGTCCTCTGTTATGCCATACGGAACCGTTTGCCACTGAAACTGCTTAACGCACCAGTGGGGCTCGACAGCCTCTTAGACAAACGGGTCGGCGCGTATGGTTGGGTTGCGGAGAGTTCGGGTTACGGAGAGTTTGTGAGTTATAACGGAAATTATTATGAACATCAGCTATGCTAATTATTTCCCATCTGCCTTTCTGCTGTTATCTCGGGACGCTTGTCCCGAGAAAAATGGCGTTCGTCAGGTCCAGTTTTGTGTCCAGCCTCTCACGGGGATTTCGGATGCCCCAACGCCTGTGATGAGACGACTCAACGCCTGTGATGAGACGACTCAACGCCTGCGATATGTTATGGCGCCGTTTGATTCATAAACAATATTTATATTTAATATTTATATTTAAACAATATGAATGTAAGCCAGAGGAGAACTGGCCCCCGACTGAGCCTGGGTTCTCCCAAGGTTTTTTCTCCATCCAATCTGATGGAGTTTGGTTCCTTGCCACTGTCGCCTTGCTTTTGGCTTGCTTTGAGCTTGCTCAGTTGGGGTTATTTAGTGTTTAGCAATGTTGTTGATCTGTGTTGTGCTACTTACATGTTATCACTGTGAAGCTGCTTTGATACAATCTGTATTGTGAAAAGCGCTATATAAATAAATGTGACTTGACTTGACTTGACACATCTTTCCACACGGTTATTCCAATAGGGCCGTTCATTATGACAAAATCAAATTTTCCGTAAACGACTTTTAAATTGTAGATATATAAGTAAAATTTAGAAAATATTGAACTCTAAAAGTAATGTATAATACGTTTAGTTATGTAATTACCAAATGATGGTAATAATTTAATAATTTAATTTATTTAAATATTTCTAGGCCTTTTCTGGGTATTGTTTTGTGTCGCAAGACCTTTATTTTGAAGTGTATTATTTTTGCTCCTCTTGCTCCAGTGTTTCTTGTGTGATTTGTCTCCTGTTTCATTTGTTTCCACTGCTGCTTTGTTTGGCTATTAATTGCATAGTTATCCTGGTTTGTTCCCAAAGTAACCCTTGTAGTGTTTCCATGACTACTAATCATCTTCACCTGTCCCTTGTTAGCCACTTGTTGCATTGTGTATTTAAACCCCGTTACTGCCCTACGTGCTTGATTTGTTGGTTTTGTTTTCGTTCGTACTACATGTTCTGCTCCTTGTATTTATATGTTGTTGTTATTTTGTTAAATTTTAGCCTACTTGAGATTGGAAACCGGTTTTCCGAAACATTTGGGGTTGTCATCAAATTGTGCAGAAAAAAAGGTTCATTAGGCTACTTTTAAGGAAAGTAGCTTTTAACACAATGCACATTAGTGATATCTGGTGGTCACACTTGTTTTCTCCACCTTATCTAACAAATCAAAGCAGAGCAGAACAAGCATGTGACTAAACAAAGCTTCAGATGTCTGTGACATAGTGTGGAATACAGTTTTATAATCTCATCTAAATTAATTTGTGCCAATGAGATCACAACTTGTGTCATATGTATGCCTGGTCAACGGATTTATATATTGATCAATGATATAAAATATTGCCAACAAGTAGGCTATGTGATCATAATTATAGTAATTATATATATATATATATATATATATATTGGTGTATGTTCTGTTTTAAAAACTTGGCGCAAATGACTTTGTCCACTGATGCATGTATCGTTCCTATTTTGCCCCCGCACAAAGCGGGCTTTTCCCTCCACAGACGCATGTCGGTAAACTAGGAAATGAACTTGCGCTCCCTGGCGTGTTTCGGTGCAAACATTCCCTAGTGTTATTTTGCAGTTCCAAAAAACAATTCCACCACTGACCAGAAAAAAAAAACTAGTCTAAAGTCAGTGATGCGTTCCACGTTGTTCCTAATGCTATTTTAAGCATTAATACTTGGCCATAATGTAGCGGGTGCACAACAAGCATACACTTTGATTCCATCATCAACACTGATGCAGCAGTTTTTATTTTTGCAAATCATAAATTATAACCGTCTGAAAAATTTGTTTGTTTGTCAAGAACCAGAAAAAAAAATCTCCCTCAATAGTACAATAGTTCTTTGAAAATTGCGTCGGAGCGTCAGAGCCCCATTATCAACCGTCCCTACTTGCCTGCATCTTTAAAGCTCTCCTGCATTACATTTCTAGACCTTATGGGCCCCTTTTGGCCCTCTACTGGTGGCAACAGACACCTACATTGACCTCTAACTTTGTAAAGTTAAAGAGGGAGAAAAACTGTTTTTCTTTTCTTTATGAATTGTCCATTCAAAATGTTGTTAGGGGTCAAGGGAGACAGGTGTAAACCAATGACACTGCAGAATGACGTGACCCAAACGTTGGACAGAAACAAATCAGTGCTCTACAAACCACCTCAGGATACTCCTCAATTTGTAATGTTGCAAGATTTCTGGAACATGAGGAAAAAATGAATTTCTGACTCAATCCATCACACTTGGCAGTTTTGTGAGATGGTGGTCCAGGGAGGAAAATGAATTAGATTTGCAATGTGGCCTGACGCGGTGAAATGAGCAGCCGGACCCCAGTCCTGTATCTTCTGTCAATATTCATGATCTCTGCATTGCGAGCTGCTGGCTGGCGAGATGAGAGCTGAGATGATTGTGTGCATGCCGGTTAACAATGCCAGCGTGATGCAGGGTGGTACAAAAGGGAGGCTTGTCGGTATAGCGCAACCATACAAGTTCAAATAAAGGATGGAAGCTGTCCATTGAAATTAATGGCCCTATTTAGAAAGGGTCTTTAAATTGTCATGTTTGATAAAATCATGGTGGCATTCCAGAAAACATGTCAGTAAAACATGTCATGTCCCATTCTTGCTAAAATAAATCTGTTTCAAAATGTGTTGATGTTAGATTTTGGCAAATACACTGCAAAACTGAAACGCTGTGTAATTCGTAAGGATAATATTCAGTCTATGGTCATCATTACAAAAAAAGCTGATGGAAATATTTTTTTTCATTGACTCGTTCTACAGTTTACATTGATACACTAGGACATCAATGTGACTCTTTGAGGATTCATTTAAATGATTCAGTCAAAAATGTTGATTCATTTCGAAATTAAGCAGGTGACTCTCCAAACAAGTGAGTCATTGAATTATTTACTTTACTAATTTTCTCAAAACTTGTGCTGTGTTCCAATTCACCTACTTTTTGTAAAGAGAAAGTACACACTTTTGAGTGTGTGGCAAAAGATTAGACAAGCTTTGGGACAATTGCGCCTCAACGTTTGCTCTGTCGCTTTGTTACATGCATCCTGTCACCGTAAACTGGCCTACCGTATTAGAGAGAAATGCAGGAGTTTAACACCTTTCACCCGTATGTGTGGTTTTGAACCGAATCCTCCTTCAAAGCGCAATGTGTTGTGTGAAACATTATCCTTTTTATAGTGTGCACAGATACACACTTGACCATGCTTGGGGACTTTTGACATACTCTGGAAACATACTATGCTCTGGGACACAGTTATTCTAATCTCACTTTCTAGGATTGATATGGACATTGGGACACAGGGACTGATTCCTTAAAGCATGAAACAGATGGCTTTCTTTTCACTCAACTGACTCATTCAAACACTGATCCATTAGGATATGAAATTAATGAGTGAAATATTGACTTATCAACAGATTTATAAAAACGCTGAACATCACTGATGTGTTTGGAGGTCAGTCAATATTATGTATGAAAAGTAAATCACTTTATATTAACTTTTACTAGCTGCTGCTTCCGGATATCGGCATGGCTGTGATTACCTGCGATTACTGACATGCAAGATTGTACAGTATGAGCGAGTGGTGTGAAATTTGAGACATTGCAGCGGCAGTTGCCATTATGGGCGGTCGCGGTCTGATAGGCTATGCATTTTATTTTTAACATAACTCCTGGCGCTGTCAATTTTACCTTGCAAGGTTTCCAGTGTCTGTCGCATCCAGTTATCTTAGCTGTTCAAGAGCAGTCTGTTTGCTACTTATAGCCTATGCATGTTGTGATATTTTTATCGCGACAGACTGGATTTTAGCACAAATAGTTTACGTTTTTACTGCATTTTGTTATTCTTCTAGAGTGACTGAAGCTAAATTGTGCAAGCAATAAAGGTCCACTGCCTATTTTCAGACCTTAGTCAGATTAGACCATAATGGATGTAAATGGATAACATGGATGAAAACAAAGTTGTGAGGTATAGACTTGCAGTCTTTGGCAAGCACTTTATAAAGGCCCTAGATCACATCATTTTCACAACTCACAATGTGTACTTCTATCCCTCAGCCTTGTTTTCATTCCTCTCAAAGGAAAAAAAAATGTCCATTGTCTGTTGTCAATGGTTTAGTGAAGCATAACTCGCACAAAAAAAAAGTCACTTTCAGATTTCTTGGTCAATGCGGTAAGTCCATGTGACCTTGAAGCTGTTGCGAACTTAGCTTGGGGAAAAAAATGCCTTCACATAAATTTCCCAATTGCATGGATTACTGGATTTCTCTGTATAATTTGCCAAACAATAGTAAATGTGACAGCACGATAATAAATCAGAAATCTTGCACATTCACTTACTATTACGACATTCCTGTTAGATTGACTAATCACAATAAATTCCAGAGCACTGTGTAATAAATAAAACTAAATCATCCATTTTTTTTTTTTTTTTGGTTAAATAGAATGGTAAATGTTTGAGATATGCACTTCAGAACTGCTTTGCATAGTAATTAATCAGAACTCATGCCTGAATATCTGTTTATTCCAATTGTCTATGTAGGGGTGAGTAAATATGACAGTGTGGGATGATTTTTCAATTAGAGTTGACCAGTGCTAGTTCAAAATATAAATAAATAAAAAGATATGCATTAGCGAGATGAAAAACAGGGTTTTTAAATGAGCATCAGAGTGTCTAAATGTCAATAAAGCCAGATTATACTTTTCTTTTTTTTTTTGTAACTATGCTTATTAAGAAATGTTGTTTTCCACTGTGTGAATTTGTTTCAACTGCCATATCGTTGACCTGCACTTCTGGCATCCAAAATCTCTAATGGAACACTAGCACACTGAACTTCCTGCGGTTTTGTGTGTGTGTGTGCAGGTGTCTGACAGCAAGCCCCTTGTGAGTGGGTGGATCTGTGAGTGCATGCTTGTTAAAAGGTGTTTGTGCCTTAGACCATAATAGGTCGGTGTATGTGTGTATCTGTATGCTGAGTTTGTGTTTGTGAGAGCAGTTCTGTAGGGTAATGTGTGAATTTCTAAGACAAGCGTATGTATGTATGTGTGCTAGTTCAGCTGGAGCAGAACAGGCGCATTGAGTGAGGTAGGGGAGGGAGTGGGGGATGGATGCATTGCTACAAATCTGTCTAATTAAATAGTCTAAACGCACCATGCAGTGCTAGCTTTAAACATGAAAACCCTTTGCTTTGTGTTCTGGTAATTATTGAGCCAGTCCTCTCTTGTTCTGAGCTTTAAGGAGCCATTGCCTTCAAAGGACCAAGCTCATTTCCTCTGTGCCGGGCTAGCCCGAGGCTTTGCCTGTGACGCTTGTACTGTGAGTATGAGGAAGTGGGAGTTTGTATTATTTAGTTGAGGAATTGAGAGGGAAGGTGTGGATGGAATCTGGATTGAATCGGAAGCGCACGGTGCGCCTGGGAACAGAGGGACACAGAGGGATGATGTGTAGAGGAAAATCACAAAGGTAGCAATAGTGATGCAAAAATAGTGGAAAAATCCTTGGTTTGAGAGATTGGCAGACTGTCATTGAGAACACTAGCTTTGTCCGAATTCACACGGTCCCTGCGAAGTGTTCATCGCTCCCTATACACTCAGCAGGGAATGTGTGTTGAAGTTCACTTCACTTGGCAAAATTTGTTTATATCCAATGTCCTGAAATGTCGAAACATGGAAATAGTTTTGCACAGATTTAGGATTTTCAAGTTTTCTAACAGAATAAGATCTTCAATCAATTATTTCAATGTATATAATACACCCATATACTATGTGTGGTGGGCTCATCTGTTTAGTAACAACAACGGTAGTTCTACCAGAAAGAATCGGGAGAATAAATACTGTAACAATAAATATATTTATTGATAGCCCAGCATGCAATAAAGTTCCCCGTCCATAGATGTAGCTCCCAATCGGGTGCCATGTGCGTAGTATAGTGGCGTTTTGTCATAGCGTTCTATAAAGGATGAGAATGTGTTGGCTTTTCCTGCCTGAAGACGAAGGCAGGGGTGCAGCCGACCCCTGGGAGGTATAGGAAGGGACCATCCTGGTGGTGGTGGTGGGGTGCTGCAAGTATTAGATATGATTGGATTGATTGATTGATAAGAAGGTAATAAGTGACGTAACAATTGATCTTCCCGGCTTAACGGTAAAGCTTCCATAGGTGAATTAAGCTGAAATAAAACACAACCCTTCATTTTCCTTGTTTATTTTAGCCAAAGTACACTTAATATGATGTTATAAGCAATAACTTCATGTGAAATTATACAGTGGAGGGCATACATTCATTTGAAACCCCCTTGCAGAATCTGCAAGATGTTTATAATTAAAAAAGGGATAATATTTTTTTTTTAGGTACTGCCCTTAGAACAGATATTTACATAAATTCCACAAGACAACTTAATAACTGAATTTACACTAATTATCCTGTTTAAAAGTTTACCCTTGGTTGTTAGGATGATGTGTATCTTGCACATTTGAACTCTTTCCAATAGTGACTATCATGCTGAGAAGCAGATTTTCACACTTTGGACAAATGAGTTTATGAATTTTAGTGTGCACTCAAATGTAAATAAATGCACACTGGTTCTCAATGCCATTTCTATTGCAGTTCGGACAGAACAAATAAACTTACTCTACTTTGAATCAAATTTAAGATGACTGAATAGCTTGAGTTTCTCATTCACTTGGACCCTTTTGGAAATTACCCTTTGACATCCATTAACCATTGAGAATTTTAGAGAGAATTGTCTAAAAGTGCTTGCAGAAATCCAGTTTGCTATTCCTACTTGATTTCCACTCCCTCCAAATTGATATTAGGCATTCATATCCATGAAACATCAGCACTTTCTCTAGTGTCTGTGTTTGTGCACTTGTGTTTTGCATGGAACTGTGTGCATTATGTGAAAGTGTTGAATAGGAATGTAAAAAAACAAACAAAAAAAAAACACATGAAATATTTACAATTTCCTTTCGTTCACATGTATGTGCATTAGGATAATTAAGTGTGTGTGTGTGTGTGTGTGTGTATGTGGGTGGAGGTTTTGACTTAACAGGCACGTGGCTGGTAATTAGTTCCTTCCACTGCTCTTGGCAGTCAAGCCCAAACTCCAACATTTATATTATCCAGAGGCTAATTACTGAAATGACACAACATTTACAAGAGAGAAACAGTCTACATCCGCACAAACTTCAAAACAATATATATATATATATATATATATATATATATATATATATATATATATATATATATTGTCTTTAATTGGAGCTGTGTGGGATTAACATGGTGTCAAAAAAGGTTTGGGAAAGGCAGAGGAAATAAAAAATAGAGTAATAGCTACATTTTTTTAAAACTACCACATTTTAAGTAAATCAACACACTGTAATCCTCCATAAAAAATATTTAGTATTCAAGTAGCTAAACTCTATAGGGAACTTAATTTTAGTTTAGACACCAACAAACTTTCATAGAGTGGGCTGAAAAGTTCAGGACCAGCGACAGATCTGACTGTACAGTACATTTTATGACATTATCAGGCGAACACTGCCATTGTTATCTTACCCTCTTGTCAATAAAAGTTATTTTTATAACATATTTTGAAATCGAAAGAAATCAAGTTGACAAAAAGATTGAATCCAGTATTTGGTGGTGATGTAGCATATCGAGAGATTTATAAGCAATTTTTTTTTGCAGGCCGGTCATTTTTGACCAGGAACACCACAAGTGTTATAGGGTTTTCAACACAGCACAAGGGTTAAGCATTACATGTATTTTTTTTTTGTCCTTTTGATCTGATTATTTCAGGTTTACAAAAAGAAGTTGTCATAACTTAAATATTAAGGCAACAAATTGCATTCAATTTGTTAAGTTAACCCAACTGATTACTGAGTCATTCCATGTCAAATCAACCAAATTTGGGGGACTTCCCTAGCTCAAATTTTTTATTTTGTTCATATTTTTATTTTTATATATTTCACCATTGAAATGATATTTTTATATGTATTATTAACAACAATTTTTTTTTTTTTTTTTTTTTTTTTTTTTTTTTTTTATAGCTGCAATACATGTTGGGAACTTGCAAAATATTGTGCAATGTAAAATCAATGACTCGGTTTGGAAAGTTGGACTGGTTTTGAACAAATACTTGAGTATCCAAGAAGTACGGTAAACAAAGCAACTTTTGTTAGACACACTTTTAGAGTATACTTGTTCAGTTCACACAAAATAATAAACTTAGTCTTTAAAGTGAAACTTTTTTACATTTGTTAGAATAACTTTACTGTGCACCCCTTTAAATCCTATTAGTTCGGTTGAGCCATCAATCTTATAACTAACATATTATTGTAGGTAGTGTAACACGCATAGCAACGCACATAAGTTCAGCACCATGGACAGAGACACACCATTAAAAGTTCAGATCAGTTGAGGAAACATGACTTATATGTGCTGGAATTAGAACTCTCAATACCACCAGCAAATGTACATTTCAGCACAGATGACAACTCTATGTCGCAGAATGTAAATAAGCAAAATAGCCAAATTTCCTCAACTGTATTCATCTTTTCTATTCCAAAGAGAGAGCGCAGAGAGCCAGTGTGCTCAGCTATCCTGACAATAGCAACTGCTAATGCGCCATTGTGACATGTTTTGGCTTACTATGTGAATAATGAGCTAATTACGTTTCCTCCATTGTGCATTGAGATAATCCTCTGTGAATAGGCAAAAATGATTGTGTTGTCATTTTCAAATTGTAAAATAATGTTCAGTTAAACCAACTCCAGCAGCCTGAATTCCTCTTTTTGAGCGTCTGCCCCAGAGATCAGCCGCTCCGGAGATCAGCAGCTCTGACAGCCTGTAGTGATCTCTGCGCACACTGTCTCCAACACTATCGGCTGGGGGGACAGCATCTCAGTTAATGGAAAACAGTCTAGTGTACAGCGGTGTTCTCAGAGGCATAGTGCGTGTTTAACTGCCAGTGCGGCTTCTACAAGCTCTGCGTAAACCTTCTTTATGACACATCTCCTTGTGATGAGGCATCGCGGCATCAGCGTGGCTTACAACCGTGGCCTGGAACAGCCCTGAGGTTTGGCTGTTTGTTTGTCTTATTAGCTCCTGGTGAATTAAATCAATCCCTCAGACCCCGTGTTGTCATCTTGGTGGTGGTGGGTGGTGGGGGGTGGGGGGGGGGTAGATAGATAGATAGATAGATAGATAGATAGATAGATAGATAGATCGATTTTAAGTTGATTGAACTGGAAAAAGTGAGTTAATACAATTAAGGAGATTAATTAAATCATCAGAAACTGCATAAATTATTTAAGTTGATTTGACAAAAGAAAAAAAAATGTTGTGAAAACAATTCTTGAAAATATTTTTTTTACAGTGATAGATATATAGATTGTAAAAAGTTGATTAAAAAAGTGAGGAAACCCATTGCATTAAAATATATACACTTAATGTGTAATTGAAAAAATTAAGTTACGTGAACTTAACAATTCCTCTAACAATTCTGCATGAAGTTTATTTACTTAATTTCAAGGCAATGGGTTTCCTCCCTTTTTTCAAGTCAACTGATCACTTTTTACAGTGTAGATAGATAGATCCCCCAGATAGACAAACCCACACCCCATCCCATTCAAGAGACGACATCTAAAGGCCTAATTACGGGACCGGCTCAGCCTGCAACCGATCTGACCGTTTTTGGTCTCGCTTTCATTCTGCGCCTATGACACCGTCATCCCCCAGGGCGCTCTTCCCAGAAAACGCAAGGAGGGAAGCGCTTCTCTAGCTCTCTGGTCTCTGGCCCTGATTTGGAAAGGGGGATGGGTGATGTGAGAAATCGAGTGCCCAGTTTCATATCCCTGACAGCTCATTACCACGGAAACAGCACTGTCCTGACATCAGCACTCCAGCCTCATCTCTGGAAGAAAAATAGAGAGAATGAAAGTGGTTGGGTAGTTTTATTCTCTCCCACTCCCTCTCTCCAATTAAGATATTAAACCAAAGAGTAAGGGCATCTGAGCTGGATTAGTCTGTGGCGTTTTTTTTTTTTCACTGGATAATCAAATACTGGGACTCTAATAACAGAGAGAGGGAACGAGAGAGATGGGGCAGTTGCTTTTCTGGCATTCCATCATAACTGCATAACAGGTGAATGTCGCCCATAAGTTCCATGCAGCAGAACATCATTAAAACTTGTGTGCACAAATGTAATTGCATCAGGGCTGCAGGTCTGAAACAATTCACATTTTTACCATGGATATTGTAGTAAGGGGCACGCGGTATTCGAAATCAGCGCATACATGTAAAGTCTCTAATTAATAAACGAATTAATTAAGTGATGGATTAAATAACTTGTGATTTCCTAGCATGCACTTAAGTGCTTAAAGTGAGTGTTTCAGTTCCCACTGTCCCACAGAGTGAATCTGGTAATTAATGGTCTCTCAGCGGGGAGCGCTGAGCATGGCAGATGGCATGGGTTACTCGGAGTGAAAGCAGCACTGCTGAGCTCGCAACCGAAACGACGGCGGAGTGATGAGATCTCGCTCGGAACATGAATCAGCGTTTTTTATTAGACCCCCGCGATATGAACGATGCTACACCGGTCTCGTTTCTTAATCGGCGTTCCTCGCACTTTTAATTTTTAAAGCTGCTTTTGAGCCAAGATGTACAAGTTTATGCTGCAGTTTATTTGACTGATAAAACATTATCAGTCATTAATATAGGGCCTTTTTTGAACAGAAATAAAACAAAACAATATAATAATAGAGAAAAACAGAATGTCAGAGAATCAGTCCAATTTAAAACCAATCTGTGAAATATCTGGCGCGCTAAACCTCAGATCTCTGGGGTCATCTTGTCTTAAGATCTCACAAGTTTTATGTTTCAGAACTGACATTGCCATGGTAACAAAACAGATAAGAGATGAGTTATGGGGATTTGTGAACTCCTTTATTTTTGTTTGTTTGGATTTTAGTCCCTACAACAAGGGGGATTTAACATTTTATCCTTCCAATTATCTGACATTCAGTTACTAAAACTACTGATTTAATCACCTTGAGTGTTTTTGTCTCAAAATGTGTTAATTTCAAAGCCAGCCTCTTGTTGTAGACGTCACGCATCAGGAAAATTGCAGTGGATGGGGCAAACAGGTGTTTTGGAAAGTGCTGCCATGCTATTATGCATTTTGGGAGGACATAAAACCAAAAAATTGGCCTTTTATCCTGGATGGCTTTTTGCCTCGTTTATCCCCGTGTTTGGATTAGCCGTTTCACGAATGGTTTTAGTTGAAAGTTTCCACCAAGTTTACTGTAGGCCTACAGATCACTGTCATCTTGTTCCATCATGTAAATGAGCTGTCAGTTTGCAGCATTATGTGATGATCTTCTCGCTGGAAAAGCCTTTGCATGGATCGCTGTTCAGACATTGACACTGTCTCGTTCCGCACGGTGATATTCAAGCATCTTGCCCTGTAGTGCACATCCACAGTTTAAATCCAGTAATATCACTTTAATGAACTTCTAAAACTGTGTCTCATTGGCATGAAAGCCTCAGATGCCGAAAAGACGCGTCAGAGAGGAAAGTGAAGAGGCAAAACATCTGCGCTCCAATTTTTAATTGGACTTGGCTCCTGCTCATCCGTTTCTTGTTGAGCCAGTGCCGGGTTTCTGGACCAAATGACCAAATGATGGGCTTCTCGCAGACCCAAATGAGAATTTAGATAACCAAAGCAGGCCAGTGGATCACGGAAACCTTTGTGAGTGTGTTTGTGTGTGAATAAGCATGATTGCTTCCTTTGCATAGTGATTAGGATACTGTTTGTAAGGAACTTAACTGCATTATTCAGTAGTGTGAAATTAGATGCTATTCTACATCCCTTAATCCTACCCCATTCCTAAACTTAACAACCTTACTAACTAAGTAGTAATTAGGAGTTTATGGAGGCAAAAGTCGTAGTTAATAGTGAGTGGACCATATAATCGAAAGTGTGACCTGATATTCTTTATCATTGTTACAAGAAAGTTTCTTATTATGACGATTTAAAAAAAATATATATATATTTAACTGTGCCAGAAATGGGTAGTATGGCATTATCTTGAGAAAAACAACATTTCAGCAAAACTGCTTATTATTTTTTTTTAAACTCTTGTCTATCAATTTAAAGTTATGGTTTAGGTCATAAAATAACAATGAAACTATTTATTCAAAAAGCACATTCCTGCAAGTTTAAAAAATGCTTTTTTTTAAATAGATTTCTTAGAGTATCCCTCTTTGCAATTAAATTTTCATGCATCAAAATTTCATTCAGCATCGCAGTTTGATTCTTACAGTTTGTAAAAAAAAAAGTATTTGTTTGTTTGTTTTACAAACTGTGGGACATTTTTCTGTGGTAATCAATCACATGGCACTGGTTTGGATTTAACTGTAATCCAATATTTTGAAAACAAGTCAGTTAGATGATGCCATGAGATGAGAATGCGTTGCAACAACTGGTCATCTTGTTAGCTAATTTCCAAAAAAAAAAAACAACATACAGGTAAACATTCAAAAAAACACAGCATACAGGTATATCCTATATTCCCTCACTTGGAAGCAAGAGTGTGATTTGCTTCAATCAAAGCTAATTTGTTCACTGGATAAACATATCCATCAGCTTTGCGCTCTAAGCAATGTCTGTTGCGAGAACAGAATACGGTTTTCAAACCAATTCCATTTTGCAGTTCAGACTGTGCAGTCCAAAGTTGTCTGCCATGAAATATGAAAGTCTGAGCCGCTAAAAGACTGAAACCGAAATATTACAAATCCTGATGTATCCACAAACCACGAAGCGGGAAAATCACAAATCCAAAGGTTCTCTGAGACTAGAGGGCTGTCAGCCTGCCCGAGGCGGCGCTCATCCCCGCAAAGAACAAAGTCTGAAGCTGACAATAGTTTGTGTGCGATAAAAATAGCCAGATTACACTTTCCGCTCCCTGTCCGTAAGAGGCAATAACTTTGAGCATTATGGGGGATATTTTCTTACGAAAAGACACCCCGGCTCAATAATCTTTAGCTTTGTGGTGAATGCAAGTATCCGGCTGCTTCATGACGAGCCCTTGCAAATCGGAATAGGCGAGATGGAAACAATGCAAGTCACCACAAAGCAGGAAGAAAGAGGAGATGGTGTGTTAATGGTGAAAGATTCTTAATGAAACAGCCTTCCTGCTGTTCTTCTCACAAGAAGTGTGAATGACACTCCCGTGTCGCCACTTCCAAACGTGAAATCTGCATACATGTGGCTGATTAGATTTCAAGCCAGGTTTGAAACGCTGCTGCAGTCGCTATTTGTGGTCGTGCGTATATGTGTATGTACACACCGCGCATCAACAGCGACAGTCGCAGTTGAGCGATGAGATTGTGTTATTACTCTCCTTTCGATTTCTTCCTTTTTCTCAGGGCGAGCCTGCGAGTCAGGGCCGCAGATGGGGCGAGAGTGTCCACGGTCCCCGTGCTTTCAGTCTGGGCCTCGTCAGGAGACAAAAAAACATGGACTCTTTGTCTGCATTTAATGAGAAACCGCAAGCCCAGAGGGCAGATGTAGAGGAGTCCATCCGAGCAGAACATCCTTTTCTGTCTTTTTCTCAGCTTCGATCTGTGGGAGATCTGCGCCACGCACGGAGGAACGTCTGCCATCTTCTTCTGTTCGATTACGCATCTCCTTAAATATCATCATTACCGCCAGTCACGTACCGCGTCGCTCAACGAACTACGAACCACAACATGCATGTGTGAAATAGCTTGTAAATAATCATGATTTTACCGGACTTCTGTGAGGCTTTTAGAGATTTCTAAACTAGATCATACGGTTGAACTTTTTGAAATCGGGTTCTAAGATCTTACTGAAAACGCATCTTCAGGTTGTTTTACACAACGTTATTTGATCAAACAGCATAATGCCATTCCTCGTGTCTTTTACCTCACTGAGGCATGGAGCAAATTGCGTTAAGGAGAATTACAATGAAATTAAATTGGATTCTGTTCCTCAGCTAATGTTGCGAGCTTCCCATCGCCGATACCTCAATGACAATTTACCTTCCCGGCTGGTTGAATTCTGATGAGTAGACTAAACCTGAACATTTTTAGACATGACTGACTACATCCAGTGGCAATAATTGGAGAGATATTTTACAGTTTGTTTGACTATTTAATTACGGGGGGGGATTCAGGTCTCGCATATGTTAGAAGCAAGTGAACCATGCCAGAATCCCATAGACACATCTGCCCTCCAACCACTTGCTCTATTAAACCGGTATTGAGTTACTATAATGATTTTATGGGCTTAGGAAGTGAGTTGAAAGTACAATCAACTAGTTTGACCTATAGGCAGAAGTTCTTGTTTTGACAGTTCTGTCTGAGCTCAAGAGAGGAACGAAATGGAATAAACTCAGTCATTCCCAGACAGCGGTGACGCAACCATATAATATGAGAGCCTCACTAAAGTACTTTCTTCGCAGTTAGTTCCAATAAAAGTGAGCGGGTTTGTTTATGAAAGTTTAATGTTGTGGAGTTGTTTCCAGTCATTCTTAAACAAAAAAAGCATTAAAAATGCATCCTCGCAACAGCGATACATTATTTTTACACGAGCACGGTGGGTTTCCTCAATGCACTCTGGGTTTTTCCATGCTTTTCTTCTCTTATTCCTTTTTATTTGCAGAGATAGAGCTGCAGCAAATATCGTTCTATCCTCACAGCCACCCAGGCAGGTTCTGAAGAGGGCTCGCATTACCTGACAGCCTGTTATGTCAGTGCCAGCCAGCCAATTTCATAAACATATGCACCAATTAAGAAATCCATTAATATCCATCATGTCCTGTCATAAATCATACAGCTCTGCAGCGGGTCTGACTATGTAATTATTGTTGAGCAAAAAGCGGAAGTCCTTGATTAGGTTGACTCATTATTTCTCTCCAAATGATTCAACTCGGCCCTGAAATAATGGAAAAGTAAAATGAAGCAACTACGCTTCAGCGTGTTTATAATTGCACATGGGCTCTTTGAAAATGTCGGCCGGGTGGGATGCCGGTTTCCCTGCGGGCTGATGAATTCAGCCGGCACTCTCACCCCCGAAGTGTTCTCTCATCCTCCCTGGCGACCTCACATCTACAACCCAAAGGAAAGAATCGGATCATTATTGAAACCAGGGGAGACGTTTGCATCGAAGCATCTGCCAGGAACATAAAAGTAAATGTAAATGCGAAGTCTAAACTGAGGATTAGCGATACGTCCAATTTGTAACTAATTACAGATTGGAAGTCTTAGCAGAGCCACCAGAGGAAAAATTTGAGAGAGATTCAAAGAAAGTAAATTAAATAAATAGTCCCAGTTCAATACAAGTTAAGCTCAATTGACAGGATTGGTGGTGTAGCCTACCACATTTAAAAAATGTACTCGTCTCTCATTTTTACAACAAAAGCACAAAAAAGGTGAACATTGACGTTATGATAAGACACTAACAAGCAAGTGAGGCCAATTTCGGGAGGACTTAAAAAGCAGAAATGTGAAGCTATACTTTTGTAAGCTTTAAACTAATTATTCTGTTAACTTGTGTACGATTAGAAGTCAATTTTGGGGTTTTAGGTATTGTGTTGTTGTAATGCAGCAATATAAAAGCTGTGTGAGTAAACCTCACGTCCTTGGCCTCAAGAGAAGCGTAAGAGA
Source organism: Pimephales promelas (assembly GCF_016745375.1). Next base: position 24,915,684 of record NW_024121210.1, on the reverse strand, counting down.
CTGCGGTCTTTAAATCACCTGCCTCCAATGCCGAAAATGGCGGTTTGAAAGTTGTCATGGCAATGAAACTAGAAAAAAACTTACATTATCTGTGTAGTTTAACCTGTAAATATGGGTAAAATATGTTTTATACAGTCAAGTTTAAGGCTTATGATTTATTATTTACGTCCTGTGGCTATACTATTGAAACTGAGTTTTTAATGTTACGGATTGGCCTCATTAACTTCCATTGTAAGGGCCTCACTGTACCCCAGATTTTTGCTATTTGTTTTAAAGAGGAGGCCCAAGTAGAAATATGTTTTTGTGGCAGTCAACATTATGCCACAAGTGCTGCGTTTCACTTCATTGAACTCAGAATATTGTGTTTTCAATACAGGAATACAATGTTTTCTTACATCAGATTGTGAATCAGGTGTAATTCTTTCAAACGGAGTTCCAGCGCTTTAGCTTAATGTGGACTAACTGCAAGACAAAACTCAGATTGCTCGTTATAGCCGTCAGTTGTATATCTTTAACCCTATTGATCTTTCAGGGCAGCAATTTCTCTTAATTCTGAAAATAAACCGATTTACAGTGGTTGCATATATGGGATTAAAAATATCCTTCAACCTGAATGCGACACGCCAGACTCTCAGTTATGTAGACTAGTTGGCGGATGGCCAGAGCTGACTAATGCCTCCACGCTAGAGGGGGTTGGAAGAGAATCAATACCACCCAATAACCAGTTCTTCCTTTAGGACCGCAAAGAAAACGTAAGACTCTGAGAGCAAACCCTATTAAAAAAACAACAACAAAAAAAGACACCGTAAAGACATGCATTATTTATATTCCCCTTTTATGAAGCCAAACCTAAACAATTATTAATTATGCATCCGTTTTAAGTCCGGTCGTTTTGATTTTCGCCAAAGGGGGTGTACGTAAGTAAATGGCTTGATGGGAATATTACGGAGCTGCTATATGTTTTGATTGTTAGAATGCAGCGATGCATTGGGTCAATGAAGGCACTCTGAATGCAGGGAGGTGATGCACTCCGCACAGATCAAAGTTAATGGGGGTTCGCCATCGCGGTCAGGCCACATTAGTGGAGGCTCTCACGCTGTATCGATTAGAGCCCAGGGAAAAAGTTTGGCCATTATGTGAAAGCGGTGACGGGATGGACCAGCTCTCCGGGAGATCAATGGTGTGCCCACAGCAGTAATCACCATGCAGCTGATGATGTTTTCATTGGCCTAGCAAGTACTGGGAGAATGTGTTTGCAGTTTCTGTTGTCTGTATTGGGTTAGCAGACTGAGTGGCTCGTGGTGGACTGGGAGCAGAATTAGGGTGTAAAGTCAACAAACATTATACACAAGCAATTGTGCCTCGGAGCGCTAGATTCTTCCTAATGCACCCAGAGAAGGTGCAGTACTAATTTTTTGTCTTATTTTTTTTGAAGACGCTGTCTAAAAAAACAAATAGGCTTTTTGTTTTCCGAGTGAACAACACACCGGGGGTCTGATAGAGCTTAGCGTTTTACAGGCAGCAAAATGAAAACCATTAAAAAGAAAATGCTTTTTTTTTTTACCTTCAAGACATAGTACTGTAGTTTTAAAAGCCGAGAAGTGTTTTACACATTTGTTTTGACAGCGCTCTGGTATTGCTGAAAATTGCTGAACTGATTAAATATTACTTCTTCCGGCATTTCTTTCAGCTGCTTTTCTGCACAGCATATGACATGTGTCTCAAATCCCAGTGTGCTGCCTACCTAGATGCTTTTTGGGCATTATCTTCAGACTAATTATGCTTCTTTCTAAGATACTTAATTTTGTTCAAGGTTTTACTCAACACACTAAGAAGCCAATCTGTTGAACGAACTTAATTAAATTAAGGAAAGGTTTTCCACGAAATTGAATTACATTTTTCCAACAAATTCAAATTAGTTTACAAATAATTTGTTGTAATCTTTTTGTATGAATTTAAATTAATTTAGTCATTCCTACTAGATAAAGTTTTGTCAGGTTAACCACATTTAGTTTTGTCCAGCCTTAATTCACCAACATTATAATTTTAGTTATTTTGACTCTATGGTCACTTCTAATGATAGACTCTTCTAGTGTTCAATTGAATTAAACAATTTTTTTACATAGTAATATTATATTACTTGTGCAGGACTGCGAGTGAGGTTTATGCATAGTGCATAAACTGAGTACCCACTGCCTGAACAGGAGGTTTAAAGCACATATAGTGTAAAGCTTTGAAAACTTAGAAAGTAAGTTTCTAACATAACTGAACATAAAACACTAACATTAACTCACAACATCTTTCCATTTACTGAAAAACACATAAAATAACACTTTTTCCATAAATTGACCCTCTTAATGCAGTCCCTTGCAAAGCATGCTGGGAACTACAGATCAACTGCCCAGTTAGATGTCAACAACAATGATTCATGTAGATTTCACACAAATGAATTCGGTTGATTGAACACAAATAAATTAAGTTGTGACAATATTAAACAATCATGTTACTTTTGCTTATTTTAATTAATTACTTTAACAAGAAGCCAAAATTAATTTTTTTGAGTGACATCCGTTTAAGACGAACGAAAAATATTCATGTTTACTCAATTAAAAAAAAAATTGGTAAACCAAATTTTTTAAAAGATTACATAATTAAGCTGGAATCACTTCTATGAAGGATTGTGTCGTATATGCTCATTTTAATTAATGAAATTGAAAAAAGAGCTAAAATCATTTTTTTGAGTCTATGATCAGTACTGACATGTATTGATGGAGTTAAATGTGTTATTTTACCCCATGCCCCATGCTAATTTTAGAATTAACGAAGAAAAGCCACATACTCACAATAAATTTTACTTTGATAGCATGACAAATAAAAACAGATTCATCAGAGTATTATATGACGTTTTAGCTTAGTCATGTGTTAATGTTAGAAATTATGTTTTATTAACAAAGTTCGGGAGGAGCATGTTCAGTTAATTAACACGAGTGGAGTGCACTCAGCAATCAATGATAAGAGGCGTATATATAGATTCAGCAATCTCACCTCACTCCATTAATAGTTTAGCAGCAGTTAATGGCTTCTTGGTTCACCACTCTGCTATTATATCTCAACAACCAAGCTCTTCATCAGACGAAGAAGTACATACTGTAACACCAGGGATGTGCCTTCTTATTCCGCCGGCCCCTCAACTATTCCTCCTACGCCGGACGTCGCACCTGAGCCCCGGGCTTCTACATGCAGCTGCACACTGGCCCAATCAGGCCTGCACTCACCAAGACATCGAGGCCAGTCTCCGCTATCACAGGTCAACTCCCACCTATAGATGAGCTGGCAGAGCCGCACGCAGCAAGGCCCAGCGGGTTCTCCACGGCCTACCAGTTTGATTCCCACGCTGCCCATAACCCTTTCCCTTTTCAGCGGCCTCCAGCTCCAGTCGCAGACACTCACACAAGCCTACTGCCGCTAGCATACAGGCCCGACCCTTTTATCAGTTTCACCCAACAGGTTTCAACCTCGCCTGAAGTTCCAGTAGCTGAGACAAGCGTGAGCCCGCCTCTGCTTGCACCACAAGTCCACTCTTCATTCTACCACCCTTCCTTTCATTTCTATCCTCCAGCTAACTTTCCTTTTCAAGCCACAGCCGGTAATCCAAGAGAGAGGCCGCCGCTAACATTCGCAGGCCCGGCTTACACCCTTCCCAGCGCTCTCATTCAACCCAAGTCTAAATATTATCTCCGATGCTCGTCCCGTCCAATGCCGTTGCCATGGAACGACCACCAATGTCCCAAAGTATCTGCGCACATATCATCACAGGTGTGGACGTAGACCTTTCTTCCCTTCTCTCTCTGCTCCCCGCAGCTGATCCAGAACCCCATATAGACTGTGGGGATTTCTCCGTCACCCTGAAAAACAACAACTCCCTCACATCCCGCGTTCTTTCATTTTCTGAATTTTCAATAGACTTTTTTTCGTTTAACCGAAATAATCTGTTCAGCTTTCCCACAGGCGGCGCAAACTATATGATTATCTGGCAATCATAGTCGGGTTTACGCTGTCCTATGGGGAGGGCACTTCTACATGTACCATAAACTGTTTTCAGCCAAAAGTGCCGTGCGAGTCGCACAGCTGAACCAGTGCACATACTTGGGCGCACTCGACCCGGATCTTCACAGCAGGCTGTTCTCAGGCTGTAAAACCCTTTTGGGGGCAGTACTCTGGGTTCGGGCCAAACCCCGAGTTCGGAGCCCTCCCCCCGGAAAGCACGTCGAATACGCATTAAATTTTATACACTCTAACTATGTAAGTGTGAACTCGTAAAATGTTGTTTTATTAACAAAGTTTGGGAGGAGCACGTTCAGTTAATTAGCATGAGTGGAGTGCACTCACCAATCAATGATAAGAGGTGTATATATAGATTCAGCAATCTCACCTCTCTACATTGATAGTTTTGCAGCACCCCTCTACACTTCCAGTCCTAAACACTTAAGCCCCGTTCACACCGCCAGAGATTTTGTCGCTGTGTGTCGCTAGGCTCTGTACTGTGATGTCGCTTGTGGGCGTTCGATGTTATTGGTAGACTGTACGTCTGGCCATATCTATACAAAAGACCATCACAAATCATATAATTTTAATTTGACTGGGAATAAATGACTTTTAAGGCTAAAAAGAAAGCATATGCTGTTGGGAGAGTGTTTTTATATCTCCACAGCTGTGTTCAGTGGATTAAATTATTTACTAGATCAACGATCGATCGAATGAACAAATTAAACTCACTCATACTGTCACAAATTATAAAAAACGTCATTCGAATTTGACAAATAATACATTTTCTTGTCCCTAATAGTTAACGTAATGCAGGGGAAATTGTAAAATGAACTGCAGCAGTGCTAAACGTGCATCATAAAATTACAACACTCGAACTATAACGTTAAATGTATGAATTAAACTCACTGAGACTGTTGACAGTTTCTTTTCCATGCATCATTTTTATTATCCATGTTATGTGGTTACAGTCAAATCATATAAAACAGTGAAATCATCCTCAAACTCTTTCTTTCTGTCTTGCCTTCCCTGCACTCGAGACGGTGACGTGAGCTCCACTGAAAGTCTTCTTTCCTATTGGTTGTCGCTCGCGAAAATCGCTTCTCATTTGCATAAAGTTGAAAATTCTCAACTTTTGCCGCTTGTCTCTTATCGCTTGACACGCCCACATTCTGTCGCCAACGGTCACTGTCGCTCGTGTCGCCAGCGTTCCATTGAAATGAATGGGATCTTGTTGCTTTGTCGCTGCGTGTCGCTGGCGGTGTGAACAGGGCTTTTGTGGGGGGGGGGGGGGGGGATGGGGGGTACTCTGGGTTCAGTCCAAACTCCAAGCTCAGAGCCCTCCCCCCCAGCCAGCATGCCAAATACACATTAAAACTTATCCACTTTAATTTTTAGTGTGAACTCCTGAAATTTAACTCGTATTTCAGAGCATTTAACAAGGAAAAAAAATGTTGTTGTTTTATGTAGGCATTAAGTCAGCTCACTAGAATTTATTCAACATTCTCCATATAAAAAACTTTTCTAAATCATATCCATATTCTCTGAAATATATCGAAATATACTTCTCACGATTCTCTCTAAGACGATCAACATTTCTATTCCATTGAGAGCGGAAGTGACCCTTTCTATTTGAAAAGCAATTTGCCATAGTCCGCACCTCAGGGACACACGTCTGCGCCTTCGCACCAGTCGAGAGCTGTGACCTCCGTGATCTTTCTACAGACTGATTTTAACCTTCGCTCCAAAGAAGAAATCTCCTCCATGCTCCCGTTTGGCTTCAATCACAAGATTCCTGATTCAAAGCGCCGGCTTAGACGCACTGAGAGATGTGGGGTGTTTTATACTGCTGAGGATGTAAGAGGGCAGTGAGAAAGAGTTCATTTTTCAAAGTGCTGAGAGGCATGTGATGGTCCCTCAGCCATTGTCTTGGTGTCAGGGCAGATGAATGGGACAATATGGGGGAGAATAGCTTGAGACTGAAAAACCGAAGACAACACGGGGAGCAGTGCAGAGAATGAAAGCAACTAGACAACAGCATTAAAAGGCGCTCCCTCCCTTTTCCTCTCAAGCTCTCACTGTCATATCATATGCAATTCATCATTCCGCACGCCCCTCTTGGGGAGATCCATTCTTTTTTAAGGTAGCACTTTGAATCGCTTCTCGGAAAATTGCGATACGCCTTCTCATTACGTGCTTTAAAGTTTCACATTTATTTCTGGAAAAACGCCTGACAGCCATTCGAGATTAGAACATTCGTGATATTTCCAAGGAATGAATGCTTTGACAGCTCTGTCAGGGAAAAGTGAGAAACTAAACACAAATATGTCAACTTATTGAGTGCTCTTTCTGTAAAGGACAGCCCGCCGATCTGTCATTGCATTCTTTTAAAGGGATTCAATGATTTTGGGGTCAATAGAACGCTGTTAGCGGCTTGTCTGTCAGAGCTGTCTTCTTGTAAGGGAGTCGAGTGAAAATGTCAACTGATGTATCTTCATATCTCGCTGCCTGCCGTATTCTGATGGCCGTGCGGGCTGTGTGATGTGCGTTGCATAATTAACTCAAATAATTCAGAAGAGCCCTTGCTTTGGAAATGAAATTTGACTACAGTAGAATATCCTCCCATGTATAATGCTTTGTGAAGAAAGACTATGCTCATCCCACATTCAGGATCGGACAAATCATGGCCATGATGAGAAATGCCACCAAGATGGTGAAATATTTCATGGCATTACCACTTTGAAATGTCACAGGCCACTGGCAAAAGCTGTTCGTATCCTTAGGGGTTGCGCCTTTTCGCATTGAGCTTCGTAACTGGTTGAATACACATTCATTATGAAAATTAGATATGGAAAAAAAAGCTTGTATTGAGAAATACTGCCCAGATCTATTCTCCGCGAGCTTTCAAGCCAGAGTATTTATCTAGCCAAGTGAAGCAATATTACCATAATAGGTTTGAGACCGAGCGACAAGACATTGTGGTGGGAGTCAGCTTCATGCTGAATAATTTCAACAATATGAACCGAAGTTCTGTGCAGTTCAGCTTGAAATATCAATGGAGAAACATCAAAGTGCATTTCATCAGCAATAAATGAAGTTACTTTGGTTCGATACAACATCCCTTAAGGGTCATTTACGAGCTATTTTGAATTGATAAACGAAAATGAAGGAAATGGTGAGGATGTGTGCCTTAAGATATTAGAAAAATAATACTGACACTTTTAGATCTGTCAAGATTACTTCAAACATGAGGGGAAAAAAGCAGCAAGAGGGATATTCCATAGAGATTTTCATAATACTTCCTGCTTTGTGAATTCTGACATCATTTTTTTGCAAGCAAATTAGCACACATTCATGGCTGCGGTCCACTGTACGAATGTTAAGCTTGTTTGTCCATAATCCTCCACGCACTCTTTAAGTTTTTGGAGCTGAACATCCTTAATATATTCACTTTTATGCTTTGAAGTGTGAAAACGCCTTGATCATACAGTTATTGTGCAATGCTGCGTATTTAAGCATGGGGATGGTGGTGGAACAAGGCTGTGCTATTTATCTTTTTTCCCCTTTGTGTTTGCGGATAAGCAATTAAAATAAGTGGGTCACCCGTTGTTGAAAGAGCACTTGAACCCACAGGCATAGAGGTTTTGTATCTGATTTTAACACAGATTTTTCTGTATTTTAGCTCCCCAGGTCTTTCTGCTTGGAGAGATGGAGAATGAGAGAGATATTATACTTATGACAGCCCAGAAGCCCTTATTTACCTACAGTCTAATCCGCACATATAATGCGATTTTATCATTGGCATTTTCTGCACCCCTGTGAATGCGAGGAGCCGCTCTCTGCGTTTTGCTCACCCCATGCGGGAACGAGCGCAGCAGCAACAGGCTCCAGTCATCGTGATCGACAGGCAACGGGACCTGTAAAATATCCCCAGGCAAGCGTGCCTCACCCCTATCCATCCACAGAACTGTCAGTGATATTGAGAGACTGTCAGACTCCTTCTCAAGTACGTCCAAATCAACAGTAAATATTAGTCCTGTAGGGCCTTTGGGAGCTCAGTTACATCCCCTTTATTAACCTTGCAGCCTGGCTGTTTGATGTTAAATAATTACTCTGGCAGCTCTCGGGGGTAAATGCAGCACAGGGCTGTTTCCGTCCCTTAGCCGTGTCGCCGCTCAAGGGGCTTCGTTTCATGTCGTTGAACCCAATGCGGTCTGAGAGGGTTTTGGGGGCCCTGGATACGATTTGACATGCCTTGATATTTCTGCTTTTTCAGTTGCTTTAAAACATATGAATGGCTAATGTCAGATTATGATGTATTCCACACAAACAGCGCTACAGTAATGTGTGAGCAGAATGTGTGTACATGTTTGTATCTGTGAGAAAATGTTTATACGTGTTTAAAAAAAAAACCTAATTGTCAAGTCACTGAAACAAGGCCATATAAAACGTAGTAAACATTGGTACACAAGACTTTTCAGAACTGCATCTTATAGCCTAGATTTTTTTCTTCAAAATGATGTGATTTTGTCGTGGTGTGATATTGTCGTTTACACAAAACAATATAGTCATTTAACTTTTGTAAAACACTTTTAGGGCTCTATCTTGCACCCGGCGCAAATGACTTTAATTTGAGTCATTTGAGTCATTTATCCCGCCAGCAAAATAGCAACAGCGCCCAAGGCCTACCCACAAAGTTACTTGCGCTTTGCGATTGATACTTGCGTTTCAGATCATTAAAATAGGGCCCATAGTGTCAGAATGGCTCTGTGCGAGGAGGGATGACGCATCATTAATAATGCAGTGATTTACACCTGAAGAGACAAAGACCCTCCCCTGGGAATATATCAATGAGGAATGTGACAGAGGGAACTATAGAGAATGAATGTGAGGAGACTTAATGATTGAATGTATTGTTTGTAGTTGATTCACAAAAGTTAAAAGTAATTTGACTATACATTTTCTTTAAAAGTCTCTTTTACAAAAGACAGGTTAAAAAGAAACATTCGGGCCAAAGTGGAAACTTAAAATAAAATAAAGTGTTCAGTGCCAACAGAGTGTGACGAGAGTCTTAGTGAAGATGGATGGTTTGCATGAAGCTACTCATCCACTTGAGTATAGCCTACTCGCTCGCATAGTATTGCACATGAGCTTTGAAGTGAACAGTTCACAGCACACAAGAATGCAATTACATGTCTTTGTGCCTGTCAGCAGGTCTCAGTTGTGCTCCAGGTTCCTGCAAGTATCTCAGAGTCAGATCAATGCCAGTGTCTGTTTTCCATGACAGAGTTGACCGCTTGTTGCTTGTCTGAATGTTTGTCTTGGCCCTCTTTGCAACAGGTGTCTGGTGATCACCATCTTTGTAGCTGTAAAACAAACAAACAACTGTGAGCATGCTTATTACAAAAAAATAAATAAAAAAAACTATTTCAGTCACTAAAAGTAATATTGGCCAGACATTGACTAAATAAATAAATATATATAATTATATTTTTTTATATAAATAAATATAAAATAAACCTCCACTCGATGTCGGTAAGAGAAAGCTTCTTTCTTTCTTTCCGACTTTTTTATATATGCGTCTACTTTATATCTACCCACACCATATCAGGGCTTTTGTATTCCTTGCGTAAATTGTATCCATTCGTCCTGACATCTTTTACTTTATAGTACCCAAACTAATCAAAATAAATTAATTCAGAAATAAAAATTAGAGAAGGTTTATTCAAGTCTTTGTACGTTGACGTACTATTTTGAATGTATTTTTAAATTCATTTGGACATGCAGGTAAAATGTCATTGCATCAAAATAATGCATTCTACTTACACTTGGATTAATAAGTTCACCACGAGGTTTTACGAATGTGTTACAGTATCACAGATCTAACAACGGGGTGAGGGGTGTAAATAAGGCAGCTGTGACATACAATTCTCGCAATCATTTACACTACAGTGGATGAATTATTTATGATGCCTGTTATTTGTGGCCTTACACAGCTGGGCTGCGGAAACACAGGCCTGTCATGTTGACATCAAAACTCACAGTGTTCTCTACTGTGCAGCAAACATGATTCTTGTACACACAACACCCACCACGACCCCCTTCTCGACAAAGTGCAGTCTGGAGTCCGAGCAGCATCCTCACTCTTATTCAAACAAACAGGGGCTTACTCTAATCCTTGCTTCCTGTCTCCCCGGCTTGTTTCCAAGGTAACGTGTCAGAAGAGACAAGAGCGCTGCTGACTGCCTCCACGGGGCCAGTTCCCCTCCTTTGCCCAAGTTTGCCTGACTTTTGGTCACATGACACCTGTTCCCATGACTACCAGGTTGAGGACACCATGAGAGCACGTGAACGAGGGGCGCTCCGCACGTTCTGTCGAAAATGAGGTCGGGATTGAGATCGGCCTCGCTCCCCGAGGTCCCTCGATATTACACGCAGCTTAACTGCGCCGGCAGCCAGCCGGTTCTCAGGTGCCTTTGTCAAATGAAGAAAACATTGTATTTCAGACAATCCAGAAATCACTCAACGGTGTGATGGATCCGAAGCACCTTCAAAAGAGCATCCTCTCCAAAACAATAATAGCAGCATGTATTGGAAAGAAACTGCAATAAGGGGCTCATCAACAAATACTTGGGCACACATTTTCTTGCCTTTTATGTTGCAGTTGTGTTGCTATGGTAACATGATTCGAAATGACAGCATTTGAATAAAGGTTTTGATGTTAATTTGGAGGAAAATCACTTGGCTGAACCTGTCCAGGGAGAGATGCGATGCGTTCCACTTCCTCACCTCTTCATTTCTTCACCAGGTTAATCATTTGTGATTGTAAGCTCGAGAGCGTAAATGTCTCCGTTACAGTCCTATAATATGAGCAGCTGCCGACAATTATCATCAGATTTAATTCGCATGAATGGAATACGACTCCAAGTAGCGTGCCGCAGATTTTAATGTGTTTTCTTGCAGAGCGGTGCCCGACTTTTTGGCTATCGTGGGCGTAGAAGAGACCCTGAGGTTAAAGAGGAAGATAAGCAAATGACCTTCTCGCAGTCATTGTAAACCTGCACCGTCTCCAAGCCTTTTAGCTTGTGTAAAGATCAGAGAGGTTGGAATGGAGCCATCAGACAGCACGTGGGAAAACAATTGAGGAGCGAGAGCCAGGGTGGTTTGGCCTCAGACACCTGTCCCTTCTCACTTCCTCTCCTGAGTCCGATGGATCCAGCTGCATTGATTCAGGCTGGGATGTGGAAAGTAGTTTGTGTCTGTTGGCCATCGACTCAGCTGCCCACACACTGTCCGTACGTCGGAGACCTTCATGACCTATAAGACTTATAATGGTTGTGATCTTCTCCTGACAGCAGTATTAAGGTCACATCTGGATTTGGAGCAGTAATGGAACAGACGGTGGTGTCAAAGACAAATCCAGATGGGATGATCAGAGTGAAGCTCGTACATCTTCGGCTGGAATCCTCACAATTCTGTCTGAGTTTTAACCTGACAGTCCATCAGCGCTACCTATCCCCGCTGTTACTATCCCACATGTGAGTCAGACTCCCGGAGCTGCCGCGTAGCTTTGGCTGACAACCTCATGCATTTCCCGCCACTGTGACTTCGCAGGAACACAAATCAACTTGCATGGCCATTAAAAACCAGTGAATGGAGATCCAGACTCCTCTGATTTCCCATCCAACCAATCGTGCTGATTTATTATCCTCCAAACACCCAGAGAGCCAGCGATAGATCAGAAAGATTCACGCCTTCCTCGCCGGAGCAATATGAACTGCTTCCACGTCTCACAGGAAGAAGCAGATGATTAGGGTCACGCTGGCAGAGACGAAGCTGACACGCTCCTCTGAATCAGCGCGGGTGTCCCCGGACCTGGGAATCCTGGGAAACCCTCATGTGATCCATCTGCCGTACCTCTAACTCAGCATCTAGGACTACTTGGGGAGGTTCCTCGGTTCCCACAATTTGGCCTCTCTTTTCTTCCTTCATCTCCTTCATCGTTTCCATCCATTCTCTGCATTCTGCTAATAAATCACCACAGTGGAGGCCTTGGCTGCTAAGCTCAACCCCGCAGTGCGCTGAAAACCTGATTAGTGGCGTTTACCCAGATGATTTACAGAAAACAATTGCCCCAACTAATTCTAGCCGGCTAATTTAATTTTCTCTCGTATCCTCAATTCACACGCGAGAAAATTATATACAGCAACTAGAATGACTCAAGGCGATCATTTCGCATAAAACGACGGACCGTAGTTGACGATTTAGCTTCATTGGGCGTCTGTATGTGTGTTCTGATTTGGCCTGAGCTCTCTTTCGCTGAATGAGAGCAGGTTGGAAAGAAATGCAAATTACAAGGTCACACACACACACCAACTGAATTTCATCCTGATTATTGGCTGTGAAGGTTCTGACCCCGCTAATGTCTCTATTTCACCTCTCTCATTTCACGCCTTGCCTTTCAGACCATGGGGAAAAGAAAGGGAAATGATATGGTAATGTATTAACCAGTATAATGTAACATTAAAGCCTAGTCAGAAAGTCTATGACCAAGAGCATTTAACATTATAGCCAGGCCTTTTTTGTGTGGCTGCACAGCAGCCTGTTTTGATTTTCTCAGATTTGCCCAGCCGTTGGTCTTTTATTTCATTCTCCCTGTATATTGATGTTTAACATGATTTACACAAGTAGTATTTGTTCCTGGATCGACATGCTTTGTTCTTCCTGGAACAGCTTTCAAATCAGCCAATCACAGCACTTTTATTTTACAGCTAGGGTGATGATTGGTGGAGCCACACATTATTTAAACTTGTGTAAATCATGTTCTGCTGTACTAAAAATATCAAATGCAGTAACTACACATTCATCAAATGGAGTTAAAACCAGTACAGTACAAAACAGATTAAATATATATATGAAGAGTTTGGTTCCAAAACGCTATAAATCCATTTTGATGAATTTGAGTAAAACTGTGTTTTCTTTAGCAAGAAAATGGGAAGATGAAAACCACTATTTTCGGTTTCAATTTTTCACATAGCATTTGTAGGTTATAATAACAATAAAAAATGAAATCCAGGTTTTGATTTCCAAAGATTTATTATAAAAACAGATCGTTTTTTCCCCAAAATGCAATTAATCAAAATAAAATTGTATACACATTGAATTTCTTGTGCATACTATAAATCCATTGCTTTAATATAACAATATTCGGTAACACTTTAAGGGTTCATGTCATGAATTATCATGAATTCATGGATAAATGAATTATGCATTAATTCATATTAATATCATCAGGAACTAACAACGTTTTTTTTAACAGTTCAACGTTTTTCATTCATGACTTCATGGATGAACAAAACCTTAATTAAAACATTAACTAAGACGAGCACATCATCATGAATTATGATTTATTAAGCATGATCTAACGATATCGCAGTTGTCAACCTTGGGACGTCGCCGCTGAACTTTTTTGACGGCGATCAGCTGTAAACTGGCTTGGTCCTGCTCGGTTTTCGTTGACTTTGAATAAAACAACTGAAAGTTTTCCAAAAGATCCTGGGGTCAGTGTGTCAGCGTGACAGAAGTTTGATGCTGTCGTGTGAGAACAAGCAACAGCCGGCATTTCCTCCTCCCGAGTCCATCTTCTTCCTCACGTAAATGATTCGATTTCGATGTCACGTTTACCCATGCAGGATGCCTTACCCTCCGCAGGTTCACCAGTGCTGACAAAATTATTCATTTTTTTGTTTGTTGATCGAAAGGACAAAATAGAGAAAACCTAGGAAGCCGGGTTAGTTAAAGCGCTGCCGTTACTGTTTACATTGCGTGGAATGGTGTGTTGTGATTGGTTTAGCGGATATGTTGCATTTTGCAGAAAAGGGAGACTGGCGTTTGTCGCGGTTTGGAAAGAAAGGGAGAAAACATTATAATAACACGGCGGATATCCCATTTTACGTAAAATTAAACATTGTTTTGTATCTGGTCGGTATTGAAAAGTCAGATTTTTGCAGTAACTCATTTTTTTTTTAAATGGCGTTTATCGCGTTTTGGAACCAAACTCTTCATATATATATATACATAATCTGAGCATACTTGAGCTGAGTTAACATTTGTTCCGACAAACAAATTGGCTCAACCATGCTCAAATTTGAAAAGATTTTTTAAAAAGTGCAGTTTATGTTGGGTTATTAGAACTGGCATAAGAAAAGCATTGAAAGAAAGCACCCATATCATTCCCTAAGAAAGTGTCTCATTGTATTCACTTCTAATTTGTCCATTTAACATGTAGCGCACAGGACACAGCTAAGCTATAGGTTGATAGATTATCGGGGAGTAGAAAAATGTCTTTTGAAATAGCCTTCATGGTTCTCTGGGACCAAATGATATGGTAATACACCCAAGAGGACTGTACGATAAGAAGGAATGAAGTCATGTAAAACATGGACTATATGATATGTGGATATGAGAAAGTATAGCTCCGACATAATGTGTTATTATGGTAATGAAATGTAATAAATCATTCTCACGATATCCAAATGATTCAGTTTTAACATGTGGATAAATCTGCTCGCCATGAGCTCTTATAGCAAATGTGTGAAATTCAAAGTGAAGTGGAGCTCCGGTCTTTAGCACTAATCAGACGAATGCTATCCATATTGACTCTCAAATAGTCAGAATAATTCAAATCTACAACGGAGGATATTACTTTGCATATTTACACAAGGATTTGCATTAGAGAAGGAGTTAAAAAGGGAGAGCGAGAAAGAGAGAGAGAGAGAGTTCAGCGGCATTGCCAATATTGCAGACCAGGCTTTATTGCTGCTCCCAAAGGAACTGCAAAGGAACCATTAAATTAGTATTGGACCGAGCGGTGAACCTTGCTGTCAGCATCAGCAGTATGGCGAATGGCTTTGTTATTGTATTTGACATACTGAGACAGATTATAAAATGAATGTCTACATTGTGCCTTCTAAAAAAGATTACCCAGATTAACTGTGTTTCCCATTCTCTCCTCTCTTTTCATAGAGTCCTTTTATCCACACACCTCCGGTCCAAGAGATATGATAGCAGAGTCCATTAAAAACGTTATTAGCTCTTTCAAGGGCCTATGTGGAAGATGCACATTTAAAGGGATAGTTCACACAAAAATTAGATTCTATCATCATTTACACACTGTTGTGTTGTCCCAAGCCTTAGCGTAATTTTGAATAGTATGCTGGTCGCTCTTTTCCAAATTGCCTTCAAGTTTCAAACATGGCACATAAACAGCATAAAATAATCATACAAGTGGTCACTTTTGAGGTTATATGATAGCTTTAGATGAACAGACTAAAATTTCAGTTATTGTTCAATAAATTTCACAGCTGCATCGAGTCTCTGAGTTAATTCTTTAATGAATGAATTCCTTAAGACTGGTTTTGAGAATTTGATTAAAAGCTAAATTGAAAATATATGAATAAAAACAGTCCACAAATTGGATATCAAGATCCCTTAACACCCCAAAGTGAGATTTATTTATTATGATTATATACTCTTAATCTATAACTTAGTTTTTTAATTTCGCTCTGTTTTGCTATTTTGACTTCAGAAGGTTTCAAATGTATTGCACAAGTCATATAGACCACATATACTTTTATTGTACCTTTTTGTAAGTCTTCATCCATATATTGAAAAGAATTGCCTTGAAATTCTTCTAAAAAAATCAACTTTTGTGTTCCGCTGAAAAAGCAAGTAATACAGGGTTAGAACGACATGAAGATGAACTATTGGTTTTAAACTGGAGTGACTGAGGAGGGGTCATGTTAAACCTCAATGTGTAAGAGGGGTTGGCTATCCTGGGACTAATTAATTACTCTGCGGCAGACTAATAATGCTGCTGCCATTAATTCACACAAGTTCATTAGGAACTGCTTCCTCTCTCATCACAGAGCTTTGTTGGAAATATAAGCTCATCCCACGCTGAAATCCGGAGAGCACTCACTCTTCGACGTCGCTCAGCTGTCTTCATTTGTTTTGGCCAAAATCCAAGTCTCAAGTCATTCCGACTCACTTACGATCATTACGGCCCAGCGGGACTCAACTGGGTCACTGACCAAAAATGTTTTTGTAGGTCTGTCCTGATAGCAAAATCAAAAAGTGCAAGTATGCAACATAAGAAATATTTATGGGAGAGTTCATGCCCCATAAATGATGTGTTTACAGTATGTTGCCGATTTGAAATCTGATGTTTTATTAACAAAGTTGGGGAGGAGCACCATCAGATAATCAACTCAGTCAGTATGAGTGTGGAGACTTATATAATCAAATAGAGTAAAGAGAATGCATGTAGTGTGCTGTCCAAAGGGAGGGCTCCGAGCTTGGAATTTGGCCCGCACCCAGAGTACTTTCCCATCTTTAAAGTGTTGTGGGATAGAGGCAAGTCGGCTATATATGTGTGTGAGTGTGTGTGAACTATCCCTGAATTGGACTGTATTGCTTGGGATTGCAAAATAAACTTTTATCACACTTTTGCTGATGTTTATGTAAGGAATAATTGACGACGGGCCGTTGAATTGTTAGAAAAATAATGCAAACCCGAGTTGGGAATGGAGCTTTGTGGCTTTCTTATTTTTCAATAATGCAACAGAGTCAAATATTCCGCTTATACAACGGTTATCACCTCAAAACATTGTTCAGACGATGCATTTCAAGACATTTGTCAGTTTTTTTTTTTTTTCGAATTACCTGAGTCTGTGAGTCTTTCAACAGTGTTCGACAACAGCGTCTCAACTAATAGCGAAACTGTACGTTTATATACAGCAGCGTTATTACCTCGCTACTGAGAAATGACATGTAGCTTTAACACAGTCTCATCCCAAGTCGTCATATAACTGACGTCTTGGGACGTCTTTTGACCATACGTCAACATCCGCCTTTTTAGGGTACGCTTAAACGTCGGTTACTTGACGATCCCGGGCCGCCATACAACTGACGCTTTACCTTTAACATCAGTTAGGTGACAGGGTAGGTTTAGGGGTAGGTTTTGGTCTGGGGTAGGGTTAGGATCCAATAACGTCATCTAACCAACGTTTAAGGGTACACGTTTATGTGCGTGTTGTCTGTACTGTACATGTGTGTGTGGGAGAGGGAGCGGGAGAAAGATAGTATGTGGTGTCCATACATAAAAAAAACAACAACAAAAAAAACATGGAAATAATTTGTCGTTTTTATCCCATACTTTACCTCCTGGGTTATCATTTGGCTTAGTGATGTGGAATCTTAATGCAGTCAACACCTGCCTGGAACTACTTTATCCGCGCGTCAACCAATCAGAGTCAAGCATTCAACATTCCCGTAGTATAACATTATAAAAATCTACAATTATCTTTTTTAACCTAATCATTTCACATGCTTTTGTAAGTCGCTTTGGATAAAAGCGTCAGCTAAATGAATAAATGTAAAAAGTTTCCGCCTCAGAGTGAAAAAAGGGTAATTGTGAAATAAAACTTTAAATGAAAAAAGTATTTTTTTTTAAAAACTCTGTAAATGGGTCATTACTTCAAATCTAATCTGAGGCTTGAAGCAAAACCATTTTAGAAGCGCAGCTCTAATCTGTCAACAAGGAGATTTTCTCATAACGTCTGCCACGACTTAGCCGAGGTTATGTCGTGCCTCTGTAAATGCCACCGTCTCTTATTTAATTTGATCGGCGAGCCGTTGTGCTATTCTAGAGTTATCAGTGTATTAAGATGATACAATAACTCTGTTTGTACTTGATTAAGAAGTCTTTGTTCTGCGGTTGTCACTGGGTAAATTAACTTGACAGTCACCTTAGGGGGGTGAGTAGCAGATACAGATACAGTCAAATTACAGTGCTGCCTCGGCAGTGCATTCAGTGGATCTGACCTGTGGTGGATCGATACGGCTCCCCGTCCACAGTCAGCCATTAATCACGCCATCAAGCCCGTCGCCCCCCATACAAAGCCATCTGCCTCAAAGGACTGTGTACAAACACTGCATGGCTCCTGTGCTGAGGAGGCACTCACACAATTCCCACCATCACATCACCCGAAATTCAGCCGCTAAGTGAGGGACGGATATAAGAGTGCAATCCCAGAAGCCTTGGGAGGTTCTTATGCCGACAGGATTACTGGCATTCTTTGTTCTGGCTCACCTGACAAACCTATCTTCTCACTCTGTATATGCACACAATAGGAGTTGGAGTGGAAATCGCTGGAGGGAAAGATATCGAGAGTGAGAGCGAGAGAGAGAGAGAGAGGGGGGAAGGTGTGTGGGTGTGAGAGAGGAAACTGAAAACAATATAATTCCTCATTGTCTTCAGCGAATTGGAACTAGTCTCGCAAGATATTTCGGCCTCATCTTTTTTTTTTTTTTTGTAGTTGTTGTTGTTGGTTGGTGACGTTTGGGCACTCGAGCTCCCTTGGAAGATTGGCGTGGTACATAAAAAGCCCGATCCCTTCCCTCGCGCTCCAGCCTTGCGCTAATTACGCCCAGCACCACGCTGATGAGACGTGCAGCTGTCAGGCCCTCCACGCGTGCTATAAATCACAGTTCCGTGGGCTTTGTTTATCTGATTGGATGGGCTGAAGCTCTCCTATCTCTCCGCCTCAGATCCAGCCTGCTCCGCTCCTTTCCTCTGTCTGCCAGCAGGTTTAATCTACACGCTCAGACGGAGTCAATTCTCCACCTCACTGTCGCAGGCTCTAGATCCGCCGCATGGTCTCAAATTGAATTGCAGACGCAGGCTGTGGCATCAGGCCATGTTACACCACACACCGTCTTCTGTCATCACACTCCTTGCACAGATAATGCCAGAACAGTGAAGCTCAGAGGTTCTGTTATTATGGCTCTGTTAAATTGCTTTCACATGTTTAGGACTCTTGCCAGTCTCATTTTAGATCGGAAGAATAGAGTCTTCTTCTTGCTTGAAAGATGTGCCTGCCACATTTATGCACAGTATATTATAATTGCTGACGTTGATGATGTTGTAAAGGGATAGTTCACTCAAAAAGGCCATCGTTTATGTTGTTCCAAACCTGCAAGGCTTTCTTTCTTCTGTGGAAAATACAAGACGATATTTAGAGATATAATCCATACAATTCAATTAGCTGTTTGCTTATTAACCCTCTGGGGTCTGAAGTGTTTTCTGGGTCCTGGAGGTGTTCTGACCTGTGTGCTTTTTATGCTACTTGTGACTTTCCATGGCTAAAGTATTATTACACTGTATTCAGCACAAACTCTGCTACAATAATATGTCAGCAGCATGTATGTAAAATTGTGTAGTTTTGAGATAATGACATTTATGCGTGGTTTGTGAAAAAAAAATGTCACTGAAAGGTCATAAAACCCATACTAATTATTTCTTCACAAGACTTTTGAAAATTGTATCACATAGCCTAGAGTATTTGCTCCAAAACTATGTGAAAATCTTCCTAATTACTCATTCAGATAATGCAATAAAGTCTTTTAAAAATTGTTTGACGTGTTTTGGGGACGATAGCTTTATGCAGGGAGGAGTTAACCACACCCATTAATGTCACTGCTTTTCACACCTGAGAAAGACAAAGACCCTCCCATAGTGGCCCTATTAGGTGCTATGGGGCCCTCTCATTGTAAAGAATGAGATTTAAAAAAGAATGGCTTTTAGATTGTTTGGATTTATTTACAACACAACATAATCCAAAGATACACAACAAAGGACAAATCATTCTGCCAAAACTGGTAAGCAAAATGTTTAGTTTTCAACATACTTCAAAATATCTTCTTTTATGCTCAACGGAAGAAGGAATATCATACAGTAAATGAAATGAAATTTTCTTCTGTGAGGAAACTATCCCTTTAAGAGTGTTAATGTTGTTAGATATCATCTAAAAACCAATACCTTTTACCTCAAAACATATTTGATGTGCCATTATGTCCTTAGAAAGAAAGGTCATTTGAATTCTTTGATGCACTTTAGCAGCTTCTTTTTATCAAGAACCATTTTTCATTTTATATACAGTAGTGTACATTGGGTTGTTGAGATTAAAACTGTCAGGAAAATTTTTATATTTTATCTATCCCTTAAGGTTCTTTAGGGCACTAATATGTACCAGTTGGTGAGTGTATATATATATACACTCACCGGCCACTTTATTAGGTACACCTGTCCAACTGCTCGTTAACACTTAATTTCTAAGCAGCCAATCACATGGCGGCAACTCGGTGCATTTAGGCATGTAGACATGCTCAAGACAATCTCCTGCAGTTCAAACCGAGCATCAGTATGGGGAAGAAAGGTGATTTGAGTGACTTTGAACGTGGCATGATTGTTGGTGCCAGAAGGGCTGGTCTGAGTATTTCAGAAACTGCTAATCTACTGGGATTTTCACGCACAACCATCTCTAGGGTTTACAGAGAATGGTCCAAAAAGAAAAAACATCCAGTGAGCGGCAGTTCTGTGGGCGGAAATGCCTTGTTGATGCCAGAGGTCAGAGGAGAATGGCCAGACTGGTTCGAGCTGATAGAAGGGCAACAGTGACTCAAATAACCACCCGTTACAACCAAGGTGGGCAGAAGAGCATCTCTGAACGCACAGTACGTCGAACTTTGAGGCAGATGGGCTACAGCAGCAGAAGACCACACCGGGTGCCACTCCTTTCAGCTAAGAACAGGAAACTGAGGCTACAATTTGCACAAGCTCATCGAAATTGGACAATAGAAGATTGGAAAAACGTTGCCTGGTCTGATGAGTCTCGATTTCTGCTGCGACATTCGGATGGTAGGGTCAGAATTTGGCGTCTACAACATGAAAGCATGGATCCATCCTGCCTTGTATCAACGGTTCAGGCTGGTGGTGGTGGTGTCATGGTGTGGGGAATATTTTCTTGGCACTCTTTGGGCCCCTTGGTACCAATTGAGCATCGTTGCAACGCCACAGCCTACCTGAGTATTGTTGCTGACCATGTCCATCCCTTTATGACCACAATGTACCCAACTTCTGATGGCTACTTTCAGCAGGATAATGCGCCATGTCATAAAGCTGGAATCATCTCAGACTGGTTTCTTGAACATGACAATGAGTTCGCTGTACTCAAATGGCCTCCACAGTCACCAGATCTCAATCCAATAGAGCATCTTCGGGATGTGGTGGAACGGGAGATTCGCATCATGGATGTGCAGCCGACAAATCTGCGGCAACTGTGTGATGCCATCATGTCAATATGGACCAAACTCCCTGAGGAATGCTTCCAGCACCTTGTTGAATCTATGCCACGAAGAATTGAGGCAGTTCTGAAGGCAAAAGGGGGTCCAACCCGTTACTAGCATGGGGTACCTAATAAAGTGGCCGGTGAGTGTATGTTTAATCAGAATTTCACATTGTAATAATAACAGACTTCTCTGGTGATGTGTGCTGTACCCCTCCAATCATTTAGTTTGCTTAAAACCCACCTATTTCTTACAGTTGACTGCAACTCAATGCCTAATGCCTGTTTCGCTCAGTTGTACATCAAAATAATTTAAATGTAATCTTAAAGGGAACGTATTGTGCGAAATTCACTTTAACATGGTGTTTAAACATAAATGTGTGTCGGCAGTGTGTGTACACAACCACTCTATAATGTTAAAAATCCACCCACTCGTCTTTTTAATCCCCATAAATCATAAGCAGTGACTCAGAACAGGCTGTTTGCAGATAGTAGCATTTTTGATGACACAAATGCTTATAGACCCCGTCCATGACTGCTGACAGCCCCTGCCCTATTAGCATAGACCCGCCCCGAGTGAGCTGTTGAATTGCTTGCCAGAGCATTTAACAGTAGAATTCCACTGTTCTTGATATATCTAAAGTTAATTCATTTAAGAGCAATGAGTGATTTTCTGTTTTTCTTTTATTGTTTGATTCATATTATCAGCATATGTAGCAATAGGCATTGTAGGTTACGCAGCTTTCACTTTAATACAAAGATCTAATATACACATGATTTATTTACTTGCTGTTTACGTTCATAGACATAACCGACTGTGTTTATGTGAACTTTGTGTGTTTTTGACATAACCTTGTGTGTATTTAACAGTTCAAGAGCAATTAGGCGTGAAAGAGAAATGAGTTTTATAATGACATCCAGATAATAAACCTTCATGACGATCAAGAACTCCATTGTCACGTGAGCGTGACTGCAATAGAGATGATAATCGAGTCTCCAAGGCCCTCTTCTGGAAAGCATTTGGACATATATCACAATATGGGTTCCATATGAGTTTCTTTTTTCTGTTGAACACAAAAGAAGAAATTTTGAGAAAAAAAGTTGGTAACCAGACTACCAGTAGCCATTAACTTCCATGGTAGGGAAAACAATACTACTGTTGTAAGTAAATTATGACAGAATTTTAATTTTTGATCCGTTTAATTTCTATTTGCCATTTAAATCATTAGTGAACTGGAATAAGTGGAATGCTAGATTAATGTCCGTTTGGTTAACCTCATGTTCCCTTGGACCCGAAAGAGGAAATGGGCGGGAATTCACATTAACTCTGTTACTGGTATTTAATTATATTCTCCAGGCCGTGTCGTATTAAAAGCTTTGCTTGCCTGCTGGACGCTTGCTGCCCAGTGGCTCGGCGAGCGCTGTGTAATGTAGATTATTAATTGCCCTGACACTGTCACAAAGTGTTTGTAGAAAACAAACATCCAGACTCGATCTTTATTAGAATCACAGTTCTCTCAAAGCAATATGTTTGCTTGTATTGTTTTGTTTGTAATGATGCTAGGCTGTTGTTGTGTTTCACCCTGGGGGAGATCTTTGACTTTGCTGGGGAAAAAGCTTGGCTATCATAATGTGTCTGTAGACTAACACTGCATTCATTTGAGTTATCTTTGCGCACAGTTCAGCAGCGCACACACTCGCCATAAGCACCAGCGCAACACAAATGTGCTGCTATGTGCCAGCACACACTAATACACACACTTCGGTTATCTTAGCACACAGCTCTCTCTATGGCGGGGAACCTTGTAACTGTTCATGTGTGATTATTACATTGGTTTCCATGGTGACCGAGCAGAATGCGAGTAACAATGCGATTGAATGCCAGCCGCAGACCTTTGAGGAAACGAGCGCAGATCCCTCGTAGCCGTCCGACATACACTGTTTAAGCCACAATCATACATCTATTCTTTAGCCCTTTACAATAAGAAAAAAAAAACTCCTTGAACAAGTGGTAATTGGTTTCGCCTAATCTAGTTTCTTTTGACACGGCCTGCATTTAATTATTGAGTTTTCACAAGGAAAGAACCTTTTATGTTGTAGAGTTTTAATGGAATTCAATTTAATATGAAAAAGTGGAAGTAAGTACATTCATATTTAGAAATGTCTACTGACATTTTTTGTACCATTTATGAAATAATTGTCCGACTGTTTAAAGTTAAACTGGTCATATTTTACAATATGGTTCATAATCTCAAACTAAACAATGCATCAATTGCATTTATTTATCTAACATTTATAAATTGGGAAAATTAACAGAAGTTCACAATGCGACATATTATGTGTATGAATTAACATTAAAGGAGTAGTTCACTTTTGAAAAAACTTTTGCTGATAATTTACTCACCCCATATCATCCAAGATATCAATGCCATTCTTTCTTCAGTAGAAAAGATTTTTTTTTTTTTTTTTTTTTTTTGATGAAAACATTCCAGCATTTTTCTCCATATATAATGGACTTCAGTGGGAACCAAATGGTTCAAGATCCAAAAGACAGTTTCAGTACAAACTGCAAACTGTTCAAAGGGCTTTAAATGATTCCAGACAATGAATATCAAGCGAAACAATCACTCATTTAATAAATAAATAACAAATTTTAAGTTTTATAAGCTCAAATGCTCGCCTTGGTCTGTTCTGTGACGCACGTTTGTGACTCTCCTGTTCAAACTCATTCATCAAAATGAACAAATCTTTTTTTCCAAATCATTTGGTTCATTCAACGAGCGAAACGAACAAATTGTTCATTTTGATGAACGAGTTTGAACAGGAGAGTCACGAACGTGCATCGCAGTACAAAGCAAGTCGACCATTTGAGCTTATAAAACTTAAACTTTGTTATTTATTTATTAAATGAGCAATTGTTTTTCTTGATAAGACCCTTACACTGTAAAAAATGATTTTTTGGTTAAGTAAATACTAGTGAAGAAACCCAATGTAATTTACTTGAAAAAGTTAGTTCAGGCAAGAATTTAAAAAACTAAGTAAATTCCATATCAGTACTTATTTCAAGCGAGTATAAATGAAAGTGTAATATCAACTCAATAAAATTAAGTAAAAATTACTCAACTTTTCTGATACTGGGGTTCCCATCATGCACTGGACCTTGAATAATTAATGAGGCTCATTTTTCACTAGTTTCCAGCTGTATTTACACTGTTTTATCATTGATTTTTGTTTTCAGTATTAGTAAATTGCCATTTTGTGACATTTCAAATAATTTTTTTGCTTAAAACGACACATTCAAACACAAAAACGATCCATCAAATGTTACCACCATTGTGTATTGTCTACCAAGTATTGAGGTGTTTGCATTCACATAAGGCTTAAAGTCTGACATGATGTATATATAAATTACTTAGATGATCTAAGTAAAGAACATACTATTAATGACTAATAAAATTCAAGATTTAAATTGTTTTAGTGAAATGTAATACAAAGGCAAAGGAAATCGGTATTAATCAACCTTTTACAAGCCGAGTTAAAATTACTTGTTTTTTGTAAAGTTTACTTAATTCCACATTCCAAGTAAATTTAACTTAAAGATTTCTAATTAAAGCTACTGATAAATATGTTTAGGTTTTTACTTGGCAAATCTTTGTAAATTTACTAGCATTTTCTGAGTGAGATCGTTTAGCAAGGTTTTTTCAAGTAAATCCTACTCCAAATTTTTTACAGTGTATTTATCGTCTGGGTCAATATCGTTCATTGAACGCGTTCAGGCACAACACTGAGGAAGACTCATAAATGCTATTAACCCCAGTGACGGGTAGGTTTAGGAATGGGGTTGGGGTAGGTTATATATTTATATGTAACATTAAGTCAACGGCGTTCATAAACACGCTGAAAATTGATTATGCGTGTTGATAGCACGCCAAAAATGGAAATATGAATTGGCGTGTCATACAGTACATACGCCATTTCATGAGATCAGTCTGCTCACGGAGGAGCGGAAGCATAAAGGAGGAGCTACGACAGTGAAGATCGAGAGAGAGGAATAGGCCTTATTTTATGTTGTGTTTTGTTTCATTGGCCAAATTTGGCTTTGGTTTGTTTTATTATTAAAGTCTTGTGAAATGTTCGCTGGTTCCCGCCTCCTTCTTCCCACAACAATGAACCCTGTTGCAGTTACCATTAAACTTTACAAGAAAATAACCCCACACTCTGAATACTTGGCCAGATTGAAAGCTTCACGAATTCAGAATAGTGAAACGAACAACCATAATTGACATTTTTTTACTCCTGAACAACATGGCCACCGGCTAGACAAGCACCAAACAAGAACTAACCAGTTTGGACATCCATGTTAGTTCTTTTCAGCTGGGCTACACAGGAATGAAACCTTCTGACCCTTCAGCAACGGCATCACCCTCTGTCTCAAGACCAACATCCTGCATATGAAGACGTTAAATGTTCGAATGTGCCACCCACAGATGTACATAGAAACCCCCCTGGCTGCCCCCTACCTGCACAAGAGGAGCGCTGCGTGCCACAACAACAGGTCAGAGAAAGCTGGGACTACTACAATATGGCTGTCAATCACACAGTGTGGGCCTGTGCATGGAGAAGGTTCAGCTCAGTCAATCGACTGTGGGCCCCAGTAGACACCAGCACCACTGGAGCATCTAATGTGGATTATTGTGCTTTGTCGGCCAGTAAGGGCTCAATGCAGGGAGCAGCAGGCAAGAGTTCTCTTGCCTCAGTGTGCTTGAACTCTAAAGAGTCTCATGACCCTGGATGGTTGAGAAGACAGTGCTATCAAAATTCCAGGTCATGGCCGTAACCCCTGTGGTGTTGGAGTGGTCAAGACTGCCTGTCTCTTAGAGACCACCGTATTGAAAATGATTTGTTTGGCTCTTGTGTTTTCTAATCTATGCCAGAAACCCGATCAGTCACTCTCGATTTCACATATCTGAAGAAGTAGAAAACTGTCCTCGTGCAACATGCTGTGGCTTCAATTTACATCGATTGCTCCTCATTCTGTTTTTTTTTTTTTTTTTTGGGATATCATATTGACACATTCACAGAGGATTTTTTTCTTCTCCTGAAAACTTCTCTCTAAATAATGTGACTAAAGGAAAATGATGTAATTGCTAAAAATTCACCTGCTTTTGTTTTAACAGCCTAAACTGAGCAAGAAATTTAATTATCTTGAGAGATTGAGTCTTGTGTTAACAATGTGTTTTTGAATTCACCACCTCCTGTGTTCAGTTGTTTGATTGCTAAATAAATATCTCTGACTTTGTGAGATCTCAAAACAAAAGCTGTCACAAAGACCAAGGAGTTTTCTGTGAGACGTCAAGGTGAAGTTATAGTGATAAAAAAAAAAAAGTTTATCAAAAGACTAACAAAGCTTTTTACCATCTGCAAAGAAACACCCCCACAAAATATCTAATAACATGGATGTGCAAACAAAAGTTTGGGCAAGTAAGATGTTTTTTTTTTTTTTTTTTTTTTTTTTTTTTTTACTTTTATTCAACAAGAACCAATTAAACTTTGTCAATTGTGCAAAAGTGACAGTACGTTCTTTGTCACAAAAGATTTAAAATCAAAATAAATGTTTCTTTATTTTCCTCAATCCTAAAAATGAAATTATCATGGTTTATACAAAATGATTTATTATTTCAACATAATTTAAGATTTTTTTTTTGAGCAACAAATCATCATATTAAAATGATGTCTGAAGGATCACGTGGTACCGAAGGCTGGAGTGATGCTGAAAATTCAGCTTCATATTAAACTATGTTATTCCCTTAACTAAGACGAGTTGATACAAATGAGTTGATACAAACGAGTTGCGATCAAAGTATCTCGCGCACTAGAGAGATTGAGGTATGTATCAACTAGTCTTAGTTGGTGAAACTCTGTTCACCGAATACTTTGAATAACAGTGCTTCATTGAATGCAGAAGGGCGAGAGGCCCTTGAGGCCCTCTGGGATACCGATCACACGAATATTATTCCTCCTGGATCAATTTTCCAAGTCGTCGAGTTTGGCCCTCGGTTTTTCGTTATCCTTCGACAGCGATGAGCACATAGATTCTAGGGCAGTAACGTGACCATCCACATCAGTAAGAGATTCTTCCACATTCTTCAGTTTCTGTTCTTGCTCTAGTAATGAAGTTTTCACCGCAGATATAGATGATTTAAGCTCTGCAAGGATCTCCACTCTGAGTGCTGCTACCTCAGATCTAATACCGCCGAGGAGTTCCCTGATATAACCCTGGCTCGAGGCATCCACACTCTGCAAATCGTCCGCAACTTCAGTAACATCGGCTATCTTTTTAGTGTTGTTTCTCGGCATGATTCTAGTGAGGATCGTAGATAGTATTTCAAACTATGTCACCCAATAAATGTTGGAGCTGGAAACTTTACGACTTCTCACGCCACCATCTTACCAGAAGTCAAACTCGTCTTAGTTAAGGGAATAACATAGTTTAATATGAAAAAAAAAACGGTGGAGTATCTCTTTAAGACATGTAGACCAAAAATGTCCATTATTGAATCTTTATTGGATTATGCTGAGAGCTCATTTCATGTTGTTCAAATATGTTGTTTGGATTGTGATTAGACCCTAGATTGGTTGGTCATGTGATCCATGTAATCACATAGCCACGAGTCCTAGCTACTCTAATCATTAACTGGTCACGTGATCAAAATGTTTACTTTTTTTTCCAATAAAGCAGTGGTTTTGTCTTGCAATTGATGCAATTGTTGTTTCTTCATTTTTAGAATGTGTGGGCTTTAAAAAAAGTTTTTAACTATATGTTTGCTAATTATATAATTGTATTTCAGACACAAGCTGAAGACTACTTTGGTTAAGTAGCTTTGCAGCTCATCAAAAATAGAAACAGGATGTATAGTAGCATAGTGTGTCATCCAGGAATGAATGTCTAAAAAAAATAGCCCAATCCACACAGCGCTACAATCAGGTCATCCTACAAGCCCAAGCATCCAGACAAAAGGGGCTTTTGTCTGAGAGGTGTCCGTGAGCTGGCTACAACACTGACAGAGCTGAAGAGATTTTATGCTGAAATGGAAGAACCTGTCCAGGCATCAACTCTTTCTTCACAGATGTGGCCTCTTTGGGAGAATGGCTAAGGAAACTACTTCTGAAGAAGGCCAACATTAAGTCACGCCTGGGGATCGCTAGAAGCCATGTGACAAAACCTGAAACCTTTTGAAAGAAAATGTTGTGTTCTACTGAGTTGTGGCCTGAAAAGAATGTGCTATGTTTGGCACAAACTAAACACACACCAACACCTTGGAAAATAAAAAAAGAAACGTTTGTTGCCAGCTAGAGCAGTGTGGATGGAGCCAAATTCAGGCAAATCCTTCAGGAGAACCAGTTTTAGTCAACGCACAGTGTTTATTTAGGGTGAAGACACGTGTTTCACCAGGGCATTGACCCACATCACGCAGCACAAGCTGATAAAATGACTTGAAAAGTAAGGTTGGCACTCACAAATGCCCCAGCCAGAGCCCAGATTCCAACCAGAAATCTGTGGTATAATTTCAGTCCGATGGCACTCCAGTTATTTGGCAGAAGAATTTACATGGAAGAATGGGCAAGAAGCCATTCATTACAAAGAAATTAGCATTCTTGGACACCAAATATGAATATGTGTTATGTGAATATGTGAAGAGAAAGAAAAAATGAGGTGCAACAAGAACAAAAACATAAAAAAAAATCTGGGTGAATAAGTGGTGTAAATAAATCTGGGACAATGAATGTGACCGTATGGGGAGGTTGGCACTTGGATTTGATCATTTCGGTGTGTCAGGTCGCCTGATAGGACCATTAATTAAGGTGAGTTAGTGTGTTGGTTGGTTGTGTGTTTTGTCCATGCGTGCCATCTGTGTGTATGCGAATCTGTGCGTGTGAGTCTGCATCCATCTGTTTAGGAAGCGTGGGAGCTCACAGTAACGAGTTGTGTCTCGGCTCACCTGCCCACGCACAGCTTGGGTCACCGGCGCCCAGCTCATGTAAAAATCACCACGGTCCAGATCTCCTCTTATATACTTCCTGCCTCTGCTTGTCTTCTAGCGATCACCATAGACAGTAAATAAGAGCATTTAAAAGTACATTCGGATGGAATGGTCAAGAATTTAAGAAGGATATTATTTCCTTTAATGGATGTAATTGCCATAGACAACTTCATCTAGAGATTAAACATATAGTTCTGATGGAAAATGCTGCCTTCAATTTTTAAGTACAATCAACTTGGATGTTCAACTGAAATTACATTAAACTGTCTTAAAAGTGAGTTGAGTCAATTGTATAACTTATAAAAAAGTTAAAGCCATGTCAGAAATGCTAATTTTTTACTTATTAATCGTATACTTTTTTTACAATGTACTACAAAAAGTACAATAATGGAAGAGAAAGTGCTGCAAGCAGCATTCAGTTGGTCACGTTTTTCATAAAACAGCTTTTACTAGGCTTTTGGAGACTTTATTTGGGTTTACATTATATAAAAAATATTCTTCAAAGTATTACATACAATATTTATTTGTGTAAACCTTTTTTTAATTAGTGAAATGCTTATTTAAATTGATTTATTGTTATTTGAGGATGATTAATGCTTTGCTTTTTTAATTTATTTAAGATGACATTTAATAATAAAAATTATAATCAAAGACCTAAACTGTTAATCAAACTCATCTTTTTAATTTTCTACTTAATTATCAAACATGATCAGGAATAGTTTAAAGTTATCTTAAAGACAACAAATCCTGTAATAAATCATCTAGCAAGCTAAACCTTGCTTGTGATTTCATCATCTTATTTTTTATTTTTTTATTTATTTTTTCAATTTAATATGAATAATCATTTATTAATTGCCATGCGCTTAGGTTATAATACAGCCCCCTTGGAAGATTTCTGAGGCCCCCTCCAATATAAATGGCATGGCAAATATTAAGCTCTTCTTGAAGCATGGGTAGTCTTGGAAAAGATGTTTCTCACCTATTTCCATGTTTTTGTTCAGTTATGAAATTACTTAAAGTGCAATGATTTAGTGCAATGACACTGTTCCCAAGGTCATAAAATAGGTCAATAAAATTATTTTATTTCAATTTACTGTATTGATTTAAATAGATTCACACAATGCATAATGATCCCTATTACTCTGTCCTTCTGACCAAATTGTGAAAAATGCCAGATAATAATTACCACATTATCAGTACTGTGTTGTTACAACATGCTAAAAATACTGCAATTTGTCATCAAAATGTGTTCAAATATCTGTGTGGAGTTTAAAGGGAAAGTTCACCTAAAAATGAGACTGATCCCATACTTTACTCACCCTCAAGCCATCCTAGGTGTACATATACTTTTTTCTTTCAGCCTAACACAATCGGAGTTTAAAAAAAATATCCTGGCTCTTCCAAGCTTTATAATGGGAATGAATGGTACCTTGTTTTCTGAAGCCCAAAAATTTGCATCCATCCAAAAGTGCTCCATATGGCTCCAGGTGGTGTGTTGCAGTGATGGGTTTTTGTAATAAAAATAGCTAAACTATAATGACTTCCTTCCAGTAATGCCATAGACAGTAAAATAAATGGACAGAGCGATTCTATTGATTTCAACAGAGAAGACTGAAGCCCAATTTTTGCACTTCCGGTCTGATGTCTGAGCGACTGCGCAGGCTCAAACTGAGCGTGACGACAGTCTGACAGTTATAAATCTTCTAGTAGCTGTGCCAAGCCAAAATGTTGTTGAAATATTTTGTCCTGTAGCTTTTATGGACTCTCTATCTATGGGCTTCTCCCATAGACAGTAAAAGGCTTCTCCCTCGACTTTATGCCCCCGTGTCCCCCCCCCTTCTCCTCATAGACAGTAAAAGATTGCCTGCAAGCTTCTCCTCCTGTCTATACGGTAATTTCTCTATTGTGCGACAGAAAGTTGCGTAGTGATGACACAATTTTTAGCCTATTTTTCACAAAAACAGCATCTACGGGGCCATAATGTAAGATACAAAGAAATGGAGAGTTTTATACATTGTCGTGTTTCTTTAGAAATAAATAATGGACAAAATGAAGTCTTTGGACACCTCAAATGTAAAGTTATTCGCTATCAAAGTGACGCCAAAATGAATGGGAGTCAATGGGATGCTAACAGCTGATGAAGTTCTGCTACAATGGCAGCTTCAACTTCCGGCTGATGAAGAGTGAGCGATGAATGACGTATTGACGAAAATGGAAGTGCAGAGAGCACAATGAAACACTGGTCACGAATTAGAAGTCTAAAATGAGAAATTATAAAGAGAAATGTTGGAGGACCTTTAGTTGTTTACAATGTCTTAACGCATCATTAGTTATTAGAAGAAATTATTAATTCAGGTATTAGTACATGATTATTCATGTACTATTATTGTAAAGTGTTACCGATAATTATGAGTGAAACATTTGGCTGTGCTGTCTGAATAGCTATCAAGGTGAACTATCTATTATCCTTTCCTCATGTATCATGTGTTGATTATCTCTCTCTCTCTCTCTCTCTCTCTCTCTCTCTCTCTCTCTCTCTCTCTCTCTCTCATTTCAATATATTCTTTCTGGTTTAGACCGTTGACTCTCAAAATGCCTTAGAGTTACTTCTGACTATAATACAAAGCAATCTGAAAGCTCTTTAGCAGTGCCAAGCATGCTAGGCAACAAGACAAATGTTTGGTTGAACATTTTTGTTCATTTATCTGCCTCTTGTACGATTCCTCAGTGGGTTTTGCTGTAAATCTTGTTGCGTTTCCCTTCAGCAGTATTTTTCGAAAGTCAGATTGAAGTGGCCAGTCATACTACAAAACCACTGAAGTAATCAGGGTTTCACTGCCTCGCGCCGACACCATGCTGTGCTGACTTTCACAACACTAGAGATGCAACCAACCAGTTCTAAAAAAAATAAATAAAAAATAAAAAAATCATGTAGCTCATACCAGGCTTACTACATCATTTCGATTGCAAATTGATTTATTTTTATTGCTCTGCAATGGAAGGAATTAAGCTAAACTTTTTGCAGGTTACTGTTGAAAGGATAATATCCTGTGCAGATTAAAATACCCAATCTTTTCTGACAGGTTTCATTTTGCGCTTTTATTTCAGCCAATTTGAACCGTGCGCTTTAAACACAGGCTGGTGATCAGCAGCTTTTATCCTGAAGACAGCGTCTTGATAGGTGTGAAGAGACTGACAGATAAAACAGATTGAGGAGCAGAAACAAATGTGGAAATGCGCCGGGACGTCAGTCATTTCTGCGAGCAGGTTGGGCTGTCACAGTAGTTAAGCATTCAGGTACAGCTCAGGAGATAACTTGCTATGTTTACCGAGTTCTCAGAACAAGATGTTCACTTAAAACACAGATTGGAGTGAGTATTGCGAACGTCTGCGGCATTTTCTTTTACACAGGCTCCATGCAGTTGCTTGAAAACATGTCGACTTTTTTTTTTTAGCGTAAATTCTCACTGCGCTAATTCTCCTGGTCGTGAAAGCAAGCTTGGTGCGAAAAAGACGCCCAGGTGGAAAAGATGAGAAATGGTTCGGTTGGTTCGTTGAAAAGGTGCAGAAGGTCTTGAATTAAATTACAGAGGTTCTGAGCGCTTCTGAACATCAGCATGCAGAGCGCTCTACTGTAATAGGGCTCATTGAGGCCGGCTAGCAAATAATATAATAAGCTGTGCGCTTTGTTGCCGTGATGCTGACAGCTCTCTCAATCTGTCTTTGGTTTGAGGGTGGCAACAGATGTTTCATCTGAAATACCTTGGGAGAAATAAAATAGTTGACTTGCATTAATAATACAGAGCTATACATTTCATAGTGATTTTCAAAACCAAAAAGAACCAGTTGACGTTTCTTCAGTGTTTCAGTGAATTTCGCTGTTCTCAAGGTATGGTCACATTAGCAAAAATTTAGGGTCCATTTTCTATTGTCAATAGTGTATAGCACGGCTCACACTGAATCAAACCAAGCAACATTCTGTTGGTCAATGCGGCCAGTTCACACAGCCAACTTGAATGTCCCAATTGTTTGGATTCCTTTTGGAATGACTGGATTTCACCTGTGATTTTTTTGCCGAGCAACTCTAAATTTGACCAACCCGGTCTCATCCCAAGACGTCATATAACTGACGTTTTGGGACGTCTTTTGACCATACGTCAATATTAGCCTTTTTAGGGCCCCCTTAAACGTCGGTAGATGAGGTTATGGGATCCTAACTCTACCCCAGACCTAAACCTAACCCTAAACCTAACCCGTCACCCAACTGACGTTAAAGGTAAAGCGTCAGTTGAATGACGGCCCGGGATCGCCATCTACCGACGTTTAAGGGGGCCCTAAAAAGGCGGATATTGACGTATGGTCAAAAGACGTCCCAAGACGTCAGTTATATGACTTTTTGGGATGAGACTGTGTTAATTTGACCTCACCCTTACATAAACTCTTTACACACCATTGAGGGAATATTCTATCATTAACATGTATCTCTTCCCTCACGTAGATGTAATTTTCCAGCTTGTGAAAATTATCAAAAATGGGCAGCTGGCAACTTTACATATTAAAAAAGAGTTAAAATATAGACCATTCACAATAATCGTCCAATTAGTTTTTATTTGGGGTTCATTTGGCTTTTCCTTAAGCACCTATTCTCAGTATTTGACTTTTAATTTAGCCCGTCTGCCGTTTTTCTTTTTGTTCAGACCAAACATACATTTATTAGGCCGAAGTTTGTAAAACTTAAGCTGTTTATACAGTCAGTTTAGGATGTTATCATAGACATAACATGTAATTCTATGTCAGCTGTTGATTCCAAGAAACTTTTAGAACAATTTAAAGAATGGATCTATGAATAAGTATTATTTGTATTATTAGAGTGGATCCTCCAATCCCAACCTGCCTCAGCACCGATTTACTGTATTAATATAGCTAAAATACGCAGATGAGTTACTACTTCTGGTACCTAAGATTCTAAAGTGACACTTTACTATCCCATGAGGTCACGAGAGAGGAGTTGTGAGTGGAGGTGAAGAGACACAACTGACACTGTTAGTCACATGACATACTACACACATTCATACTACAGAAAATGCTTTTTAATGGTTGTGAAGTAATTATTCAAATGAATTACCTGCACAAAGAGTATATGTAAGTTCAGATGCAGTCACAATGCAAAGAGTGTAGTCTGCTTCCTAAAGCAAAAGATTCTAAGTAGTCAATTCTTATTAGTGAATCAAACACATACAGCTTACTGAGATTAAATCTGACCGGTCGTTTGTGTTTTGTCAGTAGTGTTATAAATATTGATGAATGGAATATGTAAACACAATTTTTGTTTTGTTTATTGTCGTTCTGTAATAATATAAGGCTGGTTATTTAATTGTATTTATGATGCTTCTAAAGAGACTGTGAAAATTCATTGTAATCAGTGTAAACACACACATTTTGCAAGTATTTTGAATGTGTTTAATTGAAATGATCTCATCATTTGCAATGGAATTGCATTTCTGTACTATTCCTTAAATAATCATTTATAGAATCGTTATGGAACTGGAATCCTTAAATTCTTTACAATCCCCATTGTCAGATATTATAACATTCATTTTTCAGACATACGTGAAATGCTCGGTTTGAAAGGACAAACAAAATGACCAAGACAGACAACATTGACATGTTTCTGAGTCAATGCAGTACCTGAGTCCATCAATTCATTAATCGACATCAAACGCCATCATTCATTTCTGATCCCTTCAAAATCTGCAATTAAGCTGTCAGCCTTTTTTTTTTAAAAAAAATCTGTGATTTTCTTATCCCTCTGAGGTTATTTCACTCAGAATCCTCACCTTACTTGTTGTTTGAACCTTTACATTTATTACAAGTATAATCCGTCTCTAGCAATATGAGACACAGGGCGCCGTGAACTGCAGCCCCCGCATATACAGTATATGAATTCTTCTTCTGTGTCTTTCATCCAGAAAGAAATCACAAAAAATGCAACCAAATATGGCACAGTTGCTGGTATACTTATATAAGCAATGATATAGCATATGTATATAGGCAATCGAAAGACATAAGTACCATTTTGGATTTTTTTTAAGTGTTCAAAAAGGCTCAATTCCTAGAATCGCCCACGATTTCAACTCTGGACTTGATCATAGGTTGAGATGATCATAGGTGGAAATAAGTGCTACATGGATTGGGGAATCACAGACCTGCCCGAGGGCGAGGGGGGGACATAGCGACCCCTGCAGCAACCGCTTCCCGGATCCCTCTCGAATCCTGTGAGGATCTGCACACATCTGAGGAGGGATTATTAGAGGAACCTGAGAACAAGGTCAAAGACTTATGGTGGAACAAGGAGCAAGTTTAAGTTTAACTTCCTCTTCATCCCTGAGCCTCTGAAATACTTGCGAGATAGCTGCGGCTGAAAGTCAAGTCAAGTCAAGTCACATTTATTTATATAGCGCTTTTC
Organism: Pimephales promelas; assembly: GCF_016745375.1. The sequence continues at coordinate 24,879,946 of NW_024121210.1, read as the reverse complement.
ACAATACAGATTGTATCAAAGCAGCTTCACAGTGATAACATGTAAGTAGCACAACACAGATCAACAACATTGCTAAACACTAAATAACCCCAACTGAGCAAGCTCAAAGCAAGCCAAAAGCAAGGCGACAGTGGCAAGGAACCAAACTCCATCAGATTGGATGGAGAAAAAACCTTGGGAGAACCCAGGCTCAGTCGGGGGCCAGTTCTCCTCTGGCTTACATTCATATTGTTTAAATATAAATATTAAATATAAATATTGTTTATGAATCAAACGGCGCCATAACATATCGCAGGCGTTGAGTCGTCTCATCACAGGCGTTGAGTCGTCTCATCACAGGCGTTGGGGCATCCGAAATCCCCGTGAGAGGCTGGACACAAAACTGGACCTGACGAACGCCATTTTTCTCGGGACAAGCGTCCCGAGATAACAGCAGAAAGGCAGATGGGAAATAATTAGCATAGCTGATGTTCATAATAATTTCCGTTATAACTCACAAACTCTCCGTAACCCGAACTCTCCGCAACCCAACCATACGCGCCGACCCGTTTGTCTAAGAGGCTGTCGAGCCCCACTGGTGCGTTAAGCAGTTTCAGTGGCAAACGGTTCCGTATGGCATAACAGAGGAGTAGAAGGTAAGCATTATGTGAATGCTTGACTAAAGAGATGCGTCTTTAATCTAGTTTTAAACTGTGTCAGCGAGTCAGAGGCTCGGACCGTATCGGGAAGGCCATTCCAGAGTTTTGGAGCTAAATGCGAGAACGCCCTCCCTCCTTTACTGGACTTCGATATCCTAGGAATGACCAGAAGCCTTGAATTTAGTGATCTTAAGGAACGCGGTGGATTGTAGGGCGAAAGAAGGTCCGTTAAGTACATAGGTGCTAAACCATTTAGGGCTTTATAGGTCAGTAGTAGTATTTTGTAGTTGATGCGGAACTTAATAGGTAACCAGTGTAGAGATGATAAAATCTGTGTTATATGATCATATTTTCTTGACCTAGTAAGAACTCTAGCAGCTGCATTTTGTACTAACTGTAGCTTGTTTATTGAGGATGCAGGACAACCGGCTAATAAAGCATTACAGTAATCTAGTCTCGAGGTCATGAATGCGTGAACTAATTTTTCTGCATCAGAAATAGATAGCATGTTACGTAGCTTAGCAATGTTTCTAAGGTGGAAAAAGGCTGTTCTTGTAACATATGAAATATGATTTTCGAACGACAAGTTGCGGTCTAGTATAACACCCAGGTCTTTTACTGTTGTGGATAAAGTAACAGGACATCCGTCTATATTAAAGTTGTATTGTGAGAGGTTTTGTGAGTAGTTTTTTGGACCAATAAGTAATACCTCCGTTTTATCTGAATTTAATAGCAGGAAATTACGCGTCATCCAGCATTTTATATCTTTGAGACACTCTGTCATTTTAGATGAGTTAGTGTTTTCATCTGGTCGTGATGAAATATATAATTGAGTGTCGTCAGCGTAACAGTGGAAATTAATTCCATGTTTTCTTATAATATTACCAAGTGGCAGCATATATATTGAGAATAGCAGAGGGCCTAAAACTGATCCTTGCGGTACTCCATAGTCTACTGACGTTATCTTTGATTTTTTTCCATTTAAACAGACAAAATGAGAACGGTCCGATAAGTACGATCTAAACCAGCTTAATGCCTGTCCCTGGACACCGGTGAAGTTTTGTAGTCGATCCAAGAGTATTATATGATCTATAGTGTCGAACGCAGCGCTAAGATCAAGTAGGACTAGTATTGAGATACAGCCTTGGTCAGAAGCTAAAAGTAAATCATTTGTAATTTTAACTAGCGCAGTTTCTGTACTATGATGCGGTCTGAATCCTGACTGGAATTTTTCATAGATATCATTTTCTTGCAAAAAAGAGCACAATTGAGCGGACACTACTTTTTCAAGTATTTTGGACATAAATGGAAGATTTGAAATGGGTCTGTAATTTGCCAAGTTATTTGGATCTAATTGCGGTTTCTTAATGAGCGGTTTTATTACAGCCAGCTTGTATATTTTTGGGACATGACCTAAAGATAAAGACGAGTTAATAATATTGAGGAGAGGCTCTTCCACTACAGGTAATAGTTCTTTCAGTAGTTTAGTGGGTATTGGATCTAATAAACAAGTTGTTGGTTTAGATGCAATGATAAGTTTATTTAGCTCCTCCTGTCCTATCGTTGTAAAGCGGTTTAGTTGTTCTAGAGGGGCCATAATTGAAGCTGAATCATAAGACACCATAGCGGATTGTACATTTATAATTTTGTTTCGGATGCTTTCTATTTTCGCATTGAAGTAATTCATAAAATCATTACTACTAAACTGTAAAGGTATATTTTGCTCTGGTGATGTCTGTTTATTTGTTAGCCTAGCCACGGTGTTAAATAAAAACCTTGGATTATTTTGGTTATTTTCGATTAGTTTGCGGAGATGCTCAGCCCTGGCTGTTTTTAGTGTCTTTTTATAACGTGACATACTGTCTTTCCACGCGATTCTAAAGACCTCTAAATTAGTTTGTTTCCATTTACGCTCTAAGTTGCGAGTTTCTCTCTTGATAGCATGCGTAGCACTGTTGTACCACGGTGCTTTAATTTTCTCTCGAACCTTTTTTAATTTAATTGGCGCAACAATATCTAATGTACTAGTAAGAATGGTGCTTAAACTGCTAGTCATTTCCTCTAATTCATCTGTTTGTTTGGGTTCACTTAGCAGCTTAGATAGATCAGGTAAGCTATTTGAAAATCCATCTATAGTGGTTGGAAGGATTGTTCTGCCTGGTCTATAACGTGGCGCAACATGACATATTTCAGCAGTACGTATTATGCAAGTCACCATGTAATGATCAGTGACATCATCGCTTTGCGGTATAATATCTATATCAGTTGGATCGGTTCCATATGATATAATTAAATCTAGTGTATGATTTAGACGATGAGTGGGACCACTGACGTTTTGTTTGACCCCAAAGGAGTTTAATAAATCTGTAAACGCAGCCCCTAAAGCATCATTTGTATTATCTACGTGTATGTTAAAATCTCCAGCAATTATTGCTTTATCGACATTTACCAATAGATCCGAGAGAAAGTCTGCGAACTCTTTTAGGAATTCAGCATATGGCCCTGGAGGTCTATATACAGTAGCCAGGGCTAGAGATAATATAGATTTCCTTTTTACATCTAAGAGCGTAACATTTAGCACAAGTACTTCAAATGAATTAAACCTGTGACCTGTTTTCTGAGTAATATTAAAAATATCTTTATAGATTGTTGCAACACCGCCGCCACGACCGATCAGACGAGGCTCATGTTTATAACAGTATCCTGGCGGAGTAGATTCGTTTAGACCGAAATACTCATTTGGTTTAAGCCAGGTTTCAGTAAGGCACAGAACATCGAAGTTATTGTCTGTGACCATTTCATTTACGATAACCGCCTTAGGTGTGAGCGATCTAATGTTTAGGAGACCTAGCTTTAGAAATTGTTTTTGTTGACTGATATTTAGATTTTCTGGTTTAATTACAATAAGATTTTTGCTAGATCCTACACTAGATTTATTGTTTGGCTTCACTAAACGAGGAATAGACACAGTTTCTATATAATGTTCCACACTATGCTTATTAGTTAAGTTTGGACCGCAAAGGCTGTAATTTGGACTTTGACTCATTAGTCATCTGGTGCGTAATGTCTTGGAAATGTTGTCCGACAGCACAGCCGCTCCGATTCGGCTGGGATGGAGACCATCTGTGCTGTACAGCCTCGGTCTTTCCCAAAACAGATCCCAGTTATTTACAAAGTGCAGCCCCTGTTCATTACACAATGACATTAACCATTCATTTAATGCAAAAAGTCTACTGAACCTTTCATGTCCTTGTCTGTACGTGGGAAGCGGTCCAGACACGATGATCGCTGCTTTAGGCGCTGTGCTGCGTACCGTCTCGATCAGGCTCCTGTAGTCCTTCTTCAGAACCTCCGTCTGCCGCAGCCTGATGTCGTTCGCTCCCGCGTGCAGCACAACAGCTCCGACGCGCTCGTCCCCGTTCAGGATCTCGGGAACCTGTGCAGCAACATCAAGAACACGAGCACCAGGAAAGCAGTGAGTGCGCACTTTACCTTTATCCGAATTAGCGCGGACATGGCGGACTATGGATGTGCCGATGATCACGGCGTCATCGCGTTCCGGCTCGCGAAGAGGGGAGAAGCGGTTCCGGGTGGAGATCTCGAAGACCGGGAGGGGCGGAGAGGCAGCTCTGGTCCTGGCTCGAGTCTTCCGCTGTGTGATCCATGGTCCATGTTGTTTCGGTGCCGGAGTGAATGAAGCCTTAGATGATCGCATCTTCCTCGGCAGAGTAACGTACGGCGTAGATGAACTCGGAGTCAAAGAGTGATTTGATTTGTTAGCGTCGGCGCGTGATGCTTCAAGCGTTGAGCGCCGATCCAGCAGCTCGGCTTGCTTCACCAGCAGACCGCGGATCTGTTTCTCGACGTATTCCAGCTCCTGCTTCACCGTGAAGAGCTCGAATGTGTCTTCATCTGCACTCAAAGGTAATGTTAGACACGCATCTGATATGTTCGCCATTATAACGGATGATCAGTAAATTAGTAGTGATACTACAACTATCACTACTAATTTAGGATTGAAATGTCGGAAATAACCAGGATTCAGTGAAACGGGTGTAAAATGAGACGATCAAATAGGCGAGAGGGCACGCGTGGAATGCTAGCGGGCTAAAGGCTAGTAGCCAGGATTTAGGGAGGTTGGATATAAGTAGCGATATCAAAGCAATCCAATTGTTTTTTATAAGGAATACTATCGAGGATAAGTTCACATAATATAAAAATAGAAAGTGCTTGTTTATAAATAAGTGGTAAAGAAGAAAATCAAGGATTTGTGAAACTGGTGAAAGCTCCCCCGCCGGCATGCTAGGCTCTACTTTTGATGTTAATTCCTTGAAAGCTGTTTCTTTAGCTAGGGATTAGTGCATGGAGAGCTTGGCTTAGCATGCTTGGGCTAATAAAGATGACACATCTAACACAGGTAGTACAGCCCGGGAGCTGCTTTCATAAAGTTGCCTTAATTATGATGAACTGCCTGCTCTTTAGTGCATCCAAGAAAAGCCACACTATACTTCTCTGAAAGGGCTTGAATCAAGAGGAGATCTGGATTTTAAGGGCATTAGCTCTCCCATTATCACCATGCAGAGCGCTTTTAGGGCCTTAGCTTGTGGGTTTTGTGACATTTTGCCTCACGTTTTTTTGTGCTTCATAGCCAATAAGGCACTGTGCACAGGTTCCAGAGACTGACAGTTATGAAGTGTGTCCATTATAACCCGTAAACGACTATTATGGTTACTGATTAGCTGCTATGGCCGCGTTAGCTCCGGGGAGCACCACGGCTAATGATCGCATAGCAGCATGCATACAAAACTGACTTCGCGATTTATCTGCTAAACCAACGTCCCAAGATTGATTGGTAATTCCCTCTAGACGAGTCCTTGCGGTGAATGCTAAAAAATGATTCCTTTCCCCCCAACTCAGATATCTACTCAGCAAAACACTTCAAGGTCCAAATTCTCCCTCTGTGATCAATTATCTTTTTTTTAATGGGTTGTTCTGACAATGGAAGATTTCATGACGAACATCCTAATTATGAATTCAAATTATTTTGCATTACTCAGCATTCAACTCTTGTAGAATTTCGACGTGAAACTACTGTAATTGGGTTTAGTTGCAGTCTGGTGTAAACTTCAATGTGAATCTACAGACATCACTGCTATTTTTCTTTTTTTTTTTTCATGTACAGCTGTTCACATAAACTGCTGCTCAGTGATATTTTAGCAATTTGCGACTTTTTTTCATATAAGTAATACAAGATTAAACTATTTTCAGTTCAATATTAGTTTAATGTTTTTTTTTTCAGTTAACTTCCAAGTTGACTGTACTTAAAACTTAAGGCAGCTACTTTTTTTTTTTAGAAAGATTTACATTTTTAGACATCAAGTTTAACTAAATGATATTTTAGTTTCATTGAGATTCTTAATTTTCATTTTTTCAATTCATTTTTATTAGTTTTGTAATACTTTGTAATATATATATATATATATATATATATATAATTGCTCAGGATGTCAACTTATTAATCACACACACACACACACACACACACACACACAAACACATATATACATATATATATATATATATATATATATATATATATATATATATATATGGTCAGCCCATTCTCACTCCCAAGGCGTCACCTAACTGACGCCTTGGGAAGCATTTGGACATGCTTCAATATCTGACGCTTTAGGCGCCCTTTAGCGTCAGTTAGATGACGCCCTAGGATCGCGTGTACCCTACCCCCACCCCATACCTAAACCTAACCGCGTCCTCTAACTGACGCTTTCCTTTAGCGTCAGTTAGATGACGCCGTAGAATCGCGTCATGTAAGTGACGCTAAAGGGCGCCTAAAACGTCAAATATTGAAGCATGGTCAAAGGTGACGCCTTGGGGTGAGAATGTGTTGATATGGTCAATAAGTTGACATCCTGAGCAATTTGCAACTTTTTTTATATAAGTTATGCAAGATTCAACTATTTTCAGTTTATTGTCAGTTTAATATTACTTCAGTCGACTTAAACATCCAAGTTGATTGTACTTAAAAACTTGTGGCAGCAACTTTCTTTTTAGAAAGTTTAAAATTTTTAGACAAGTTAATATATAGTAGGCTATATGCACATTACATCATATATATATCGTTTTATTTCAGTTAACATTTATTTTATTGCAAGTCATGAAAATGTTGTTTTATGCTTTGAGTTTTTTTGTTATCTAGATAATAACCCTGCTGTATGAATTTATTTCTTCTGTTGGACATTAAAGAAGATATTTTGAAGAATAGGGGTAACCAAACAGTTGATGGATCCTGATTGACCTCCATAGTATTTTTTTTTTCCATCTTCTTTGCTCCTTAAAAACATAAAACATTAGACTTTACAGATAGATACATAGTGTTTATTGTGCAAAGAAAGCACTGTACTTATTCAAACAAATCGTTCTTTATAAACCTTTGCATTGCAAACCATCAGATCCCAAATGTGTGCAGCACTTTGTGTGCAGCAGTTTGAGGATTCAATGGAGTCACAAGCTTTAGTCAGCTCTTTTAAATACCTTTTTATTGATTAAATATTTCCAAAACAGAGAGAGATATAAAAGGGTGACCAATAGTTATGATTTAGGAATAACTAATAGAAATTATGAAATTTGGAGCATATAGTCTTAAACCTCATATTCGTATTTTTGTCCAGATCTTGTGCCATTGTATTCGGCAACGTGAGACAAATATCACATATGAATGTTTAAACAATCATTTTTTCCACCACACACCACAGCCAATTCAACCTCATTCATCAGATCATTTAATGTAAATGTAACCTGGAGTTGCATTAGCAGTAGAGCTCCATGTCTCTCAAGGCTGTAGGTTTCTGCAGGGGGGTATTTTAACATGACCCGCAGATGTTTGAGATGCAGACGGTGTGATGATGCGTGCGTGTGAGTTCTGTCTGCTCCAGAAGGGAGGTAAACACAGAGGTCACGCCTCTATCTGCATCATTCCCATACGGACAACACCACCAGCGTTGAGGTGTTTCATCCCAGACTACTGAAAAACTCTTACTATTTTATGAGGTGGCAATTCAGTATGCATTCGATGTGATTCGTATGGAAACGTAGAATTTTTAGAAAGAAAATGGAAACATAGAATTCCACCCCTAACCTTAAAATATGTGGGGCGTAAACAGATCCTACGAAACCGTACACTCTAAACAATGCTGGGTTGTTTGAACCCAAATTTGGGTAAAATATGGACGATTTTTTTTTTTTTTGCATTTTTTAACCCAACATTTGGGTTTGTCCATATCTGACCCAAATTACAACCCAGCATTTTTTAGAGTGTACAAATTAGATACACCTTTTAGCCAAAACATAAAATAGTTAAAAAATTGTCTATACCTTTTTAACACAAATTGCACTGATTGTATTTTAATTGCAATTCCTCAAATTCAAATTAAATTCTATAATCTGTTTTCTGCCTCATTTCAATCCAGGATTTTTAAATACATTATAAATTAATGCCTGAATGATGCACCAACCTGGACATCACAGAGCAAAGAATGCCCTGCAACCAAGGACAATTATAAAAATTCTAACGCAGAAGACAGTAAAACTTATCAAACAATCAGTGCAATTTGAATGATGTCTTGTGAGCATGATGCAAGGTTATGAAGAGAACATCACAAAAAGAATATTGGTCTGAGTACATTACAAGGCTTTTGAAAGTTCCATGGCTCTTTTCATGCAAAACATCACAGCGTGGTTGAAACCCACAACGATGTTGGCAGATCCAAATGAGAGCTACCAAATGGGCTGTTCTTGAAACACAGAAGAAACTAAATGAACTAAACATCCCCAGGGCTCGAGTAATTAAATTTTGACTTGAGAGAGAATCAAGCGGTGAGGTGAAACAGGCCCAAACTTGACAATCCATTCTGTATTGTGAAGGAATTATTTTATTTTTTAGAAGCCTAACCCATTGCAGATTGTTGCATCACTAGGGACTCATTTCCAAAAAAACAAAACTAGAATGGGTGTGGGGTTACCCGTCGATGTCATCAGATGGACGCTGAGCATCCAAGCCCTTGGCAGACGCTCCCCAAGGCCAGATGTGACTATCCTCACTGAGGCGTGTCATCAGAGCGTCCCGCAGTGCATCCCTGCTCCTGTAGGGGGCGTCATGATGGACGCTAATCCAAATAAACATCTTCAATGAGACAATGAATGTCAGCTAATGTAAAATAAATAAATCACAATCGGTTAATCAACAAGAACGTATGCATGACTGATGAAAGCTATTGATTTAATATGCATGTGCGTAGCTTGAGGTATCAGCCCGGGCTATAATTCGATATTTTTCGCAGGCAGGGTCTCTTGATGTGGTTTAATTAGCCAACAAATCAATACCCTCATGTGTCTGAACTCCATATGGATTGTCAGAGGGAGCGCACCATAATATGTTTGGAGCGTTAGCTCTGTGCCTCCAGCTAAAGAATCATCTGCTTTGCTCCCCACACCTGTTTCTCTCGCTGCTGTAAACGACAAACCCTCTGCAGACCTTGTGGGACTTCACAAAGAAGTGAGACTTGAGCCTACAATCTCATTTAACTCTAAGTGGTTTGTGTGCAACGGAACTCAGCAGATGCACGGCGCCTTGCCCGGCTACACTAAATGTCACCGGTTGCGCTAACAAATGCAAGCATCTCGGGATTTTGTGAAATTGAGCTCGTTCGCTCGACTGTAACAACTGCATCGGTTTGTAGCGAGCTTTGGTATTGAATATCTATACAAACATGCTAGCTGCTACGACACCTTGTCACTGACTTCCTGATGCTTTCGTGGCGATGTATGGTGTTAAGATACAGAATATTTGTAGCAATTATACGTGGTACTGTCAGCCAGGAAATTTGAGCCATCGAACCTAACAGCCTGATCACTTTCTCCTTATTTTTTCTAGAGCAACTCCCTCCATCTTAGCGGCCAGACTGTCAGTCAGTCATGGTTTGATGTGTGCATCTGAAGTGGGTTCAGTCAATGTCAAAACTTTCAATTCTATTTTATACGCATCACTAATGACACCCAACCCACCCCACCCCCCTAACCCCACCCACTTTAAATTCGCTCTGCCCTTGTGTTTTTAGCAGAGAAGCACCACAGTGCCCCCTCCTGGTGGCAAATGCATCTCATTTCACAAGCTACCCTCTGTTTCTGAGTCACATTCATCAAAGCCTTGGGTGCAGTTTGATCTCTTTTGCACATTCTATTTTAATCATGTAAGCATGTCAGAGACGTCTCCCGATTGCATTTTTTATACTCTTGTAAATCCAGCAAATTAGTTTCACAGAGAGATTCTTAAGCAAATTAGTTTAGCTCCTATCAGTTTAGGCTGAGTCTTATGTAGGTGTCCCTCACATAATGAGACCCGGTTTAACAGGAATTTGCATTTTAAAACGCACATAATTTGTGATCTTAATTTGCAAAACAAGTCCAGAACACACTTTTGGTAGAGGAGCCTTAGGAGCAGTTGAGATCAAGTGATACCATGTGGAATGCAAAAGCACAAGACGTGTCTGCCATTGAAATGAAGGGTTTCACCTCAACAGTTTCTGCCAGGATCTCTCTCTCTCTCGTCTCGTGGTCAGCTGCCTGGGACCTTCACAGGGTTGTTGTAGGTTGGTCCATATAAGAAATGCATTTAAAAGCAAAAAAAAATTAATTTGATGAATTTAGTGTTTTTAACCTATATGCAAGCTGCGACAAAGACATGATGTTTAATATTTGATTATTTATTTGATAATTTCACCGTTTTGGATTCTCGCTTCTCTCATTTCTCTCCCCAAAGAAAGTGATTTAAATGCCTTTCACCTCATTTATTCACATAATTGAATACTTAATTTAATAATTACATAATTTAATGAATACATAATTTAATAATTCCTTTTAATACCCTTTAAAAAAAGAAACAATAAAATAAGCTGAGCATTTGAAATGATCTTTTTTTATTATTTGTTTAATAACAGATAAGTGTGACTGGACCTCCCATTCGATGTTTGATTTGATTCAACTGTCACTTTTGATCAAAGGTTAGTGTAAAGGCTTTTCTAATGTTACAAAATATTTATGTCAAATAAAAGCTGTTCTTTCGAACTTTCTATATATCCAAGAATCCTGAAAAAACGAATTCATCAGTTTCCACAAAATTAAAAGCAAAACTTTTTTCAACATGAACAATAAAAGGAAATGTTTCTTGAGCAGCACATCAACTAGTGATTTCTGAAGGATCATGTGACACTGAAGACTGGAGCAATGATGCTGAAAATTCAGCTTTGCATCAGAGAAATAAATTACATTGTAAAACGTAAAAATAAAATAAAATAAATAAATAAATTCCAACCCACAAATTTTGAACAGTACATTTAAAATAATAATGTATTTTTATTTATTGCATTATATTAAATGTGTATATATATATATATATATATATATATATATATATATACACACACACATAGACATACATAGATATATAGACAGATTGTTAGTCTCTTTGCTAAACTTACTTGTAGCTGGAAATGTTTTGTGACGGACTCAAAGTTACAAAATCCCCCAATGAACCCCATTAGGTAACTTTTGTTCAAAAAAAGCAACTTGCCAAAGGCTCTGTACAGCATTTGATGTGATCTGAGGAGAATGGACCCCTAACATTAGAGAATTCCAGGAGAAGTACAAATGGCCATAAAGGAAGCATCAGAGGATGCTGTTTTCTTTAATGTGAACTGAACATTTTCTTGTTTTTGATTACAGAAACCTTGCACAGAGCAAGTACAGAGAGATAGAAAGAGAGCGCAGATGGAAAATTCTGAAGGCAATTGATACAGATCAATAGATGATTGAGGCAGATGTCATGTGTATGAATGTATGGAAAATTCAGTGATAGATGGAGCTGTTCTCGATAAAAGGGATGACCTTGAACATACCTGCTCACTGAGCAGCAGAAAGCAGTATGCAATCGAACAACTGAATGAACACACCCACAATGGAGCAGAGCCACGGCCAACAAACGCCCACTCGAACACATGCAAACTCCATGTCTGTGCAATTGCTGATTCTTGCTCTTCATGGGCAGCAAAAGAAATAGTGTTAATAGTGTAGCAATCAGTCAATAAATCAATGAATCTACTGAACATTAAAGGTATAGCGGATGATTTTCTTTTTCCGGGTGGGTAGTCTATACTATTGGTCCACCTAAGTGTCAATCATTCTGGTTTTATGTTTACGTAAGGCCGTCGTAGGCTACGTGCTCATACCTATGTAGTTTTCACTTTCAGGTGTATTATGTCGGAGATACGGTTTCAGCCATTCCTTTGAAAATGGCTGAGGGTCGAAAGAGAAAAAATGTTTACGAAGTGTATGATAAGAAGAGAAAGGCCGCAGAATATAGAAACAAGACCAGAGAGATTTTGGGTTAATATCACACGCTGGCGTGCGCTAAAAGCACAGGTTGGGCTTCTCACTGATGTCGCTGTCGCGAAGATTCTACCAGACAGGTAAAGTTTGTCATGCTATTTGGAGAAATCCATTTAAAATCACTAGTAAAAGTTAATGCAAGCTACAATGCTAGCCCTGGCACGAGTCATGCACCGCATAGACACGGTAAACATCTCAATTTGTCTAAAGTGGTAAATGGTATCACGCTGAAATATTCTAAAATCTTGTGTGTTCATATTCTAAAACCTTGTGTGTTTATTATTACACAAATGCAACAAGCTACTTCTCCATATGCAACTATGTATAAAAATAACGTATTAACAATGAGAGATATTAGGACCAACGTAATAGCACTGCTTATGTTGCTATGTAACGTAATTGCGATTTGCAAAATAGTTTCCTCAGAACGTATTTCGTGTGATACAGGGTTGCACATATCATGTCTTGAGTCCTCGGTCACTCAATCGATCAGTATAATAAGTAAATAAAACACGGAAGGGCATTTGACATGTTGTCTTTTTTATGAATATTTTTGAGTTAGTTTAGAATTTGCAACATAATTGTGCAAGGCGTAATAGACGTTCCCTCTCGGGAGCAAGAGTGTTGTGTTTGTACATGTGCATTTTTTTTTAAAAAATTGGAGAGGGCGGGTCTTCTCTAAAATTCGGAAAGATCCTCCGCTATACCTTTAATGAACTGATCAATCAAACCTTGAATAAATAAATCAGTCAATCAATAAACTTAGCATTAAGAATGAGAATGACTCTTTTGAATCAATGAAACAATCATTGAATCCATGTACTGAACATTTGGAATGAATCAATCAGTCAAACCTTAGATGAATCAATGAATCATTAAAGTAATGAATTAGGTCAACCAAATCTTGAAACAATGAATCAATCATTGAATCAAACAGTCGGTCAATTAATTGACCATTAAGGATGAATCAATTAATCAAACCTTGAATGAATAAAGTAATGCGAATGACTTAGTCAATCCACCAAATCTAGAATCATTGCATGATTCTGATCAATTGAGAATCACAATTTTTGAGTTGTAGATAGAATTCTGAATAGACAACTAAACAAAATAACATCTAATTTACTAGAAGTTCTGACAAAATTTTAATTGCTGTAGTCTATTTAAAATGTTTTACTAATCTGAATTATTTTTTAAAAACTCTGTTTTGAATGAATGATTTAACGACTCATTTATAAATACTTTACTTGTGTTTTTGGATGCATCAGCATTTTTTAAAAAATCTCTTGAATGAATGATTCAAAGACCATAAATTTTTAACAGTCATTTGTCGCCATGCATGGCATAACAATGTAATACAATTGTTATTTGAAGTGTCATGTTACTTTCAAAAGGAGATATGACTATGACTCAAGATATGAAAGGAGATATGAGATTATGACTCAGTCATTAATCAGTCAGTCAATCAGAACATTAGAAATTGGATCAATCAATCAAACCGTAATAAAGGATAAATTAATCAATAAACCATGCCGTCAGTCAATAAACTATAATGGATTAGGAATGACATAATCATTCCACCAAAACTTGAATCAATGAATCAACCAGTCAATCAATCTGTTAGTAAATCTACTGAATATTGGGAATGAATCAATCATTCAAAACTCAAATTAATCAATGAGTCAGTCATTAAACTAAGCATTACAAATGACTCAATCCATCAATTAAGCCATCAAATCTTCAATGAATGAATTAATCCATTTATGAATCAACCGATAAATCAGTCAGTCAATCAATATACAGAATCAACCAACACTAAACAAAAATTAATAAACAGATTGTTGACTTTTGCTATTGATGAACAGCTGAAATTAGTGCTAATGTGTAGGAATGATCTGTTTTTGCCAAAGCAGTTAGTAAACGAGGATCCATTATTTGCTATTACAGTTATGGCCATGAGCAAACCACTTAACCCCAGGTTACTTCAGGAGGATTGTCAATGTAATAATGCCCCACTTACAAGGTTATTTTGAAAAAGATACATTTCCCTTACATGCAAACGGAGAATTCGCCTCCGAAAATGATTCTTTCTAAAAACTATAGTATGGAGATTTTGGAAAACTTTTTTGCATGAATACTGTAAAAAACTGAGTTTTAGGCAGGCGACGCCACAGTAAGCGAATAATAATCAAAATTTGTAATAATAATCAAAACTGTTTTATAGTGTTTTCCCCTGCCATAGAGAATTTGGAATAATGGATGGACAGAGGAATGAATCAATGAATCAATGAATCAATGAAGTGAATCAAACACTTGAAATCAGATCAATATTAAGAATGAACCGTTCAACCCTATAAAAAAGTATCAATCAATCAATCAATCAATGACAAAATTTAAATAATTAAAATCACAAAATATAAATTAATGAATCAGTCACTTAAATCAAATGAATTGATCAATTAACAATATGAATGAATAGGTCATCCAGTACTATAAATTAATCAACTTGTATACAATACATGGCTATGTATCTTAGCAGCAAGTTAAGATACTGTATATAGCCTATGATTTAGCTTATGATACTTAACAGCAAAGTATCATAAACCTAAGTATATCGATGCAAAACCTGAGTGGGAAAATATTTCGCACACAAAGGTAAATGTGACCACACCTTTTAATGAATCAATCAGTCCACCAAATCTTTAATCAATCAATCAATCAATCAAAGAAACAAACAAACAAACACTGAATGACTCAATGATTCAATCAGTCAATCAATAAACACAGCATTAGGAGATACTCCATCAACCAATCCACCAAATCTTGAATCAATTAATTAATCATTCAATCAATCAATATTTGAACTCAATATTTGGCATTCATGAATGTTGGGAGATATTTCAGAAGAGTGAAAGAGCAAAGCACATAAACATTTTGGGGGGAAAACTTGGTTGTCATATTGTTGTGTTTAAAGTCACTTTCTAACCTTGATATATTTATAGTGAAGCATGAATACAGATTGTGGATTTGAGTTTATATTCTGATGGAAGTAGATTTAAATTCAGGAAGCTCCAACCCCTACCACTGTATTATTATAGTGTGCAGAAGTTCATCTTTCATCCATCTATCAAAAATACTAATGTCATCTTCTAAAACTTTTTCAATTATCTCAGAGAATGAGGGTTGCAAACAGCCCCGGAGTTTATTCACTCATTCACTCCCTCAATTCTGTCCTTCTCTATGAGGAAAGTGCTTCACACAAACCCTGTGAGCTCCACAGTGCTTTAAATTGCCAGTTTAATATTAAACTATTAATTTGCCATAATAATGTACTCCTCAGAAAAGACAATCTCATCAAGAAATGTGGTGGTTATGATAAATTACTAATGCATTAGTAATATCAGAGCATGAATAATTGATGCACAGCTGACCTGCCATGAAAGAGAGCTGTAGTCGTAGAGACAGCAGTATGATTAGCACAAACCCCCTCTAGCTCTGTGGGTTTGGAGAGGAATGTGTGTGGGTGAGTGTGTGTGTATGTTTGAGGTGTGGATAGAGTGTGTGCGTGTGTTTGCTGCTTCTATGATGGCCACAGTGTGGCCAGAAACATGGATTTCTCAGAACTTTGACCGTGTGGAGGAAGCAGAGCTGCATTATGGAGAGGCCAAGGGATATTTTTACTGTTCTAGGGTTGCCTTTCATTGATCAAGAGCTTTAATGGATTTATCATTTATGCCCTTGTCTCAGATGTTTCTCCTAAAACTCTTTTGGCAAAATACAAATTGTGTACAATTGGGTTTGCGCTACAGGATGAGGATTCCACAGACCAGATCCTTTGATTCTGAAAAAAAAAAAAAAAAAAATATTGTTTTCATTTAAATGGGGTCAATAACTGCATTTTTTTTATTTTCTTTGATGTTTCCGAGATGCACTTAGTATAATTTTTTCCTCAAAAAGTGTCATCGTTCAGAAATAAAAGGTTATTTCCTGCCCTCATTTTAGCCTCTTATTTGAACTCTGTCTGAAGGGGTGTGTCTGCTGTGAGACGCCCACTGCTGTGATTGGCTAACATCTTTGCATATGAAATAAGTATTAAATGTGTAACTCTCTCAAAAACTTTGACTACGTTTTTACTAGCTGTTTAGATGAACTAATTGTGAATAGTGTTTGTTATAGCATTACATTTAGATGAATTGTAGCCGATGACAGACATGTCTGTTGAACGCATGAATGCAATTAACTCGATTACTGCACTCTCTCTAATGCTTTATCATAATTTATAGTGCACATGCAATGTAAATCAGAGATTTCCTTGCAGTGTAGACATTGATTATAACAGGAGTCCAGAACTGTGTGATTGACAGCTCCAGTGATTATAAAGGGAGGGTTTTTTGTATTTAATTTAGTCAAAACAAAACTCAATCAATCAATTAGAATTTATCAATCTGCATCAACTGAACTTTAACTAATGAATCAAACCTTAAATCTTATAATGAATGAATGATTCAATTAACAAATTAATCAAAATCTTATTAATGAATCAATTCAGCCAAAAGTAAAGAATGAACAAATCAATTAGTCGACTGAACCTTCATAATTAAAGCTGCTCTTGGTAACCTTTAAAAAAAAAAATACAAATTTATTAAATCTATCCTTATGTACTGACAGTAGAATATGAGACAGATAATCTGTGAAAAATTGCCATTTGCAGAAATGCACCGCTCCCGGTCAGAAACAGCCAATCAGAGCAAGGAGGAGTGTCTTAGCAGTGTCAATCAGGCTTGTGTAATGCAAAAATTATTGGCAGAAAAAATTATTTTGCAGCCAGTGTGGTCTAGCAACTCTCTGTTGGCTTTCGAAGTGGAAAAAACAGACTCTGGTCAGGCCAATCACATCGTGTATAGAGTTGGTGGGCGGGCTTAACACAATGACGGCAGAGTTGTGACGGATCTGCATCGAGATTTCCTTAGGTGATTTTCCTACTACTTGAAAACAAACAAGATGCTGCTGGCGAACAGCAGTCTTTCGATTCGGCTTTGACCGCGACTCTGGATGACTTGGAGTTAAGAGAACGTCACTTAAGTCATTCTTAAAAAAGGAAGATGTGTTCTGAGTTTGAGGTATGCCAATTGTGAGTTCCCAGACATCTTGATGTAACCTAAACTGCCAATTTCTCGAATGGCACTTTCGAGTGCTCTCGGGTGCTTATTCTCGGGTAAAAGCAAAAAGACAGATGATGATAAACAAACGAAAAAGAAAGAATTAGACAGACGCCATTGACTCGGTGTCAAAACCCTAGCCCTATGAATATATGATTCAATTAATGAATGTAAGAATCAATTCTTGAATCAATAAATCAGCCCATTCTCACTCCCAAGGCGTCACGTAACTGACGCCTTGGGAAGCATTTGACCATGCTTCAATATCTGACGCTTTAGGCGCCCTTTAGCGTCAGTTAGATGACGCCCTAGGATCGCGTGTACCCTACCCCCACCCCATACCTAAACCTAACCGCGTCCTCTAACTGACGCTTTCCTTTAGCGTCAGTTAGATGACGCCGTAGGATCGCGTCATGTAAGTGACGCTAAAGGGCGCCTAAAACGTCAAATATTGAAGCATGGTCAAAGGTGACGCCTTGGGGTGAGAATGTGTTGAATAAATCTATTCAAATGAAAAAATAATAAATGGAACTTAACAATTAAATGAACTGATGAATCAAAGTAAATATTATGGATGAACAAGTCGATCAACACATTGTTAATTATAATGTTCTTATATGTTCATTAGTCATTCAATGAATGCATGAATCAAAATGTCAATAATCTATAAATAAATTCAACCAAATGTAAGGAATAATTGAGCAAATCAAGAAATCAACTTCAACAATAATTGAATCAAACTGATTCAGTGAAGGAATGAATGAATCAAAAAAATCTAATAAATGAATGAATCAGTCAGTCAACTGAACAATACATGAATCGATGAATCAAATTATATCTTAGCTTCACTGAATATTGTTTTGTTCCTCGTACAAATCTGTCATGAAGTCAGAAGGCTATGAGCCATGCTTTTTGCCATTTGCCAGCTTAACAGCAATCATTTACTGTAACTGGTATAACATAAACATTCAACCAAACATTTCCTTTTGTGCTCTATGGATAAAAGAAACTCAGGTTTGGAACTCCATGAGGGTGAAAAAAATGATAACAGATTTTTTTTTTCTTTTGGGTGAACTAATCTTTTTAGCAAACGTCATTGCGATCTAAAACAATTGAGACGTTAAATGGATCACATTTGTATTTTTTCCAACAAAGAGGAGAGAGAGAGAGAGAGAGAGAGAGAGAGAGAGAGAGAGAGAGAGAGAAAGAAATCGAACAGGCCATGTAACCGGCTTTCACACTGTCATCTCTATGATTGTGACCAATCATGTTAAGTGTCCTGCATTGATTCCGCATGCTCTCCATCTCCATCCTACTCACCCCACCGGGTCAATGGGAGAAGGTGAGACTATTATCAGCACGCTCTTCACCTACCTGTAATTTAGAGGCACTCACCTCCTGCTATCCTCCTCTCCCTCGTATTGCACATATTAATGTGTCCCATGTTGTCCCAGCATTTGCTAGCCTATGTACGTACATGTGTGTGTGTGTGTGTGTGTGTGTGTGTGCTAGTCTGAAAGTGTGGTGGTAAGTGCTAATTTTATACTTGAGCAGATTTTAGACACTCTGTGTTGGCTGAAAGAGATCCTTATTACCTCAGAAAGATTGTAATGGACCAAAACACCCTGAGCTAGGGTGTGAAAGGGAAGTCTGTTGAATTGTTGTCTCGTGAGAGTGTATTACACTCTCTCATACGCTCTCACCTTAAGGACCATGTAATCTAATGCCAAGCGCTAAAACGTAACTATCTTTTCAGCTCAGAGAAAAACAAAGCACTAACTCTAAAACTCTAAAACGCTTGTTACAGTAGTGTTGAGGCTAATTTTGTGAATACACTGTAGAATGGCTATTAGAAATAAGAAATAAAGTTAATGTTTAACATTTCTGAAGACAATAAATCAGTCTTTTTTTGTTTGTTTTTTTCCTGTGTTATTCCTGAATAATGTAAAAAAAAAAAAAAAACATCTATGCTGAAACAAAATTGAGCCAAAACCCATAACTGATAATTCAACCCGATCTCACGACCAAGTCGTACGAATTCGACGAATGATTAAAAAGTGGCTAATTCGTAACAATTCATACGACCTCACTCGTACGAATTAATACGATTTTGCTAAATCGTACATATTTTACGAATTGGCCAATTCGTATGAATTCGTACGAATGACCTACCCCTTACCCCGCCCCTAAACCTAACCGTCACGTGGGTTTAGACAAATCGTACGAATTAGTACGAGTGAGGTCGTACGAATTAGTACGAATTAGCCACTTTTTAATCATGCGTCGAATTCGTACGAATTGGTCGTGAGATAGTGTTGGATAATTATTTATATTTGAAAGCCCATAACCAATATATTGGCCGATAAAACTAAATTCAAATTTCTATTTTTTTTTTTTTTTTTTTTTTTTTGAGAGCCTGGTTGCAAAAAACAAAAGTCTCCCCATTAAAAGTTATGTCACAAACACACAATTATAAAGTTCTCATCATAATTGTATGTAGCCTGACTTGCTGCACATGTATTTTCCTTTTTGAAGTGATTTCAATCATATTTCAAGCAATTCAAAACCATCATGGTGAACAGTGTGCATCTGAAGTGTCTACAGGGAATATTCCAATATTTATTGGCTTTAATAAATCGGGCACATTTTCTTATCAGATATATTGTGCATCCCTAGTATACATTGTAATATAATATTTTTTTAATTGAGTTTAAGGGGATAGAATACATATATAAACTTCTTACACACTAAAAACCATTACGCCTTATACATTGTAAAATATATATATATATATATATATATATATATATATATATATATATATATTTTAATTGAGTTTAAGTGGATAGAATACATATATATATAAACCTCTTACACACTGAAAACCATTACGCCTGTCGAAAGTTCCCGTAAACAACATATGCCAGTGTCTGTGTGTGTGTGTGTGTGTGTGTGTGTGTGTGTTTGATGTATTTGTAAACATTTTAAGGAACACTCAATATTAATGCAATTAATACCACACTATTTCTAAATAAGCCTATAATTATATTAACAATGTAGAGACTAAAATCCAACTAAAAACTAATACTTTGTTAATGATTTATAAGTACTTTAATACTGTAGGCCTATACTAATTATAAAGAGTTACCATATTTTATTATTAGGCCTATAGCATACATGCAATGTGGCCTTAATGGATTTGAATGGATGGTTAAGGGTCACATATCGCATCTTTTGCGCGCTCAAGTTCGTTATTTCAAATGTAGGCACGCGGTACGCGGAAGCGACCGGTAGCTCGTTTTTTTCTAAGCGCGTCCGCGCCGCTTCGAGATAAAAACATCTCAACTTTTCAGAATGCCACAAGCGCACCATAAGCGCACAGTAGGTCACGTGACAAGATTCAACCGGAGTGCTACCGCCCTAGCACTTTGGAAAAAGGAGAATGCGGCGCGCTCAGCGTTTTCTACACGCTTTTAGGCGCTATATGTGAATCCGGCCTAACTCTTGACCATTGTTGTTTACATTTAATTCAATATTCAACAATAATATTGATCTGCCTGCATTGACACTATTATACAAGAACTGAACTGAGCTGGACGATGACATCACGGTTTACTCCAGAGCATATATACTTTTTAGCATTCTTTTCCTATTATCTCCGTAAAGCTGCTTTGAAGAAATCTGCATTGTAAAAAGCGCTATATAAATAAATGTGACTTGACTTCTTGACCAAATATTCATCCTGTTGAAATGAGGGCATCACAGCACTAGTCCCAACCAAACAGACGTGTCTCATGAAACCAATCGCACTGCAGCAGATGTTTCAGATAGCACCAATCACACGGTGGCAGATGTTTCCCACAGAGCTATTTGGATACAAGCAATTACCTCTCAACATAAGCATCTAATACAGGCCGATGTCTCTTGCCGTGTACGTCGCGGTACAGGCCAGATGTTCTGCACGCAGGCATGAAGCAACAGCATCTGAAAAGTTCCAGCCGTGGTCTAAAGGAAACAAGGAACCGAAAGCGACGCTGTTTACAGAGAGAGATAGAGCTGTCAAAGCATGCAAAAGGTCAGGGTGTTGGTCAGGTTATAGTGCTGCTAGTGAACGCTGGCATGTGGTTTAACAACACAGAGGACACGCAGGGTCCTCCCACGGACTAAAGATATTGTGGATCTCGATGTTTTCACAGTTGTTTGAAGGCAAACAGCGAAGGTTGAGTTCTTTCTTTACTCTGGAAGGACGACCCTGTGAGAACTATTTCAGAAATGCTTTGAATGCCAGTTTTGCACATAATGATGCATGATCTCCAGCTGTACCTGTACCAATCTGAGTGTAGGTCATATTTATGAAAGCAAATATGGCATATACAGTATATTGGTACATTACTGCATTATGTGCTGTAAGAACGCAGTGACACACACACAAAAAAATGTTTAAAAAAAAACGCTGATGTGATGTCTAAAACTTTTCTTCTATTCACCTTTTAGATTCAGTGGAGAGCAAATGGAGACTTTCCTTCCTTTAATATAATGGCAGCTATATTGTTATGTACAAAGACTCATTGATACTGTGAGTATTAATATTAAGTGATTAAAGAAAATAAAATTAATGTATTTTTACATTGTCATTGCATTTTGGTTTTACCATTGCCAAGGCTGAAACCAATTATTAAAATTGTGTTTTTATTTATATTTCATAAGAATCATGAGTATATATTCATTTTACATTGATACTAGCTATAAACAGATTCACTTTTTGTATCACACCATACATTTTTTAAACCACTATTTATATTAGATGTATAGAATAAAAGGGAAAAAATATCAAAAACATTCATTAGTGAGTGTTTTCAGGAGACTTTGTTTCTAAACAGAAATATGACATTTATAATGCTACATTGCTGATACATTCTGTAAGATCACAGTAACTCGGATGCAGTGCACTGTAAAAACACACTGGAAAAAAAAAACACCCCTAAAAACTATCAGAGAGGTTGGAAAAAGCTTCCATCAGTGCAGCCATTTAGAAAATAAAGCTGATTTTTACCCCATGTTTATGTTCTCTTTTCCATCCCTCCACTTTTGAACATGCCATACTCTGACACTTTTCGTCTAATGGAGATTTATGAATTCGCCCTGATGCCTGTAGCGTTTAAAACTTTTGGATCACACAAATGAGATAGTAACTCTTTCCATAATGTATATTGAGGGCTGGAGCCGGTACAGGCAGTTTGAACTTTAATCCTTCTTATGTGTCATCAACGCGTACAGACAGACTCCCATCTGTCATTACGAGACACATCAGAGGAAAAGAGAGAGAGAGAGAGAGCCAAGAAGAAAGACAGAAAAGTGGATGGGGGGTTGGGAGGATTCTGTGCAGAAATTCTGCCTTGGTTGAGTGTAAAGTACAGTGACATTTAGTTTGAAACCATTTGAATATATTGTAGAAGAATATCTATCTATCTACCTGTCTGTCTGTCTGTCTGTCTATCTATCTATCTATGAATGAATGTATGAATGAATGAATGTATCTATCTATCTATCTATCTATCTATCTATCTATCTATCTATCTATCTATCTATCTATCTATCCATCCATCCATCCATCCATCCATCCATCCATCCATCCATCCATCCATCCATCCATCCATCCATCCATCCATCCATCCATCCATCCATCCATCCATCCATCCATCCATCCATCCATCCATCCATCCATCCATCCATCCATCCATCCATCCATCCATCCATCCATCCATCCATCCATCCATCCATCCATCCATCCATCCATCCATCCATCCATCCATCCATCCATCCATCCATCCATCCATCCATCCATCCATCCATCCATCCATCCATCCATCCATCCATCCATCCATCCATCCATCCATCCATCCATCCATCCATCCATCCATCCATCCATCTATCTATCTATCTATCTCTATCCGTATTTTGACCGTATTTTGTGACCGTATTTTGATAGATACTCGAAGTTTACTCAAAGATGCCTTATTCATTTCCAGCCCATTCTCACCCCCAAGGCGTCACCTAACTGACGCCTTGGGAAGCATTTGGACATGCTTCAATATCTGACGCTTTAGGCGCCCTTTAGCGTCAGTTAGATGACGCCCTAGGATCGCGTGTACCCTACCCCCACCCCACACCTAAACCTAACCGCGTCCTCTAACTGACGCTTTCCTTTAGCGTCAGTTAGATGACGCCGTAGGATCGCGTCATGTAAGTGACGCTAAAGGGCGCCTAAAACGTCAAATATTGAAGCATGGTCAAAGGTGACGCCTTGGGGTGAGAATGCGTTGTCATTTCAATACATTTAAAGTAGGCTATGCCTCCTCTGTATGGACAGAAAATGGTTATAAGACACAAATTCGGATAGGCTTCTCAGAGATTACTCAACATGTTTTATTATGACATGTTTCAAAATTGGCTTTGCACAGCTGCACTACTTCCTGAACTTAAGCCAGCTCCTTTGTTTCCTGTCTGCCATTATTGGCCAAGCTTGATTAATTCAGGTGTGTCTGATTATTGTTGCCTTGACTACTGAGGTCAGGCACACCTGAACTTATCAATTTGACCAATAATGGAAGACAGGAAACAAAAGAACCTGGCTTAAGTTCAGGAAGTAGTGCAGCTGTGCATAAAGCCAATTAATCAAATAATGATCGAAATAATGTCTCTTTTGTATTAGAAAAATAATAAATACATAATAAATAACCAAAACAAATACCTCCAAATTGAACAAAAATAGCTCTAACAGACTCATAAACAAAAAAAAAAATGAATTAACAAAATACATTTATATCTTTAGTTTTGTTCCTCTTTATCCTGTTTTTCTTCCTTATCCTCTTTGTTTGCCCATCTATATTTTTCTGTAGAGCTGATCTTTCCCAGCAGTTTTTTGAAAACCAGGACATTTTCATCACTTTATAAAAAACTGCCCGGAAAGGACGTGAAAACAGGACATGTCCTGGGAAAACAGAACTGTTGGTCACCCTAGGGGATATAACATACAGTTTTTGCAGTATACAAATCTTTATGTCTATTGTTAAGTCCCTGTGGTTGTATCTCTCTCTCTCTCTCTCTGACATTTACTTAGGCTCGCTCCACCACCTGTGGTCTGCTGTTGGCTTGGAGGGCTGTCTGTTTCTATCAACGGCGTGATGCCACCTTCCCCTGCAGCTAATAAAGTTTCCTGCCCACAGTTAAAAGGAAAAGATCTCGGTTGCCATCTCGGTTTTGAAAATTGTTGTGATACTTTTCCTTTTACGTTCCATTTCTGCCTTTTGATGCCGTTGTTCGGCCAAGACAAAAATGGACAGGTCACATTACTTACACAAAACAACACCTAGGTATATATAAACCCTATGCCACCCTCTGTATGATTTGTGTATGTTAGATAGAGTATTTAAGTTAGGGCGGTTCAATCTGAAAATTAGATGTCTTTTTTTTCTTGTATTCAATTAGTTAAATTAGAGTAGAATGAGTTTTGTTTTGTTCTTTTCATTTCTTTTGGCTTCACTAATTGCGTCCCTTTTGTCTCTTGAGTTATTTATTTATCTGATAACTTTTTGATCTGTAAATATTTTGCTTATTTTTTTCCTTGCTTATATTCACCATTTTTTTTTATTATTACTATTATCCATCTTTCAGTTATGGATAATTGTCTCTTGTCACCTCAATCACACCAAATTGTATCATGACCTCAATGTTACCTCTTTTGACTATAGATCATAAGAGTTCGTAACATCTATGGAAAGTCCCCATAAAACATGAAAACCCAACATCAGATGAGTATATGGCTCTATATGAGCAAGGCTGTGATTAGGCCATAACCACGAGGTCATCAAAGCTGTGCTAATATAGCCATATCACATGATTACTAATGTGATATTGTGTTTATACAACAGGTCGACGGCACAATCTATTTGCTCTGGAATAAATAATAGATTAATATGACCAAAGATTGGCTGTTAGAGACGAATTAAATCTCATGTTTAACCACTAGACATCAGACCCAGCGGCTAATTCCAGAAGGACTGGCTGAGGTAACGCCGTGTATAGAAAAGTACCCCATGCCTGAGGTTAAAAATACTGCTGGATATTTAATGTTTTGTGCCTATTTTTATTTTTTCTTTGGACATCTTGTTCAGATACATGGTATTACACTCTAAAAATGCTGGGTTGCTTTAACCCAACTTTGGGTCAAATACGGACAAACCCAAACATTGGGTTAAAAATGTAATTAAAAAATTGAACCCAATGGCTGGGTTTGTCCATATTTGACCCAAAGTTGGGTTTTAAAGTATATGGATTCAATAAAAAAGATAAAAAATCAAAACCTGATGGCTTCTGCAGGAAATCTTATAATTGGGCCTTGGTTGGATCTTCCATCAGGACAACGATTCAAAACAAAAATCTGTCACTGAGCACAAAATGACACTTCTGCCATGACCGTTGAAAATGAGTGGAGTAAAGTGAAGAGAAGAAGCACCAACATGGATCTGGAGAGATTCTGTATGGAGGAATGTTCTCTAAACTCATAGGAGAAAACTCAAAAGGTTTTATCTTGGCAAAATGAGGTCGCAAAAAGTATGAAATAAAAGGGTGCCAATAATTATGGCCAACGTGTTTTGGAGAAAAACATTTATTTCTTAATGTGATTTACTAAAGTATACCAAAGTGTTTTGCATCATCGAGTTATGGAAAATAGAAAATATGAAAGAAGATCTAATTAATCGAATGTTACCATTTCGTTAATTTGTTGTCTCATGCCAGAGGGAAGGTTTCAAAAATTGAGGCAATCGTGAAGAACCTTAGGGCGACAGCTCAGGATGTGGTGTCTTTACAGTGGTTAACGTCAGCGTTCATGAATAAATCATCAGCAATGCACTAAACATGACTGGTGTTACAATGAGATTATGAAGATGGAAATCCTTCCCTCTGAGAAAATCATTTGAAGTTTGCCAAAACCAGCGACTTCTGCAAGAATACTGCGGACACAAAAGTGAAGCACTTTTAGTGCAAACCTCAAAAGAATCCCATCTCAATATAAAGAATGCATTTTAAGACCTCTGGACTCAGTTGGTTCACAATTATCATGAGAACACAGATTTTGTAGAAAACCAGAAAACTTTCCAGTCTTTTATCCAACAAAAAACATGAATATTGGACAGATGAATATAGATGAAAGCATGTTTTATTTTTGTGCTATTTCTTCACTCATAGCCTCTTGTCAGGACACGGACGACAATCAACTCTCATTGCGTAACCTAACACAGATCATTTTGAAGGGTTCTCAAACTTTCAACGCTTCATATCCTTATTTAATTTTCTATTTTAACAACTGTCACTGGCACTTGCGTTTCATCATGTTAGGAAAAAATAAATAAATGTCTCAAATTTCCCGAGTCCTGTTCGGTAAATACATCAAGCCAAATGTTCGTCCCTCACACTGATATCAGTGTTTCTAATTATGTATGTGATTTGTTTGAACAGCCTCGACTAATGCAAATGCAGCATCAATTTACATGCAGCTATATTCCACAAAGTCATAGACACAATATTTCTATGATCATAGAGTTTGTTTGCCTAAGTTATTTTGCATGGAAGGCCTGGAAAGTTTTGCATGTTCTGGACCATTTCTCTGCTGCAGAACTATAGTGTCTATAAAAAAAGCCTACTCACCTATGCTATTCAATTTCACAACCATGCGATCATGTTACTGAATTTGATTGTGGAAACAGTCTAACACAGCATTTATTTTCTGATAAATCTCGCTGTTGTACTCACATATGCCTTTTTGGGAAGCTTGCAGGTGGAAGATAAGGTATTGCCACAATGCACAGATGGCTGAGAACAAAAACATGTTTGTTTTTTTCCCCACAGAGAAACTGAAACTAATAGGTTGGTTGAACAGAGTGAAATTTGTTATTATAAAATGATCTTATTCTCAAACACACTGTTCAAACGATACCTGGGGACATTTATTTCAATATTATACAAACATGGAAGACCTTTTCATATCAAAAATGACGTTTTAAAATGTTTCTTCTGTTCACACTTTAGATTCAAATGGAAACTTAAATAAATGCCTTCTATAGCGACTTTCCCATTAATATAGTCCAATTCCAGCCCAATTAAAAGGTTAGTTCACCCAAAAATGAAGATTAAGTCACTAATTACTCACCCCCATGCTATACCAATCCCACAAGGAACACAAATGAAGATATTTATGATTAAATTTGAGAGGTGGATCACTGCTACATAGGCTCCTAAGGGATTGAAACTTGAAAGTCATTGAAGAAAATGTTTAAATATTCCATGTGGCTCAACTATAAGTTTATCAAGCGACGGGAATACTTTTTTGTGCGGAAATAAAACGAAAATCAACTATTCCTTTTCTTCCTTCTGGGCCTGAGACAAGATTTTAAAAAGATTTCCACAATGAATGCGCAAGAATTGCGCAAGAAGTAGAAGAATAAGCATAGATAAGAAAGCAATTCTCACGCATGCGTCGTAGAAATCTCTTGAACTCTCGTCTCAGGCCCCGAAGGAAGAAAAGGAATAGTCGCGTAGACATCCAACGCACATGGCACCCTTTAGCGTCAATATGAGACACAGATATATTTGTGGCAGAAAGCGCCTCCTAGTGGTCTAACCCTAACCCTACCCCAGACCTAAACCTACCCATAACCGAATAGTGTTATATTGATGCTACAGGGTGCCGTGTGCGTTGGATGTATACAGTATATGTCAGTATATGACGCCTTGGGATGAGAAAGCGTTTTTTCTGTGGAACAAAAAAAGAAGTTATTTTAAAATAAAAAATAAAATAAAAATGTTTCAGCTGTTGTGTCCATAAAAACATACAAGAAAATGGTGTCTAAAACAACACTGGAGCAATGGCCATTTTCATTTTCACTAAGTCTGTATACAGCGCAAACATGCAGACACGCAAACATGCAAACAGGAAGTTTGGATACTAAAGCTGAGGCTCTGAAGAGCCAGCTGGACCAGAGAGCCTTTACAATCCCTGCCTAAGCTATTGTGTCTCAGCTGGGAACTGGTCAAATCTGACCTGGCAGGGACCGGAGCCAGTGGAGGCCGAGGAGTCGCCAGATATGGGCCATGATCCGGCAGCCGAAGACCAAGACTGTTGAACAGGTTTTGGAGTATGGTGACTCTAATTCCGAAGTGACACCAGCTGGATTCCTGACAGGAAGTGACCCGAGAGCAGCGGGAATGAGCCAGGACCCAGATAGAGCAGCTCAAAGGTGTGAATCCTGTTCTTCAGCAGAGTAGCACTTAACAATCTCTTTGTTATGATAGCTATGGTTGCAGCATATGCATCAAAAAGATGAATCCAAATAGGAAACAGAGAGGTAAAGGTCAACACCGCTTTTTGACGAGGTTTGTGCTTCATCTCTTGACATGTGAAGTAAAGATATAAATGCTCCATATTTTTCACTCAGTTTATCTTCCCCTCAAGTTTATATTCTCACCTCCCTGCCTCTTTCTATTAAGACTGTTTTAATTGAACGACAACACTGTCTCATTTCATTTTTCTCTGTACATATTTTAATTTAATTGATGCCAATGTCACTGCAGTCGTAAAGGCCAGACTGAATTCCAGCAAGAGCCGAGTGAGTGAATGCAGATGGAGAAGGCTGGTAATGAGAGAGCAGAAATGAGGCTCTGCTTTGATAAGATGTTTACACTGAAATGTGTGTGTGGGTTTTTTTTTTTTTTTTTAGCACAGTAAACTGAACTCCGAAGGTCTGGAGGGCAGAATGAAAGCGTGGGAGAGCATCGCAGAGCTGCTGAAACATTAGAAGTAAGGTATTCAAATAATTTCTTGTTTCAAGCGCACAAATTAGACCTTGAGGCCGTCAATCACAGGTTACAATCTACAAACATAAGAAAAGAGAACATTACTACGGGTCCGGCAGACCAAATCAAATTAGATAAAGATTGTATTAAAACACTTCATGTGGTAAGAAAGCGTCAATATTACTATCGCATAATTTTTTACGCAAAACCCCTTGACACGCTTAAGTGACTGTAGAAAGAAGATGATGAATTGTCTAAGTCTTTAATACCAAACTCAAGGAGAACTGTCAAATGCACGGCTGACAAACAATAACCGAAAAAGGATAACAGAACAGGGAGTATAAATACAGTAAATGAGGACACTAAACGGATACATCTGACAAGAATGGACTTATTAGAAAACATAGAGACGAATTGAAACATAAACTGAACTGAATAGAACATAATTGTGACACCCCTAACCTTAAACGGTAACACTTTACTTGAAGGGGTGTGCATAAGACTAACATGACACCTTCATAATCATGACATGACATGTTATGAATATGAAGGAAGTTTTATTCATGTTTGTGACAACTGTCATTAAGTGTCATTCACTCAGTTATGACATTTTTAATGCAAATATGACATCGTTAGAGATGTCAATACATCATAAGCTGTCAGTGTCTTTGTCATGACAACTTGACATTACTAAGACAACACAACCTGTCATAAACATGACATAGCAGATTAATTATCAAACTTAAGAAACCCCTTAGCTTTATTGGTTAACATCACATAAAACTATCAGGTGGTTGGTTTTGACATTGCTGTCCTGAAGCCATTATAACTCTTTAATGACAAATTTAGTACCACTGTAGTTCAGGTCACGAAAAATATTCATGACACAGTTAGCCTCATGACAGCCAATGTTAAAACCAACCACATGACAGTTTAGCTTAATTTTATGTCAAGTTGCCATGACAAAGACAATGACATGTTGTGATGTTATGGTTTATGTCAAGATCATAACAAAGACATCTTAAAGGACAACTCCGGCGCAAAATGAACCTTTGGTCTAATTACACATTGCTACCTAGTCAACCGTTATCTGAGATTTGTTTTCGTGATTGCCGAATGTAAATAGTTTTATCTCTAAAAACAGTTTAGCCTATAACGCTAGTATAATGCTAGTATATAGGGCATAGAGTAATGACAAATTAAAATCGCTTGTTATTACCACTAACAAGGCTCAAAATAGCCCCACACTAACACTACAGCATAATAAGGGTCTCTACATTCAAACCGAAGCATTCAGAACTTTGTCAGTGTCCATGCAGTTTAATAAGAAGATATTTTATACACACAGTCAACTTCGCGAATACAGGAAGAAGCCATCTTTGAAAAATAGTCTCTACCAGTCGATCTACGAACGCCGATGCGCTGAACTGTGCAGAATCTCATATGGTCCGTTGTTTTCGGAAGAAACACAAACACGAACCGTTTTCTTCTCTTGCACACGTAGCCTACTGTTTGTGCTCACCTTATCACCTTATTCACATCTCACCAGCACACTTGTATCAGCATTCGTAGATCGACTGGTAGAGACTATTTTTCAAAGATGGCTTCTTCCTGTATTCGCGAAGTTGACTGTATGTATAAAATATCTTCTTATTAAACTGTATGGACACTGACAAAGTTCTCAATGCTTCGGTTTGAATGTAGGGACCCTTATTATGCTGTAGTGTTAGTGTGGGGCTATTTTGAGCCTTGTTAGTGGTAATAACAAGCGATTTTAATTTGTCATTACTCTATGCCCTATATACTAGCATTATACTAGCGTTATAGGCTAAACTGTTTTTAGAGATAAAACTATTTACATTCGGCAATCATGAAAACAAATCTCAGATAACAGTTTACCAGGTAACAATGTGTAATTAGACCAAAGGTTCATTTTGCGCCGGAGTTGTCCTTTAAACAATGTTATATTTGCATTCAAAATGTCATTATTGAGCGAAATGAAGGTGTCATGTCGGTCTCATGCACACCCCTTCAAGTAAAGTGTTACCCCATAAACATTAAAATCTTGAACATAGCTCAACCCACAACACTTGTCCTACAAACAAACCATTTTATATAATACAGCATATACACCTTTCAAAGAGTCATTTAATGCTACAAATGAATTATATTTCAAATTAATGCTTGGAAATATGGAAGTAAAAAAAAAAGAATTGAAAGTGATAAATTGGGCTTAGCAACCACATAACAACACCCCTGTAAGCCTCCAGAGCACCTTAGCATTCTGGCAGCAACATTTGCATGGATAAGCAGCACTCCTGTTTTCTTCAGAAAATACAAAAAAATCGAGTTTTGTCTCTTTCACTTTCCCTTTCTACATTTGAAACATTATTACACAGGCTACCATACAGAAAAGCAATGATGTTTTGCACGAACGCAGCACTGAATGTAAAGCAGTTCTCTGTGAGCTGAGGAGAAACATCTGTATGTCTTTGTGTTCTCAGCTTCTTTTCTTGATTTAAGACAGATCAATTTCATAAAAGTTTGAACATAGACATGCACAATGTATTGGCTGATATTAGCATTTTGACAGTTAATACTAGATATTTAATTGTTTGTGCTCGTTCTTTCCATTTTTATATTTAGATTACAAACATTAATAACACATTCAAATGCAATCTTCAGTGAATACTAAGACGGATAATGTTTTTTAGCATTTAGAATGGTTTCAAATTCTATACAACCATTTTCATTTCAAGTCAAGTTTTAAGTCATAACATACTGTAAAATTATAATTACAAGCTTATTGTTATGAGGCTGGATTTTAATAGCCTAGTGAACACATGTTACTATGGCTGAATCCTGTATAACAGTGTTTAATTGTCACAGTTATCACTTTTCCTCACTCACATCACAGCATTTCAGTGTCTACAGCCCAGACTCCAGGTCTAGAAGCTCTGCAAGTCAACAACAGTTCTAGTCACAGATTCAGACAGAAAAAACAGACACACCGCAAGAGCTCAAAGCCGAGGTAAAGAAACTGAGAGGGAGCGAGCGAGCACAGGTAAAACATACTCTGTTATTCAGTTCTGTTTACTGCATCACACACAAACAGCTCGTGACAGGACAGAAAGAGATGAAAGAGTCTTTTTGTGCTCACAGACTGCGTACTCGCCAAAACAACAAAAGCTACTGGTTTTCTACAACCATCCGCTGGTGTGACAGCACAGACACGTCCATTGAATTCAGTCCAAATAAAAGACAAGATATGTCTGTGAAAGTATGCATTTGGCTTGCTTTACCAGTTTTTGATAAAGCATCTTGACATTGCTTTATTCTTTCTTTCATGAGGATTTACACATGGGGCCGTGCTGATGGAACAGAAAACATCACAGTAATATGTATAGCTTTGATGCATAGGTTCATGATTAGCAAACTAAAATTCTCTCTCAGCTCTCCAGTGTCCTCTAGTGGCCAATGGATTTCCATTTTCAATCAATTTTATATGGCAGAGAAATAAAATATGGAGTAATTGATTAAATGTTATAAAACTTGGACGAATATAAAATAGCCCTATAATACAAGCAGTATCCTAAACTCTCAAAAAGTTCAGCAAGTCATACTAAATAAGCCCGACTAATGAGCAACTGTTTTGCTGAATTCGAGTGCTGCTCATTTGTTCTCAAATCCTGAAGCTGTGATAAGCCCTTAAATCTTGACGGTAGCCCAGGCCTTGGACACTGAGACTCCACAATTCCACTGAGAGTCTGTCTGAAAAACAACATAACAAGCTGCGGAAGCTATCTGAGCTGGATGAGTTGCGTAGTTAGCAGGTTATCGTTAACTTGGCTGATAAGAGGTGGAACGCTATATTTTACTCTCACAAAAAGGTTTTGTGACAGCACCATGGTACAGTATCATCATGGTACCATCATGATAAACATATTCATGTACTATAGAATTTACATTCTTTGGTTTTTTTGGTCATTTAATTTGGTACTCCTACCCTGGAGTAATGTAATGGCACAGCGATTTTAGTACAATCCCTTAAAAAACACATTGGCACTTTGATTTCAATTGGTAATATGTGATGAATTTGGAATTGAAATATACCATGGTGCCATGGCCTTATTTTATATTTTATATTTGAACTATCTCCTTATATTTCAAAGTACCATATTATTAGCTTCTGTTACTATCACTAAACTATGGTACTGCCACAATAATTTTCTGTAAGGTATGTTCTTTTCATATTTGTGTGATTGTACTTTATTGTACAGTGTACAGAGTACTTCGTAATTTATGGAAGCACAGACTTAACTTTAACATCCACTGAACCTTTCCATTGCAAGAAAGGTTCTTGACAGTGGAAAAAATATTTACTAAGAAAAACATGGTTCACTAAAAAGGTACTTTGGAGAACACAAATTGGTTCTACTTTGGTATCGCTGATGCTGTGAAAACCCCCTATTGGAATCTCTAAATAAACAACGAAGTGTAAAACAAGAAGAGCCCATTCAAAGGTAGTTTTTTTGTTTGTTTTTTTTAAATGAACAACCATAACCAATGTCCAGATAAATGGATGTTAGAAATTGTATACAATACCAGCGGTGGCCTGATTCTACTCATTCATGTTTAATGAGGATGGAGTCTCCCCCAAGCTCTGTAATTACCTGAGTCATTTGCCTAAAATATAAAAGGACTGCATGATTCCCAGGAGAGCTGCTTTTGTCTCCCTTTGCCTCATTAGGGCGAGTACACAGATCTCCAGCTGTGGAGCTCATTGTAAGAGCTTAAGAAAGCCAGGCCAGGTAATTGGGAGGTAAGCCTAGGCTCTGAATTCCTGCGTTTGTGCTCTTCTGTTCGGTTTCCAAACGACACGTGCTGGGAGTCTTTAGCTCACCCACTCTGGCATTGAAATCTCTTGAAGTGAGGTCAAACTCAATGGAGAGGAAGGCAGCAAGACGAAATTGAGATGACAGCTAGAGTGCAGGAACTAAAGAGACAGGCTTCAGGTGTTTAACACCATCACTCAATGTCTGCATGCTCACATATTCATTGTTCTCTTACGAGAGGTTCTCTTGCATTGCGTAAGTTGCTTACGCTATTGGTAAAGTCATCTTTTCTCAAGATCTGAAGCCAAAAAATGTTCCTTGATATTGTATTTATTGTCAAAGCAGTGCAGCGAACAGCAGACCATCGCAGGCTGTATAAGCATGCTCATTGGCTGTCCTGCAGCAACTGCTGGAGCCTATCGGTGAGCCCCGCATGATGTTACGCCCAATGAGGGGCTCGCAGGCTGAACTCTGGTTTTCATTGACTGAAACGAATAAGCTCATGGCGTGAGCACGGCAGGTTACACAATACTCGTTCCCTCTTTTAGAGAGAACCGAGGTTACATTAGGTAACCAAGTATGTTCTCTTATGCAAGGTTTTCTCGTATTGCGTAAGTTGCTTACGCTACAGGAACCCCTTGTCAAGGCCCGTGCGCTCCAAGGGAGACCTGTGGAACAAAACATGCAGGACAACAGGCGGCCTCCAACGTGGGCCAGCACATGTAATAGACACTTGATAGGAACACAAAGCGGCTCTGCCGGCCTATGTATAAACATAGAATAAAGGCGGCCAGCAACGCAGCCCAGCACAGTTCACAAGCACATAATAGGGCAGATAATAGAGCTGGACTAGAAAGCATTACATCTTCGCGCAGCTGAATGGGAATAGGCGGTCAGCAAAGCGGGTCCTCACAGGTATAGCAGCGCGTCATAGGGAAATACAGACCGGCTCAGCCGGTCTATGTGTAGCGAGTCTCAATGATATGAGAGTGGCCTGCACATTAACAAGTGAGCAGAACATACACATCACTTTCGAACTTTCAGGTTATAGAATCTCACGAATGTAGAGGGGGAGGCCCAGCCTGCCGCCATACAAATATCGTGAATAGATATCCAAGGACCAAGACCACGACAAAGCCATACCTCTATTAGAATAATCATAGGGCACTGCAGGTGTTTGGGTGCGTAAGCTGCTGCGATAGCGTCTGGACAGGCTTTGTTTCGAGGCGGAGAGTCCCTTGGTGTGCCCTTCAAATGAAACATAGAGCTGCCCAGAACACCTGAAGGCAGCGGAGCACGTGATGTAAATTCTCAGAGCCCTGACGGGGCACAGAAAGTTACCATCGTCCTCGGTATCGGATGCCGGCAGCCGATAGGGAGATGACCTGTGCTCTCGCCGATAGGGAGAGGCGTGCCAATCGCCTTGGGGACGTAACCATGTCTCGGTTTGAGAATGACTTTAGAGTCATTTGGTCTGAACTCGAGAGACACGGGCCTGATAGACAGTGTGTGTAGGTCCCCCACACGTTTTACTGATGACAGAGCTATCAGAAAAACGGTCTTGAGCGAGAGGTATATTAAGCCTATGGATTCCAATGGTTCAAAGGGAAAATCTTTCAGGGCCTCCAAGACCACAGAAAGATGTCAGATTGGAACCGAAGGGGGCCACGGGGGATTCATCCTCTTGGCTCCGCTGAGGAAGCGAATGATGAGCTCGTTCCTTCCTATTGCGCGACTGAAAATCGACTCCACGAACACAGCAATAGTCACAAACGTACACTTTGAGTTTGGAAGGGGACCTGCCCTTGTCCAACAGCTCTTGGAGGAAGGAAAGTACCCACGAAACCCCACATGTGCGTGGGTCCAGGCTTTCAGTAGCACACCATTCGGAGAACACTACTAAGACGGCGGCTGAGCTGGAAGCTGGACAGAGCTTTGTGCAGGCTGTGTGCAGCAGAGCTAGATCGACGAGGCAGGAAAAGATTCATGGCCTGGGTGGCCTTTTGTACCTCCGAGAAGCGGTCCATGATCCTGCTGACCGCTCGGCCGAAGATGCCGTGGGTGAGAGCGGGGCGTTGAGGAAAACAGCCTGCTCGGATTGATTCCGGCGAGCTTCTGGGCGCCACATCTGTCTCTGTTGGCCTCTACACTCTAAAAAATGCTGGGTTGTTTTAACCCAACTTTGGGTCAAATATGGACTAACCCAGCCGTTGGGTTAAATTTTTACATTACATTTTTAACCCAACATTTCGGGTTTGTCCATATTTGACCCAAAATTGGGTTAAAACAACCCAGCATTTTTTAGAGTGTAGGAGTGGCACTTCTTCCTGTACGGTTCAGCAGAGACTGGTGGAGCACCAGCATCGTCATTAAAGATTTCAATTCGAGCTCGCAGACATTGACATCATTGAGATCTTTGCGCTCAAGACAGTCGCCCAAAGAGAGTGCGATGGCTGCGTGCTCACGGCCAAGACAGAGAGCGCAGATGAGATGGTGGCTCGAGCCACAGGAAGAGAGATAAAAACGCCTCGCGCTCTATTAGAAATATTTGTGTGCGTCACAGATGGCCGACTTGCCCAGACGCTTCCTACAAGCTTGTTGGTCGCTTGCTTCGACGGTAGCAGCTTCTCAAGATCCAGCGATGCGAAGAGTTTGGCTGAAGAGATGAAAATCAGAGTTCAGCCTGTGAGCCTCTCTTTTATATATGCTTGCCACTCGCATTCTGGCGGGCTGTGACGCGTAGAGGGCGCAAAGCCCCCTCATTGGGCATTATATCACGCGGGGCTCATCGAAGTTGCTGCAGGACAGCCAATGAGCACGCTTATACAGCCTGCTATGGTCTGCTGTCCGACACACTGCGTTGACAATAAATACAAAATTAAGGATCATTTTTTAGCTTCAGATCTCGAGAAAAGATGACTTTACCCGTAGCGTAAGCAACTTACGCAATACTCGTTTCATCTAGAGAGAACCGATGTAAATAGAAACCAAATTGATTAATTCAGGTGTGTCTGATTATTGTTGCCGTGACTGCTGAGGTAAAGCACACCTGGATTAATCAATTTGGCCAATAATGGCAGACAGGAAACAAGGAGCTGACTTAAGTTCAGGAAGTAGTGCAGCTGTGCATAAAGCCCATTGATTTATTTAATAATTTGCTTATTTTACTTCTATATATTTTTTTAAATGACCACAATAAAGCAAAGATTTTCATTATGTAAGTATATGTACACCAGCAGTACATACTGTCTACCATCTAATTTATTCGATACAATTTTAGCGTTAAGCTCAGGCAGTTGGTCTGAAACCCCTAGAGAACCAATCAAAGTTCACCTGGAGTCACCTAGATGAGCAAGAAACTTTGCTTATAGGCTCAATGACTGAAAAAAAGAACAACTTACTGTAATAACCTGGATTAGAGATGCTCTAATGAATGTTCTGACATAAAAAAAGGAATTTGAGGTACGAATCATTCACAAACACTTGATATTTACTGTATTTAGCGCTGATTGTTTGACTTAACATTGTATTTGAGATTTGACAGTGTCATGCTAGATTATTAGTCTTGGATCTGGATGACTGTCAGACTCTTGTGTGATTAGGCACTTGATGAGACGTGAGCTCTACAGGACGTCAACCGGAGAGACAACAGACGGGGATTGTCAGTGACAGTGCAGTCTTCTGTTATTCACACAAAAACACCAACAACAAAAAAATGACATCTACGCTGAACCACAGATGTGCTGGAGCCTCACAGGTACAGTTTTTCAAATTAAGACAGGACTCACATTTTTAACACACCTCTATTTATAATCACAGATCTGAGAGCTGTGTGTCCAGTCTTGTTAGATATGATTCCATGTTAGTTTGCAATTCAAAAGTTTGATACTTCAAATGTCTACATCTGAATATCAGCCTTTTTTGCTTGTCCTCATTCAAACAATACTGGGTTGCATTAACTAGTGACATCACTTTAATTGAAGCTGTGTAAAATACATTAAAAATATATATTTAGAATTTAGAATTGTTGTCTAAACACTTTATTCATGTTCAGTTCAACCTTGTTCAACACAATTATAATTAACCTTGTGGTTCTTTCAGTATTTCATCATGTACAATGACATTGGCCTTGTCAAGCTTAATAGTTCAAGTCTGTTATTTTTATTTAGCCTATTTATGTGCCCTCATAATCTTTAATCAAAGTAAGTGAGGTGTTTATTGGCGAGAGGGAGGGGCAACCTGTCACTCACATGAGTTCAACCAATAGCAAACCACAACTAAACAATCAATTCCCCACAGACAAAATCAAGTCCCGTCCTAAATGTTTTCTTACTAGAGAAACCGTTTCACTTGGATATACATCACAAAACGATAGCAAACGTAAAAACTATGAAGATTTAACAATCTTTTGGATTCTATGCAAATAGCGAAGTCCACAGCACAACAAGAATAACGACACATAAAAACAGTATCATTGGAATCACATTCAATATGATTTTTTTCAGCTGATGAACAATAAAAACATGAATAGACAATCAGAATCGAGCATTTAACGTGGCAGATGACATAACTGCAGCATATGCTTAATAAATCAAACGTTGTCATCCGTTGGTGTGGACGATTGTTATCGTTCTTGATGTGAACGAGGCATAACCCTATTACGTTTAGCCCCAACACATGTTGTACACACACTATAACTGGTAGGCTATGATTCGCACTGCAGTTTATTGTGTAAAATTGTCCATAGAGTATTCAAACAAAAGAGTAAGCACAAATAAAAGGCTTTGACTCAACAGTGAAATGACAATGACTTCCAAAATGAATTACTAGATGAAGTGGTTTTAGGCTACTTCCAGTATTATTTAAACAAACCTCTTTAATTTTACATGAGAAAATATGGTTTACTTAGTTTCTACCTTTATACCCCCAGACCACAATTATTAATGATATTTACCCTTATCCCTGCAACTCACCCTTTGCTTTCCTGCCAAAATCTCGCTGCAGTCTCTTGAGATCCAAAATGCTGCTCCTCAAGAATTTTTCACACAATTTGTCTTTTTTTCTCTCTCTCAAGTCTCGTGTTTCCCATAGCTGGCACTGGCACAGTCAGGCTCATGTAAGCAACCAACAGACTTTACCCCCTGCTGCTTGCAGCTATTATCAAATCATGTTTCAAAACTCCAAACGTGTGCAGTGCGGGACCAACAGTTCTGGCCAAAAAAACACAAATAAAACGCCATGGGCTTCAACGTTTGAGTAGCACAGACCTATGACCCTAAGTTATGTGGCCACAGACATTTTCTTGTAGGAGTATCCTCTGAGAGCATGTTCAATGTTTTATGATATTCCAGCTTACAGTTTGGCCCTGAATTCTGCTGAAAGGAGAATCTGAGCAGTAGGCAGCGGGTGAACGAGGCATCTGTCCCTCTCTGTTATCTTTTGAGCTCAGATAAACAATATATTTACATACTTATTTACCCAAGGCAG
Source organism: Pimephales promelas (assembly GCF_016745375.1). Next base: position 24,840,511 of record NW_024121210.1, on the reverse strand, counting down.
ATATGGCTTAGATAACCAGTTCTTCAGCCCAAAATAAGAAATCCACACTCTTATTGGGACATTATTTGTATTATGCAAACAATCAGGCCATCAGACAGCAGGATGAGTCATCTAATAGGTGTGACAGGAGCATCAGTGGGACTGTCATAATACAGATAGAAAGAGGTCACAGTGCCCTCAGCATCCCAACAGAATTCAGCCATAGACGCTCGAAATCTTCAGCCAAAGAAAATTCTGCTGTCATTTATAAACATACATTTATGGAGCATTTTGAGGCGTGCAGATGAGTTAAGTGGTTTTTAATATTAAAAAAAAATGATGAAGTTAATAATGTGTTTTGTGTCAAAATAAATCATAAAAAAATGTTTCAATCTGTTCGTGATGCAAGTAGTTTTAATGTTTCACTCCATGGTTCCATGTTAGGAGAGTGATATCACCAAGAAACAAATGAACATCTGCTTGCCCTAAAAAAAAGAAAAGGAAAGAGGGCAGAAGCAGTCGTCAACAGCCAGACAAAACAGAGGAGCACAACTATAACTTACTATAACAGAAAATAAAATAAAATAAAAGAGGAGGCCAGAAATAGTGTACAGGTGCAACATACACACATCCATCCATCAATATCAAGAGACCAAGCATGCGGAAAGCAGCGTCTCAGACCTTAAAAGAAAACTTTCAAGTCTTCTTATGCTTGAACGGACAAATTCACACAAAAAAATGATATGAACGGTCAACATGCCCATCTTTGTGATTATACTAGCAAACATAGTAAGTTATGTCTTAAGTGAATGTAAATAGAGAAAGACAAAGCACTATGTCACGAAAAAAATTGAAGACCGAAAGTACGTCTTTTAGTAGGGATACGGCTCTTCCACTTAGCTTTTTAAAAAGGTGGAGTCTGTTAGATACCACTGGACCAAATCTCACCGCAACCTGCCTGAAGTATATGACGATGTGGTTCAGAGGGTAAATGAAAACTCTCAAGTGAGAAAGCGTGAAAGCTGGGGTATGGCTGTCTTCGTCTTGATGCAGAACAACAGCCGCAGGTAGCTCTAGCCGTTTGCCAGAAACGTTTCCATGGTAACAGCGAGTTGGACCAATCAGCAGACGTTGCTGCTACGCTTAGGATTGTGGGTAGTGTAGTTTTTTTATTTCCATAAGATCGCAGATAAAACATGTTTTTCTTTAAACGTGGTTGAGTTCATACAAACTTATAGCTTCAACAGGAGTAAAAACCTTTGTTTCACAACCTCATAGCTCGTGGTCTGTCTACCTCAGATGCTTTAGACGTTAGGGCTGATAATCTAAATCGAGAAATACTTTTGATCTGTGTCACGTTACGGAAGTCTTAAAATGGCAGCAGCCTCAACGCATTCTCATCCTAGGGCATCATCTAACTGACACTTTTGACCATGCGTCTAAATCCGACGCACATGGCAACCTCTAGCGTCAGTTAGATGACGCGGGTAGGTTGAGGTCTGGGGTAGGGTTAGGGTTAGACCACTAGGAGGCGCGTTGGGATGAGAACGGGCTGGCAGCCTAATGAATCTTCTGTGTTTTTAATGTTAATTAAACAGTAAAATGCAAATAAATCACTCACTGTTGTAACTTTAACAAGGATTACCTTTAGTTTTTACTGTGAAGATTATATGCAGAGTTACTTTATTCAATATAGCTGAAAACTAGTTAGTTCTACCTAAAAACCCTGAAAAGCAACGTGTATTTCATTTCTATCTTTGCTCTTGCTAGGGTTATTTAGGTCTGTTTAGTTTTATTATGTTTTGTTTTGTTTTTCCTGTTCTGATTTTTCCTGTGCTCCTGGTCATTGTTAGTTTCTATAGTTACTTATTAGTTCCTCGCCTGTTCTCAGTTCTGTTAATTACTCTGTCCGTGTATTTAAGCTCACAGTTTCGTCTATTCATTGTTCCGTGTTGTTTTGGTTTATGTGATTTTGTACTGTATTACTTTGTGTTCCTTTTGGATTTATTAAAGACTTGTTATATTCTCCGGCATTATTGCGCACTTCCAGCCACAATACGTGACTGCTCTAATCTTAGATCAAGGTGTCGATCTGAGAAGCATGTGTGTTGATACGTAAGTTTAGGGTGGAAAGGTGGGAGAGCATTTTATCTTCATCCAAAACCACAACATAAAAGCCTCTTACATGAGACCCTGACATTGAAGACTCAAGAGTCTCATTTAAAACTGTCAAGAGAGAGCAGCCATGAGAGGAACATGACACAATGTGGCACCGAAATATGTATTAACATCTAAGCCTTACAACATTTTCATTGCACTGGATAACAAAATATCAAATGGAGCATTCATTTTAAAAGGAAAAAAAGTTGTGCATGAAATTAAAGCGAACTGACTTCCATCCTAAAAATAATTTTCCCCTTGACACCAGCTGTTTAAAAGAAAAAGAAAGAAAAATCAATGAAAATCATCCTCTGGTTTCACAGACTTAAGCCTAGTCCCAAATACATGTTTAAGCAGTTTTAACTGAAAGTAATTTGCACTGACATATGTTAAAATATGTCAATGTCATGTCTCAAGTTGTACACCAGTAATGTTTTTTTTTTTTTTCGAAACCATGTTTAAACCTAATGTCCTAATTTAAGCCTAATCCTGGCTTAATATAAACCCTTTCTGTAAAACCAAGCCAAAAATGTTTTAGCTTAAATATCCAAATACTTAGGGCCACAGCAACCAATGAGAGTACTTCTGAAGGGTGTATTGGGAGAAAGAGAAGTGACCCTCGTCACTCTTCCTGGATGATCATCCATCTGGTCTGAAAATAAGGTGTTGCTGTGCACTGTGGGGTCTGGACTGTACGTTTAGCGGCGAGAGTCTTTAATGGCAACTCCTCTGGTGTTTCTAACGGCAGGCGAATCCCAAAACAAAGCCATGAAATGAGATTTCAAGTTCAACTTCTTCAGCATCAATAAGCAAAACCAACACCTGGGCTGAAGAGTAGGGTCAGAAGGGTAATAATGACTCCGGGGAGGTTTCTGGAAAGCCAGGTATAAGATAGAAGTGTCACTGGAAGCTGGAGAGGTGGAGGTGGTGTGGCAGTAGGCCATGATAGTGGGCAGGTGGTGCAGCGAGGGGCTTTCCGGGTCAGAGGACAAAGGTGTGAGGTCTGGACCCAAGCTGGTGGGTCAGAGAGAGCCAGCTGGCTGACCACACCGCACAGCTGAATGACTCAAAGGTTAAAATCAAACTGTGGAAAATGGAAAAGCTGAAGAAATGAAGGTAAATACTCGTTTTGCTCGAAAAGCAGCTTCTGCATCATTTTATTTCTGTATTTTGTACACAAACTTATGGAAGTATCTTTGAGCTAATCATGAAAAAGTCTGACATTACTTTTCTATGCTAACGACAGTTATTTCAGTATGCATGTACTATTATACCATGAATTAATATAAATATATTAAGCTTATAAATATATAAGCTTTTTGATATTTCATTTCAGTCTAATTTCCATGAATTTGTAATTAGTTTAATATTTTCATGTGCTTTTGTCATTTTTAGTTTATTTTTTTGAGAATTTTGTGTGCATTAATTTGATCAATAATACTGTTATAAAACGGTACGCTATATTGTGAAATACTTTATTATTTATTATTATATAAGTAATTTATCACATGAGCATCCAGTGTCATGATTCTTCAGAAATCATTCTAATGCAGATTTGGTTTCTTATTATTATCAATAGTAGCTACATTTTTGTTAAAACTGTGGTTTTATTACATTTTGATAAATTGAATGTGCCTTGTTGAACATTATTTTATTTATTTTTTTATTTTTTTTTCACAGACCATCAGTGAGAAAAGCATTGGGCTTAAAGTGGGAGTAGGAGTGCTTAAAAAATGTTTTAAGAGCTTGAAATTTCAGCCTGGAATGTGTGCACAGATGCCCTGAGGATCAGGTCCAACACTATCGAGGTTCAAGCAGTAATGATGGATCTTACTATAAGCAGTAAAAGCCTCGAGCAAGCAAAGTGTATGAAAACTCTTTAACGAGATACCAGAGAAGATTCAACAAATATTAAGGTAGAATAAATGTACCAGTATGTTTAACAGAACACGATTCAAATACTCCAGAAAAGCCTCGAAGCACTAAAAGACAAACTCGCTAGCTCTGTGAAGTATAATACCACCGTGCTATACCACTTGTACACTAATAGACTGTGACGTACTGTTCCATTAGATTACCCTCTCTCAAGCTGTTCTTTCCAATCTGCTTCAAATCTAAAGTCAGACCGTGAACATGGTGTCTCTGTGGCCTGACTGTTCATGTGAGGTCTTTAGCGACGGCTAAATGTGAACCTAGCGCCGGAGGTGAATTGGCCTAAGGCGAAATTCTCGTGTGATATTATTCATTCAGCCCGTTCTCATCCTTTAACGTCATATAGAAGGCTATATGACAAAACGGCGCTATACTACGCACATGGCACCCTTTATCGTTAATATAACACGCGAACCCAAGACGTTATAAATCCTTTAGCGTGAATATGACACGCACACCATACCCCACACCTAAACTTAGCCCTCACAGCACGTGTTATATTAACGATAACTGGTGCCATGTCCGTAGTATAGCGCCGTTTTGTCATATAGCGTTCTATATGACGTTAAAGGATGAGAATGCGTTGATCCATTGCAGCGGTGGACAAAACCAAGCACTGACGCAGCAGCTTTATAAATGAGAACAGCATGATCAGGTTTTATTTATTGTTGTCAAAGTCTCCCTACAAGCATTTACATTTTGCTTAAAAAGGCTAATTTGTGCCTTTTAACAAAGTCTTGGTTTGAGTCTATAGGACAGGTTTTCATGATTGTTCAAAAAACTAATTATTTTTCACATACTGTTGCAGCGCCTCTCTTCACAGTCTGTCAGTAACGCTCTGTTTAGCTCCGGTCTCCTTTATGAGAGCTTGTTTTCCACCACAAAATAAAAAAATAAAAAAGGTAATTGCGACTTGTTATCACACAATTTGGACTTTTATCTCAGAATGAGCTATATGCATGCAGAAGTTCCGCATTTGATGCAAGGATGCTCTGTGGAAATTTACTGTCCCCCCGTCTTTGAAATGAAACTTTCATAGGTTTAGATGTAATTTTATATATAGTAATATTTATTTAATATAATTTTAAAAAGAAGCATAAACACAACGGGGGGTGTCTGTTTTATCTGTTTTTGTGACTAACGTTTCTTTAGTATAACCATGGAGTTTGAAATTCAATATAAATTCTCGGTATTGCATTGGACTCAACGATCGGCCGAAGTTATCGAGCATCCTTAGACCTTCACAGGAAATACCGCCGTGCATAGAGCCCATTGTGTGATATTAAAGTAACACCAGGTAGTTTTCGCTCTCGACGTCCCCTATACAGTTGGGAAACAGTATTGTCCTCTACTACTGTCGTAAACTCTGTCGTACATGCACGTGCATTTGTTGACAACCATGATAGCCGTGAACACTGTAGGAGGTGGTCACATGCAGGTGTTCTGCTTGCGTCGCATGTGAAATGTCTTCATCCCAGGTACAGTGGCATATATTTCAGCATGTCATATGAATATAATGTCATGGGTTTTATTTATTTTTTTCTAACGACAAATGATCGCGATGCTCATGTTTACAAGCCAGTGTCATTATAATAGCCTAGTCTTTTGGTTCCCATTTTACTGAATCTATTTGATACTTCAATGCAATGTTTGGTAGATAATAACCATATATCGTCAATATTATAATATCAATTCGTCATCTGAAAAAATTGCCACAAGAATCCTGTTTTCCTCTGTAGCTATCAATAATCGGAAATTACACAAGTAACTTTACACATGTACAAATGAGAAGCTATGAAAACAATGATAATACTAATAATCTTCCTCCTTTCTTTGAACATGTTGAGTAGACAACACTTTTTAGGTCAAACATTTGCTATTTGCATTTCATCGATTGCAAAGTTCAAATCGGAACGAGAATGCTAGCAATAGCTAACCATCAAAACTAGAATCGTTTAGCTAACAGATTGATAATTCGCAACTCTACTATCATTACTTGATTCATAAAGCTAACCGGAGGATAAGATAGCTTCTGTAACATAAAAAAACAAACAAAGAGATAGTATGTAAGCAATATACTTAAAATGCATAAACGTCCTGTTGCATTCTACATGTTGTTACTTGTTCTTGAATCTATCCATCATTGTCCGACTCCAGTTTAAACATAAAAGGCAGAACAGTTTCTGACATTTTTTTGCTCGTCTTCACGAGGTAGTCAGAGCTGCTATCACACACACACACACACACACACAAGCTCTTGAAGCTCCGCCCTCAGCGCCTGGAGCAGCAGCAGCTCATTTGCATTTAAAGGGACACACACAAAACAACATGTTTTTACTGATCCTCAAAAAAGAGACAATTTTAAAAATTATGTGTGAAGTATTTTGAGCTAAAACTTCACATACACACTCTGGGGACAACAGAGACTTCTTTTACAAATCATTAAAAATATATTATTTTTCATTATACCACATTTGAAAATATAAAAAAAAAAATCATAAGGAGGATTGATGAGAAGGCCAACTCCAGAGACAAGACAGAAGCCTGTTGTATTGACAATCTGAGGAGACAGAACACAAGTAAAAATCAGGCGTTTTCTCAAGGCAGAGAATATTTAAGGAGACACCTGCCTGCAAGCATTTGCCATCCTCAAGGCATTTTGGTATTGTTAGTTTATCTTCCAAAAATAATTTCGTTCTCTGTTTCCAGCTCAAAGAAACTGAAAAACCCTGAAAGATGGGAGCATCTTTTGGAGGAAGAGTCTGGTTCTTCAAAGACTCGAAGACATTGGGTGGTGAATCTCCAGGGAGAAGTTGACATGCTGAAGATAGGAAATGCGGGTAAATCAGATTCTGCTACATCTTTATTAAACAGATCACCTCTTTCTTGCATCCTGAGAGCCAAGGGCAAAAATCTAATTAGAAAGAAACTGGAACAAACCAAAATCGTGTTATATGACAGAACCCAGACATATGACAGAATTAATGATTCGAGATGAGTCGGTTTGAGGAGCTGTCAGTCACGGAAAATCTTTATGACAAGTCAAACTCCACAACAAATATGATTGGAGAGCTGAAAGTGTCTGCTATGGATAAATGGTTTGAAGATGAACAGAGAATGCATTGTGACCGTATGTCCTTTTGCTTTCTATACTGAATGCATCTTACTCCCACGTCTCACAGTTACTAAAGGATCAGGCAGTCTTCGCTTTTTGTATTCAAAACGGAATACACTGAAATATAATACAGAAAAAGAATGTTTTTGTCACCTCATACATCTTTCATGATATTTTCAATTCAAAGATTTTAAAAAGTTGGACACCTTTTAAAATGGAAAATGAAATGTTATTTATCCTTAATCACAGTACTTATAAATAAGAGAAGTGTTTCCACTGATATTCAGAGTCTCAACGTCAATTTTGACTCCAGTGGTGCGGTAAATCACTAGTTACGATGATTTTCATTTAATCTCAAAACAAATTCAGAAAATCCTCAACCTAGCTGTCATTTAAAAGTCAATGCTTCCACTATAAGTGCCAATGCAGTAGAAAAGATGAATGTGAGAGGATATCTGAAGATCACTGAAAGCTTTTCAAACTAAACAAAAGCCCCAGCTATGCACAATATTTTTTACCATATTGGTTAAAATGACTGTATTATGTAAGTAGAAATTATATTTCTGTTCATATTTAACACTAATTTGATAGAACGTAATTTATTCTTGTATATATATTATATATAACATAACATATATTTATCAAATACTCAATTATAATGAATCTTTACACTTTAAACAATTGCTATTACATTTTTAGTCTTCAGAAAATGGCAAAATATCCATTTTAATATGGCACATTGTAAATTTTGTAATTCCATCAACGCCCCCAAAGTTTGCAAAGTCGCTATCTCTCGAATTCAACATTTCATTCGGTAATGTTAGGGAGTTTTGATTTATATGCTGTTTAATGTTTGATGATCGCATTAGCAATGGCTGCGTATGAAATTGCATACTCTCTAGGGCAGACACCAGCTCAACTGCAGCTCTCACTGTAGCAGGTACAATCAAGCAGAGGTTATTTAGATTTAAAATAACTAATGGGGCGATAACTTGTTGATATAAGTGCACTAATTCCAAACGAATGTCCAAAATTTAAATAAATAAATTTAATGCAAATTTAAATCGTTCTCTTCCTTGTCGCCCTCAGCGGCTGCCTTCGCCATTATAGGCATGCGCCGGCCCTGAGTGGGTACTTATTTTGAATGTGTAATTACTTCACAACTGCTAAAAATATGTTTTATATTAATGCTTTGAGTTTGAGAAAGGCACACAACAAATAAAATCTATTATTATAATTATTATATGTGTTGCGTCACTTCACTGTCATTCACAAATCCTGTAAAAATCATTGTGATTTTAACGGTAAAAGATGTTACAGTGCAAAACGGTTAATTGGTTAACAGAAAGTTTCCTTACTATACACGGTAAATAACTGTGATAAATCTAACGATACATTTAACATGTAAGGCAAGGGAAGGCACATTTACATTTAAATTAATGTTTATTGCATTTTTAAAATGTCAAAAATGTGCATTAAACATTAAACACCATCATGTGTGTTACCATGATGGTGTTTAATGTTTGTGTAAATAACACTGTACAGCTTCTTTTACAATATTTTAAGCTTTTTATGAGGAAGACTGATAGTAATGAGCTTTGATTTATCATGTGACTCTTATCTCTGCTGGGATGATTGAAGGTTGTCAGTGTATTACAACAGTACAGAACAGATTTTAATTCTTCAGTAGGTTGGTACATTATATCAGATACATATTTGAAATACAGTTTATTACTGTAAATTTTGATATAAAAAGTTAAGTCTGTAAAACCATTACCATTGATACTATATTTTTTACGGTAATGTTCTGGTAACCACAGCTGCCAGCTTTTTTTTTTCTGTAAAAACAACAGTTTTTTTTTTTTTTTACAGTGATATAGCCTTATGAGAAAGTAAAGTGTCTATCGTATGGACACTTTAGAATCTCGGCAGAAGTAGGTCCGGATACTTTTTGCCTACACTTTTTATGAGTAGAGTACTGTGAATTCCAACATAGTCTACATATTTTGTCTGTTTTTCGCCTACTAGTAGGAAAGTATGCGATTTTGGATGCAGCCAATGGCTGTCTGCAGCTAACAGCTCCTGCAGTAATGAAAGGATGATATTAAAACAAACCCACATTTGACTAGAGGTTTGGTAAATGGATGCATGGATAACTTTATAATTTCCTTTTTTATAGACAAAATATTAATTAATGAATTTTTATATTGGCCATGACAATTTATTTGAATAATTAACAGCTACAATTTTAGCAATAACACAAAAGAACTGGTGTGTAAACAACATACAGATTTATTATAGATGCATTGACCTATAGTATTTCATTTTAGCGCAGATGCGCAACAAGATTTGTGATTTAGCTTGTGTAATTATTTAAACCAAACATTTTAAGAACCATTGTTGCCCTATACCAAAGACTCATTTGCACTGTTACTATCACCAATGGTTTATTTAGCGTACCTTACTGATACTCATAAGATTCTTCAGAAATTTAATGTGCATGCCTTAATATCTGGCATATCTCATCTATAACCAGCCACCAAAGAACTTGTGTACTTAAAATGCTCATAAAGTCTCCTGCCTGAAGAATACAATGATTAATTGGCTACATTAGCCTCCTTTTGGGACTTATTCAACTAAGTGCCTTGTACATACCAACTGCAGTTAAAAATCTGCCTATTTTGTGGGTATATATAGCAATATTTTCAGCTCAGGTCCATCAGAGCGCATCACCTGAAGCATGCTGTTCTCAATGGGAGTGCGCTGATAGCTGTATTAAGCCATGCTCTATACTGAAGGCCTTAAGAGATCTTGACTAATAGGCTGCAGAACCGTTCATGTGGAAGAGACAGAATCAAAAGTGTGTAGAAATCAGTACATTAGGTCATTAAATGTTACTCAATTCTCATTTTTGCATGTAAAAACATGCATAAGGCAATAATATTGTGAAGATCAGGCTTAAGGAATTAAAAATTCAAGGCGAGACACTCAAATCATAATGCAGCTGTGTATACTTGGTATTAAAAGAGTAAAACATTTAGTTGAGTTTATTTGTATAGCACACATACATATATATATCTAAAATGAATTAAAGAAAACAACTATTGTTGCCCTGCCAAAGACTCATGCACTGTTAATATCATGTTAGTCAATGAAGACATAATGTGATTGCAATGACGCATACAATTTGAAGATAATATTGATATTTTGGATGTCGATCCAAAGTTAGCATTCTCTAAAGTCTTTGCATTAATGTCATTTCAGCTGAAGGTGCAGGATGAAATGTCCAGCTGCAGGTTAGGAGAAGTTGGCCTGTAGAGACTAGGTTGGAAAAACTGAACAGTAGTGCAAGTCATCATATATTCTCCCACTGTGTAAACAGGATAATGTTTTTTTACTCTAGCTTCCCCATCTCCAAGCAGCATTTGTAACTGAAATGACAAGATCATGCATAATTTAAACTGCACTAGACTACCTGCAGAGGTTTCGGTGGCCGAAGGGAGCCGGTGGAATGCTTGGGAATTGGGAAGCCAATTTCTCAATTCTGTTTGGTGCTGCATTTTTCAATTCCATTTCTGAACCACTAGAATCCCTAAACTCACACCACTGATTGAGTCAACATTGCTATGTGGACCTGGTTGGGAGGCTCAAAAACACCACCAGTTTACACTTCAAGGAAATTAACCAATGAATGGTTTTGCTTCAATAGTAGTCTCTGCACTTTAAGCTCAAATTAAATACTTTAATATTAAAATCACTTTTACACCCAACGACACTTGGTATAGAATTAGTATTAAAAGCTCAAATAAGACATGTCAGCCTAAAGGTGATGAAATATTGTCTGTGTAAAGACTGTCACAACACAAACCATTTAAAGCTTTCTTTTTTGTTCTGCCTTTTATTAAGCTCGAGGGTTTTATACAAGGATTTTAAATGTCTCAGTAGGTTTAAACTCTACAAGCTCCTTGAAAAAACACCTTCAAGGAATTTAAATGATGTTGAATCTATTACGGAGTTAATTTTAAATTGAAGTCTTGAAAAAAAGATCTTCTCCCAACCTAGAATACAAAAAGAGGGAGACATGGAGTCATAGACATTCAATAGACTTTTCAAAGAAATCCTTGAATTTACGCACAGCTTACCTGGTACTTCCCCAGTCACCAGCCAAGCTGTCAGCCAAACTGCGCAACATCCAGAGCGTTTTCAGCACTTGTGCACCGTCACCTAAAATAAAGCACTGACCAACCCAAGCAGAACATGAACCTGCACAAAAACAACACATTATAGGATTGTGCGCCTAATCAAAGTCAACAAAACTATACAGAAGAGAAAAAAATAAAAATAAAAACCAGTTTCTAACAAATTACCATTTGCCAGCAGGAAGCGAGAAAGAAAAAAAAGCCTTTTTAAGCACTAAATGCAGTAGCAGCATCATTATGCTGTCAAAAAGCTTTCCCCAATGACGTCCATTCAAAAGTAACCATGCATCTTGACAAAATAAAAAAGCACTGTAGTTTGGCATATAGCCTAGTGTGCTTAAGCCATTCTACTAAAGTGGTGTTATTTCATCTGTTTTTTTATTTATTTATTTTCAAGAGTGAAACTCATCCATGGATTAAACCTTAGCAATTAATACTTTTTTAACCGACAGCTCAACTGAAAAAAAAAAGTCTATCACCACATTACAATTTGCATATTTGGACATGCATGTTTTCATGCCCTTTAATTAAAAAAATAGTAATAAAAAGTCTAACACATACTGTGTATATTTTAGCCATGTGAAAGTTGAAAACAACATCTGCCAGCTGAAATATGACTTGTGTGGCCATTTTCAAGTAAATATTAATAAATGAATGCAAAATCTGGTGTATCTTTGTATGCACTTAAATAGTATGCTACATAAGTATTAATTTGTAGCAGATAGCCTATGGGTATATTATATATATATATATATATATATATATATATAATATATATAAAAAAAAACGAACACTGTTACAGTCGAAACAAAATAGTGACTTTATACAACTATGAACGGCAACGGTGTTCTACGCATGCGCGACATTAATTGCTACCTAGTGACGTTCTGCTGTAACAGTCAGGATGTAACAGATTAGATAAGTAATGTTATATTTTATGGTTATGTATCATTTTAACTGTATCTGTTATGTAATTTAAGGCCAAAAGCAACAATTCTATTACTTTTTGTGGGCTAGTTTGTTAAATTATCACTTACGCCGCCCTTTTTATTGTGGTTAACGTTACTTTGTTAGTCAAAGGTTTACTTCCGGTAGCCATTGTTCTGCCCCTTTTAAGGCCTATGCCTTTTACCTGGTTCTGCCGAATAATACTACTCTATATAACACTATATTTGCATTGTTGTAATGCTATGCTTACGGTAATGTATGGGCGTTAATAAAGCCTAAAACCACATGTGATGCTAACCCAGCAAGCGTTTGCTTATAGTCCCTAACGTTAAATGTGTTACATTGAACGGTCACCCCTAGCCAAATAAGTAACATATTGTTGAGGGAATGTGTGGTTACTTAAGTGTATTTTACCTTTCTCCCACAGTACGGAGAATGAAACAGTGGGTTGAGTCCCATCACCAACTAGCCCGATGACTTTGGCTGTGCGGTCTAACCCAGCGGCGCCGCTCATACTCTCCACTGCGGTCTGATACACACCTCTGATCTCCGACCCATCCGCCTTCACATGCAGCGTGGAGCCCAGCTCGTTGCGCCAAACGCCGGTAATATTACAAGCATCGACCTTAGGTGATGATTAACGATTACTTTCATCACATGCATGAAAAAGTCTGTTTTTCAAAAAGGTCTTTTATTTTATACTTAAACGTAAAATACCTTCATGTTCTGCGTTGAGGACTCATTTGCAGGCACAGTTGGAGAAGTTATCAAAGTCACAAAGAGCAAATACCACATTAATGAGCTCATCTTGGTAAAAAGCTGTGAGATATTGTGGGTCAGACTCATATTTCACTCTTCACCCTGCCGTAATTTTCAGTTAATTAATTTGCATATGCAGGTAATCATGTCATTGGTCGCATTTAAATTAGAATATTGCTTATTCCTTCGTTGGGAACTACTAATTAGAACTACCAGAGGGAGGCAGTGTTGTCTCAGAAGATATATATTTTAAAAGAATTTTAAGATTCACTGATTAATAATGATTTGTTATTTAGCTTGCTGCAAAATGTTACACAATATAAGGAAGATCGGGGATAGCTATCACACTTTTTACTCTGATGAAAAGCCTATCAGTGTAAGTCACTAAATGGTCACAAATCTATTTGAAAAAACACAAGATAAAATCTATTCTTCAAACATCTATTGAACATTTTCACCTTTATTTCCTAATAGTCCACTGAACAGTACCATTTCCAAATTGATTAAAAGTGTCAGTGAAGACAGTTATGTTTTTATGTTCTTTTTATCAAAGGCCTATATATATATATATATATATATATATATATAGGCCTATAATGGTTTCCACAAAAATATTAAGCAGCACACTTGTTTTCAACATTGATAATAATGAGAAATGTTTCTTGAGAATTAAATCAACATATTAAAATGATTTGACACTGAATGATGATGAAAATCCAGCTTTGCCAACAGAAATAAATTACATTTTAAAATATATTCAAATAGAAAACACTGAAAACACTTATGTTAAATTGTAATAATATTTCACAATATTACTGTTTTTCACAGCATTTTTGATCAAACAAATGAAACTTTTGTGTGTAGACCAATAATGTGGCAAATCATCACAATGAAACCTGCTATTAAACATCTTATTCAAGGTTTTTCAGTTGATTTTAAATGGTAAAACCGTTATGAACAAACTAAGCAATTAATTAAATGGGTTTGTGAAAGTAAAAATGGCAGGTGACATATAATCCCAAACTCTCTGGTAATTATCACCCAGTGCCATTGACCTTTTCAATTCCCAGTGCATCTAGTATTTAATGTGAGTCTGCCTCGGCTGATTCTAAGTATATGCTTCCGCTGTATGAGAAAATCTCCTGTAATGACTCAGCAAGTAAACATTGTGTGAAATGACAGGTTACTCCAGGCTGCTGCATGGCCTTTTGTGCCATTAATGGGTTTTCACTCAACAGCTGCAGAGAGGAAGCGACTCTTATTTGGCATTTCAGAGAGCATTATGTCATGTGCTCATATCCAGCTTTTTCTTTGTATTTTCTCTCTTTTTTTTTTTTCACGAAGGAACTGCTGTTCTTCTGTGAATTTGAATCGGCCATAGTTTATATAGATGAAACCACCACACATGTGAGTAGCATCACAGCAGTGGTCATCTGGAATGTTTTATTTATATTCTAACATGTGATGTTGCTGCATCAAACTAGCTGCTCTCCCCTGATATAAATATGTACACGTTTATGGGAGGCTAGAGAGCAGAAGATTGATGTAAAAATATAAATAGAAGTTGCAGCTTGTGTCTGGCCTGATTTTTTTTCTGTCCCTCTCCTTTTGAAAGAAAAGTGGGTGTATCTCTAGCTATCTCTCTTTCCTCTCTGAAAGGATTATTGTGTCACTTGGGCAATGGTTGCATCAGTAATCCTTGTCCCATTGGACATCATTGCTAGTTTAACAACAAACCTCAAAATACACAGTGAAAAAAAAATCCATCCATCCATTCTCCACCTATTCAGGGTCACAGGACACCAAAAATAAATAGGAAGAAGAAAAAAAAAAAATAGCCTAGTTGAGTCTATACCTAAAATAATTGAAAACAAATGCTAATATTCAAGATGCATTATCTAAAAACTCATTTTAATATTCCATCTATTTTTTTTATTAAGTTTTTCAAACTGGATAAGTTAAAATAACTTAAAAAAAAGTTGAAACTGATTGCATTGCAAATTTTAAGTGATACTAACTAGAAACATCATTTTTTTAACTAACTGGTACTAGGTCATTTTAACTGAATCTTACAAGTTACTGTAACATAATTGATCAAGTCATTTTACAAGGAGTGTTTAGGTTCACAGAACATAATTAAATTAAAGATAACTTAAAATGTGTTACATTACAATTTATTTTACATTCATATAAACAGTTTTAATTTCTCAGTAACAAATTACTCACTTTATTCATTTTTGTAAGTTTTTAAATTCAAATTTTCAAGTAACTAAACTGCTAACTATACACATTCTGAAATAAAAAAGGCATGTGTCCAATCTTAACCGTCCTATTTCATTAGAAACGATCTTAAAACTCCAAAACTGTAAAATTCCAAACTTGTCCTTTAGCTCCTTTTATCATAGATAGAAACACAAAGTTTGCACTTTAGTGCACGACACAGATTTTTTCCCCCCTTTTTTAATTTGTGTTGTGCAATAAATAGTATTAATTCACATTTTAATTCAAGTCAAGTCACCTTTACAATTTTTACAATACAGCTTGTATCAAAGCAGCTTCACAGTGATAACATGAAAATAAAACAAACAAATTTGTTTCTAAAAGAAAATTGCGTCATCGTCCACCTTAAGTAAGGCCTATAGTACATTTGAATATTAAATGTCCCCAACTTAGCAAGCAAAAAGCCAAGACAACAGTAGCAAGGAACCAAAACTCCATCAGGTGACAGAATGGAGAAGAAAAAAAAAAACTTAGGAGAACCCAGGCTCAGTCGGGGGCCAGTTCTACTCTGGCAAAACGAGTGAACAGTGTTTATGATTCAGGCAGCATTACAGGTCAGAAGTCCGATTGGATCAGAACATTCAGAATATTAATCCAGTTCCATCTGGTTGGAAGCTGGAGTCATCACGCCGGTGGTGGAGATGAGTTTGTTGAGGATCAGTGTCGATGACTGTCGTGTCGATGAGACCTTCAAAGGGCTGATGAGGCTGGCACTTCAGGGATGTGTCATGGATGGGTCCAGGTGCAGGTCCACCATCTGATCTGGATACGGCCACGATCCGGCTGACTTCAGTAAACAGGAAAGGGACTGGCTGACACTGCGGACTGTGTTGTCATTGTGTCTTGGCCCAAGTTCTGCATTAGATCTGGATACGGCCTAGGATCCAGCAGACTGAGGTAAACCTCGGATAAACAGACTAATATTAGTGTAGATGCCATCCTTCTTGTGATGTAACAAGTACACCAGGATTCATGGGGAGTGTTCGCTCTTCTGGCTGATCTAAACTTTGTCAGTTAAAATCTAGACTAAAAACATATCTCTTTGGCCTAGCAGACTCATAACTGCAGAGTGTGTCTGTTTCCTGGACAATGTTAGGAACATTGTTCCAAAGTTTTGGTGCTAAAAAGGGAAAGGATCTACCGCCAGCAGTCGATTTTGATATTCTACTATTACCAACTGGAAGAAATTTTGAGATTACAATATATATGAAAGACTATAATGCGTTAAGAGCTCGCTCATACTGGGGAGTTTGCGTTATTAAAGAAAGTGTTATTTCTAATTTCATCTCCGTCTTCCTCGAACCTCCCTGTGACAGTCATGAATGCATGAACTAATTGTTCAGCATTTTTCATTGAGAGCATATGATGCAATTTATATATATATATATATATATATATATATATATAGTATCTCTATGCAATGAAAGTGTATTAAAATTAATAATTGGATATAAACATACCAAACTTAACTGCCAGCTGCTTCACTCTTGGCCTGAATAGAAAGATTGGGACCTTTAAGTTAGTCAGGTTTTAATATTTACCAAAATACTAGGAAAAATATATGTGAAGCACAGGCTAATCGGTTATGTAACTTAATAGGCATTATTTGCTCATCTATAGGCTCATCTTACCTACACTCCTATCCCAACATCTGCTGAAAGAGATTGTACTGCAACATACCTCTTCTATTTCCCCAATTGCAGAAGAATCTCTATATTGTATGAGCAGAACTGTGAGTAAAGACTTTGACAGACTTATTAGAATATCGACCAGGTCTCTGAGATTTTTTGTGGTTACCACATGATTTGATGTTGTTAAGTATTTGTATTCTTTAGGACACTGTGTTACATGGAGATATTTGATTATACTTTTTTTGCTTTTAAGATTTCTGAGCATCAGTTGGCTTCATCTCTGTCCATTTGAATTGTAAACTCTGACATCACATAATTAAGTTTGAGAATCATATGAGATGATATGGGCCAGACCTCAGAGAAAGAACTCCTTGCATGAAGCCTTTGATGAGCATCAAAGCACCGTCCTCAACAGGTGATCTCCTGCGGTCCATCTAACAGCTGCTCTGCATTAGCCTGAAGGGGTTTAGAATCAGTCCATTCGATTTCAATGAGACCTGGTTAGTTGTCATGCAATATTTCAAATTTCCAAATATGCACGCATATGATTGTTCTCTCTGTGAGTTTCAAACAACTTATTTTATGAATTAGTTATTATCAATAACACAATAAAACTCATAATTAATATATTTTAAATAAGGAATAATTGAAGATGGGGCTTTCAATTATAGGTAAAATAAAAAATAGATTGGGGCTAGTTAATATTTATTTTTAGTATGTAAGCAATAAGGTACGAGAGGCTGTGCTGTATTGCGAATAAGTAACGGCTGAAGGGCATCGTTAGGCACGACGCAAAGCGGAGTCGAGTTCAGTTGATGGAGATTTGTGTGATGCACATCCAGGGCATGAAGCTCCCATTCCACCACATCCTAAAGATACTCTATTGGGTTGAGATCTGGTGTCTGTGGGGGCCATTTTAGTACAGTGATCTCATTGTCATGTTCAAGAAACGAATTGGAAATGATTCAAGCTTTGTGACACTGTGCATTATCCTGATGGGTACATGGTGGCCATAAACGGATGGACATGGTCAGAAACAATGCTCAGGAAGGCCGTGGCATTTAAACGGTGCCCAATTGGCACTAAGGGGCCTAAAGAAAACATCCCCCACCATTACACCACCACCACCAGCCTGCACAGTGGTAACAAGGCATGATGGATCCATGTTCCCATTCTGTCTGAGGCCCAGAGTCTCTGGTATTTAAAAATCCCAACCCCATTTAGGGCTAAAATTTGCCCATTGGGCCATTGTCCTCTGTCCACCATGGCCCCCTAATCATCCCCATATATAGTGATTGGCTTCATCACTCTCACACCAGTAAGCTGGTGTGTGTGGGCATTCTGGCACAATGGCTGCTGATCCATCATCCAAGTGGATGCTGCACATTGGTGGTAGTTGAGGAGATTCCCCCTTCTATATAAAGTGCTTTAAGTGCAGAGAAAAATCACTATATATATATATATATATATATATATATATATATATATATATATATATATATATATATCCTACCTTTATTGAAATAAAAACAAAAGTATAGTCTAGTAAACATAATTTATTTGTTTACTTTGTCAACTGTTCATAGAAATGGTGGGAGGTGTTAACCTGAAGGGTGGGGGCGGGAGAACCAGTAGAAAAAGTGCGTATTTTACAAAAAGGCGAGGGACAGGCTATCACACTTGTTGCAGAACATGACATGGACCGGCACCGGACCTCTTGCTGATCAGCAGTTTCTTTGCTTTTAAAATGCTGAGTGATAGAGACGAGCGCGATATGCACGCCAAGGAGCAATTCATCATATCTCACGCAGCACTCTGCACTATACCGCTCGCGCTTACCGCGGGAGATGATGCTGTCGCCTCAGAGACCGAAACTCACGGAGACCAGTTTCCTTACAGCGATAGAGACAGCTGCTGTCGCCCCGAAGTGCCCATGTTAAACAGGTGCAGGACTCTTCCTGGTACTCTGATAGACAGTCGAAGAGAAAACGACCCTACTGAGACAGAGTTATCAGATAGTCATGAAGTCGAGGGATCCAAACACGAGTTTGGCCATCACGCGCACAGGTTATTCGAAGCGATGATGACCTGGACTATCCTGCGCACCATCACTGGCATCCTCATGACAGCAGCTCGCACTATTCGTAAGTACGACACATCACGTGATCAGTTTGTCATCATGCAACAAATTTGGACTGGATATGTTCAAAAGATTGAATCAGTCAGTCTATTTTAAATTATGATATTATAATAATAAGGTCAAATAAATGTAGATTCAGTTTTATTTGTTTTTGATGCAGACACAAACAAATCAACTTATTTTCTGTAACATGTAACAATCAAAGATGTGAAAAAAAAGAATATTAAACAGAGTAACACACAAGAAATGTCACTGCAAGTGGGTAGACATCCTTTAAGTGCTACATTAAAATTGTCTTGGTTGCACTTTATTTTAATGGTCCTTTTGACACATTCTGTTGAATTTAAAAAGTAACGTTGGACCTATACATGTCTACTAACTGTCATTAGAGTGTTAGTAGAGTATTAGTAAACTGGTAGGGTTAGAAAGTTGACAAGTTGCAAAGTTACTTAGTATAAAATGTCTGTTGGATGACCATCACAATAAAGAGTTAGCAGATGTTAATACTCTAATCAGAGTTAGTTGACATGTAGATGCAGATTTACTTATTGTCAACAGAATATTTAAAGAATAAAGTATTACCATTCTCTTATCATGCTCCTCAGTTCCACGCAGCTGTGTATGGCTTTCCTCCAAAGTTGACACTTCAAAAACCATGCAAAACAAACACGACAAATACCATAACCCCAGTTGATGAATCAGTGTCTTCTTAAGTGAAATGTGTGTGTAAGAAAAATGCTATTTTAAAACTTTTCAATTAAAAACCATCACTTTTGGCTAATATGTGCATTCATGAGTTCACACTTGGTGTACATTTTCATTTTTGTGTGGAGTATCCCTTTAATTCTCAACTCTTCAACATGAAATTCTGATTTATTGACAACTTTCAAAAGCATTACAAATTCTTACCCTCCTCAAATTTTGAACAATTGTGTATTTACCCAGATACTTTCAAGACTGAATCGTCTGATCTAAGTTAATATTCTAGTTTCATACTCTTAATTTATGTCAACAGTATCACTTGTTTCTATTTTTACAAATTCATCTTGAGACAAAGTTGATTCCTTAATTAAAGTGAGATGGGAAAGAGCAGTGAAATCTCCTTGGCCTTCTCATGAATGATTCTGAACATTGCAGTTATTAGATTGGCACAGTTCACACAGACCATATTGAAACATAAATAATTTAGCTTGCTTATTTCAATATCATTTAATTTCAGGGCTGTTGACAGATACATTTGCAGACTTACAATTCCTTGTCCCCTGTGCACCCCAAAAACAGATCAGTAAAGATTTAGAGATGGAAAAAAAAATCCCATTTTGCACACTACAAAATCGTAATGTTTGATTTATCATGTTGCGAAGCAAGGAATGAGTTTTATTCCAAGTGACACCCTCAATTGTGATCCGTGACACAGTACAATTTGTGCCGAGGCTTGTGCAAAAATGCAATAAAATTAGATTTCACCCTTTGCTGTCTACCTGGCTTGTGTTTGAATATAACTTGCTTACAATTTTAGTTCAGTGTCTTTGAAGGCTTTTTAAGTTCAAGGAAAATTGACACTACAAAGCACTTCCGGTTAATTCAATAAAGAAAATGAATGAAGTCATGAGACGATCACACTATAATAGGATGTTAAGAACATCTGTTCTTAGAGGTGGTTTCTGTAATGAGATGAATCTTTAGTAAAGGATGCGCATAATTAGAAGTCCATCTGCATTGATCTCATTGACCGCCACTGTAATTGATGGTCCTGTACTGTTACTGTAAAACCATGCAGTGTGTGGTTTACCCAAAGAGATCTGTAGCACTTGGAGAAAAGAGCACGTTATCATTATCCTATGGGTCATTCTTGTGACTAATTATATCTCTAATCTTTTTTTACAAATATAGCCTGTGTTGAGCATGTTTTAACCTGTCCTTATTTCATAAAGAATAAAAAAGGTTAATTCAAATAGATAGATAGATCAGATGTTCTTATAGATGAATTGGTGTCATAGACCAATTTTCTCCCAAAGCATTCAAGTTTCATAGTTTCACCAAATCCTATGTGATCAGCCTCATTCTCTGGGTTCTCCAGGTTTGAGGCCATGCAGCGCAGACACACCACCCTGAGAGAGAAATGCCGACGACAGGCGGTCCGTGGCCCCGCGTACATGTTCAGCGAGAGAGGCACCAATCTGACCGAAGAGGAAGAGCGTTTCATAGATGCCGCAGAGTATGGAAACATCCCTGTGGTCCGTAAGATGCTTGAAGAGTCCAAGACGCTGAATGTAAACTGTGTGGACTACATGGGCCAGAATGCATTGCAGCTTGCTGTAGGAAATGAGCACTTGGAGGTCACAGAACTGTTGCTGAAGAAAGAGGGGCTGGCACGAGTGGGTGATGCCTTGTTGTTAGCCATTAGCAAGGGCTACGTGCGGATAGTGGAGGCCATCCTGGCCCATCCGGCATTCGAAGGTGGCCTCCGTCTGACTCTCAGTCCCCTGGAGCAAGAGCTACGCGATGACGACTTCTATGCGTACGATGAGGACGGGACTCGTTTCTCTCAGGACATCACGCCCATGATCCTGGCGGCCCACTGCAAGGAGTACGAGATTGTGCACATCTTATTACTCAAGGGGGCTCGCATTGAGAAACCCCACGACTATTTCTGCAAGTGCGGCGAGTGTGCGGAGAAACAGAAGCAGGATTCTTTCAGTCACTCTCGATTAAGGATGAACGCCTATAAAGGCCTCGCCAGCGCTGCATATCTGTCACTGTCTAGTGAAGACCCTGTGCTCACAGCCCTGGAGCTCAGCAATGAGTTGGCACAACTTGCCAACATTGAGACTGAGTTTAAGGTGAGGAGGTGCACACTTACACCATATCCATGGGTCACTCAAATTCACGGGCGGGCACAGGACAGAATTACTAGATGTGGTTGCACAGGTTACATTAGGAGTTTGTGATGATCCCTTTAAATAGAAAATGCAGTATATATCTGAATATTTTCATATAGAGACCCATATAGTTTTTGAGAAAAATAATAAAGGAATAATTCATCCAGTCATATATTTTTATCTCATATTCAACTTTTTGTCACCATACTTAAAGGCTTTATGCCATAATTAGGGCCCAAGCCTTGAAAAGGCGAAAGCCCTATTGTTTTCCTTAGGAAAATTATTATTTTACTAACTTTTGGGCACTTTTGGGGCCCTTAACGTGTTTGAAAACTCTTGAAACTTTGCACACCGGTCAGAACCCACGGCTATCAGGGCTGAAGTTGGTACCCGGGCGTGGCAGGGGGGCTCAACGGCTCCCCCTGGAACGGGGTCCGAAAACTTGGTCCATAAATCAAACACGCTTGCATGTAATAATATGAAACTCTGTACACTTATAGATCTCATCGGGCCAAACAACTTTCATGCTCTTAAGTTTTACGCCAGCCCAACAGGAAGTCGGTTATTTAGGGTTGTTTGGAAAACGCATGCAATGGAATTTAAAGTACTCCTCCTTCAAACAAATAGAATTCAAACAAATCCCACAAAACTTCAGCATGAAGTCAAGACATTGAGGACAAAAAAAAATTGCCAGGGGATTTTTGATATCTCGAACGGTTTTGCCGTGGCGAGGAAAGAAATTTATGGCGAGCAACGTGAAACAGGAAGTGTGTTATAACTTCAGCATGCATCAACTGATCTTGATGAAATTTCAGCAGTGTGTTTGTTGTAAGAGGCCAATCACATGGATTTGACTATTGTGAGTTAAAGTTATAGCGCCACCAACTGGCAGAAGGAAGTGTGTCACTTTCAAAATGCTTTGAAATCATCCTCTTATTTTTACATGGTTTGCTTCAAACTTTATGTGTATAATGTAAACACACGCAAGATGTAGACCTGTGAAAAGATTATTGATATCTTAGATACTGTTACCGTGGTAACGCATCAAACTTTAATATTCTTGTTTGATGCTTTTGAGACTCTTAGCATGCTTAAAATTGCATGAAACTTGACAGACACATTACATTTATCAGCTAGTAGACATGTGCAAAGTTTCCTAAACGGGCGTGGTGAGGGCTTACTTGGGGAGTGATGCTTCTATGGTAGCCCTTATGTACCGAAAAGCTATGACAGGATGTCCTCTAAAAGCATTTCGTCAAGTGTTCCTTCTGGTGAACGGGTTTGTTATTTCAAACAAACAGCAACTTGACACAACGCAGAAACGAATGTTACAATATGAATTACTGACTGTGAAAAACATTAACTAGTAGGCTGGTTTCATTAATCACTCTGGTGATTAATGAAATTTGACTCCTGTTGCTGATCTTTGCTGCAACATTCGTTCAGCTCACAATTAAGTAAGCAAACACATTCAGGTTTTGATTGTAGTGACTAAATGATTTTATTGAACACAAACAAACACACACACATCAAATTGACAGTGGGGGCAATGGTATATTTAAATCTACATATTGTAATATCTGCAGGGCACACCCTAGTCTAGTCTTATTAAATGTATGCTTCATCTTTCATTTGTAATTTGTAAATTCGATCAATAAATTCAATTATTTAGAATAATAAGACACTGGCTGTTACCCTAAGTAGGGCTGATCAAATTAAATCGTTTACACTGAAAAATAACAATGCATTATTTTTTTATGCGTTATTTACGCATTAGTATGCATTATAATGCATAATGCTATGGCTCTTCTGGGATCTTTGTTTAACCAGTTTCACTGCTGAAACAGAAAAGAAAAGTCAATATTGCATCTAAAATGTAAGTGACTTGACTTGTGTGTGTGACTGTGTTTGTTACAGTGATAAGAGTTTAACCCTTATCACAAAGTTTAAGGCCTTGTCTTTTTGGGTATATATCTTTTTTTCACAAAATATGCATACAACCCATTTATTGTAAATGTATTGTTTGCTTTAAATTAAATTAAGATTGTATTTTTGGTAAGTGAACCTGAATTAATTTTAAATGAATGTGCTATATTTCAGATCATATATTTGTTTTTCTTAAAATCTGAACTACACTAACTTTATTCTCAGCGGAATTATACATTTATTTCTGTATAAAATAAAAACACATTTGATTTTTCTTTTTTAATCAATGTAGAATGTGTAACTTTCGCCCAGGCTTGAGACTTGGGCACAGGTGGTCCTAGTGGAAACCCAGTGGGCACAGGTGCTTTCTGTGGGGACTCGACACCCACTGGTGCTTCCTGTGGCTTTCTCTGCCTCCAGTTTCCCTGCTGTTCTGTGGATCTCAGTGTTTTAACTGAGTTCAGGGCCTTCTCAGATGCATCCTTGAAGGATGAGGTGAGGTGCAACTTCTGAAAACTGGCATGCACAGGTGATTCGTGTTGGGACCTGGTGGGCACAGCAGCTCCCTGTGTCTTGTTTTGGCTCCACTGCTTCGTGGACTTCAGGGATGTGGGGCATGGAAATTCTTCTGCCTACGGTGTTCCCCACCAGTTCCTCCTCAGAGATGGGACTTAAAACCTCCATAATAGCCCACCACTCCCCTGCAGCAAGGGCCATGGTGAGCTCATCTGAGAGTTCACATTTTAAACAGCTTCTCAGTTAATCTAGGAATTGTCCACATCGTGAAGAGTGTGTTCATGGCCCTGCGATGAGCTGCTTCTCTCTGAGAGAAACGTCTATGCTCATTCCAGCTCATAGACCAGCACAAAATTCCACACAAAAACCAATTTCCCACCCTTGAGATTAGCCTCATTATAAATTAGAGGCTTTTCAATGACAGTTTCTGGTTCAGTAGAATCTCAGTACACAACATTTTTCCAAAAGAAAACGTTCCTCCAGGGAGCTTCATGCGCTTCGGCGATGTGTGTTGTTTTATATTTAAATGTGTACAAGAGACTTTCTTCACTGAAAGTCACTCTGGGGAAATATCTAATCAGGAGTTCTCAAATCCAGACAGTTTTCCCCCTTATTGTGGTTAGCGAGCTATTAATTGAAACTGCTCCATCGAGAGCTTCCAGTAATCACCCCGTTATTATTCTCTCATCACCGTTTTTCTCTACAGACGATCACTTTCGACAGTTGTAATGGCGTGTCAGTGATTCCGCTTCTGTAATTCCACATAAAATGTTTGTTCTTGTAAAACAATGCAATGCTATAATTAGCAGGATGGGCTTCTCTCGGGTGCCCTCCATTAGGTACATTTCTGTTTGAGAAGATCCGATGCAAACATCAATCAGACTTCCATTTAGAGGTGCGACATGGGATTTTCGCGAATGTTCAGGCGTTGCGTCTTTCATAGCAGAGCGTTCACTGTTTGCTCCCAGTTGGAGTGAGTTATTTTTTACATGTGATTAATAGCCCGTCTGAAGTCATAATGCTGTGGCTCTGTTTTGATTTAGAATGACTATAGGAAACTCTCCATGCAGTGTAAGGACTTTGTGGTTGGCGTTCTGGATCTCTGCAGAAACACAGAGGAAGTGGAGGCCATTCTGAACGGAGATGTTGACCAGAGCCCTCTGAGCGAACACCACCGGCCCTGCCTTAGCCGGGTCAAACTGGCCATTAAGTACGAAGTCAAAAAGGTACTGGCTATTGATTTCTGAAGTGGAACGGTTTCCCATGTGCTTGCAAGGCAATGTCTAATTCAATGATATCCCTACAGTTTGTGGCTCATCCTAATTGCCAGCAGCAGTTACTGACGCTTTGGTATGAGAACCTATCAGGCCTTAGGCAAACGTCGATCGGTGTGAAATGTTGGACAGTGCTGGGAGTGATGGTGGGCTTGCCATTTCTTGCCATTGCATATTGGATTATGCCCTGCAGCAAGGTACATCATCATCATGCAGATTCTGTTCATCTAATAACATTGGGAAGGCTTCCCTTTTCTTCTATTGTTACAAAATTGTCTGCATTTGATCTTTTTTTCCAGGTGGGCCAGGTTCTCCGCAGTCCGTTTATGAAGTTTGTAGCTCACGCAGTGTCATTCACCCTCTTCCTGGGTCTTCTGGTTCTCAACGCCTCGGACCGCTTCGCAGGAGTCAAAAACCTTCCTAACGAAACCATCACTGATCATCCGCGGCAAATCTTTCGCATCAAAACCACTCAGTTCTCTTGGACAGAGATGTTGATAATGAAGTGGGTACTTGGTGAGTATCAGTCAAGCATGAGCTGCAGAACAGTGTTAGATCATAGAAAATCATATGGGTCAATATTTTTTACAGCGTAATTTATTCATTTAACGCAAAACTGAATTTTCCGCATCATTAAGGCCTGTTTACACCAATGATAACTATGACGATAAAAAAAATATTGTTCTAAAAATCTTTATAGTTATCGTTCTTGGTGTGAACGGGCCTTTATTCTAGTTTTCAGTGTCACACAGCCTTCAGAAATCATTCTAATATGCTGACTTACTGCTAAAGAAAACTGTATAGGGCTTAACCATAAACATGATGAATTTCCCTTATGCCTTTTCTTTGATTTCTCTGAACAGGAATGATCTGGACGGAGTGTAAGGAAGTTTGGGCTGATGGGCCGCGTGAGTACATCATGCATTTGTGGAATGTGTTAGACTTCGGCATGCTGTCAGTCTTCGTGGCGTCATTCACTGCACGGCTCATGGCTTTCCTGCGAGCCTCCCATGCACAGCTGTATGTGGATTTGCATGTGACCAATGCTGACTTGATCAATGCCTCATTACCAGCAGACGTGGCCTACTTCACTTATGGTATGTCACACAAAAAAAGTTTATTCAATACATAAAAGTCTAACGAACTGTAACATACCAGTATAAGACCATAAGTCTTCTCTTCTTTCTGTTCTCAATGCAATGCTAAAAATAAAGTTGCGCAGACTTTCTTGCAGCTGTCTGAAATGAAACAAAATGCTGCCATCAAGTGGTAATACCAAAAAGTTCTTCCTCTCTCTTAGCCAGGAACAAGTGGCTTCCCTCTGATCCTCAGCTCATCTCTGAAGGGTTGTACTCCATCGCTGTGGTCCTCAGTTTCTCTCGTATCGCCTACGTTCTGCCAGCCAACGAGAGCTTCGGACCCTTACAAATATCCCTTGGGCGCACTGTTAAAGATATTTTTAAATTCATGGTCATATTCATCATGGTCTTCCTTGCTTTCATGATTGGCATGTTTAATTTGTATTCCTACTACTTGGGAGCAAAGTACAACCCTGCTTTTACCACGTAAGTCCATAAAAGGATGATTTGAAAATATAGGATAGTTCACCAAAAAAGAAACATTCTGCCATTTACTCACCCTCATGTTACAAATTAGAAGGTTTTACAAATTTCTCTTGTGGAACACAAAAGAAGATATTTTACAGAATGTTCAGGCTGCTCTTTTGTGACCAAGCTTTATTTTTATTTTTTATTATAAATAAAATAAATAATAAAGTAAAATAAAACGAGTCTATATCAATATGTTCCAAGTCTATTCTACAGTTCAAAAGTTTGGGACCTTTATTTTGTTAAATTAATGCTTTTATATTTAGCAAGGGTTTAACACAAATTAAACATATTTCTAGTGTTACCAAAAAAAAAACATTTTAAATAAACTGTTTTATTCATCAAATAATTAAAAAATAAAGTATCACAGTCTTTTATAAAAAAAAAATAGTAAGCAGCAAAACTGTTTTCAACATTGATAATAATAAGAAATGTTTCTTAAGCATCAAATTAGCATATTAGAATGATTTCTGGAGGATCATGACACTGAAAACTGGAGTAATGATGCTAAAAATTCAGCTATGATCACAGGAATAAATTACATTTTTAAAATATATTAAAATAGAAAAATATCATCTTAAATTGTAATAATATTTCACAATATTACTGTTTTTATTGTATTTTAAAATAAAAAAATGGCTTGGTCAGCAAGAGACTTCTTTCAAAGGACATAACAGAAATCTTACAGACTCCTAACTTTTGGAATGGTTAGTGTATAAATAGCTTGTAAGAAAAAGTAAAATTTAAGTTGATAATCTTCCACTCAACTCTTTCCACTCAACTCTAACTCCTTAAATAAATTTTGGTGTTTGATATCTCAAAAATGCCTCTTTTTGTGTTCCACCAATAAAAGACTGCAATGCAGGTTTTTAATAAATGCAAGTAAATTATGTTGCAATTTAGGAACCATTTGTGTCTAATTGTTTCCTTGTCATGTTTGTGTCTATTGCAGGGTAGAGGAAAGCTTTAAAACGCTGTTCTGGTCTATCTTTGGTTTATCTGAGGTCATCTCTGTGGTCTTGAAGTATGATCATAAGTTCATTGAAAACATTGGTTACATACTTTATGGGGTCTATAATGTCACAATGGTGGTGGTCCTGCTTAATATGCTCATAGCCATGATTAACCACTCATACCAGGAAATTGAGGTGAGACAAATGTATTTTGCAAACAAATAATAATACTTAAAATGACCATTTGTCATAATAAATGGTTATTTGTGAATGTGTGTGAACAGGAGGATTCTGATGTAGAATGGAAGTTTGCTCGTGCAAAGCTGTGGCTCTCCTATTTTGATGAAGGCAGCACTCTTCCACCCCCCTTTAATCTAATGCCCAGCCCCAAATCCTTTTATTACATGGCTCAGCGCACCAAAGCATGCCTAGTGAGTTTATGCAAGGCCAGGGTCCGTAGCAACAGCAGCCAGCAGGACATGGGAATGGCCAATTCACGAGCTAAGGTCAGAGATCAGCAAGGGTTTTCAAATTGTTCTGATCAAGAAACGGTCATTCTTAATTGTTATATCTTTACAGCTTCATCGGTTTCGACCTTACCATGCACAAGAGGGATTCACAGTTAGGAATCCCATCAAACACCCCACAAGATATCAGGTACTAATTGTTTTGTTTTATTATCCTAAAATGTTCCTGTACAGTATTTCCCAGGGAAAATCTTATTCTAAATCTTCTCTCATAGAAACTCATGAAGCGTCTCATCAAGCGGTACGTCCTGAAAGCCCAAATTGACAGTGAAAGTGATGAGATCAATGAAGGTAAAATGTATCCATTTTAATTGTCTAATTTCTTCATCCATTAGTGTCCCTAAATATATTTTACTGACATTCCAGAACACATACATGTCCTGTTAAGGTTCCTAATACAATACAAGGTTTTCATGCATCTAAGGCCGAAAAACTGCCAAGTTTTTTCTTGAAATCAGTCAAACACATTTTCGCATTGCCTCTTTTCCACAGGTGAGTTGAAAGAAATCAAGCAGGACATTTCCAGCCTCCGCTATGAGCTCCTGGAGGAAAAATCACAGGCGACTGAAGAACTAGCTGAACTGATCCAGGAGCTTGGAGACAAACTCAGCAAAGGAACCAAGAGACCATGAAAAATGAATGTAGCTGAAAGTTTCCTAGACCGAAACTACAAGTCATTAAATACACATTTGCTGAAATATTTAGTTTAGATACAAACTTTAAAGTCTCTTTATACTCTGAAGACATTAGTTTGTGAAGTAGGTATGATTTGTGGTTGCCATTTGGGTGTGGGATGCCATATAATAAAGTAATTCTAGTAGCATGGGAGAGATGCAATGCTATATAATAATACCAATAAATTCAGGTGAATGTATTACCACAATACCTACTACACTGTATATATATATATATATATATATATATATATATATATATATATATATATATATATTATGACAACTTGTGTTTTCTCAACCACAACTCACCAAATATTTTAAGCAATTTAAAACTTTTTTTTACAAGCTATACAAGATTCAACTTATTTTTTTAAGTCAGTTTAATCTAATTTAAGTTCAGTAAGTTAAGTAAGAAATGACTTAAACATCCAAGTTGATTGTAAAAAAAAGTTGCAGCTTTAATTTTTTAAGTACAGTGTATCAACATGAGTTTTGTATATTATGACATTAGTCCTGGTCCTGGAGTATCCCGGTGCTACACATTATGGTATTTTAATGCTTGACTTATGAGCTTATGATATAAATAAAGGTGTGTTATGACAAAGACATCAACAACGTGCTTGAGGAACTACAGAGATGCAAAAGCATTTTTCTCTCTTTTTAAAATTATTTAAAGGGGTGGTAAAGTATGATTTCACTTTTCTAGCTTTAGTTAGTGTGTAATGTTGCTGTTTGAGCATAAACAACATTTTCAAAGTCACAACGCTCAAAGTTCAAAGCAAAGGAAGATATTTGCTTTTAAAGAAACGGTTTGGAGGGACTGCATGACATTCCTCTAGGGTTAATGACGTCACCAACCCTAAAATGTGCATAAACCCTCTGGAACACGCAGTCCACGTTGAGGAGAGGAAAAGTTGTTGTATAAGAGTACATTTGTGAGTCAGCTCAAACTTTAGCATCCATCTTTTCACATGCAATAGAAAGTCACTCTGTGTGCATCTCACAACAGTTCCCATATGAGTGATTTATAGATTAGCCACACATGACAGAATATCCTAATTGAAGATAGTTAATCCACATGCGTTGGAACCCCTAAAAGGTTCTATACAACCCTTTTTAAGGGTTCAATAATAAGAACCCTTTAGGGTTCTTTGTAACCAGGAAAAAGGTTATATATGGAACCTTTTGGGTTCATTCATTATCATTTATTTTTGTCCTTTCTGGATTAAATATTTCATGTTATTGACAAACATCAAGACCCTAAAATGTATTTATGAATGTATGTGAATGATCACAAAATTCAAGATATGGGGGTTAGAAAATGTATATATTTATATCATTTTATGTAGTTAATCAATATGAGGAGTGCCATTTCAGTTTTTCTCCTCTAAAAATCAGCATGATTAAAATGTGATATTAAGTTACAACAACAGTTTAATAAACAATGATTCAATTATAACTACAAAATGTTGCAGAATAATGTAATATATGAATGAATAATAGCATATAAAGAACCTCTGTGCCAAAAGGGTTCTTTCTTGTCATTATAGAACCTTTTTAGCAAAATGTTCTTTGGAGTTGAGTAAAGAATCCTATGCTTCATATATAACCCCAATGAACCCTTTTTAGAGTGTGCATCCTAAACATGTCAAGGGAACAGCAACTGGCAGTACTGTTTTGTTTAAGTCCATTCTCCTATTTTTTGGCATTATTTTCATGACAAGCATTTATGAAAACTTAAAAAAGGTGCATTACAGTAGCATAATAAAGAAGGGGAAAAGTAAGATAAGCGAAATAACGCAAAACGATGCAAAAACAACATATCAAGGGCGAAACGTGGCCTGTGCTGCGCTTCTCAAAAGGCATCGTGATCTAGATCGTAGAGACTACTGGTGCCAAATTATGTCTTTTTACGATGCATTTGAGAAACGCAGCCCTGCCCTGTCCAGGACGTTTTCGTACGTATCACCCCCAGACACCACCTCAAAGGCTCGCCGAGTTCTGACTCAAAAGTCATTGTTCCACCCTTTTTGTTTGACAGCAAAACCCTCCAATAACCCACCTCCAACTACACCCCCACGCGTGGCGTTTTCAGGAAGTGATACTAAATGGAATTTCTGCCTTTCCCCACGTGAGCCTCCATCGAAGCACCACGCGCAGCAAGACTAAACCGGCTGCTAACGATAAGTATATCACGTCACTGGGAAACAGCGGCGAGCGAGTTCTGGACCACAAAATACCTGCCGTACGGA
Organism: Pimephales promelas; assembly: GCF_016745375.1. The sequence goes on along the minus strand of NW_024121210.1, from coordinate 24,808,754 downwards.
CGCGGCGGAGCAGATCTTTCGAGTCTGTGAGTACGCTGCAATAATATCAGTTAACGAAAGCGCTTTGACTATTTTAATCACGTGTTGAAGATAAAATATTGCAAAAGGGTGGTTTTGCACGAGCCGCGCGTGGCAGCAGGGATGTTTTCGGGCGCGAGAGGCCCGCGCGAAAGGCTGCGTTAGCACATCCAACTTGAGTCGCTCTTTTCTCTTCCACCCACAACAAGCCTTCTTTTAATCAAGTAACAATTCTGTCCGGTCCATTCAGGTTTCCGTAGTGAATGATCCGCCTTTAAAATCTCTGACAATTCAAGCACTTCGCGCTAGCAAGCTAAAGTTGGATTCTCTTTTTCAGCAGGTCCAGACAGCGCGAGGAAGATGGCGGACGACCCCAGCGCAGCGGACAGGAACGTGGAAATTTGGAAGATTAAGAAGTTGATCAAAAGCCTTGAGGCAGCCAGGGGGTGAGATTTGCTCTGTCAGATCCTGTATATTTGTATACAGGTGTCGAATGACAAATAATAACACCTCTAGTGTGCGATTTGATTCGTTCTTTGGGGGAGGACCACATGCTAACCAGCTTGCTAACAGCTGTTGTACAGAGAAGCATGATGGACGTAGAACGGGACCGTTCTTAGTACAACTCTTTATTTCCAAAATATTGTGTTTTTGGATAAAGAGCGGGAAATGTAACAAATGTGGTGTCGTTTGAAATGTCAAGTACCTTCGGGTGGACGCTTTAAACGGGCTGGTGGAGGTGACGTGTGTTTGATGGGAGAGACTGCTAACGTTAAATATCTTGTTTTTTTGTGAGAAGATTAGTATTTTTTTTGAATGTCAGATCATTACGGTTCGATAACATCGTTGTTATTGTAGTTTTAGTGTACTATAGCTATTCAACCAGTCGCCTTGAGGATGTATGCATATTGTTTCATCGTTTTTACAATGATAGTCAATGTTTTACATAATGACATCCTCGGATATCTTCTCTTTTTTCAAGTTATGAACTACCCATTTAATGTTGACTCAAATATACTAAATATACCTTGGCAAATATTCTCAGTTTAGTTGTCAAGTTAGCATGATGCTTATTCAGTAACTTAGTGTTCAAGGGAACAGTTAAAGGGTTAGTTCACCCAAAAATGAAAATTATGTCATTAACGACTCGGACTCATGTTGTTCCAAGCCTGTAAGACCTCCGTTCATCTTCGGAACACAGTTTAAGATATTTTAGATTTAGTCTGAGAGTTTTCTGTCCCTCCATTGAAAATGTATGTATGATATACTGTCCTTGTCCAGAAAGGAAATACAGACATAATCAAAGTAGTCCATGTGACATCAGTGGGTTAATTAGAATATTTTGAAGCATCAAAAATACATTTGGTCCAAAAATAACAAAAACTATGACTTTATTAGACATTGTATTCTCTTCCGATTCTGTCCGCAGTGACGCTGCTGACGTGTGTCTTACGTTACCAGCGTCACTGCGGACTTAACCGTAATAGAATACAATGTTTAATAAAGTCGTATTTTTTGTTATTTTTGGACCAAAATGTATTTCCGATGCTTCAAAACATTTAAGGCACATAATGTTACAGAAGAGTTCTAGTTTAAATGCCGTTCTTTTGAACTTTCTATTCAGAGAATCCTGAAAAAATGTATTGTTTCCACAAAAATATGCAGCACAATTGTTTTCAGCATTGATGATAATAATAAGAAATGTTTCTTCAGCAGCAATCACCATATTAGAATGATTTCTGAAGGATCATGTGACTGAGGACTGGAATAATGATGCTGAAAATTCAGCTTTGCCATCACAGGAATAAATTACATTTATAAGTATATTCACATAATAAATTCACTTATTTTAATATTTCACAATATGATCATATAAACAAATCTTACTGACCCCAAACTTTTGAACAGTACTATGTTCATGAAAAGGTCTCAGACTGTTCTATTCTCTTTTTCCTCAGAAATGGCACCAGTATGATATCCCTCATCATTCCACCCAAGGATCAGATTTCACGTGTTGCTAAGATGTTGGCCGATGAGTTCGGCACGGCTTCGAACATCAAGAGCAGAGTCAACAGACTGTCTGTTCTAGGAGCCATTACCTCCGTACAGCAGAGACTCAAACTCTACAACAAAGGTAAGTATGTGGGATTAGTTTAATCTAAGAGCTATTTAACTTCTCAGATGATGGAATTTCATTATACTTGGTTTGTTTAACTTATCCAAACTGGTTCTGTTCAAATGTTAAACTGGAAGTTGATAAACATTTGCTGTGTTTGTGTGGGTATGATAGAGAGTGGCGCCTGATTGAATCTTTTCATTAGGTGTGGTCTCTCCTGATCCCCTCACACGAGTCTGCTGTTTATCTTGCAGTGCCTCCTAATGGCCTGGTGGTGTATTGTGGCACCATTGTGACTGAGGAAGGCAAAGAGAAGAAAGTAAACATTGATTTTGAGCCCTTTAAACCAATCAACACATCCTTGTATTTATGTGACAACAAGTTCCACACTGAGGTAAATTATCTATCTGTCTATTTATCTAACTATCTATCCTTATATCCTATCTATCTTAACAACTATTGTAATTTTTTGTTCTCAGGCTCTAACAGCTCTGCTGTCAGACGACAGCAAGTTTGGTTTCATTGTGATTGATGGTAGCGGTGCCCTGTTTGGGACTTTACAAGGCAACACAAGAGAGGTGCTGCACAAATTTACCGTGGACCTGCCCAAAAAACATGGTAAACATCTTCAAATCACTGTGACTCTTGCTCTTTATAAGATTTTGAATGCACCAACTTGTTTCCTTTAACCTTCTTTAGGTAGAGGAGGACAGTCTGCTCTTCGATTTGCACGTTTGAGGATGGAGAAGAGACATAACTATGTGCGTAAGGTAGCGGAGACTGCTGTGCAACTCTTCGTGTCCAATGACAAGGTCAACGTGGCAGGACTGGTTCTTGCCGGGTCAGCAGACTTCAAGACTGAGCTCAGCCAGTCAGACATGTTTGATCCAGTATGTTCTCTTAGCATCAAATGATTTGCAAACTTAATTCAGAGTTTTTGGTTCTTTTCTGACTTTGGTTCTTCTAAACATAGAGGTTACAAGCAAAGGTTCTCAAGCTGGTTGACATATCATATGGAGGAGAAAACGGTTTCAACCAGGCCATTGAGCTCTCAGCAGAAGTGCTCTCCAATGTCAAGTTCATCCAAGAAAAGAAACTAATAGGTAGTTAATCAAAGAAGCATTTACATGCTTGATAAAGGTTATAGACATTCTGGGAACATTTTTTTTGTGGACTAAAACACTGGGCTTTCAGTAGATTTTATGTTTTTTTTCTTGTGTAGTGACTTGTGTCTCTGATTTCAGGACGATATTTTGATGAGATCAGTCAGGACACAGGGAAGTATTGTTTTGGAGTTGAAGACACGCTCAAAGCGCTGGAAATGGGAGCGGTGGAGATTCTTATAGTTTACGAGAACCTGGACACTATGCGTTACGTCCTGCGTTGTCATGGAGAAAATACTACACCAGAAAATGGTATGCACTCTTGTATGTGCAATTGCACAATATTTGCTAAATATAAAATTATTCCTTGCTCGGATTAATTTCATTGCTTTTTTTATATCAGATGAAAAGACACTCTATCTGACACCAGAACAAGAGAAGGACAAGTCTCATTTCACTGACAAAGAGGTATGTAAAACTGTCAAAAAAAAAATTCAGATTATTCATTGTATGTTATTCAGCAGATTTTCTTATTTATTTTAAAAGAGTAGTGCAGATGCTCCAATGTCTGGAACTCTTTCCCCTGAATGACTTTTGAGTTTAAGGGCCATACTCACGCAAACACTGATGATCTAATGGCCTGAAATGAGACCAGCAGCCTTTGAGCTAAAACCCTTTATCTTTAAGGTTTTATCCACCAATTAGTACCAAGCTCATTGCAGCTCTGTTTTGATTTATCTGGATTATGCATTGCAGATCCTAAAGTCTGAGACTACATTGAATACATTGCCCTTTGTGCAAAGGAAAGTTTCTATGGATGTTAAAGTTGACTGTAATTGACTGTTTATCAGCTCTGGCCAATATTAGACAATGCAGCGCAAGCTCGGTGGCACGACACCGTTACTACACAGTGCTGGGAGATCCAGTGAGGAGAAAATGTTTGTTATAAACTAGGGCTGGGCAAAAAAATCGATTTTTCGATTAATCGTTTTTTAAAATGTGGTCGATTCAAAATCGATTCTCAACGGCCACGAATCGATTTTTTTCCATATAAAGGGCTCGCGGACGCGGTGCTGCATCTTCTCGTCTCTCTGCACTAGGCAAGCGCTAAGCGCTGCAGCTGTCGATACACACACGCGTTTAGGAGTCGGGACACGACGGAATATTCACTTGCACAATCGGGCCAGCATTGCATCGTGACCTATGATCGTAACTAACATTTATCATTTATTTGCTCAAGCAATGTTAAACCATCCCGTGCTCGCGCACTCTCAGAGATTTCTTTCACTGCGTGCACAGCCTAAATCCGCCTCACAAACAGCTCGCCAGAAACAAAAGTTTTATCCCTGGATTATATCGCTTTAACAGTTAAAACACGCAACATTATGTCAACTCTGGTCTTGGTGAGTAACCTTGTAAAGACAGTCGGTAATGTCTTAAATTAGCATTAAACGCGTGTGACAGAAAGTTAATGAAACAGTAATGGATTCGCACACTAGTTCTTGAAGTGAACGCAGCCGTTTGTGTCAGTCATTAATTCTGTTGTCATAACAACAGAATATAGTATTAATTGTAAGCAATCAGAATTAATAGCCTTTGTATTTAATTCAGTCTGGACTAAAAAGACTATCCAGTGTTATTTTACATTGGATTACTTTATTCAGTTTCTGTAGTATTTCTGACATACCCAAAAAACTACCCCAAAATGTCTCTTAATTTTTTGTCTTTATTCTATTGTATTTATTTGTGCTACTTTTTTCAATTTAATTCAAAGATTGAAATCAAGCATCCACACACAAACTCTTAACAAAAAAATTTACATTTAGGTAAGAAAAAAATGTCTAAATATTTATATATTTATCTATCTTAAACATAAAATAACATGATACTGTTTGATCAAGCTGTGCGACTGTTCTGTGCGACTGTGCGACTCTTTTTTGGCATATTGCATCAAAATCCTGTCTAGTCTTTGTATGCATTTAGTGTACCTAAAATAAAAAGTGTTTTATATATAGGTTTATGGCTCTTAATTTTCTTGTATTAATTAACCACTAGTAAACTTATGTCCACTGTTCTTTTTTATAAATTATAAATATAGGATTTTTATTACATCTTCATTATAGTTGAATCGAGAATCAAATCAGGAATCGAAAATCTAATCGAGAATCGAAATCGAATCGAACTGAGAGCTTGTGAATCGAAATTGAAATGTGAATCGATACCCAGCCCTATTATAAACCAAATATCAAACAGAGCTGATGTGGAAACCAAGAGCAACATTGTGCCATGAACGAACAAATTATGGCTCAAATTATGCAAATTAAGGCTTTTCAATCAACAACATTCACCATGGATTTAATGTAGTAACACTAACTGTAACCATAGTATTGTAGCAGAAATAATCGAATGTGTTTTACATTATCCCTCTCAGGCTTCGTACAACCTTTTGAGAGTGAAATTCAAGCCATTTTTAATGGCTTTCTAGTGCTTTACACTTTTTCCAACAATCAAAATAATCAATTTATTTATATATTTTTTTTGTAAAACTAAAAGTTTAAAGATGATAGATGGAGAACTAACACTTCATTCACTTTAAAGTGTTAGTGTATTTTACACTTAAAGCCCTGTTTTAAGATCGTTTCTGATGAAATAGAACGGTTAAGATTGAAATTTGGACAAATTCTGCTGTCCCGAGAATTTTAGGTTTCTGTGTTATCACCCCCACCTCCACAATGCCTATGTGCACTGGAACTATCATTCATTAAACACATTAAACTTTAGTTTACAAAGATGTGAAACTCACCGAGTGGTCTGGGGTGTTCACTGATATGCTCGGACAAACAATCGCTGTAAAATATGCTTTCCAAAAGGTTTTATCATAGTTTTTGTACTAAGTCAAGTAAATGGAGTCGGACAAATCTGTATTACATAGATTGTGTTTAACACACACAAGAGTGATTATTAGTACAACACACAAGAGTTATAGAAATTCTACTTAATTTAAAAAAAAAAAAAAAAAAAACTGCGCTCGGATCGGTATTGGTTGATACTCAGAATTTTTGGGATCGGATCTATTCTGAAAAAGATGGTATCCGTACATCCCAATGTTACATTTACTATGTTCATTTGCTATTGCTAAGAAAATTGACATCTCTAATATGGGAGAATCAGCGCCCGCTAGCCATGCGAAAGACGCTAAGCACCAGGCAGTACTATCACTCGCTTACTTTTGTCACACCTGTGCATCCTGAAATGTTTCGCGGTGTTGGTGAATTATAAAAAAAAAAAAAAAAAAACTTCCGCACAGGACTTCACTATGAGCGGACTCTTTCAGAAATACATAGTCATGGAAATGTGCCGAAATGTCATGGAAAAGTATTTGTTAAAATGTGTATGAACCCTGTGGGGAAACGGGGCTGGCAACGTTCTGTACGCCATGAGAGTATCGCGATACATACTGTGGGTGGTGAATCGTGGTATTTCACAGCACATTTGAGTTTAAGCAAGAGTTTTTTTCTTGTGCTTCAAACAGGTTCGGTTGAGCTTCTGTTGCTCGCTGATCAATGTTTATATATGAATAAAAGCCTATTACCCCAACTACCCTGCTCAATGCATATGGATTAGTTTTATTATCTCTTTATGAAAGGTTTGAAGCTTTAATTTCAGTTGCTTAACTGTCTATGGAGGGACAGAAAGCAGTCAGATTTCTTCAAACAGATCTTCATTTGTGTTCAAAAGATAAACGGGAGTCTTACTGGTTTGGAGCAACACTAGAAATTAAATGACAGTTTTCCATTTTTGTGTGAACGAACCCTTTGGTCGTTTATGTCTTAAGTATATGTTAAACAGCTGAGAAATGTAACTTGTATTAGTGTTGGATTCATGCATTCACCACTTGCACACTTGGCTGTACTGATCACTTATCCCTTTCGCGTTGCACTATAACCAATGTGTGCGCCAATGTATAATGTTAACTGGTACTATGTGTTTGTTTTAGACGGGTCAGGAGCATGAGCTGATCGAAAGCATGCCACTGCTTGAGTGGTTCGCCAATAACTACAAGAAGTTTGGGGCCACGCTGGAAATAGTTACAGACAAAAGTCAGGAGGGCTCACAGTTTGTGAAAGGATTCGGGGGCATCGGTGGTAAGTACTCCACAGATTTTGAAATGTTAGGAAATGGAAAAATATTGTTTTATCAATACAATTTCTCTCCCCTCCCCCCAGGAATCTTGAGGTACCGGGTGGATTTCCAAGGAATGGAGTACCAGGGAGAGGATGATGAGTTCTTTGATTTAGATGACTACTAGGTAGTCGGGACTGACATAATTCAAATATAAGATCCCTCCCCCCCCACCTACCCCGCAAACAGCAGGGGAGCGAAGGAGATGGAATCAGCAGGAGGGAGATTAAGAATTTGAGATGGTGGCGGATGGTCTGCGCGTCCCTGGCTTTAGAATACAGTGACTCCATCTCTGGACTGGAAGAGGTGGAGTTTCTCATCTCCACTAATTAGCAGGTTATCGCAACATCATGGCCCGTCTGCCTGTCCTGCCTCAGCTCTTCACAAAACACTCTAGGCTTTCAGATCTACTTTTTCTTCCCTTCCAGTCTCACTCCTTTCTTCCTTTTGCCTCTCCTTTTATAATGGCATCTGCTGCTGTTGTATTTTATTCAAATGTATTATATTTTCTCTTATTCAGTGTATGAAGAAAGCAGTAGCAAACTATTAGACCAGTGCTGCTTACCCAGCCACCTCAAGCCCATTGCTAGGCCTGCGTTTTAATTTCCTGGTTAGTCCAGACTTGATTTGTTGCCTTGTTTCTGCTGTAAACCAGTGGTGGTGGTGCACTCTGAGCCAGCGGTACACCCCGCTCCGCCCATCGCATTGTGCCCACGTTGAGGCGTGTCTTGCTCTCAAATGGACCATTTTAGTAACTGGACCCATCCCTCCATGAAGACCGAGAACCGTCTTTTACAGTGCATTTCCCTCGCTTGTTTTCCTCAGCCCCCAGGAGATGCTACTTCTCGAAATAAACTATATGAGTGCCTGAATTTTGCAGTTTGTGAGATATGAGCACAGTGTACCAGCATCTGGACCATAACTTCAGCCTCCTGCTGTTTCTGAACAAAAAATCTTAGCTCGAGCCTTCAGCACTCATTGGTATACAACGGCTTTACCGGCAGAACACATGCATGGGAATGTCCTTTCGGACCGATTATGGGGTGGGGGGGTTACTGTTTTAACTGTGATGTGTGAAAGTATACGTCAGTTTGGCTGTTTCCTTCCCTTTTAGAAGACCTGCCACAAACTACAAGCCTCTAATTTCTTTCCATTTTGTCCAGTCATATTTTATCAGCAGATTGTTTTTTTGTTTTTGTTTTTTAGAAAAAAGACATAGAAAGTGATATTTTGGACCTTTAACAATTATGGCATGGTTGGTGTTCTGAAGCCTACTAAAACGAACAGATAACCCAATAATGAAAAAGGAGAGAAATATCCAAATTACGGGCCCAAAATATTTTAGCAAATATTATGTTGTATATTTTCGCATTTTCTTTGATCCGTCACTATTTTGTATAAATCATTTGTTACATCTGGACACAGACATTAAACGTTCTCATTGTTTGCAAATTGCACTTATAGCTTGTTTATTTTGTAAAGCTATTGTATCTTAATAGATTCTAGAGCTGTAGTTTGATAAGTTTGAAAAGATTAGTTTGCCTGCTGAATTAATACATGCAGGTTGAAGAAGTCGATTAATTAAAAAAAATGTTACATCTACTTGATGCTTCTGGCATAGTTGGCACCAGCATACAATCAGCTATGTTTTTAATGTGTGAATCATTGGGGATAACCCCATTCTTTACCCTAGTACCAGATGGCAGCCAATAGCTGTACATTTTACAAAACGGACAAAACCCTTTTTGTCAATCGGCGACCAACCACGAATGTTGTTAGATTATGGTCATGACGTAGTCCGTCTGTACCCGCTTTGTACCTTAGCAGCAGGAATTATCCAATCACAACGCGGACAACGCCCATTTGGTCAGCTTTGGTTATTTGACAGCCAATCGCAGAGTTTGAATCAAGTATTCTATCTCCGCCTCCTTTTTGTGACGTGTTTGTGTCGCAGGGCGGGGTTTCCATTTTCACTGCGAGTTTCGGGGAACAAACATGGAGCCGGAGATGGAGGACAAAACCTTAGAGCTTATGGTGAGTAATCGGTTGTGCTTCGAGAAAGATTTTCAGGTATTTTTTAAAGACTTTCGCGTTTATACGTTCATATTACCGGTTACAAGCACAGCCTGATCGAACACAACCAGCTTGTGGAGTGGGTAGGGATCGGTTGAGTTGAGGGGGAAGGAGGGGTGAGGAGCGATAGAGAAATGGCTGGCTCGGCTGACAGGGAGGGCCCTGCTATGTATCGCTGTCTCACTTGGTGGTTTTGACGTCTATCCCCCTTCTTTTCCCTTTTATAGAAAAGCTGATACGTTAGTAGACAAGACCAGCAGATGTTATTGGTGGTGCTTGAGGATAATTGTTGAGCTAGTGGCGGATGTGGAGGGAGAGAAGCTGCCGCGGCATCGCGGTGAGTCCGAAGCTCGTCGACTTTAGCCGGTGACTTGAGCTTCACTGCGGTGCCTCTGCGCCACTCACTCCAGTCTAAAATCTGATCGTACAGACGAGTTGTGGTTCATATGCAGTCTCAGAATCCTTCACTATGTTTTAAAGTTTTCAAAATCCACCACTTCTCTCGGACTAAAACGTCTCATTTACGTGACACGACATATTTTAACTGGAGTTAAAGCTGCGTAATAGGAAGTAACCGCTCGTGCTGTCAATTGCAAATAACAATTCTGAGCCAAACGACGAAGAAATATAAATTACAAATATTGTAACTTTTATAAGAATCATGATTTAATGGTAATGAATCGGTGTGTTTTAGTAACCACGCATCTTTTTAGGGAAATACAAATCTTCATTGTTGATGTGAAGGAAGTAGTAATGGCAAGCGGCTAGGTGGCTAACCGCATCAAACCATTAGCCTACGACAACTAATTTCGATATTTTCTTATTAAACTCACTGATTTTTGTTTCAGACTTTTATGAATGTAAGCTTTATACGACTCACAATAAAAATAAACCTAATCCATTTAGTTTAACATCACATTTGATATGATTTACCGTTACGTCTGTCTGTAGTCTCAATCAATTTTAATAATTAAAACATGTCTGTTAATCTAAAACATTTTTTAGTGCCTTTGAGTGTATTGACATTTAAATATGCCATTTCATTAATTAGGAAGTCTCTGACCCAACATCTTGCCAATACAATATCGTTATAGAATCAGTTTTACAGATTAGATTTGCTTCTTGTTTCTATGGATACACTCTAATGGTAGGAGTGAATGCTCTTGAGTTTGTCCACTTTGTATTGTGAAGCTTGAGAAAGATGATTTTTGCGTGAAGATAACAAGCCACGTGCATTTGTGTATAGACAGCAGGGGACTCATAATGAAACAAAGTCATGCAAATGTCAAAAACACAAAATACTAAGAAGAACCATAAAATGTCTAGACAAACTAATTCAATATCTTTATTAAACTAATAGAACAACACTTGTGTCTAGCTTTGATATCAGCTTTGAGTATGGATTAAAGCAGGTGCTGAGTCGTGGATCTTAAGGGCATCATCTCTGTTTGGGATGTAAGCATATCCTTGTGGTGGCCTTGGCTAGGGGACAGCTGTTGACACGATACCCAAACGCCTACACACCCTGCCCCATCCTACATCTTAACAGCATGCTGATGGAGAATCTGTCCAATTATTCAGCACACAGAGATCGTAGGCTGGTGCTCAGTCCTTTCATCTGCTTTCCAACAAACAATGCGATGGAATTATGAATGCATGCGAGCAGATGATGAAAGGGTGATGTTTAGTGTCGCTGTCAAGCGAAAACCTTGTCTCCAATAACTGCTTTTCAGGAAATAGGAAAAAAAAACTCTACTCCGTCAAAGTTGATAGTGTCTTTATATGGTCAGACACTTGCATATGTCATTATATTATTAACATTTACCAAAATCAAGCTCAATTGAGTTACAAGGTTTTTGACTGGAGAATTTCTGACATGTTTTGTCTGTCATTAGAACGCCAACAAGTGCATCACATTTTGTGTTCATCAGCTATAAAGTTTACTGTAGCTGTGTGGGCGGCTGAGTGCTCATTTTCTTTCTGTCTTTTGGCCGAAATTTCATATTATGAAAGATGAAGTGCTATGCACTGGCTTTTTAAGACCATATTGGCTATGACTTGATGAAAAATGCTAGACTTAAGACACTCTTCTCCACTTATTTATACATGCACATACATGTGTAATATGTGTTTCTTGAGTAAATAAAACGTTACTTTTTAATAGAACCATTACTTTATTTACCTTTTCATTGCAAACAAGCAGAGACTGTCCAAAAACTGTGTGCCGCACTTCATTCGCGATAGAGGTGGGTGGAATTATTATGTTTTAAAGACAGTTTGAGGATCCAGTGTAGTTACAAGTTTCAGTCACAAGCTCTTTTTAATAATTTTAACTGGGTTAAAATGTGCACACCCCACATACAGATGTAAAGGGTGACCAAAAGATATGATTTCTGAAAAAAAAAAAAAAAAAAAAGACAATATGGAGATACAAGGTTTCCGCCCGACAGCGACAATAGGTCTGGTATAGGAGTGGTTCCAATTTATATTGTGATCCTCTTTTTGCATTTTTGGTTCAATTTGATGTAAAGATGACATTGTGAAAGAATGGTTTTTTTTTTTTTCTTCTGCAGAACACCTCTGTCATGGACTCGCAGACTGCAGACCGCTCCCCAAAGATTACAATTTTTAAGGTGAGGTGGATGAGCCGTACCTCCATGTTTGTCAAAGCCAGTAAAAATAATAATCAGGTACTACAATAAGGACCAGTTGAGTAGCCTCTCCCTGGACTATGAAGGATTTTCCATATTGAAGTACTGTTGACTTAGGGTTTTGTTGTAGGGCACTGCCTAATCTGTGTCTGGAAAACCTCTGTGTCCATTTCCGCATGCCTTTATTGCATCCGTGTTTAGGATCAATGTGTCCTCTCTTACATTTTTGAGATGTTCTGGGTAGTAACAAAATGATGACATTTATAGTACCGTAATGTTTTAGTAAGAAATCTCTTATCACCAAGGCTTTTTTATTAGATTTTAAAAATTATTTGATTTTAAAATAACTTTTTTGGATCTATATTAAGATACAATTTATTTCTGGCAAAGCATCCGTGGTGAATATAAGTAATATTTTTTGAAAAAAATCTTATTGACCCCAAACTTTCGAACATTGATTCAAGTCACACTTCAGTACAAACTGTCTGAATTTGATATTTAAACAAGTGGCATCTGCAAACATATAATGCTAGACCTTTTTCTCACTCAACTTCGCTTATCTGAGACATTTGTGTTATTTTAGTGGATGTGTGAGATCAGTTCTCCTGAAGCTCACACAGATGATCACACATTTGACTACCAGAAAATGAAAGTGTCCAGAATCTTTTATATATATTTTTCCAACAAAGAATCAAACATCTTTTTGTGAAATGTTTAAGTTTGTTGTGCTTTTTTGTGTTCTAATGCCTCATTTCCACCAAGCGGTACTGTACGATTTGGGACCGGAAACCCTGATCTAGTTTGCGTACTGTTTGGTGGAAGCTAGGCATAAATGTTGTTTTTGATTAAAAGCAGGAGAATTTATACTTAACTATCACTATATCTTAAGTCAGTGACTATGCAGCTCTTGCGTTTTTTAACCCCAAGTGTTGTGCTGGTGTTACACCCCATGTGAAAAAACATTTGTAATCAAATTACTAAACAACCACTGAATGGAATAACACCGAATATGTATCATTTTAAAGCTTAGAAACTAGAACTTGTTAATGCATGTAACCATTTTGATCAGATCTTGCGAGTGCTAACTTATCCCTAAACCGCGCTGTGCCGCCAGCGGCCGCCACTTAGCAACAAAACAATTAATAATCATGTTTTTTTTAAAAAAACTACTGGCTTGACTCAAAATAGGGATCATTTGAAAGCTTAGTCTCAACTTCACAATGCATGTAGCCAATTTGATTAACTCCTAAGTAGTACAGTGACTAAACTTTAGCAAGTTTTTGTACGTAAATGAGTCTTTACGTTGTCATTCCAAAAAAAAAAAAAAAAATCCTCAAATGCCTTCAGGGCTTAAAGGGTTAATAGTTTAACACTTTTCTGAGTAAATGCATCTGCCTTGAAATACTGTGATAGTTTTCATTCTCCCTTTGCCCAATCCTTTCCAATACAGATTTGTTTTGGTCTCATCTAACATCTATTTATTTGTTTTTCCTTGTACGATTCTCCCAGCCTATCTTTATCTGTCCTCAGGTGAGTAATGGACCTTTGACGGGCTCTAGGAAGCGGCCATCGGAAGGAAATTACGAGAAGGAGAAGGACGTGTGTATCCAGCTCTTTGATCAGTGGTCTGAAGCTGACCAGGTGGAGTTTGTGGAACACCTGATCTCACGCATGTGCCATTACCAACACGGCCACATAAACTCCTACCTCAAACCCATGCTCCAAAGGGACTTCATTACGGCACTGCCAGGTATTACAGTGTGAAAGTCCGTTTTTTTTCTATGAGGATCTATGCATTCAATTTAGCCTTAAGATTAAAGATTTGTAAAAGCCTGTTTTAGTATATCTCTAATATATATCAAACTTTAATTTCAAGTTAATCATTTAACACTTGTTCCTGGTATTATTGTACATAATTCATCAGTGCATGTTATTCTAAGATTAAAACTTCATGTATATATTTATTTATTAATATTTAAGAAATTAATACTTTTTTCAGCAAGACATTTATAATTTTGCAACAAAAATAAATTTCAATTAAATACTATTGACTAAATAATTTAATCTTGCATCATCTTTACACCTTTTTTACTTTTGATTATCCTGCTTCTTTTAGAAAATGCATCAGATTTTAAAAGTCAAATGTATTGTGACAATTTTTTTTTATGTAGAACACAAATATTCTTTGACCGGTGTTCTTAAATATTATTTATCCTGCTTTTACAGCTTTTAAGTCTTGCATCCTTTAAAAAAAAATCTTTCTTTTTGTGTTCCAGCTCAGGGTCTGGATCATATAGCGGAGAATATCTTGTCCTTCCTGGACGCACGCTCGCTTTGTTCGGCCGAGCTGGTGTGTAAGGAGTGGCAGCGTGTCATTTCTGAAGGCATGTTGTGGAAGAAGCTGATCGAGAGGATGGTTCGGACAGACCCGCTGTGGAAAGGCCTTTCAGAGAGACACCAGTGGTGAGTCAAGTCATGGTGCTGATATGACTGTTTACATCACTCAAAGCCCCTCAATTATACATGAGGTTGAACAACCACCTCGTCATTATCTGTCAGTGGTGTAATTCACCACCAGACATGCTAGGAACCTCCATTTAGACTGTCTTGTACATCAAATTTGGCCTTGAATTATAAAGGGGCTTGTTTGTGTCAGTTTATCAGGGATGTTTATTGCTGTTTGATTCACAGGGAAAAATACCTGTTCAAGAACCGCACAACAGAAGTTCCTCCGAACTCATACTACCGTTCTCTTTATCCGAAAATCATTCAGGACATCGAGGTGGGCAAATCAATCATTGTTTCTGTCTGTCTTTTATGGGTGTAATATGAGATTAGCTCTCGTCTGCTCATGCCAGAAACGAGCCAATGTTTTTTTTTAAGGAAAGGGAGGCAGTAACTCAGCATTTGTTTGTTCATTTGAAGCAAGCAGGAACAGTGATTTTAACCTCAGGGGTGGGCGGCAGGCCTCATGCAACCTAGCTCTGTCTTTTTCATAGTAATCAGATTGTGCAGCCATCAGCTATTTAAATATTACTTTTTCAAATGGTCTGCTTTTTTATTTTGTCAATGTGTTATCATTTTGATCAAATGGAGTAAAATAATTACTTGCTGTTCCCAGACCATCGAGGCGAACTGGAGGTGTGGCCGACATAACTTGCAAAGGATCCAGTGTAGGTCGGAGAACAGCAAAGGTGTTTACTGCCTCCAGTATGACGATGAAAAGATCATCAGCGGTCTACGAGATAACTCCATCAAGGTGACCATGCTCTGCCTGTGTATTTCTCGTGAACCTCGTGTGGGTATACTGTAGTCATCACTGGTAAAAACCACAGTCTGACTGCATCCTTCCTTACGCAGGTGCCATTTAAAAATGCTAACCACTTTTGACCTCAAGCATGTTCTAGTGAATTATGCTGATGATGCGTTTAATCACTTTTTGCAAATGCACAATTTTGTGATAGTTTGCTGTACTGATGTTACTCGAACCAAAGGGGTTCAAGATGTCTGCATTTAGATGGAGGATGCTTTTAAAACTCTTAAAACAGAAACATCACTCGAGTTTTAGATTTACACAATTAAAACTCTCCCCTTATATATTATACTAAAACTAGTGAGTGTATTGAAACCAGTGAGATGATTGAAGTGACAAGAATGACTAATTACAGTAGTCCGCATTTGAAGTAGATCAAAACCTTTCAAAGTTATATGTGAATTTTGAACAGTACCCGTTCTTGTTTTTAGTCAACGTTTGATGTAGATCAAAAAAGTTAAAAGTTTGCCTCTGCTTATTGGTCTCTCTTTTTTCTTGTTCTTGAAATTCAGCTTGTGTATCTCAAGGGATGTGTCTCTTCAGTTGATCAAAAGTGCCAGTAATGACATTTATTTTAGAAAAGATTAATATTTCAAATATATGCTGTTTTTATATTTTTTTTTATCCCAGTTCAAAAATACACTATTCAACATTGAAAATAAGAAATGTTTCTTGAACATCAAATCAGCATGTTAGAATTATTTCTTAAGGATAATGTGACACTGGAGAAATATGTCAATGTTCCTTAGACAACAGGTCCTTTTAAATTGTAATATTTCGCAGTATTATACTTGGTTTTATTTAAAAAAAAAATACAGCTTTGGCCCTTTTTGAGCATTAGCAATTTTTAAACATTAAAACATCTTCAAACTGTGTAACAGTAGTCTATTTTAACTCATATTTAATTAAATATATTAGATAAAAAAATCGAATTGATATTGGCCATAATATAAATAATTATTGGCTGACAACAACAAAATATCAATTAGCATTGCGTAATTATTGGCAAATTTAAATTACTGTCCAATAACGATTGCGTTCCTGCTAAAAGAAGTGTATTTTTGAGATGCTGAAATTCATAGTGTTTTACAAATGTGAAAAGATGTGGTATGTGTGTTCAGATATGGGATAAACAGACTCTGGAGTGTTTGAAGATCCTGACAGGGCACACAGGCTCTGTGCTGTGTCTGCAATACGATGAGAGAGTCATTGTTACCGGCTCCTCTGATTCCACCGTCAGGTCAGATTTCTATCCTTCTCTAGCTTTCTATAACTCCTCTGTTCATTTCTCCATCCCCCCTCCTCCATCACTCCATGTCTGTTCAGCTGGAATGAGTAAGGGACTGATAAAAATTGGCGCTGCCTTCTCTTTTTACCCAGAGTTTGGGATGTGAACTCGGGGGAGGTTTTGAACACTCTGATCCATCACAACGAGGCCGTGCTCCACCTGCGATTTTGTAACGGGTTGATGGTCACCTGCTCGAAGGATCGCTCCATCGCCGT
Organism: Pimephales promelas; assembly: GCF_016745375.1. Next base: position 24,791,795 of record NW_024121210.1, on the reverse strand, counting down.
GTGGGACATGGCCTCTCCCACAGACATCAGTCTCCGCCGAGTCCTCGTCGGTCACAGGGCGGCCGTCAATGTGGTCGACTTTGACGACAAGTACATTGTCTCTGCCTCTGGTGATCGGACCATAAAGGTCAGTGCTCTTCTCTCTGACTGACTTATCAGCTGTCAATCAAACCACGAATCAATGCTCTTAGAGTTGTATCCAAATATATCTGCACCCAGTACATGTCACATTGGGGTATTTATTTATACAGATTTCTGTATTTTATGGCCTGAAAAGTATGACCGTGAAATGGTTTTTGGGTGGGGGTGGATTGTGTGCTGGTTAGGGCTGTCAAAATGGCTCAAACTAAATTTGAATTTTATACTTGCCGTTTAAATTGAAATATTAGTAATTAGCATTCAAGTTAGAGATCTTTGCTTGTCTCCGTGCCACAAGAGGGTGCTATGAGCAAAATATTAATGCTTTGCATTGAACGGTTTATTCAAGGAAATTAAGTAACATGGCTGTTTGTAGTGCGTAAAATTTAAACTATCTGGTTCTGAAGTGCCACTGTCCTGCAGAGTTTAGCTCAAACTCTGTGTTTGGTTAGATTTGGAACTAAACTCTGCAGGGAAATGGTCCTCCATTTTTCCGCCAAAATAAGTTCAATGGTTTAGTGCTGCATTGGACCAGACTAAATTTGTCGTGCGGCTAGGCTTGGACTATGCAGGTGTCCCCTGGATCTGTCCAATGCCAGAAATACCCAGCAGAGGGCAGCAGTGTAATGGCTTCTCAATTCTCTGTAGACTGGAGAAGCGCTACAGTCCGCTGCTCTTGCCCAGAGCCCTCGTCAGCACTCGTATTCTTCAGCCGCTCTCTCCTAGATGCTGGAATCTGGGCAATCGGGATTCCAGGAACAGACAGCCCTGAGCCAGCACACCCATCGCTCTGGGAGGGGTGCCAAGTCATTCTGCAGCCCCCACCCTCTGAAAACATTCCCCAAATAATGAGGCAGGGCAGTATGGGCTGGTGTGTGGGGTTTCTAGGGGTGTTTTCACATGTGCGCGCACACACAAACTTTCCTGAGTTTGAATGTTCTGGTGCTTTATTAAATGTGCTAATGGAATATTCTAAAGGAAAAATGTTACTGGTTAGAAAATATACAAACAAGGTTTAAACAGTACACATTTAGATCATAGTTTTAAAGTGTTTGATGTAATGTTTTGCAGGTGTGGAGTACAAGCACTTGCGAGTTTGTTCGGACACTAAACGGTCATAAGCGAGGAATCGCCTGCCTACAATACAGAGACAGACTCGTGGTCAGTGGCTCCTCAGACAACACCATCAGGTCTGTGCCAATAAATTGAGTTTACATATAAACATCATTGGGTAAATCTCAAAAATATATCCAGGTCACATTTCACCCTAGGACAATTAAAGTGTTTTTTTTTTTTATCTTAAGGGTTTTGATGTTAAACTTTATTTTCTTAATACTGAATATAACACAATTCTTCTTTTCCTTGTTGGTATAGTTCTTTTTTGGGATATAATGTGACCTGGGTTCACCCAGTTAGTGTTACTTGCATTTGATTTATTTTCTCTTGAAATCTGTTAATCTCTTTCTCCAGGCTGTGGGATATTGAGTGTGGAGCCTGTTTGCGGGTTTTGGAAGGGCATGAGGAGCTTGTTCGCTGTATTCGTTTTGATAACAAGCGGATTGTGAGTGGAGCGTATGACGGGTATGCCCTAATCTGATTTATTCAAAGTTGAAAGGAGTTTTATTGCATTGCATTGCAGTGCATTGAAGAATAACAAAATGTGGAAAAATGTTTGCATTTGTTTGCTAACAGCCAAAAAAGACTGAGAGGAAGTTTCTGTAAAGTTAATTTAAAAAAAAAAACAGCATTTCAAAATTTGTTGCATTGGAGATTGAACACTTGATAAATTAAGATGCTTTTACTAAAATGCACTTGTCTAGAGGATTAACTTTGGGCAGTATTAATGATTCCTTTCTTTTTTTTTTTTTTTTTTTTGTCTGGATTATGGCTGGTTTATTGCTGGCCTTAATGTGAATAATCTCTTTATTCTCACATCTTTAATTGCGGAATTGTATTTGTATGCTCTCTGTGCTCCAGTCATTAATCTGATACTTGAGCAGTACACTATACCCACACAGCCGAGGGAGCAGTCACTTTTAATCCTAGAAAGCCCACAATTGAATCACGGATTATCTGTAGATTATGTGTGAAATGCGGCTGTGGAGCTGCTTTACAAGAGAAGAATGAGAGAGGGATATTTTAACCAATGTATTGTGGTTTATGATGGTAATATTTTTGTCCATTATCTAATGTGCTTTTAATGTGTGTGTGCAGTAAAATTAAAGTATGGGACCTACAAGCTGCTCTCGACCCACGAGCCCCAGCCAGCACTCTGTGTCTACGTACACTAGTGGTAAGTTCCCAACCCCTCATAGCCCCGCCACCTGACACAGAAAACACTTCAGAACATACATGGGCTCAATTCATTCTCTAAATAAAATAACATTAGAGGTCAGCAAGTAATTAATATTATATTTTAATTAGTATTCAGCATTGTTTTTTCTCTTCATCAGAGAATCCTGAATTATCATTATTTTTTTTATTTTATTTTTTTGCTTTCCATAGATTTGAAAACGTAATTTAAAGGATTAGTTCACCCAAAAATGAAAATTGTCATTAATGACTCACCCTCATGTTGTCTGTCCCTCAATTTAAAATGCATGTACGATATACTGTCCTTGTCCAGAAAGGTTAGAAAAACATCAAAGTCTAGTCCATGTGACATCGGTGGGTTAGTTAGAATGTTTTGAAGCATCAAAAATACATTTTGGTCCAAAAATTCATTGACTTTACTTATAAAATACTACTTATAAATTACTTGTATTGTACTAACATCATGACTGGATGAACATAATGTAAGCGAGTCTCAACTAAACTCCACAGACTTCATTGAACAGATGAATCGCAACAGATAAGGAGTGCAGTGATTCTGACTAAAATATACATTTTGCTAAATTATTGTTGGACTTAAATTTGCCATGTATAGAATTTTAAACCTACAAGTGTTTTTTTTTTTTTTTTTTTTTTATGATGGCAGTAACTGTAAAGTGACTATTGTAATGAGGTAATTAGATTTGTCTACATTTGATTAAGATCACATGAGTCAATTTGTGTTCCTCTTAGCAATTTAGTCTGTGCTTTTCTTATCATTTTTAGTGTAATAAAATCAGAAAAAAAATTAAATATATATATATATATATATATATATATATAATTATTTTTTTTTTTTAAATGAAGATGAATGTAAAAAATGCAGAGATGTATAACCCTAAATTGTCATTCAGCCAAAAATAAAGAGATGATATTGGCCATATCACCCAGCCCTATGCCTACCCGTTCTACTCGGTGTTACTGATTCCTAACAATCTCTGATCTGTCACGGAGCCCTGTCATGTATAGTTAATCCGCATTTATAGCACCATATATGGTCTGATCTGCATCACGTCGATCCACAGCAGTGATGTCGCTTCAATAATAGTCTGTCTGCGTATAGGAACATTCTGGCCGAGTGTTCCGGCTCCAATTCGATGAGTTCCAGATCATCAGCAGCTCCCACGACGACACTATCCTTATCTGGGACTTCCTCAACGTGTCAACCAACGGGCAGACGGAAGGGCGATCGCCGTCCCGCACGTATACCTATATATCCAGATAGCAGGTAACGCATGTTTCGAATTCGTTTAAATTCAACACGCGGCAATTAAAACTAACTTGCATGCGTGTGATCTCTTGACAGGGAAGCTCTGGTGGCGTGCGGAGTGTGTGCGAGTGTGTGTGGGGACTGTTCGGGTGACCCAGTCTCCGTGGAAGTGTGCCAGGATCAAAGGTCGAGGAACGCCACCACCACCCCCCCTCCCCTTCACCCTCCTCTCTCCATCTGTCCGTTTTATTTCTCCCCCTCTTCGGTCATACTGAGGGCCGCCCCACAAAACACAAACTGCGTCAGTTCTCTTTCTCCCTCTCTGCGGAGGAGGAGGTGGAGAAACGGTGGAGAGAGCGATGCCATTAAGCAGAGAACCTGAGGGTGGGCGTGGAGCCCTCCCCTCACCCCCCGCCACTGCGTACAGGGTGACGGCTGCCCCAGCTCCGCCCCCTGGGCCCATGAACTCTGTATCTATCTTTTGTTTGTTTTGTTTTTGATTTAAAAAAGAAAAACTAAAGGGAGAAGGCAAGGTCTGAGTGCCTTCCTTCCCTCAGGACTGTTCTGCATGAATGAGCGAGCGATGGGACGTATAATGTGTGCTGGTCAACTCCTCGGTTTCTGATTTTTTTTTTTTTTTTTTTTTTTAATGCTTTTCCTTTTTTTAAGTTGGGAAATTGACTTCATATTTTTTTTTTCTTGTGAAATCGTATGAATAATTGTAGTTTTTGACTTCTTCTGATATGTCCTTCCATTTCTCGTTTTAGCGCTGTCCGTCTCGTTCCCCTTTTCATTGTCTGCTTGTCTAGGTTCTGAATGACCCATAACTGATCTGAATTTAGTTGTAAACCGAAAATGTCTTGTCTAAAATGGTGTTGTATATTGAAAAGATTTTTTTAAAGAAAAAAGCGTTATTAATAAGATTAAAGTACTTGACTGTGAAGGAGTGTTAAGAAGCTTGCACCAGCGCGTCGTGTTTTTAGTGTGCGTGTTCGGACGCATGATGATTCGCCCCTTCGAGATAAAGGCTTTCCAACAGGCCTGAATTTCAGTAACCTGCCGTGATGGCTGCCAAGACCTTCCAAAAGCGCCGGGCCGCTGTTCAAATATTTAAGTTTACCTCCTGCTCCGAATATGTGGAAATTGGCAGTACTGTCATTTTCGTCTTATGATCGCCACCATGGCAACGGCCACAATACATCATTTCAGCGCTGTAACGATTTAAAAATGTTTGAGTGCAGGGCAATATTTTAGTCTTAAATCTCGAGTCGCTGTATTCTGTCCTGTACAAACTGCAGAATGGAATTCCTTTGGAATAAGGCATTAGTATGAATGATGGCAGGCCACTGTCAGTGTGAGACGCAAGGGTGGACGTGAGACAGATGGAGACATTATCAAGAGGGAGGATCAAAGTCATTCTGAATCTGCAGAGGGAGAGAGAGAGAGATGACTACTGCCCAATATGGGTGATCAGGAATGTAGCAGACGACTAGATTACAGACAAAACAGTCCTCGTGCTCACTATTGAGGAAACTTCTGACTACTTAGTTCTGCTGTTCAGAGTTCAGCTTTCTTATGTCTCGTTAAACTAGCTCTTGAATATGAGATGGTTTGCAGTCTGTTTCTATGCAAATTTAGTGCGAGTTTCAGGGCTTTAGTTTATACTCTCTGCGTCCACCAGGTGGCAATAAAACAGTGTTGGGAGATGAAGTGAGTTTTGACCCCAAAATACAAGGTGTACTAAATGTGTCATGGAAAGATTACACCCGTTGATCAATGCATCCACAAAATAAATATTTTAATAACATGAATAGTATCAAAATATCTCAAGATTTCACCAGCCCCAAGTGGTTTAGGGACGGAGTAATTTGCAACAGTTACAGCAACGTTTTGCATTACAACACTTGCAGGGCTGGAAGCTCCGAGGTCAGTTTGAATAACTCTGATATATTTAACTATCTAGAGCGAAAATCAACTCCCGTTGCGGCCTGTAATGGATGTTATGTTTTGAAAAAAACAGGAGCATCAGTGTAGATCAGCGATTAGTCATTTGATTTGAAGATATGTGATAATGGATGTCATATTCTTTTTAGTAGTCAATATTTAATTTGTCATTCTGTGCTGCTAATACACTACAGTTCAAAGGTTTGAGGGTCACACACATATTTATATAATTACACTTTCATTCTTCTATTAAGCATTGAATTGATCAAACGTGTCAAACCTTTTTAATGCTACAAAAGATTTCGGTAACACTTTACAATAAGGTTCATTATTTAACATTAGTTAATGTATTAACTAACATGAACTAACCATGAGCAATACATTTGTTACAGTATTTGTTAATCTTCGTTGATGTTAGTTAATGATAATAAAGCTGTTCATTGTTTGTTCATGTTAGTTCACAGCACATTAACTAATGTTAACAAGATTTTAATAAAGTATTAGTAAATATTGAAATTAACGTTTACAAAGATTAATAAATGTTGTATAAGTGCTGTTCATTATTAGTTCGTGCTAACTAATGTAGTTAACTAATGAACCTTATTGTAAAGTGTTACCAAGATTTCTATTGCAAATAAAAAGCTGTTCTTTTGAACTTTATCAAATAATCATGGAAAAAAAAAATCACAGTTTTCTTAAAATATTAAGCAGCACAGCTGTGTTTAACATTGATGTTAAGAAATGTTTCTCGAGCAGTAACTCTGCATATTAGAATTATTTCTGAAGGATCATGTGACACTGAATACTGGAGTAATGATGCTGTAAAGGCAGCTTTTCTTCACAGGATTACATTTTAAAATAAGAAATGAGTTGTAATAGTATTTTAATATTTTGTAATATCTTAAATTATAACAGAATTATAGTTTTTACTGTATTTTTCAAGGTCTGTATGCAATTTTGCGTTTTTCGTGCACAGACGACAATGTCAAAACGATCCGCGAAAACGCTGTATTCATGCCAGGCCAGTTAGTTGGTAAATCGATGTTAATGTGTAAAGAAACATTACGTGCCTATTAATGGGAATGAAAGCGAAGCTGTGAGGGATAGACATACAGTGGGCTGTACTGTTATTTAAAGAGTAACTAAACACTTAACCAACTTTTTTTAGTTAATGATCTGTAAGAATGGATCGTTATTAATACCAGTCATTGATTCGAGTAACTTTTTTGACATTTTTTTTTATAAAGTGTTCTATTTCTACAATATATGGTGTAAAAGCATCTTAGTGCTGCCCTCTTCAGGTTGAGCGGTGGCTACTGCAGTTGAATTTTCCTATTGGATGTTCCGCACTTCGTGACGTACGCAGGTTTCAGCTCACCACGCTCAGTCAGGCTCTGACCAGCCAGGGTTTAGTTACCCTTTAATGTGTTTTTTGGGTTGTTCAGCTGATGAAATATTGCAAAAATATCTCAGATAATCTTCAGTAGACAAAAAATCCTAGACAATATAAGCTGTAGAAAATCATAAGTGATCTAGGAGCTTTTTATAGTGGTTGCCATTGAAAATCCGTTAGTTCTATCCCTCACAGCCTGGCTTTCATACCTATAATGTCTTTAGACTAAACACGTAATACAGATGCGCATGACGTCAGTTTTTACAAATTCGCTTCTTTGTAGTTTACACAGAGACGATAATGGTATAGTTTTCAGGCCGCCAGAATTACCGTGTAAATGAACGACGTAGTGTAAATGGCCCCTCAAACTTGACCCTAAACTTTTGAATTGTAGTGTATTTCGCTTTCTTTAAATGACACTTTATTTCATTGGTTGCTGGTTCTTTCAAGGCTGATGAATATGAACAACCCTCGATGCTCACGGTAAAGTATCTGAGGCAAAACCAAAGAAGTTTTTTCCTGACTGTGATAGACTTTGGTTCTTGGTTACTCTTACAGGCCCAAGGCTAACATTTCGATGAGTACACAGCAGGTCCTTTAACTGTCCTTTTGGTCATGAGCATCCAAGTCGGGCAAGTCTCAGCTGATGCGTATCATGACGTGCACTTGTCAGCCATTGAGTGCTTTGCTCTTTCATGGTGGGACAAATCTAGCACTGGACATTAGAGGGGAATTCTTTGGCCTCTGAAGTGCTTGGTCCCCTTATTGACAGGGTTTAGTGACTGGACACTTGCCCAGGAGTCTTTGGTTATGTTTGCATGATTACACAGTGTTTAAGCAACCCCGTCCTTTGACTGTGACTGCAAAGAGGTCGGTCCTAAAGTCTAACCTATTTGCGTTTCAAAGAAGAGCGTCTCTAGATCCTCTGTAGGAAGGGATCTTTGCGCACAAGTGTTTGTTGTGTTATGGGAGTGGTGGAGGAGCGGTGGAGGTCTGCTGGACTCGTTTGCTTCTCTTGCTGACTGTTGTAAAGCTGCAGGGCTGCAGGTCGGGCTGCTCTCCTGGAGGGAAGCGTTTCATGAAATGCACGTCTCGCTGGTTGGGTAACGTGTTCGGGCCCCTGCGCGGTCGGCCCTTTTTGGTGAAGCCCACGTACCAGCCCACGTAGTGCGCCGACATCCAAGCAGTGTAGTTATTCTCAAGCATTATCTCGATGAAAGCGCAGCCTCCGTTTACGCTGCTGTCTTTCTGAAACGGAACACAGCTCACTGGATTCATTGTGTTTTTTTGCCAGCTTTTTCAACAGTTGTGTAATTTTGTAGGGCTTTCACATTGATAAGTTGCTTCTGGTTATGGATTCAAATCATTCAGTCTGAACCCTTTTCAGAATGGGAATGATGTAAAAGATGTTGGTGATACTATATTAAGGACAGTAATTGTTCAGTGACTTACCTTCCCCACAAGCTTCCCTTTACGGTTCATGCACAAGTAGTAGTTGGTCTCTCTCCCTCGTATTCTCACTTGACTCCCAAAGGTGTCGGCCTCCACCACGAGCTGGGCTTGTGAAGAAACACAAAAACACAGACGGACAGGAATATAAACAGGAGGTAAATTATACACACACATACAGTATATTATATATATATATACACACACACACACATATACAGTATATTATATATATATATATATATATATACGTGTGTGTGTGTGTGTGTGTATATATATGATTAATATATATTTATTTATTTAAGGCTGTAGTACAAAGCTATGTTAATGGTTGTGGATATAATGGTATAACATTTACTATATATATATATATATATATATATATATATATATATATATATAATATATAGATTTATTCATGCATATTAAATTATGATTTTTTTTTTACAATGTTTTTAAGTCTCTCCTGCTGACCCTGCTGAAAGGCTGCATTTATTTGTTCCAAAGAATACACCAAAAATAATATTGTGAAATACTTTTTTCAATTTAAAATAGTTGTTTTCTATTTGAATATTTTAAATGTAATTTATTCCTGTGATGCAAAGCTGAATTTTCAGCAGCATTACTCCAGTCTTCTAATTCTAATATATGGATTTGCTGCTCAAAAATGTCTTATTATTATCAATGTTGAAAACAGTTGATGAATAGTTCAAAAGAACAGAATTTATTTTAAATATATATATTTTTTAACATATAAATGTCTTTACTGTCACTTTAATTCAATTTAATGCATTCTTGCTGAATAAGAGTATGAATTTCATTTAAAAAAAAAAAAAAAAAATCCAAACTTGTGAATGGTAGTGTATAATGTTACTAATCTTTCCATTTCAGATAAATGCTGTTCTTTTGAACTCTTTTCAACATTGATAATGGACTTTTTCAAAGAATCCATCAGTTTTCTAAAACGATATTAAGCAGCACAACTGTGTTCGACATTGATAATAAATATTTATTGAGCAGAAAATTACATTACAAAATGAATTTTGAAGAATCATGTGACACTGAAGACCAGAGTAATGATGCTAAAAATTAAGCTTTGATCTTCGGAATAAAATATATTCTTAAAATATATTCACATAGAAAACAGTAACTTTAAATTGTAGAAAATATTTCACAATAATACTGCTTTTGCTGTATTTTGGATCAAATAAATGCAGCCTTGATGAGCAGAAGACTTTATTTAAAGTATAAAAAAATCTTACCAATCTGAAACATTTTATATAAATTCAGAATATTAAATATTTTTAATGATGTACATTATAATTATATGCTTCACACACAAGTGCTTATTTATTTATTTATTTATTTTTTTTTTAATCAGTAAGTTATTCAGAGTGTTAATCTAATGTCATCCTATTGTACAAGTGAATGACGACACATTCAGATTGTTTCTTACCATATTTGTCCCCATCCTCTCCCATGGCAGTGATTTTCTTGCCGAGCACCTGGATGTGTTTCCCGCTGGTCCGGCTGTAAAGTTGGTAAACCCGATGGTGCTTCCGGCTCAGGCCATCCCGCACCCCAGTCTGATTCTCTACGTGAACTCCAAAGTTAACATTTTCAACTGCTAACACCTGCACAAACACAAGAGTCGCCACAAATCACTTTTATTGATTTATTAACTTTCAATTGACATATGGTTTTATTATCGGTAACACATTGCAGACTATAAGCACCTGTAATGGGCTGTAGAACAGTAACATGACCTGGAAGCATCTGGGCAAAGAGAAATAGAAAAGACACATGTGATTGTGTGACATTTGCATTCATTTGAGTTGCTTTTCTAATCTATTTAGGGGAGAATAAGGTTGGTTAGCACACTTTTCAATTTTTTTTTTAAATATTTCTGGTGAATCAAACCACTAGATAGCTCTATAACACAACTCTACTAGATGTAAATGAAAGCTTAAGTCGTGAGGTAAAAAAAATAATCCATAAATTTAGTATAACAAAATAGTTCCCCATTTTTTTTTTTTTTTTTTTTTTTATGTATGACTATTCATTGTAGGGGTTGGTTAGCACAGTGTTAAAAAAACTACAGTTTTAAGAGGGAGGCAACAAGAAAAAAATGAAAATGTTTATTTGAACCCAAACTAACACCACATGTGAGTGTCTGCCTGTATTTAAAGATCAATGTTCAGGTCTGCTATGAATTGTTAATAATACTTTGTACACATGCCAACCAAGCTCACTCCCTCTCTTTTCTTAAATGTCAGCCAGGCATCATAATGTATCACAGGCCTTTAAATTTTATGCCATAATATAATTGCTTCCAATCTTTATTATTAACCAACATTTATATATTTTTATCTTCCTCTAATTATTTTAAATCCGTATTTTAGCTGAATGGAGTTAAGGGCTTTTTGTTTTGACATAAAAAAAAATCATAAAACGAACTCTCCTTCGCAAGTTTTAATCTATTAATGATCAAACACAAACACACAACCCTGATCAATGAACCCTGATCCAACCAATTTATGAACACTTCTTATTCAACAAAGCATTATGATTTTAATATATGGGTAAATAGGATGCTTTTGTGTGGATCTATTACTAAAAATCTGCAATTATAACAACTTTAATAAAAAATCTGCAATTATAAAAACTTTATGCAATTATATAAAGCTTATTAAACTTAATATTTTAAATCAAGCATAAACTTTTTAAAGTTGAAGCAACACATTATTTCTTATTCTAATGTTGAATTTTAAGTTGTGATACATAATCAAATAAATCATTTTTTACAGTGTATTAGCATTACAAAATAAATAAAAGCTAATTAAATATGAAATGGCTTGAAATATATATATATATATATATATATATATATATATATATATATATATATATATATATATATATAAAGCAGTAAAGTAATTGTTATCTTAAATTGTCATTAAAATGTTGAAAAGAAAAATCTGGCCACTTAATTAAAGTTATTGTTGTGTAACCAACAAGCAGGAAGCCATTTTGTTGCAATGTGTCAAGAAAAACATAAAACAGAAGGGACACCTTTATACAGTGCCACAATTACCATTTGTTTTACATTTTAAAACAATCAATTTTGACATTGTAAGACATTTGGGTCAAATTAAATGGAGTAACCAATATTTGTGATTTTCATAAACTGTTTTTTTTTTTACTTTAAAAATAATATATGTGAAACGTTAGTATTTTGTAGCAAATTAGACAATAATTAATTCTCCATTTTATATAAATTGTCTAATTATTGTTAATTATAAATTTAAGACATCCTTATATGTAATTGACTGACACATGACTTTTATTGAACAGGGCAAGCAGGATTCAGACATAGAGAATCTCATCATCATCATCATCATCATCATCATCATCATCAGTGCTGCTATCTGACAAGGTGGGATGTGTTATTATGGGAACACAGCATCTGCTGAGTCTATGTCGTCAGAGCCAGAGATGAGAAACACAACAAATGCTCAGTCTGGACCTACATCAGTAGATGGAGACTAACCAGAAAAAAAAGCCTTCAACTCATACTGAATGATCTTACACGTGAAACTTACAGCAGGACAGCAGCGGACAGGATGGACTGCATCGCTCCAGCGCCCCGGACAGTGAGATCTTTGAGGCGATGGTTTTAAAAACTGGAGCCAAAACCGGACACAGACCCAGGTGAGCATCTGAGCGCGCGTTGGAGGATTGTTCAGAGAGAGCCTTCTCGCGAGCAAACCTGTTCAGATGGATACTGGAGAACGACAGGTGAAAAACAGGTCATCCTCCTGTGTGACCCCACACTCCACATGACACACTGACAATAGATGGATATTAAAAAGCTTCCCAGTGTTCCTTCTTGCAGTATCCTTAAGAACGCTGTCTTCACACAAAAACGCAGAATTCAGGGGTCCTCCTGCCCTTTAAGAAGTCTTTGCTAGATTTTCTCCTTTTCCAGGCTTCTTTTGTTTGGCTGTGGGGTGGAAAGGACCCCTCTCTCGCCACAGGACAGTGCGTTTGCTGAATGAGAAGGAAGCGCAGCTGAAGTGGAACGGAGATGGGCGGGGTGCGCGGCGCGCAGGGGCAGGGATGGTGATGGGACGATGTTTCTAGTTCACTTATCATCACCAAGGTGGGGCGATGCAAGAGAAGCGGTTCGACCGTCCAGTAATAACCTACATGAAAACTTTTAGCACTTTAAAACTGCTTACAAACCGAATGACCTTTTAAAATGAATCGTAAATGGTTTCTGAAAGTATTGAGGTCCTGTTTAAAGGGGCATTCAGTCATTTTTTTTTTTTTTTTTGCTAATTAAACGAAATTAAATTTGTTTTGAGAACTACCATGTGCGAGACCCCCGTCCTGTCAGTCATGTGGGGGAAAAAAACAGTTTTATTCAACATGGAGCGGGGCGCCCCCTCATGGTCGCTGCCATGTTGACATCACATTGCCATGTCATGCTGCACAAACCAACTAGACTACAGCCCGCAAATAAATACAGTCATGAAAATATGTTGTGATTAATTCTAATGTCCACTCTATGGACACGTGTTGTGTAAGATTGAAAAAAACAAATGAGGAGGCAGGAACGAAACGACAAAAAACACAAGTTTGTTTACGAACAACAGGCGTCAGCAAAGAAACCTCATGCATCCACACCAACAGGTGTCAGTATAAATTCCATAAACACTGGTAATGTTGGGGCAAATTAGAACCAGCTAAACCTAAACAAACACTTACTTGGTGCATCCTTCACAAATGTGATTTCTGTACAGCCTGAAAGGAGTACTGAGCAATATTAGGCCATATTTGAACACTTCAAAATAGAAGAGAGGGTGTGAGAGAGGTATGTAAGCAACAAGTCGTTCCAAAATTAACATTTCACAGGGATTTCAGAAACACAGCCCGCCACCCCCCCTCCTCTGACCACGACAGAACCGCAGACACCAGGGTCAGCCAACAAGCGCCAGCGCTGCATGCTCCTCAACCCCCCTTTTCTCGCCCCAGCACCCCTGTGCCCCATCCGTGAGGAGCAATAGATGTTTGCAAGTGAAGGAGATGGTGTAAATTAGCGAGTAACTAGACAGGTCATGGGCCGCTTGCCGGTTTTTGAACATCCTAAATGAGCCGTGTCACATTTCCAAAATACAATAACTCATTTCCTCTCACTTTAAAAATCGAATAATTTCCAGAGACAACAAACATTTTTGATTAGTGAAATGGTTTGATTTTTTTTTTTTTTTGGTCCTGCTGAGGAATTAGCAGGTCATAATGACCTGATATTCAACGTATACACACCCGGGTGTGTGAACAGCCATATTAGACTCAATTAGGAAGCCTGGTTGACTGGATCACACTCACCGTTGTGAACTTGTGATTGTATAACCTTTCGTTCCAGCATTTCTCTGCTCTTTGTCTTTCAGTGTCTGGACTTCAGGCCCTCCACCCAGATTGAATTTTTAGATGAAGTCCAGAGATCTTCATGTGAAAGGTATCAAATGCACTTTCTCTTGAGTTCTTTGAATTTCAGAATAATCTGTTTTAGTTTTCTTAAAGGAACATTTTTTTTGTTGATTGCCACACAGACACACACACACACACACACACACAAAATTACTCAACTGTTTTTGTTTTAAAGAAAAAAAATCAAGGTTACAGTGTTCTAAATCAGAAAAAAAATCTGCCTTTTTTAGTTCTTTTTAGAGGCACATACAATTGAGCTGTTTTCTTCTTAAATATTGTGCATTATTTGTACTAAAGCTAATTAATTAAACATTTTTGTTTTAAGGTTTGTGGTTTATGGCGTTGCATTGTTGTAGCTGTAAAGTTGTAAAACTAAATAGCGTGTTATTTAGAAGTGTGTTATATGTGCGTTGGATGCATACGCATTGTTAGAAGCGTCAGTATATGATGCACTGGGATGAGAATGTGTTGGAATATACTATTGAAACAGCAAGTATTTTAACATTTATGAATTAGCCCACACACTCTCATGGCAATTCATAACTACTTTAAGTTTGGCAAATTTGTATGAATTAGTAGCCTACAATCTCATTCATAATCTGTTTACACCCAGGTTTTCATTCAAATAATATGAAAGCTCATAAAATAGAATGTTTTCAACCCAGATTTGTATATATATTTAGGAAAGGATGGAAATAAATTTTTGTGGATGTAGATTGATTATGTGATTTATCAGATACCATAGTGCTAATGAATGTCAATATTTGAAATCAAAGGCTCAGTCAAAGCTCTGTCTGAATGGTTTGAATGTGTGCGCAGTCCAGAACCAAGTTCGTCTATTCTCTGAATGAAGTACCAAACTCTTCTTTTTTTTTTTTCATCCTCCACTCATTTCTCATGTCCAATTCTACCAGTTTCAGACAAAATAGGAGTTTTCCTTCTTCTGTTCGTCTCCCTCTGTCTCGTTCTTTCTCTTCCTTTTGGCTCATCTTCCATCTTTCCAGACTTTGAAGGGAGTTCAGACTTCTAATATAAGACAGGTCCTTACCACAACAAAGGAGTCAGCTTTAAGTTTGAATAAACACTTTCTCTCCTTTTTCAGCCTGTCTGTACCCCCACTCCCATTTTTCCTTCCCTGTGTTATTTCTCTCTTGGCCCGTGCTGAAGTATGAGCACTTGTTATGCGTTCTCCATGGTAGCCTTTTCTTCTGGAATAGATTAGCAGGGCCGGGGAGGAAGGGGAAGCGGCGGCAAAACCGAAGGGAGAAGAAGGTGTAAAAGGGAGTGAAGTGTGAAAAGAAAGGGACAGAGCGATGGAAAAAGGAAGCGAGGAGCTGAATAATGGAGGGAAAGGAGGATTGTGGAATGTCAGAAGGAAAGAAGGTCACTGTAGGTAACAGAAACACGCTGTTTGGCTTGCGCCCGACGCCAAATCGTTTTTCTTTTTCTTTTGAAACTCAGCTGTGATGGATGTCATCATGCTGGTGATTGCTCCCCTAAAACGCCTTTCCAAATACCTCGCGTGTTTTCGCTGCTTTCACAAGCCTGTTTTTAGCTTCTCCATGTCCTTACATACGCGGCATTATCATCTCTGGACTCTTTCCCTCACTCTACGGCTTATTAACCCGTACTCGGTCACTTCTCCGGCTCGCATTTGCGATGTATAACATCATGAGCTGTCATCACTCCTCTCCCCTTCCCTCCTTCCCTCTCTTTTCCCCTCCTCTGGTGTGATTCGGCTGGGTTAAAACCACAGGTCTCCTCTCTCTGTGCGCTGGCAAAAGCACATGACCGCAGCCACTGAACTGCACGTACGTAAATGGACATTCTCTACCTCCTTTCTGCATAGTGGAGATGGATTCGCTTTAGTCTGCCGACCACAGGCCTATTGTAACCACATAGACACATACGCATGTAGACGCACTTTCATTTTCATGGGTGTTTTGGAGAATATTATCGTCGCATTTGGTACTTTCAACACCTAATTAATCCAATCTGCCTGCAAAAGTGATTTTAGCGCTGCCTAAAACAACTCTGAATCCAGAACGAACCATTTCTGTAAGTAGCAAGAGGAAAAAGAATGCGTGTGCGTTTGAATTGCTAATAGGTAGAACTGTTCCTTTGAGCTTTGTGGAAAAAGTGTTTAACATTCAGGCAGGGCCGTCCTCACAGACTGCCCGAATTCCTCAAATCTGTCAGCCATGCTAGCCAGCTGTCACTCACCTCTAATTTGCTACAACATCATTGACCTTAGGGCTCCTGGCAAATAAACATACACACATATGCTGAAAAAAAAGGAAAATTTCTTGTCTTGTGAGGAGCAGTTTTTGTGTGTGTGTGTGTGTGTGTGTGTTTCCTGATGCTGGAATGTTGGGTTGCATTATCGTCAAGTTTTGCAAGAGCTGTGCGGCTGCCAGGTGCCTTAGCAAACATGCTATTCTACAGAGAACGTCTGTATATTTTGGGGAACTGTTGTTTTAACCCAGCGGTTTGAGCAACAACATTGACTCTGAAGGATTAACTGCCCTGAAATCAAGAGAATGAAGGCTGAGATGAAATATGAGATGGATAAACAAAAATTAGATCAGGTGCAATCCATAACAGTGTGTGTGTGTGTGTGTATGTTAGCTGTTCATTCATATAATCAGACACCATTGTTATTATTTATTAAATATAATATTTAGGGTTGTCAAACGATTAATCACATCCAAAATGAAAGTTTGTGTTTACATAATATATGTGGATGTACTGTGTATAATTATATATATAAATATGAATAAAAAATATGGACAAACCCAGCCATTGGGTTAAAAATGTAATTTAAAAATGTAACCCAATGGCTGGGTTTGTCCATATTTTACCCAAAATTGGGTTAAAACAACCCAGCATTTTTTAGAGTGTATATATATATATATATATATATATATATACACACACACGCTTGTATATATTTAAGAAATATTTTCATGTATATGCTAGATTTATATATAATTTATATTCTATATAAATATAGATATTTTATATATAAATAATATTTTTTTGTCACATGTATGTGTGTGTGTATTTATTTATATATATTGAAGAGTTCAGATGCAAAAGCCTCTAAGTGCCATTTGAAATTTTCTTCTAGAATGATCATTTTCATCAAGCTTGTATATTTAAGTTCAGTGATTTCACTTAAATGGCAATGATAATTACCTATTAATTGTTATTTAAGTGAAATTACTGAACTTAAATATACAAGTTTGTTAAAAATCATCATTAAAGAAGAAAATTTCAAATGGCATTTAGAGGCTTTTGCATCTGAACTCTTCATATATATATAATGTAAACAAAAACTTTTATTTTGGATGCGATTAATTGTGATTAATCATTTGACAGCCCTAATACAATTATTTATTTAAGATAATAAAATGTAGGCTTTTTCTCATTTAAGTGCTTGGAAATTTCTCTGGTTATTCATTTTAAACTGTATTATTATTATCTATATTATTATTATTATTTACAAGGAAACCAAAAATATATTTTAATTCAAGGACTACATATATTTAACTTAATATAGCTGTTTCCATATTCCGAAATCAGAAACATGCTATTCTCTCCTGGCCTATACTAAACGGAGTAACATTTGATTTGAAACAGCTCTCATTTTTTTCTAAAAAGAATTCATTTTAATAAAGTATCAGTGTAGGAGTGTTGTGTTTTATGCAGGTAGAGCAGTTGTTGTGAAAGACTATAATGAAATATAATGCATTTGACAGATGTTGGGAGGACACGCGCATGCACTGCCCTGCGGACACACTCTCACTCTCTCTCTCACACACACGGTGAACCGTATCAAGGTCAAGCCCTAATGCACCTGCTGTGCGTTTGCCAGTCTATGGTGCTTTCCTCTGGACTCCACCAGTAGATGATGTTGCACACACACTGAATGCTCTTAAAGCTCTTAAACTTGTCTTCTCCATTGATTTCCACCACATTATATAGATTTAGTGTTCAAAGAGAACATATTTTGAAACCGTTAAACAATGCTCAAAGAGATAGGACTATTTTGTGAAATTATCAGCAGATGTGAGATAAAAGGATTCCTGGAACTCCAGGTAAGTGTTATTCTGATTTACAATAGGTGAAATCAAAACCGCTACAGTTCACAAATGCATCCAATTATTTAGATGCCTCTCATTAGAGGATTAGAGAATCCACACTGCTTAATCTGTAATCAAATAGATCAGGATAGTGTATCTATTTACAATATTACATTCTCTCATTGAATTAAGCATCAAGCCACTTCTAGCTTATAACCTGTGTTTTGATCAGGGTCAGAACAGGGTTAGTTGTACCTATATAAGATTTCACTGTTCATATAATTTTGTGGTTTAGGTTACACTACGAATTCATGATAGTCATTTAGCTCTCACACATTTTTGAGAGAGCGAAATCTGATTTAAATGCATTACATGTGGCTTTTTGCCACGTGCCTCATCTGTTTTCACTTATAAGTAAGTTTCAGTCAGGAGCAGTGCTGCCGCCACCCTTCGGACGTATAGAGAACTGCTTTAAAAGTTTGCCCAAATGTTTCATAACTGTTGACATGAAAGTCGCTATTTCTAGATACACACGTGCTTTTTTTAAACGGCGTTGCGTTCTTATGTTTCCCATACAGCAAAAATAATTTAAAAAAATATATAACTGTATTATAACAGAATTTAAAATATGTAAATATATAATACATTTAAAATAAATAATTATTTGTAAATAAATAATAATTATAAATGTAGTTATTTGTTTAATAATTTGATAATAATCGGGTAAAAAGAAACGTGCATTTTCTTTTTTATTGACGTACATTTTGTAATATATATATATATATATATATATATATATATATATATATAACATAGAGTATATAATATATATATATATATATATATATATATATACACACACACACACACACACACATTTATTTATATACAAATTTGTATACAAATTTATTTATTTATTTGTGTTTAAACCTCCAAATGCCAAAGATATAATACAAAATGTACGTCAATAGGAAATAAATTGCACTTTTCTTTTAACCAAAAAAATAAAAAAATGAACAATAAAATAATATATTTAGTTTGACAATAAATTAATGTTTAGATCAATTTACATAATATATATTTTTTGAAAGTAGGCCTAATACATTTACAACAAATTATATTATATATATATATATATATATATATATATATACTGTGTGTGTGTGTGTGTGTGTGTGTGTGTGTGTGTGTGTGTGTGTGTGTGTGTGTGTTTATTTTATATTTATTTATTTTATATTTTCAACATGTATATATTTTTTAATGGCCAAAATATATTTCAAATGTTGGTTTAAACCTCCGAATATGAAATGTACCTCAGGGGAATGCTTCTTTTTTTCCCCCTCAATCTTGAGGTTCATTATACAAGCTTGATAAAATCATTCTACAAGAAAATTTCAAATGGCCCTTAGAGGCTTTTGCATCTGAATTCTTCATATATGTCATTTTTTGTATATTTTGTTTTCTCCATGACTGGTGGTGAGTTGGATGGGCTTAGATGGGAATAGCTCATAGCATCACATGTGTGTCAATAGCAGTGTGGTTGCTGGATAATTTCCTCAGCCACTCCATAAATATCTGTCTGTCTTCTGTGGGAATCCTTCAGTTGACACAGCTGAGAAGCAGGTGTTATTCACCGGGCCCTCCCTCTGCCCCTCATTCCCTTCATCTTCACTGTCTTATACTCCTGAGTCCCGGCCTCCCAGCTGCTCTTTCAATCTATCCTCATTTTGTGTGTCTTTTGCTTTTGTTTTTTTGCCCCCCACCACCTCCACCACCACAACCAGTCTCCACATACACAGGCCTTACAGAGTGATCCTTCTCTACCAGTCATGTTAAAATGACAAACCATGTCCATATCTGTGTAAATGTGTGAAGCATGTTTATGTGTGTGTGCGAGAGAGAATGAGGTGAGGGCAGGGCCCGCATTCCTATGGCATTCTTGACGTTCCCCGTCTGTGGCACTCTGCCCCATCTCTGCACTGCCTGTATGTGTGTGTGAGAGAGATTTGGTGCGTAAATGAAAATGTACACTTTGTTCTCTTGATTGGTTGCCGTGGGCCAGCAGGAGGAATGGGGTAATTAGCAGAAGACTCTGCCTCCACCCCGTGGCAGTTCACGAAGGTGGGATTAGTATATAGGTCTGCATCTGCAGTCAGAACCATGAGCACTTCAGTTTTTGCATTTACAGCTTGCACTGTAAGGTCTAATGATATTCCTCTTAATTCTGTAGAATTCTGCAATTATTTCAGCTAGAATTACTTGATATTCACGTATATAATTATGAAAAAACAAAAAGTAAGAGAATAAATATTCCAACACTATCTCACGACCAATTCGTACGAATTTGACGCATGATTAAAAAGTGGCTAATTCGTACTAATTCGTACGACCTCACTCGTACTAATTCGTACGATTTGTCTAAACCCACGTGATGGTTAAGTTTAGGGGCGGGGTAAGGGGTAGGTCATTCGTACGAATTCATACGAATTGGCCAATTCGTAAAATATGTACGATTTAGCAAAATCGTATTAATTCGTACGAGTGAGGTCGTATGAATTGTTACGAATTAGCCACTTTTTAATCATTCGTCGAATTCGTACGACTTGGTCGTGAGATCGGGTTGAATATTCTCACATTTACATTCATGTACATTCATGATTAATCTTTTTTTTTTCTTTTATATCCACTTCACACTGCAAATATGATGTTCTAATTACTCAGAACCAAAGTCTGAAACCTAAGTTCAACTAAGGCTCTAAGTCCTGCTATTTTCTTACGGATAGGCAAAGCAGTTTGAATGCACTGTATTTGGTGCAACATAAACAGAATTAGAATCAGAATGGGAATGAAATTGTCAAGTACAAGGAATTTTTTCTTGTGAATAAGGACACACACACACACACACACACACTGGCTAGTACTTGTTTAGACCCCCTTTTGGCTTTAGAACAGTCTTAATTCTTCGTGGCATACACTGTAAATAATGAATATGCTTTACCTAATCAATAAAATTGTGGCAACAGATTACAAGCAATATTATTGCACAAATTAGAATTGAGTAATAATTAGTCAAATTATTCCTAAAAAGTTAACCATTTAAAACGAGTAACGTTTACACCAAAAAAATTAAACAAAAATATCTGAATAACTATTTATTTTAAATTGCCAACATTGAAGACACCTGATGTTTAACCAGCAGAATCACTGAAGGCAGAAAACTGTCATTTTAAAACAAACCCAAAACACTGATCACCATAATGGTGACTTAAATGTACTTTTTTTAAGGTTTACTCTATTTAGTTAACTTTTAAGGAATTAATTTGATTAATTATTACTCAATTCTAATAATTCTAATAATCTGTTGCCACATTTTTTTTTTTTTTTTTTTGGATTAGATAAAGCGCATTCATTTTTACAGTGTAGATTGAACAAGTTGCGGGAAACATTCCTCTGGGATTTTGGACCATATTTGTCATGATGGCATCATGCAGTTGTAAATTGTAGCTGTACGTCACCCGCTGTGTTATCTGCCGCTGTATTCAGAGACACTCTTCTGCAGACCTCGGTTGTTACAAGTGGTTATTTGAGTTACTGTTGCCTTTCGATCAGCTGGAAAGAGTCAAGCCATTCTCCTCTGACCTCTAGCGTCAACAAGGCATTTTTGCCCACAGAACAGCCACTTGCTGGATATTTTCTATTTTTCAGACCATGCTCTGTAAACCCTAAAATGGTTGCATGTAAAAAATCCCAGTTGATCAGCCGTTCAGATCAGCCCATCTGACACCAACAACTACACCACATTCAAAATCACTTAAATCACATTTCTTCCCCATTCTGATGTTTAGTTTAAACTTTAGCAGATCGTCTCCACCTTGCCTACATACCTAAATGCTTTAAGTTGCCATGATTGGCTTATTAGATATTTGCTTTAACAAACTGAACAGGTATACCTAAAAAAGTGGTCAGTCAGTATAAATGATTGACTCTCTGAATGTATAATATCAGTAAATAGCATATCTGTTTATTTAATTGTCAAATTCTACCTCAGACTATTTGGATTATAAACATTGGCCCCAGTTGTGTCGCCTAATGCTGTTGTAGGTCAATCCGCATTTATGGAGTTCACTGAAGGCTAATGTAGGCGACAGACTAATCTAAAATCATTAAACCACTCTCCTAAAATCAATTCAGAGATAGAAAAAAAAATGAGCCTTTAATTAGTGCCAGTCTAATGTCTGGACCACATGACACCCTAAAATTAGTAGGCGTTGTTACAGTTTACATTTCATTGTGTTACTCACTATTATTCAGGTGTAGGCCTATCTCTCAGTACAAATTAAAATTGTTAGGCTGTTTACTGTAAAAAAAAAAAGGAAAATAGATAAAGGCACAGTATATTCATAACATGTTTTATATGAACACAGATACTTTTTCTGTGTTAAAATGTACTAAACAGGGTGCAGTGAATGGGGGTTAGAGGGGTCCGAGCTCCCTAATTACATTTTGATTCCCTCCTGATAATAGCTATACAGGCTATAGGCCACTGTAGACAGAGTTTTCAAATGTTTTACGAACAATAAAATGTTAGATTACAAGAAAAAAAATTGCATTCGCTTATAGCAACTGTTCACTGACAAAATATAAATAGCTACTATCATTAATTATTATCCATCACTGTAAAATATTTAATGACTGACTTCCTTTCCTCATGACCTCAATGACAATGACCATGAAGAACAACTGTTTACACCACTCCACATTCGTGTCCTCTTTTTGGCCATTAATGAGAGTAAATGTGTTTGTTTGGTGGGTCAATTTAAGTTGCTTTATTTCCGACTCGGCTCTATGCCATTTAGTATGCACTTAAGGTAATGGAAAGCAGGAGAATATCATGGGAACCATGTAGTCTGCTTCTCAACCAATCGCGAGCGGCTGGATTATGCCTCACAAAACCTTTTAATACCTCTGTTCACTAATGATCCGGACCCGCGGCCCTTTAATCCCCACTACATTAATTAAAAAGAGCACGAGCCCTCGGAAGATCGTGCCATCTGCCGCAGTTTCATTCCACAGACAGATTGTGTTTGGTGCTTATTTAAAACAGAATTTCTTTACTTGTCAGGAAAAGCAGGAGAAATGAGAAAGGAATAAGACTGCAGGGATAGCATAGGGAAGAAGCTAGTTATTTTAAAATACGTCGAAACCTCTTTGCCTCAGCTTCATCTGCTTTTGTAACCCACCACAATATCTTATTGCTAAATGTTAGCCTGAATATTAAATGTAGGAACTAATATCGAAAATTATTTAAGATTAGGCCTATTTCGTGTCTTTTTTTATGTTTATAGGCTGTGTGTAGCCACGCCCCTTTTCAGGGCTGCACATGTTGTGTTCTGTCTTCCGGTTTGTATTTCTACAGCATGAAGGTAAGATCTTACGGATTTATGAATGAGCCACTCGTTTTACAATCTTTCCAGTCTACTGGCATTTGTTATGACATTCGCTTTAAACATTACAATGCTTGAGATAACTTTCATTAACTCTACAATAAGTAAATCCACTTCACCAATTACATTTCAACAGCGATGGTGCCATAGAAATATAGATCTACCACTCAAAGGGAATTTGTAAGAAAATTTGAAAGAATGTGCATTTGTTTCCAGCGAATATGGATAATGATGGCTTGTTGGCTTAGCTTTCTCCCCTTTTGATTGAGATGCACAAAATAACAACAGAGTGGATGTGGACAGGATGGGTGGATGATTTCCTATCTCTCACACACAACCAGTTACATTATTACTTTAGTTTGAACTGGATTGAGATGGGAAACAACTTGTAAAACATTGTCAAATAAATTTAAATACCCAATTTCAAACATAAATTACTTTCACAATCACTATTTACACACTTGGTGCAATCTGATACACTGTAAAAAATATTTTCATGATTTGTAATCACAACATTTTTTCTTTTGTCAAATCAACTTAGATAATTTATATAGTGCAGATAACATAATATTTTGAGTTTCTGGTGATTAAATTAAGCTCCTTCATTGTATTAACTCAATT
Source organism: Pimephales promelas (assembly GCF_016745375.1). Next base: position 24,767,648 of record NW_024121210.1, on the reverse strand, counting down.
TTATTTTAATGAACTTAAAATTTTAAGGCAACCAGGTTACTTAATTTTTTAAGTTAAACCAACAATATTTTGTACAGTGTAGGTCTTATTTAACAAGGTAGAAACAGGGTCGACCTAAAATCAGCCACTGAGCAAAAAGAAGCAATAGTTGGGTTTATCTAATAAAGAATAGCATAGTTTTTAAAGTGTATTTTTTTTTTCTTAATTTTTACCTTAACAGGCTGGATGTTGTGTTGCACATCAAATTTGAAGGATAAAATTAGTCAAAATAGACAGTTAAATCTCATTAGGATCTCACTTTGCCAAATTGTTTTTTTTTTCTCCAAAGTAGTGATGGACAGCTTTATGATGTAATGTAATTTAATTTCCCAAAAGGGACAGTAGTCAAAAACAACAGGGTGGACAATAAATTGAGGCACTAGCTAAAAAGCTTGATTATAATTGGAAAAATTGATTAGATTGCAAGTGTTGCATTTTGCCTGAAATTGGGATACACAGATGGAGACATAGGTCTGACTATAACATGGTTCAGAATGCTGTAAAATGTCAACTTCCATATGTTAAGAATTCAAATTGTGTTATTTAACATGACTTAACATGTCTAAGTAAGATCATGATCTTTACTGGGGACCCAAAATGCAAATAAAAAAGATAGGCACCATTCTGTAAAACGAATGTAATCACTCAACATATTATGGTTAATAGCAGGCAAATTGGGATAATAGTATAAGCCGACGTTTTTTTTTTTACGTAATGGCAAAGGGAGATGGCCCCCAATTGTGAAACCATTCGAATTTTAACAGAATGTAATAAGAAATGTATTGAAAATGAAACCACAATAAAAGCATAGTGTTTAGTGTTCACCTCCTCCCCATCTGTCTCCCTCATCCAAACACACACACGCTCTCTCACTCTTGCGCACGTGCCATTGGCCAAAGACGCGCACTCCAGAGCTAAAGTACGAGGTTCAGGGACTTACCACTTCATTGTCATTAGCGTGCTCATTCTCTCACGAAATGTTACTGTGCGTTTGGGTGGATTTTTTGTCTACCATTTTAAAGCTTCAGCTTTGAGTGTTTTGTTTGGTCGTTCATTTGAAGGCACGCAGGAAGGGGATTATATTTAAATGAAGCTGTGGATATGGACATGGCAGGTAACCTGCCTGGCGCTCATCGCGTCTGTGACGGATGTGGTTCTGGCACAGATTCGTTACACGATCCCAGAAGAACTGGAGCACGGGGCTTTTGTTGGAAATATTGCGGAGGATCTGGGATTAGACACCAACAAACTCTTAGTCCGCCGATTTAGAATAGTCTCAGGTGCAAAACGGCAATATTTAGAGGTGAATTTAGAAAACGGGGTTTTATTTGTCAATGAAAGAATTGATCGAGAAGAGTTGTGCGAACAAAATCCATATTGTTCATTCCATCTTCAGGTTGTGATCGAAAACCCATTAGAATTGTATAGGGTCGAAGTTGAAATATTTGATGTTAACGACAACTCTCCAGTCTTTCCATGGAGTGAATTTAACCTGGATATCTCCGAATCCGCCGCGCCGGGATCGCGCTTCCCACTGGAAAGCGCGCAGGACCTGGACGTCGGTGAGAACTCTATGCGCTCGTATTTGCTGAGCGTCAACGAACACTTCGTCCTGGACGTCCAGACGCGTAGTGACGGCAGTAAATTCGCAGAACTGATCCTTGAAAGTCCGCTGGACCGGGAGCAGCAGAAGACTCACTTGATGGTTATTACAGCGGTGGATGGAGGCTCGCCAGAGCGATCGGGCACTGCGCAAATAAACATAACGGTACTGGATGCCAACGATAACGTGCCTGTGTTCGATCAGAACTTTTATAAAGTGAAGCTGGCTGAAAACGCACCGCGAGGCACAGTCGTGATAAAACTAAACGCCACTGATATCGATGAAGGACCCAATGGAGAGATCACATACTCTTTTAGCGGCCACGCTCCAATGAGAGTGCGCGAGCTGTTCAGCGTGGATTCCCGCACTGGAGAAATCAAAGTAAAAGGTCTTATAGATTATGAAAAGGCACGAATGCACGAGATTTATGTACAAGCCAAAGACAAGGGACCGTCTGCGGTGGCAGTGCACTGCAAAGTTATGGTTAACATCATAGACGTCAACGACAATCTTCCAGAAGTGATTCTTACATCAGTATCTACGCCTGTCCAAGAGAATGCGCCCCCTGGCACAGTGATAGCAGTCATTAGCGTTATGGACAAAGACTCTGGGGAAAACGGAAATGTTGATTGTGAAATTCCTCACCACGTTCCCTTTCAGCTGCACTCATCTTTTAAAAACTATTACACTTTGGTTACGTGTGATTTTCTAGACAGAGAGACCATTTCAGAGTATAACATCACCCTCACGGCGCGTGATATGGGCTCGCCTCCTCTTTTTACCAGGAAAACTATTTTAGTGCAAGTGTCTGACATAAACGATAACGCGCCGCGTTTCAAACAGCCCTCCTACACGGTCTACCTGACTGAAAACAATGCGCCAGGAGCCTCGATTTGCACCATCACCGCACAAGACGCAGACGCGGATCAGAATTCTTACTTATCCTACTCTATTCAAGAAAACGACATCCAAGGAATGCCAGTGTCCACCTACGTGTCCATCAATTCAGATAACGGCAACATTTACGCACTGCGTTCTTTCGACCACGAGCAGCTCAGAAACTTTCAGATCGTGGTTCAAGCCGAAGATGCTGGTTTTCCGCCTCTCCGCGCTAACGTAACAGTGAACCTGTTTGTTTTGGATCAGAATGACAATCCTCCAATCATTGTATCCCCAATGCCCGAGAATGACACCACAGCGGTTGTAGTTGTCCCTAGAAATGCTGATGCCGGATACCTAGTGGCTAAAATCACCGCCATGGACGCGGATGCCGGGCAAAACTCGCGTCTTTTTTATGAAGTCCTTCAAGCTACAGATCTCAGTTTGTTCAGCGTCGCGTTGTACACTGGGGAGATCAGGACAATCCGCCGGCTGATAGATAACGACCCTAGGAGGCAGCGGCTGGTGGTTTTGGTCAAGGACAACGGTCATCCGCCCCTCTCGGCCACGGCCTCCATCATGTTGTCAGTTGTTGACAGCGTGCCAGAATCATTGCCTGATTTTGGTGACCTCGCGCTCAGCCCTCACTACAGGTCAAACCTCACGCTGTACTTAATCGTGTCTCTGGGCGCGGTTTCATTCACGTTTCTCGTGGCTATTATTGTCCTGGCTACAATTAAGGGACACAAGGACAGAAACTCGTGCTGTGGGCTTCATTCTAAGGACCCCTCCAGTGACGTCATTAAAAAGTCTAACTTGAACATTCACATATCACCGGGATCAAAGGGGCCCACGCACTGTGTGGAAGTAAACGCGAACCACCCAATAGGTCAAAACTACTGCTATAAAATGTGTTTAACTCCAGAGTCATCTAAAAGTGACTTCATGTTCCTCAAGCCTTGTAGCCCGATGGGAACATCTTCGCGAAATAACATCAAGGAAGTGGAAAATAAAACTTTGACCTGGGGCCCAACCAGCCACAGTCTTGGTACAAGGAATGGGACGACCTCTCCAAACGAGGTAATAATCAACAAGCCCGTTTTCATCCCAAGGCGTCATATACTGACGCTTTTGCCAATGCATATCCATCCAATGCACATGGCACCCTTTAGCGTCAATATGAGACGCAGATATATGGGCCAGAGGGTGCCTCCTAGTGGTCTAACCCTAACCCTACCGTAGTACCCCAGAGTGCACTCTGGACGATGGGGCGGGGCGACACTTTTGGGCGGAGCGACACGTGTCGCCCCGCCCACCTTAACGTTTATTGGTTTATAATAAAGATGATCTTATTGGTGCAGAGAAGTGTGACGCTATTACAGATTATTGGTGCAGAGAAGTGTGACGCTTCGGGCCGGCTGGGAATGCGGAAGAACACAACAGACGAATAAACTTGTTGATTTGGCGGACATTAATACGATTCCACATTATTCCATTGAAGTAGAAATACAAAGAGAATAGAAATAATGGTCTAATTCACAATCACTCCCTCAACAGCTGTAGTAAGTTAGATGGTCCGTTACCTCTGTATTACTCACTGTTTTTTTGTAAGTTAATGACATCTCGCTCTCTATCTATAGATAGATAGCGAGAGAGAGAGAGAGAGAGAGAGAGAGAGCAAACTATAATAGCGGACATGTCAACAGTCTCACCTGATAGTAACCACGAGTTTCCGTAATCCTACGAACATTTTTTTTTAAACTACATTTACGGCTGTTAAACTTCACTGATCATAGCTCCAAAAAGCCATGGTAATCACAAATTAACTATGGTAATTAATTATAGTATTTGTGCGTTTACATAAATGTAATTAATAATGGTTGTACTATAATAAACCTATAAGGGAGTTTCTATACATGCTCTTAAGAACACAACAAAACAAAGACTTTGTCACTTTTTCTTTATTATAGACTCCAAACTGCACTTATACATCAGCAGAATGTAATTTATGCAAACCTTAAAGAACCAAGGTACTTTACCATATGCACAATTAGTGAAACCTATGTTTTTGCCATAGCTTTTCAATAGAACACTATACAGGTGAAACTCGAAAAATTTTAATATCGTGCAAAAGTTATAATTTTGATGAACATCAAATTCAAAATCTCACAAAATCAGAATATTACAAAAATGTAAGCCCTCTGAAAATTATATATAATCATGCCATATGCATATAGTTATTTATACTAAATATATTAGTTTCACTTTTTAATTTGAATTACTGAACATGAACTTTTGCACAATATTCTAATTTTTCAAGTTTGACCTTTAAGTTTACCTTTTAGTTGCATCAATTACTACATCAAAACCAGTTCATCTCTCAATTCCCATCTACAAGTTTTGAGTTTTACAGAAATTCATTTCCTGCAGCAAAAAAACAGTCCTGCGAGCAAAATCCTGTACAAAGATCTTCGCAGTAAAAGCCCAGCAGTTCCCCTAGTCTTCCTCTTCCCCTGTACCCTGGTGGATAGGACTTAAAAAAAGCTCCAAGCATTCCCTGAAGCTGTAGATCCGGCGAAACTCATCACAGTAGTCCGGAGAATTTTTTTTCCAGTTGACCACACCTTAAAATGTAAAGACAAAATACAGAAAAGATATAAGTGTGGAGATTCAAGTTTAAATGTCACATACCACACATTTCAATCCAAGAAATGTACATTGAACAGAAAAAAAACATCTTACAGTCTAGCCAGGCAAAGTGTGCTGCTTTCTGGAAAATTTCATTTGTGACCACATCCCTAAACCATCTGCATACCAGTGAAAGCGTCAAATATGCAGAATCACCAGTTGCTATTATTTCATGGGGAAGCTGTTGAAACAAAAAACATTGTTATTTATACTTGTATATAAATGTTGTTGAAAAAAATATAAACCTTGGTTCAGACAAACCTGATATATTGTTGTCAAAACTGCATGCTCTGAATAAAATAATAAATAAAGAGATACATATTCTCTTATAACGATAATATTAAAATAATATCGCTCCAACACACATTAGCCGCTTTCCCCACTGTCAGGCCAGTGTGGGCCAGGGCTTTCAAGGGTCGGGCGGTGTTAATAGCCTTGGACCTGTATCACCGAGCACAAAATCACACTGTGTTTCCACCGTTAGGAGAGAAGCTCTGCAGCGCTTCACTAAAGCCCTCCCTTAACATGCCTGTCTTGAACAATGACAAATAACTCCATTGTTTCACCAACAAATGGAAGTTTTACCAGAACACTATTCAAAGAAATTGCTTAATGAATGTATGTGCACAATAAATTACCTGAATCTCTCTGTCTGAATCTCCCCGAAGACATTGCCTTTTGTAAGGTTGAGTGCTAAGAAAAACAAATGACAAGAGGTAGGCATGTATATTGGTAGATGTAGTACATAAACTAATGTTTAATGTAGGAACATGCAAACAGCTACATGCATTTGCAGAGTGAAGTTGTCCAGTATGAGAGCACACCACCACCTCCTGATCAGGGGCATGTCATCCTGAATTTTTTTAAATAATAATAATAAACAATTATGCATGTCTGTTTATTTAACGTGAAATATGTAATGAGGTAATGACATAACTCTGTAAAATCAAATCGGAGCCCCAAAGCCATGTATAGAGTGTACTGTTACAATTCACAAAGTGCAAGAAAATGAGCAGGGTATAACTTACAATAATTAACTACAATAACAATTAAAATTTAACCTACCATCAGTATGTAACAACATGTTTAAAGTTCAGTCTTTACTACTGCACTTTAATGTGACTAATGTTTTAAGATCACTATGCATACTAACTTTTATACAGTATATTATATTAGGGTTGCAGCAGTATGACAGTTTCATGCTTAAAAGAGTTATATCTCACACATTTGATTATTTACAGTACTGTACTATTGCTCTATATCAAATCTTAAATCCCGAGATCAATTTTTTAGCCTATGCTATTTTCAGTAGTTGCCCAACTAAACACTATTTATTGCATCCTTTCCATCCACAGTTTACGGATGTAAACTGTGATGAGCTTTGTATCTAGTCAAAAATAAAGCAAAAAGTCTCAAATTATGTTACTTTTATCACACAATTCAAACAGTAAATGCAGTTTTGAAAATCAAGGCTACGCGGTGTGACAGCAGAGGTGGGCAGAATATCCAAAAGCTGTACTAAAGTAAAAGGACTTATAGAAATAATTAAGTAATAATATTTATTGTTATTGGACTAGGAGTAAAAAATGATGCAATGGCAAAATATTTTTAAAAATATAATACATTTAAAAATGACTCACATTTGATTGAGCAGGACCATATACCATTAAACCACGATAATTTCTGAAACTGCTTTTGTACTGTGAAAATCTCATACCACTGCAACCCTAAGAGGTACAAGTTTACAAGTCGGTTACCTGTAGAACTCTTGACATTTCCACACTTAAGTTCAGATTCAGGTGTAACTGCTGGCTTGTTCCTATTATCCATTTGGTTTTTGGTCTTCGTGTTTGGAAGAGATCCTTATAAAGCAATAAAGATATTACCAGATAGAACAGATTACTCTACATGGAGAGGATTATGCCAAACAAATATGTGATACTCTGTTTTTGTCAAGAAGTCAAACCTCTGTTTGAAGAAGCGGAAGTTGTCGATGTGGGATCTTGTCATTTTGCTGTATGACAAAACATCTCCACTTTCAATGCAGGGCTCTCTCTAATGCAGGATTCAGCTCCAAACCTCTGTGCTACCGAGCTGCAGGTGCTTGCTCGTGCTGTACGCTCAGACCCACTACACAATCAACAATTATTCATAAAAAAATGAGAAATTATTAATTCATTCAAACTTTAACAATAAAGTAATTTATTGCTCTCGATTTAAAACAAACATAATTAACATAAATAAACATAGCTTTAAAAAAAAAAAACTAAACATATTGCTATTGTATAACAGAGCTCTCAAAGTTCTTCAAGATTCTTTATTCATGACATTCTTTCAGAAGGAAACTATTCCAGATTTGATTCACGAACATCATGGTACATTTTTAAATATGTTTATATAAAACTACACAACCATTTTTACTCACCATTTGGAATCGCAATCAACGTGGAGTGTCGTTCGTTCGTTAATGCTGCCACCGTTGCCTTTTATCGCAAACTGCCCCCTAGGGGGTCGGAGGAAAATGGCAAAGGCGGGAACAGGAAAATAGGGGCGGGGCGACACGTGTCGCTCCACCCAAAAGTGTCGCCCCACCCCATCGTCCAGAGTGCACTCTGGGGTTACTCACCCTACCCCAGACTTAAACCTGTCCATTCCCGAAGCGTGTTATATTGACGCTAAAGGGTGCTATGTGTGTTAGATGTTATATCAAGTTACAAGTCCACTAGATGGATACATGATGTTCTTAAATCAGGCCAGAAATTGGCAGGAGATTAAATAATACAAATGTGAGCAATAGCCTGTAAATTGTAATTTAATTACAAATATAAACAATATGCATGCCAATGCAAAATGCAAAAACCACACGCTGTGAACTAGACCTTAAAATTCTTAATGCACAGTTCATAAATAAATAAATAAACAAATGCATTTTTTGTCACTGCTGCAAATTGTAGGTATACTGCAACCAGGTGATGAATTAATAAAGTCACTTAGGCTTTAGTGACTGTTTTTGATGTGTTCTGAGGTCTTTTCTTCTTCTTGGCATAGACATTGTGCTTGTAGTATATTTGTGTGCCTCTCATGTGTAAGTGCGTGGAGTAAATATTTCAACTCTTTTTTTTTTTCTTTGCAGCTCAAACAGGGGAACAAAGACCAAACACAGACGAAGAACCAGCTCAATTATACATACAAAAGGTGATTAAAATAAAAGCTGAGTTTGCTCTCTCTCTCTCTCTCTCTCTCTCTCTCTCTCATGCACAAAGCATCTGACTTGTCCATGTTTTTGTTTTTATAGTACTCCAATAAACACAGGTAGGACTCTGCAGCGCAGACTGATTCAGGACTCAGACAACTATGCTTACACATCTGTTCCGCATTACTGGACCTGGGGAAATCACATGCATGGTAAAATCATTATATTTGATTTATATTTGCTATCCCATCCCCAAAAACTGTTCAGTTAAAAGGCATGACTTTTCTTTGTCATTTAAAACAGATTATAAGACCTCACCTAAGGTTGGGGGCTTTCCAAACCACTCATGGACACGTTACAACCAACCGGATTCAATTCAACCCTCACCAGACTATCAACATAATGTTTACATTCCCGGGACACCATCAACACTCTGTACACTCAAGCTGGCAAACAATGGGGAGATTGAAGTCTACAACTCTTTCTCAACTTTTGGCAAAAAGAAAAAGCCGAACAATAACCGCCAAGAGGATGCAATAATAACCAATGATTTTTTCAAATGATTTTTCCATTTGTATTTTTCATGTTAATTCCTGTATATAAGATGTATATATTTCACTCGGATTATATGTGCCGTGCAATTTGCCTTCATAACTTTCACAGCAACAGCACTAAAATTGTTTTTGTTTTCCTGATATCTTCACGTTAAACAGATAATTTCTTTAATTATAATCACCCATATTGGTGAGAATACAAATTATATTTTCCGAAATTAAATCCTTTTTTCCACAATGTATTGAATAAAGAATATCATTAAATTGATTAATTTTTCCTCTTTTGTCCTCCTCGTTGTGGTTCTTGCATTCCAAAATGACAAGAAAAAGCATGATGGTATAAAACTGCATTTCTTGTCTATTCTTTTACAGAAAAAAAAAGTACAGGTACAGTAGCAACATATGCAGAGCTTGAATTTATAGGTGGATCTTACATGTGTAAGATGAAATCAACATGGCATGGTTAGTTACACAATGGCATTAATCTACAAATGACTTGAATAGAAATGTATTCACAGTGCTTCTTTAAAAATTACACACATGTGATTGTTACTGATTACGTTTAATCTTTACAATTTAGATATATAATTACAATGAATTATAGCAGCTTGTGTGGAATATGAGTGTTCATATGTTCAAAAAATAAGTTTTCATTACAGTAATAAGTGATGATTGTCGGGCAGACATGATTGTTGTTGTTGTTGTTGTTGTTTTTGTTAATTTTACGCGCCCTAAACATGCTTTTATTTTGCTTGTCTTATCAGCGGAACCAAGTCACAAGATGGCTCTGTCCGTGGTGCTGAACTTGCTTCTTCTTGTTTCCTGACGCCCAACAGGAAAAGAAAATGTAGTACCACACACACACACACACACACACACACACACACACATATATATATATATATATATATATTTTTTTTTTTTTTTTTTTTTGCTACTTTCAACATTTGTAGACAAGCTGTGCTAGCTTAAGACTCACAGAAAGCAAGGTCAAAAGTAATTATATATATATATATATATATATATATTTTTTTTTTTTTTTTTTTTTTTCCTAAAACATCTATACATTTTCTATGTAAACGTGTATCTTCACACGATGTCGCTGCACTAATGCTATTCACTTTAAGGGGGATGCGAGCACAACCCATGCTTTGCTCTCACAATGCTGTTGGACAGAGACTGTCAGCACTGATGCTCAGATGAATCTGATCAGCGGGTGGGATCCACGGCACGGCGCTATATGGCGGTGCTCTGCTGGATGCTTTTAAGATGCTTTCTAAATACCTGCTTATCCTCCATTCATTATCGAAAACATTGCTATAATTCTTGTGAAAGGCAGCGAAAGCATTGACGTGTGCACTGCAATGGATCTAAGGAGGAGATGGCGCCTCGGTTTCGCAGTCATCTCCGCGCTGTGGAGTCTCGCCTCGGCTGTAACAAGATACTCCATCCCAGAAGAAATGCCAGTGGGCTCCGTGATCGCAAATATCGCCTCGGATTTGGGCCTTGACGCGCAGAGCCTGTTGGAACGAAAGGTAAAGCTGGATTATATTAATAGCAAGAAATACCTAGAAATAAATAACGTCACCGGAGAACTGTTTATCGCTGAGAAAATTGACCGGGAATATTTATGCCCGGCCAAAACATCATCGTTCTGTTTCCTCAAGATGGATGTGATAATCGAGAAACCAGTACGCATATTTAATATCGAATTGGAAATTATGGACATAAATGACAACGCGCCTCAGTTCAGACGGGAGAGAATACCGCTCGATGTTTCGGAATCAGCGACACCTGGAGAGAGATTTTCTTTAACAAACGCGGTGGATGCAGATGTTGGAGAGAACTCGATCGAGACCTATTACCTGAGTGAAAGTAACGAGTTTACCATTGAAATCCAGACTGGAAGTGACGGGACTAAATATGTCGACCTGGTGCTAAAAGCTAGCTTGGACAGGGAAAAACAGGCCGTCCACACACTAACCCTCACCGCTGTGGACAGCGGCATACCTGCGCGTTCAGGCACGGCCAGTATTATCATTCAAGTGCTTGACATCAATGACAACGCCCCTCAGTTTGATCGACAAGTGTACTCGGTTGACCTCATTGAGAATGCACCTATAGGGACGCTGATTATGCAGCTGAATGCAACAGATTTGGACGAGGGTGTCAATGCGGACGTCATATACTCTTTCACTTTATACACATCTGAGAAAACACAAGAAAAGTTCTCTTTGGATCCTAGCAGTGGAGAAATAAGAGTAAAAGATGTGATCGATTTCGAAGAAGTGAAGAGTTTTGAGATGTATGTTGAAGCCAAGGACAAGGCAGTGAATGCGCTTTCAGGTCAGTGTAAAATTTTAGTGTTCATCACCGATCTAAATGACAACCATCCTGAGATCACGATCAAATCTTCACAGACTCTGATTAAAGAAAATGACCCCGTGGGAACGGTGATCGCCGTCATCAGCGTGAGCGACAGGGACTCCGGAGATAATGGCAAAGTTGTTCTCTCCATCCACAATGCTCAGATGTTACCTTTTGCACTTAATAAGTCATCGGAAGACTTTTTTACGTTAACAGTTACCCAATCACTTGACCGTGAGCAAATCCACAGTTATGACATCACTCTTCACGTGACCGACAGAGGAAGCCCTCCTCTGAGCGATAACGTAACGATCAGTGTTACAATTCAAGATGTCAATGATAACGACCCAACGTTTCCTCAAACCCTCTATACCATTCATCTGATGGAAAACAACGAGCCCGGAGCGTTGCTAGCCTCACTAACCGCTCATGACCCAGACCTGCATGAAAATCAGTATCTGGTTTACTTCATCATAGAAAAGGAGATAGCCAACACCTCAATGTCCATGTTGTTTTCCATCAATCCTGAAAACGGCAACCTCTACGCTTTACGCACGTTTGACTACGAAAGGGAGAAGGAGTTTCTGTTTCACATTGAAGCGAGAGATTCTGGGCTCCCTCCTCTTAGCAGTAATGTGACCGTACACATCATCATCCTGGACCAAAACGACAACACGCCCCTCATAGTTTCTCCCTGGCGTCCGCAGGGCACTGTCATAGAGCAAAAAATCCCAAGGTCGAGCGATAAAGGATTCCTGGTCACCAAGGTTATCGCGTTGGACGCCGATTCCATGCAGAACTCTCGTATAACGTATCAGTTCCTGCAGGTCACAGACACGCCACTGTTCAGCATCGACCAGTACAACGGCGAGATACGAACCACGCGAATGTTCAGTTACAGAGACCCCAAAGATCAACACCTGGTCATCATAGCCAGAGACAACGGAGAACCTCCTCGCTCTGCCACGGTGACCATCAAGATCTCCACAGTGGACCAAGTGGTCACGCAGTTAACCGAAACCACAGAGGTGCCTGTCGAATACGACCTGATCACTGATCTAAACCTGTACTTGCTGATCGGTTTGGGGTCGGTGTTGTTTCTGCTCCTCATTACCATCCTGGTGATCATCGTGCTGAAATGTCAGGAACCGAAGCCCTCACAAGCGGCTCCCCAGGGTAGGAACAGCATCCTCAGCCAGAGGAACTCCTCCACCATCGCTGACTCTACTCTCATCTCAAGTGATGCCTACTGGTACAGTCTGTTTCTGGCAGAGACTAGGAAAGGGAAGGTGGTGGTGCGGCAGCCTCTTCCTAACGGAACGGGGTTTATTGTGTCCAGTATCCCAGGAAGTGCTACGCTTACTGAGACCAGTGCATCAAGGTCTTCCACTTTACAGGTACTGGAACCACTATATGCACATACAGTGACCCCAAAAAGTACTTATAGGCAACACACATAAACAAGTGTGCATTAACATCAAGCCAAGTGCATTTATTTGAAATAAATATAGCTCAAGAACACTTTTTAAGCAAAACATTTAACCCTCTGGTGTTGTTCGGACATTTTTGACTGAAACATTTTATCTGTGGGATGGAATTTGGTAAAGGTTTTGGTACTTGCTGTGTGAACAGAAACAAACAATGAAACAACAATAAAAAACATGCATGATTCAAAAAGGTTGGTCCTGAAAAACAAAAGTCACACTTGTATTGGTTGCGGTCAAAAATGAATTGGAAATGAATGATAAATGAAGTTCATCTATTGGGTTCTGCGCACAAACAAATTCGTAGTGAAAGCTAATTTTTTTGGAGATATTAACCTCAAATTTGGAATATATATTTGGAATATAAGTTCATATATAAGTTGACTTTTTTAAACTTCATCAATAATCTGGTAAGTGTAATCTTTAAAGGGTTAGTTCACCCAAAAATGAAAATTATGTCCTCAGTTCATCTTCGGAACACAGTTTAAGATATTTTAGATTTAGTCCGAGAGTTTTCTGTCCCTCCAATGAACATGTATGTACGATATACTGTCCTTGTCCAGAAAGGAAATAAACACATCATCAAAGTAGTCCATGTGACATCAGTGGGTTAGTTAGAATGTTTTGAAGCATCAAAAATACATTTTGGTCCAAAAATAACAGAAACTATGACTTTATTCAGCATCGTATTCTCTTAGGGTTCTGTTGTCAAGCCGCATTCAGTGACGCTGGTGACGTAAGACGCTGCTCTACTGACGTGTATCTATTGGTAATATTTCCATGTGGGTCATGTCATTTTTGACCCACATGCAAATATTACCAGAGGGTTCAAATGAATAAACTAATATTGTTCAAAATCACTAAGGCACATTTTGATTATCAGACATTAAATGTATAAATGTAAACCTGACTTCAAACATCAACTGAAAATGACTTGACCTGTTTGTTAAAGGACATTTGGAAGAAAAAAAAAAGTTTAAAAAGTGTGTACTGTAAACGATAAACAGCAACAAAACAGATTGTTTTCTTATATTTATTATACATAAAGTTGGACACCCAGTGTTAACGCATCAGTATGTGTCTAAATTTGGATGTGAGTGTGCCTGAATCTGTCTCAGATAGCTTATTCTGAGCTGTCTCTAAACTGTTGCTATCACTCACACTATATGCAACCTTAATTTTAGAGTCTAGACCTCGAGACTGCAATCTCTCAAATTAGAGATTGCACATAAAATTGCAATATAATGTATATACCTAAAATGTATTTTTGTGTATTTAAGGTTGGAAATGTGTTTTCTTGTCCATTGAAGTACATTTGTAATAGATTTTGCTATTTGGAGGTTTAAATCTATCATTCATCATTGATTCCTTCAGCGCAAGCACATAATGAAGCATGTTTCCAAAAAATTGACACCTTTCCATCTGACGGCAGGTCTTCTCTGAGCGTTTGGTTCCATGTTTTACATGGTCGGCCCAGTAATGTTATGTTTTTCACCCTATTTTGTTTCTAAAATCTACTGTTCCATGTTACTATAACAAAAACAACAACTAAGCTATTCAAGAGCTATATAAATGCATGAAGTTCAGCATTCCTATAGCTCAAACTATCGCAATGGCAAGGTTTCATTTCCAAGGAGTGCACACACTTATAAAATGTAGATCTTTGAATGTAATGTAAGTTGCTTTGCCAAATATAAAATGTAAACATTCTGTTCTGCAGTCTTGACTGTTGGATTAACTGTGTTATCTTTATTGACAGGAGTCGAGCAGTGATTTACCATGATCTGGACATGTTGACTGATGGTTTACAACCTTCCACACCAGGCTCTGTCCATGAGGGACAGATTTAACTTCTGAACCATTTTTCAGGGTTTCATTAGATTCAAGACGAATTGGTCAAGGATCTAATTTGAGTTTTTAAATAGCAACCTGTGTGTGTAGCTTCAAGAGAGCATTTTGAATATTCGTTCATGTTTTTTATTCATTGATACGATTAGTCATTTCATTTATTACCGTAATTGATCACTTCTTCTCCTGCTTCCACTTCTTCACGTTGCCTTTTGGGCGAATTTAAGAATTAATTTTAATTCAAATTGACAATTTCGGAGACCAAGACCAACATTGCGTCCAGTGAGAAAGACATTAATTCAGCACAGCTGGATCTCATATTTGTGGTAATTTAATGCTGGGTCTAAGAACTATATGTGAGCCATTTGTAATCACATTGAGCATGACTTTGCATGGCTAAGACAACAAGATGGACTTTTTGTATCTAAAAGATTTCTATACAAATTATTTGACAGAGGAGAGAGATGACTACCTGAAGAACCTGGACTTTCACCCATTTGTGGTTCCTGTACGATATGAACTACAAAGACAAAGATGGATCAAAGTTCTGGTATCATATTTTTGCATAGTTTCAACTCGCTGATGAGAAAGCTGTGATCAGATGAGCACAAGCGAATGAGCAGGCATGGTCTACTCTTTACCTCTAAACATTTGGTTTGACATGTAGTGCATATGTACACATAGATACATGTTTATTTTTTTCCTGCCCTGTAAACGGCTTAAACTGAAAATTGAAGTATTTTAAATCGGACAAATGCAACAAGTAATAATTACATCAGCATGGCAATTGCCATAGTGATGTGTCATTTTCTGAAAACCAAGGAGACAAAAAATTGCAAATTCAAAAAAAGAGTATGAATCTAGCCAGTGCCAGAATATCCACAAAAATGGATTGAAAACAATAATATATACATTTTTTTTTTTGTATGAGAATCAACAATTGTATTGTTAAATTGCTATTCAGTGTCATTTATGGCCTTGTTTACTGAAGTTTTTGAAGTTTATATTGTTTTTTATTATGAAAACAAGAAAAAAATGTATTTAATGCTCCTTCTTTTATGATGACAGTGCAATGTTTTAAGGAATTATTATATGTGGTGAGATATTTGGCAGTTTCGTTATATCCTTTTAACCTAATTATATCATTGCAGAAATTCAAACTACATTCCTTTCCTTTTATTAAAATGATTTGTCGCAGCTCCTGAAGAAGGAGTGGGAAGGTGGAAAGGAGTACAAGAAAATGTTGTGTAGGAGGAACAAGGAGAAAAAGAGAGGGGGAAAAAACAGCAATATAGGTCACTTGAAACATATGATCTGTATTTAGATTGATACATGCTGTGACCAGGACACAGAATGACACTCAAAGTTACCATTATTTGAAAGCCATGTAATTCAGTTGAAATTACTATGCTGAACGGTGACAGCTCAAATTGGAGTTCCGAACAGCAGATTTGGGAATTTAGAAATAAATGACACAAGTAAAAAAACAAAACTGCTGTGTGCCTTAGGGCAAAGAAACGTGTGCCTGAAATTTAAAACAGCCAAAACTGGATGAAGTTTAGTATTGTAATACTATTAGCCTATACTCATACATCACAATCTCATCGACATGCCTTGGGTTACTCGTTTCGGTATTTGTTTTTACTTTCTGTTGCCTTACTTGCGAAATGTCCTTATGCAAACAATGCCTTTGTGTCCTTGCTGGACGTTATGATTTGCCCTTTGCCTGTAAATACAGCTGTAAATAAAAGCTTTTACAGTATATTTCTGGAGTTTCAGACACACTGTCTTGAATTGTGAGAGTGTGTGTGATCTTACAAAACACACCGTCCGTCTCATTGGTGCTGACCTAGGCAGCACTGCCTCCATAGAAACAGTCACCATGACAACACCTCCATCTCTTCATATTTAGAGAAGCACACCATTTTTTAACCTCCCCAACTCATACTTTCAAACTGCCCGATTCTCCCTCTGCCTCTCTCTCTCTAAAACATGCAGATTCTCATGCACACATCACATCTAACATCCTCTAACTGAAGCGATAGTTATAAAATACACATATTAAAATAATATATTAAAATAATTAGACGAACTGCTGTAGCGGGTATTGAGAAGAGAATATTGTCGTTTATGATTGGTTATTTCATTGGTTCATGTAGTTTGTTATGGTGCAGTACCGAAAGACTCCAGCAGGGGGTGGGGCGAGCATGGAGAGTTATTATCAGACACACGTCACGGTTGCCTCCCCCCTACTCATAGTAGAGAATAGGAACGTGACGTTAGAGATTTGAGGGAAACGCAACAAGTGTTTGTCCTGATAATATTTCTATGTTCCCCTCTTCAGGTAAGCCCTTTAAATATCGGAATATTTGATGTTAAATCTTAATATCTTATGTTAATATGAGTTGTGAATATAGAATGTTCGATAATTGTTATATACCCGTATTGTGGAAAAAGAGATGAGATTGTCGCACATGGCGAACGTGAATATTTTCCGATGCTACCACACGTCTCAATGCACTGTAGTACATAAAGTTTTGGTTTCTAACAATTCATACAATGAAAGGACAATGTTATTATAATGTTAACATGAGTTTGGCTGTAATATTATCGTCTAACACTGTTTTATGTTTATTTGAGTCTCTATCCTATACGAGTGAGTGTTAATGGGTCACGTGCTGAACCGTCCATGTTTAAGTGTGAAGGCCTGCAGTTATCGCATAAAATGGATGACTTGTAAAGTGGTATTATATTGTGACTAAAATGTTTTAAGATTAATATGCGATATATATATATATATATATATATATATATATATATATATAGAGAGAGAGAGAGAGAGAGAGAGAGAGAGAGAGAAGAGAAGAGAAGAGAAGAGAGTAGAGTAGAGTAGGCCTACAGATTATAATATAGGCTACAGTATTACATTCATTCTGATGATTTATAAGTTGTATCAATTTCAATTTCTTTATGAAATATTTTATTCATTTTCTTTATTTAATCTTTTACTTTGTCACACATTGTGTGTAACAGTGTGGACATAATGTTTTTTGCCAATTGATGCTATATGCTTTATTTGTTCTGACTTTGTGTCACTTGAGAATGCAATATTGTTGCAAAATTCCTGGTGAAAATTTTAAGTTGACTAGTGTGATCAACAATACTAATTTTCTTCAGATTTTATTTAATATTTCCAAAATGATTACAAAATAAAAAAAAAAAAAAATACACAAAAAATGAGATGCCTACTCTCAAATGAATGAAGCCTATGATTATTTAGATGCAAATCGAAATATAAAACCAGTCCTAATTGAAAGAGAACATGTTGAAAAAAAGATCGAATCCAAGATTGGGTTAAAATATGGTATAATGAGTGATTTATACGTTTATTTTTTTTTTTTTTTTTTTTAATGGGCCGGTCATTTTTGACTGGGAACACCACAGGTGTTATAGGGTTTTGAACACCACATGAGGGTTAAAGACAAGTGGCAGTATGTTTACTATTAGAGTACTGTCGGCACACATCTAATGCACATTCATATTTGAAAGAATATATTTGAATAATTGTATTTTTCCTGATATAGGCTATATTTGGCAGTTTCTGTATGTTGTAAGTTGCACGATTACCATTTACAAATGTTCAAATATATCAACATGTTTTTTTTTTAATTAAATGTATATAATTGTATGGATTCAAGACATTTATTTTCCTAATATTTGTCAAAATATTTAATCTTTCGTCAATTCTTCCAGACATTTTATGGCTGTATGCATTTCCAAAACAACCTATTTAAAGCTATAAAGGATGTTCAGACAAAGTCACATTGTTTATTAGCTTGCATACATGTGTTTATTTATATAGAATGAATTTAGAATGAATTTTAGCATTAGTAAGTTTTGTATTGTTTTTCTTTGTCTTTTTTGTGAATTATTATGTAACTTTGTCAGCTATTCCAAAACATTATAAATGTTTTTGTTTTAGTTTTTTTTTATAAGAAGGGAATTTTAGAGTCAATTTAGAGTTTATTATCATTACTGTGTACACATACACACACACACACACACACACATCAAACTGATTTTGCTTGAAATGTTGTATGAAATGTTTTTATGCCTTTGCAATCTGTGTCTGCTCGTCTATTTGTTTGAATTGTGTGTCACATGTTTATATGTCTCTCGCCTTATTTTACCCCTGTTGTCTGTTCTTGTCCAGAGAGGTAAAATGGAGTAAGAAATTGCAATGAGATTTATTCATAAATTACTTTGGACGATTGTTTATTTTAGAAAATTATTGTATTTTTTTTTTTTTTTACTTGCTTTACAAGGCTTGCTGTTTTAAATCGAGTCATTAAATCGAGTCAACAGCAACAAGAAAAAACAAGGTTTTAAAAATGTAGTGGTTGGTTGTACTTGATGTGGCATGATTCAAGTTGACACTTGGACCTCAACTTCTTCTTATAAAACATAAAAAGGCAGAAGAGCACAGAGTAGTGCAGTCCTGAAGACAACCAGGGAAACGATCAAGACTTAGCACTTGAAATCATCTGAGATTGAGTATTTATATGTCAACATGAAATTCACTGAAACACGAGAGATGAACAGAGCTTATGAAGAAGAGGGTGAAATCTATGCCAATGAAGACATGATATATGATGATGTCAGAACAGGAACGGAGGACTCGGATGCGAAAAGACTTCAATGCAGAGGTATACACACTCACCTCATTATGATAGTGAACAGGAACACACACAGAGAACATGTTCAAATTGTAAGCTAAAGAAATTGGCATATTTGTCATGTTTAGGACGAGATTCTGCGTGGAAGAGAATGTACGGAGCAGTTCTGGTGTGTTTGGTGCTGCTGTGTGTTCTTCTGCTGACTTTCATCATAGTGCTACGTGTTCAGCTTGACGCAGAGACTCACCAACATCAGATGGACAGAGAGACCTTTGCAAATATGTTAGACCAGGTGCAAAATAATCATACAATCCTCATAGGAGAAAGCATACTGTTACTAAAAAATAAAACAGAGCTTGAGAAAGAGAGAGATAAATTACAAAATGAGAAAACCGTACTCGCACATAATGTAACCCAGTTACAGAGCACTATTACCTTCCTCAAGAATAAGAGAGACCAGAAAACAAACCAGTCTATAACCAATACGACCATTACAACCACATGGATATGATTGAGAAGCCATCAGTCTATATATTGTTAATTATTATCTAATAATAATAATAATAAAAATCTCACACAGCAATGAAAGTGTCATGGTCTGGAGAGTCTAGCAGAAACAAAGTAACTGGCTTTAAAAAGCAGAAACAAAATGTTTCTAAAAAGATTTCCCTAACCCATTACAAGAAATTGTTTATTTGGAACAATGTAAACATTCATAGAGGA
Source organism: Pimephales promelas (assembly GCF_016745375.1). The sequence continues at coordinate 24,747,594 of NW_024121210.1, read as the reverse complement.
TATTATCTCTGCAACATCATTACATGTATGTGATGATTTTTTTTTTTTTTAAATACATTGCTTTTGTAAATTTAACATGTTCTTTTTGTTATGCTGGATTTTTTCAAAATAAAGCTTTGAAGTGATGAAACCAGACTCATTTCAAATTTGTCATCCATGCAGAGCAGAAAAGAAGTAACTGCAATAAACAACAAAACAATTAGTGAATTAAAGTATGTGGTGGTGGCAAATAATTGTACTGTATCCGTAATGTATGCGCTTACATGACAACAAACGTCCAATAGTGGAAAATTACTTAGTGGAAAATAATCTATAGACTAGAGAATGAGAGATGTTTTTTAATTTTTTTTTTGTCTCCATATATGGTATAGATCTTCTTTCTAAATTAAAATTACAGGAAATCAACAGAGTGAGGTGTGGATGATGCATAAAAAGGAAGTCCGCCTATAGGCGAGGTTGCCCTTCACTGCAGGAAACTAGTTTAGTAGTTTTATACTGCAAGTAAACTTGTATTATTATTTTTTTTAAGTGAACTTAACATCATACTTATAATTTATATTATTTTTGTGAGTATAGGAATGATTGATCAATAATTTACTAGGCTAATTTGATGCAAAAAAAAAATATTATCAATGTTGGAAATGTTGTTCATTGATGAATAGAAAGTTCAAAAGAACAACATTTATTTGAAATATAATACTTTAACATTATAAATGTCTTTACTCTAACTTTTGATCAATTGAATTCATCCTTGATGAATAAAGTATTTATTTTATTTTATTTATTTCCCCTAAAAATGAAAAAAAAAAAAAAATAAATAATAATTCTTACTGACAAAAAGAGTATATAAAAGTGTATTTTTTTTTTTCCAGAAGACGTACAATAATAGCATAGCCATGAGATGCCCTCAGGACAGAGATTGTGCACTCTAAATTAAACATGGAAGAATTGAAAAAAAACAAAACGATTCTTTAGAACAGTTTAAATGGTTCTTGTGTTTTGTTGCTTTGGTCGGTATTATAACACAGAAAAACACTGAGCAAAGAATGCTGAGTTTTGTGTCTGCTGTCTGTGACGTCACGTAAGAGACTTTACGTGCGACAGTACAGAAGCCTTTTTTTTTTTTTTTTTTTTTTTTTTTTTTTTTTTTTTTTTTTTTTTTTTTTTTTCTTTTTTTTTTTTTGTTTTTTTATTTTTTTTTTTTTTTTTTTTTTTTTTTTTTTTTTTTTTTTTTTTTTTTTTTTTTTTTTTTTTTTTTTTTTATTGAACAATAAGAACGAAACAAAAATAGAATAGAATATACATCTACAGTGGCATTGACAAATACAGGTAAATGAGTATTAAGCAAGGCACATATCAGTTAAGGTAAAAATAAATAAATAAAAATAATTACAATGAAGAAAACAAACATAAAAAAAAAATAAATGATAAAAAATAAATTACAAAGGGGTCACTTTATTCCTCTTCTACAAGCTCAAGGTCTCTTATAATTCCAGTCAATTTCTGGGCCTTTTTACTTTTCATACATTCCAAAGCTGGAAAAAAATTACAAATCAATTCTTTTTTAAATACAGAAAAATAGGGTTTAGTTTTCATACATTTGGATTTATGAATAAAAAATTTTCCCAGTATCAACATTACATTAACAAGAAATTCGTTTCTTTTCTCGTTCAATAGTATTCCAAACATAATATGTTTTCTGGCAAAAGTAGGCAGTGATTGAATCTTTGATTCCAACCAATAAGACATATTCTCCCAAAAAATATTTGACGAAACACAAGAAAAAAAAAGATGATCAGTTGTCTCTATGTCAACTTGACAAAAAGTACAGGCATTTTCTTCAAAATTAAACCGTTGTCTTAAGAATTCACTAGATGGGTATACTCCATTGAATATTTTAAAATGAGTTTCCTTAGCTTTAGGAGCCACTGGAAAACTAATGTACTGTGTTCTCAATTTTTTAATAGCTTGTTTATCATAAGATTGCAAAACACAGTTTTTATATTGAAGTGTCGGATATAATATAGAATTGAAACAAGAGCGGATAAGCTTGTTGGGAATCATTGCTCTGAGGTCATTACCATTGAAGAGAAGGGATGGAAGTTCAAAAGGTCCATCAGGTATGTTGGCAGAAGCATTTTGTACAAAATGTATAAAACTTTTTGGAATGGCATTTAAAACACGCTCAAAAAGTTTGCGATCACATTGTAAATTATATTTAGTACAAAAGTCTTTAAAAGTTAACAATCTCCCATCTTCATCTATCAAATGAAGAACTGACCAGATACCCTTTTCTAGCCACTCAAGAACACATAGAGACTTATATTTAGAAACAATAAATCTATTGTTCCATATTGGGATTTTATGTGGAGAAAAGTTATGGTTATATAATAATTTCCAGTATAACAAAATCTGTTGGTGAAAAGACGATAATTTAATTGGCAGTCTGGAAACAGTATAATCGCATCTCAAAAGGAAATCAATTCCACCCAATTTTCTAAATATACCTCTGGGAATGCAAAACCAAAAACTATTCTCATTTGTTATAAAATGTTTAAGCCATTTGATCTTCAACATGCCATTCATACAATAGAAGTCAAAGGCTTGTAATCCACCATTTTCATAATCTTGTACAAGTTGAGCTCTCTTTATATAGTGCACACGTTTTCTCCAAATATAATTGAAATTAATTTGATTAATGGTCTTAATAGCTCTGTTAGAAATAGAGAGACAAGATGCAGGGTAGATACACCTAGAGAGACTCTCCATTTTAGTTAGATAAATCCTTCCAAAGATAGACAAATCCCTCTGCATCCATGCATCAAGCCTGCCTTTGCACTCATCCCATCTATTCCAGACATTTTGCTTTTCCATCATGACTTCATCCTTAGAGATGCTTATGCCTAAATATTTGACAGTCGACTTGATTGGAATATTATATGCAATTTTAAGAGGGCATTCATGTATGGTAATAATTTCACATTTAGCAATATTAAGCTTTAAACCTGAGAATTTAGAAAAATAGTTAACTATCTCAATTACTTTAGGAACCTGGTCAAGACCTTTTAAAAATAGAGTTGTATCGTCAGCCAATTGACTAAGTATGATTTCCTGTCCGAATACATTTAATTTTTCAATACTTGAGTTCTTAATTAAGAGAGCCAACATCTCTGTAGCCAGAATAAACAATGAGGGTGAGATGGGGCAGCCTTGTTTAACTCCTCTCTTGATATCAAATCTGGGTGAAGTACCTGTTGGTAGGGCCACTGAACTATTGGTGTTTGTGTAAAATAACTGAATAATGTTACAAAAAACTTCACCAAACCCATACATTTTCAGACATTTAAAAATAAACGAATGTTCTAACATATCGAAGGCTTTGTAAAAGTCTAAAAATAAAATAACCCCATCATCCACTATTTCCTGATTATATTCCAGCAAGTCCAAAACCAAACGAATGTTGTTATGTATAGATCGGCCTCTAATGAATCCAGTTTGTGTCTCCCCGATAATTTTAGATAAACCAAGTTTTAAACGGTTATTATATATGTGGGTTAGTAATTTATAATCAGTGTTTAGCAAGGTTATAGGTCGTAAATTATCCAACAATCTAGGGTCTTTCCCTGGTTTGGGAATAAGTGTGATTAGGCCTTGTCTCATTGAATTAGGCAAAACCGCGGATTTAGTAATTTCCTGAAAAACTGCAAAAAGAAATTCCCTTAATAAATCCCAAAAATGACGATAAAAATTAGCCGTCATACCATCTGGGCCAGGTGATTTATCCAATGACAGACACATAACAGCAGAATCAAGATCTTCAATTATTAAATCTGCATCACATATCATTTTGAATTGATCATCTATATGAGGGACAAAATCTCCAATTTTTTCAAAGAGGGAATTAGGGTCTAATATTGCAGAGGATGAAGAATACAAATTCTGATAAAAGTTGGCAATTTCTTTAGCTATCAGTTGCGAATTAGAACACTCTGTCCCATTAATAATTAAGGTTTTAATAGAATTTCTTTCTTGCCGCTTTTTTTCCAACCTACAGAAATAAGCAGAGTTTTTCTCCCCTTTTTCCATCCACTTGGCTCTTGATCTAATGTACGCTCCCTTAGCTTTCCTCATATAGATTTCATCCAACTCTGCTTGCAAAAGTAACAATCTTGATCTATCATCCTCCGTTAAAATTGATTTGTTAGAATATTCATTTATTTCTTTAATAACAGAGGTCTCTTTTAAATGATATGATTTTTTTAACTGTTTACTATAAGAGATAGATAACTGTCGAACTTTGTATTTAAAGAATTCCCATTTACTTGTCCAGGAAACCAGGCTGTTATCATTCAAAATATTTAAAACAGTATCTTTAACCAGTTTTGTATAATCTTCATTTCCGAGAAGGTTAGAGTTAAACTTCCAATAACCCTTGTTACGGAAAGGTTTATTTGTATGATATATCATCAATTCAATTGAACAGTGATCTGTTAGGGGAGCTGCCGATATACTAGATATAGTTTGATAAGGTAAAAAACTATGAGAAATTAACCAAAAATCAATTCGGGACTTGCAAGAAGCATCAGGTTTAAACCAAGTAAACTGTCTTAGAGAGGGGTTTGACTCACGCCAGGGATCTATTAAACCTTGATTATTACAAAAGTTTGATAACAATGAATTGTAATGATTTGCATTATATTTAGTTGGCGACCTATCCAACCACTCATCATACACCATGTTGAAGTCACCACCCAATATAATAAGATCAGTCGCATACTTTGTTTTCAATTCCTCTAATATCAGCGACATTTCTGAAATTAACGATTTGTTTTGGGATAAATTATTATAACCATACACATTTCCTAAGACAATGTAACAATTTTCGATTTTTTGAACACAAAATAACCAATGTCCATCCAAGCTAGATCTTGACTCAACAAGTTTCCCTGGAAAGTTGTTAAACAGAAAAGCAACACCTCCTGAGCGAGTTGTGCCATGAGCAAATAAAACTGGTTCACCCCACTGATTAGACCAAAAAGTACGATCACTGCCACATGAATGAGTTTCCTGCAAAAGAACACATTGAGCTTTTCTTTCTTTACAAAACAAAAATGTAGCTTTTCTTTTTGTATTGTCTCTTAGACCCCTAACATTTAGTGAAAGAAAAGAAATGCAGCTATTAAGTTTAAACATAGAACAAGAAAAAAATAAAAAAAATAAATAAATAACCGTGTTAACAAAACACCTTTAACAACCCTACTGGGGACAGAAAAACTCGGGTTAATTAGGATTTAACACAAAATCAAACAAAATAATATGGACTGATGCTCTGGCAGATAAGTTTCATATTCAGCTCTTAACTTACAGCCTCTTTATTGTTTCATGGCAGTAATCAGCCCACGTTTTGATTAGTAGTTGAGATTAAACGGCCGTCGATGTATCCCAAAGGACCGCGATAGTACGCCTTCTTTCCGGCACTTCTGGCTTCTTGGATGAGCGGCCAAAGAGCTGCACGAGCACTCCGGTCCTCGGCTGACAGATCCTCCGCGAACCTGATTCCACGTTCAGTGCACAGCTGCGAGTTCTTTGTAATCTTCCAGAATTCGTCTCTGTATTTACGCATGGTGAACTGAACGATCATTTGACGGTGTCTTCCACTCTCTCTTTTTCCAATCCGGTGAACTGAGTCAACGACATCTTCCAACTTCTGTGCCAGATGTGGGGCTATGGTACCCAAGAGATCAGTCACCTCTTTCCGTGCATCCTCGTCAACATGCTCTTTCATCCCTTTAATACGAAGATTCCATCTCCGCTTATAACGCTCAAGCTCGGACGTTTTCAACCTTAAATCCTCATTAGACTTCTCGAGAACTGCGGTTTTCTTTTCCAAGACGGCATATTTTTGCTTGTATTCTTTAATCTCCGCTGCATTAAACTCTACTGCTTTGGAGATGTTCACAATCATGATGCTGTTTTGTTTTATTTTGTCTGCGATTTCTTCCAGCGTTCTATCTTGAGAGTCAAATCTTGTCTTTAAGGAGTTAATCGCCTGCAGCAAAGCTGCATTGGAGATTTCACATTCGTCTGGTTTTACCTTTTTTTGAGGCGTTTTGGTTGGAGTGATGTGAGAAGCATCCCGTCGTTTTTCCTTTGGGTTCTCTCGTACGTAGTTATGATCCATTTCCATGGGTACACTTTGGGCTCTGTTTGCTGAATGGGCCATGTTCTCGTCAAAGTTTATTCTTTCAATTTAGAGCGCATCAAAAACAATAGTAAAAGTAATAGTACTATGTTTAATTTGTCACTTAAGTTTCTGAGACTGATTTATGAGAAGGTGGCAATAAAAAGTACAAGTTGAAATAGTTCTGCCAGAGCTCAGCAAAACACGTGCGCCTAGCTCGCCATCTTGCCGGAAGTCCGACAGTACAGAAGCCGCAGACCATCTACACAAGAATACAGGCTGTGGCCTGTGGTGAGATACTGATCGCGTTGCATCTGCAGTCTGCTGTGCCGAGCTTTCGCATGCTAAATAACCCCCACTAGTGGCAGAAATATGTATAACGCATCCAGACGGTGTCATCACCATTTATTAGGTTGTGTGTGTATCCTTGACTTCCCACGTCAAAAAGAGCTCAATCCTGAAGAAATACACAGACAAATTATAGAAGCACAGCAACATAAATTTCAAATGGGCAGTGTACTAATGCACAGTGTACTAGTCTTCCTGAAGAGGGGAACATAAGAAATATTATCAGGAGTCAGGACAGACACTTGTTGCGTTTCCCTCAAATCTCTGATCAAAAATAATATAAACTATAAGTATGATGTAAGTTCACTTAAAAAAAAAATAATAATACAAGTTTACTTGCAGTATAAAACTACTAAACTAGTTTCCTGCAGTGAAGGGCAACCTCGCCTATATGCGGACCTCGTTTTATGCATCATCCACACCTCACTCTGCTGATTTCCTGTTATTTTAATTTAGAAAGAAGATCTATACCATATATGGAGACAAAAAAAAAAAAAAAAACATCTCTCATTCTCTTGTCTAGATTATTTTCCACTAAGTAATTTCCATAGGACGTTTGTTGTCATGCAAGCGCATTACAAGTACAATTATTTGCCACCACCACATACTTTAATTCACTAATTATTTTGTTGTTTATTGCAGTTACTTCTTTTCTGCTCTGCATGGATGACAAATTTGAAATGAGTCTGGTTTCATCACTTCAAAGCTTTATTTTGAAAAAATCCAGCATAACAAAAAGAACATGTTAAATTTACAAAAGCAATGTATTTAAAAAAAAAAAAAAAAAAACTCGTCACATACATGTAATGGTGTTGCAGAGATAATATCCTCTATGAATGTTTACATTGTTCCAAATAAGCATATATTTCATGTAATGGGTTAGGGAAATCTTTTTAGAAACATTTTTTTTCTGCTTTTTAAAGCTAGTTTCTACTTGGAAATGCTAGTTACCTAAAGCTAGTTACCTTTATCACCAGACCATGACACTTTCATTGCTGTGTGAGATTTTTATTATTATTATTAGATAATAATTAACAATATATAGACTGATGGCTTCTCAATCATATCCATGTGGTTGTAAAGGTCATATTGGTTATAGACTGGTTTGTTTTCTGGTCTGTCTCATTCTTGAGGAAGGTAATAGTGCTCTGTAACTGGGTTACATTATATGCGATACGGTTTTCTCATTTTGTAATGTATCTCTTTCTCAAGCTCTGTACTCTTTTTATAGCAACTCTCCTCTCTGTTTCTCATGGTCTGTACTCTTCTTAAGTAACAGTGTGATCTGTCTTATGAGGATTGTATTATTATTTTGCACCTGGTCTAACTTATTTGCAAAAGCCTCTCTGTCCATGATGTTGGTGAGTCTCTGCGTTGAGCTGAACACGTAGCACTATGATGAAGGTCAGCAGAAGAACACACAGCAGCACCAAACACACCAGAACTGCTCCGTACATTCTCTTCCACGCAGAATCTCGTCCTAAACATGACAAATATGCCAATTTCTTTAGCTTACAATTTTGAACGTGTTCTCTGTGTGTGTTCCTGTTCACTATCATAATGAGGTGAGTGTGTATACCTCTGCATTGAAGTCTTTTTGCATCCGAGTCCTCCGTTCCTGTTCTGATAACATCATATATCACGTCTTCATTGTCATAGATTTCACCCTCTTCTTCATAAGCTCTGTTCATCTCTCGTGTTTTAGTGAATTTCATGTTGACATATAAGTACTCAATCTAAGATGAATTCAAGTGCTAAGTCTTGATCGTTTCCCTGGTTGTCTTCAGGACTGCACTACTCTGTGCTCTTCTGCCTTTTTATGTTTTATAAGAAGAAGTTGAGGTCCAAGTGTCAACTTGAATCATGCCACATCAAGTACAACCAACCACCACATTTTTAAAACCTTGTTTTTTGTTGTTGCTGTTGACTCGATTTAATGACCCAATTTAAAACAGCAAGCCTTGTAAAGCAAGTAAAAAACAATCATTTTCTAAAATAAATAATCGTCCAAAGTAATTTATGAATAAACCTCATTGCAATTTCTTACTCCATTTTCCCTTTCTGGACAAGAACAGACAACAGGGGTAAGGGGGGGAGAGACATATAAACATGTGACGCACAATTCAAAAAAATACTGTAGACAAGCAGGCACAGATTGCAAAGGCATAAAAACATTTCCTACTATAAAACAATATGACATGACACAAACAATATTCACACAGAGACCACATTGAAGCACATACTGGACATAACATTGAAGCAGGCAGCAGAGACCAAGTGGCAGCAGCATGATCAAGTCCGATGATTCGATAAGCAAAATGAGTTTTGATTTGGCAGACATAGCATTGTAACAAGGTAAACAATTTCTTACTTATGAAACTCAGGCCTAGGCAATCGTTTTTTGTAGTTTCAGCTGCGATAAGCAACAGAAAAAAGTAACTTTGAACATTGCAATCTTTATCCTCAATATGGTTCTTATGGAAAAACAGAATACAAAGGCATTTCATGAACTGAGACATTCTGAGCAATAAAAGATATAGACATTTTGCGCACAATGTTAGATCTTTTCAAAGATTCACAACTAAAAGTGAAACTAAGTTATAGATCCACTGTCTGTTTTCAATTGTTTTTAAAGTTGTTCTTACATACCGCCCTCACATAATTTTCATAAAATTGAAATAAGGCCAATCAATGGATAGTTGTAATTAACACACCTAAATATGTGATTAATTAACATGATTTGGATTCAATGATTTATGTATTTAGACAATAGTGATTGCAGTCTGGTTTTAGCTTTACATGTATTTTTAATTTTTTTTCTCATTTATGGTGATTGTACGTAATGCACTTTTATTGTCACTGTCTGATTTGATCTCTACAATTTGACAGATGTTTGATTTAATCAACAATCCAGCTGAAGTTATGGTGAAACAGGTTGTTGGACTCAATAAGATTGTGGGTCTTTTTTCATCCAAATGAGAAACTGCAAGTGAGACACTTTGAAGTAATTTGAAGATTTTTAACAGTTGCAGTTTCATCAACTTACTACAGATCATATCTTGTTTTGGCAAAAGTATTTTTTCTGATCTGAATATGTATCTGCTCATTTATTGTCTCAGTACCAGTCTTATCACTTTGGTAGTGTTTTGTCTTATGTAGACAAGAAACACAAAAAGAATAATTAATTTGGTAAATGGTCAGAGCCAACATGGTAACATGCACACATGCTCAGCATTCTCTCTACTCGTCTCTCCTCTCACTTCACAATTAACTACAAATAGGCAACTTAAGTGTCTTCTAGTGGTGCAAAATAGTCATGTTTAGCAACGTTTAAAAAGTACTGTTTCATTAGTTTGGACGTTTATAAAATATTATGAAACAAAATTATTATTTTTAAGTCTTAAAAAATAAAAGACGATTTTTCACTTGTTAATAGGATGATACATTTTGTTTTAAGTTGTTTCAGCATCGTGTTACTTTGTTGTTTTAATTTTGTTAATAGATTTATGCGCAGCTTTGGGATTTCATCAATTGATTTGCTTATACTTCTTTTCTACTTTCTCCGTGACTTTTTTTTACAGACTACAGGAGTATTTTTATTAACCAACTTCTTGACACCTTAACCTTCTCTTTTTTATGTTGGAACACTTATTTTGTTATATCATCTTGGTGTTTGTTTATTAGCTTGCATTATTGCCACACTGTAGCCTTCTGTTGTATTAGAGCAAAGTCACTTCAGTACCATGGACAGCGGTAATTGCGTTGTATATTTATTCTCATACATTTAGTTGTTGTAATATACAAAGCATAATATTTTTTCTGTTTTGTAATGACTGTGTAAATATGAAGGTTGACTTTATGAAGATGGTAGCATGATTATGTTTTTTATAGAGTAGAGCCTATATGTCAATGTTTTGTCACTGTTATAACACGTGGTGGCACTGCAGACCATGACTTTGATTTGAGAGTCACCTAAGCTCCTCCTTTACAGCAACAGAAAGGGTGCAAATAACCAAGGCTTATAGTAGCAAGTGCGTCGTGATTTCGGATTGTATCGAGAGAGGTTTATTTAGTTGTTTTAATTGCTTTTAGTCGCTGGATATTGACTGCACAATCATGGGTGTTACAGAATATTATGGCTTCTGGATCGTTGCATTTCTGTCTTTATGGAAATCTTCGGTTGGCCAGATTGTCTATTCCGTCTCCGAGGAGGTAAATAAAGGAACCGTGATCGGGAATATTGCAAAAGACCTCAAGATCAGCGCTCAGGAACTGGAATCACGCATGTTTCAGATAATGCCTGGATCAAATGCAAAGTATTTTGATGTAAATGTGAAAACGGGGTCGCTGTTTGTCAAAGACAGGATTGATCGTGAGGAGTTGTGTGGCTATAATCAGAAATGTACATTGAATTTAGAGGCTCTTGCTCAGAATCCGCACAGACTTTATCGACTTGAAATTATAATTGTGGATGTGAACGACAATGCTCCGTTATTTTCTACCAGCATGCACGTTGTCAATGTTACAGAGGATGCAAATGTGGGGGACAGATTTCCTCTTCCGATTGCAAAGGATTCAGATGTCGGTAGTAATTCTCTGAAAGATTATAAACTGAGTTCAAATGAGTACTTTTCTTTAGATGTTCATAGCGGGCAACAGAGTATATCTGCTGAGTTAGTACTACAGAAAGCTTTAGACCGAGAGAATCAAGCCGTTAATCACTTAATATTAACCGCTGTTGACGGAGGAAAACCTCCTAAATCTGGAACCTTGAGTATTGTTGTTGACGTCATGGATATAAACGATAATAAGCCTATTTTCAGTAAACCTTTATACAAAGTTAAAGTAAAAGAAAACACACCAATTGGAACCAAAATAATGTCTGTTTCTGCCACTGATTTGGATGAGGGCATCAATAGTGAAATTCAGTTCGCATTCATTGGACATGGAAATACCGATGAATTGAAACTGTTTAGCATCAATCCTAACTCTGGAGAAATTGTTGTTCAAGGACAAATTGATTACGAAGAACACCCTGCAATTGAACTCCGTGTTCAGGCGAGAGATAAAGGCAGCCCTCCAAAAAGTGCACATTGTAAAGTTTTAATAGAAGTTGTGGATGAGAATGACAATGTGCCAGAGATAGTTACGACTCATCTGTTGGAAAGTGTGAAAGAGGACGCAAAGTCAGGAACTGCTGTTGCTTTAGTCACAGTGTCTGATAAAGATGGAGGTAAAAATGGCATTGTTCACTGTGCGCTGAAAGGCTTGTTTCCTTTCAAACTGGAGACGTCATATAACAATCATTATTCTCTAGTGGTAGACGGACCTCTGGACAGAGAGAGTGTTTCTCAGTATAACATCACAATTACAGCTTCAGATGAAGGAACTCCGGCTCTTTCCAGCAGCACTGTTATAACTGTTCATATCTCTGATGTTAATGACAATGCCCCACATTTCTCAGCACCCGTTATTACCGCTTTTCTAAGTGAGAATGGTCAAGCTGGAGGTCTCGTGACAAAAGTGACAGCTGATGATTCAGACACTGGTGATAACGCACAACTTTCATATTCACTGTTAGACAGTTCCAGCTCCAGAGTTCCTGTAACAACACTGATCAATATAAACTCTTTGAGTGGAGAAATATTCAGTTTACAATCATTTAATCACGAGGAAACAAAAAGATTTCAGTTTGAAGTGATGGCAACAGACTCTGGTATTCCTCCTCTGAGCAGTAATGTGACTGTAAATGTGTTTATTCTGGATGAGAATGACAACAGTCCAGTTATTTTACCGCCTTATTCTGATCCTGGATCAGTTAATACTGAGAACATTCCCTACTCTGCTGAAGCGGGATACTTTGTAGCCAAGATCAGAGCTGTTGATGCTGACTCTGGATATAACGCTCTTCTGTCTTATCATATAAGTGAAGCCAAAGGAACTAATCTCTTCCGCATTGGAAGCAGCACTGGAGAAATAAAGACTAAGAGAAGAATGAGTGACAATGACTTAAAAACTCACCCACTTATTATTACAGTGTCTGATAATGGAGAGCCATCACTCTCAGCGACTATGTCCATGGATGTTGTGGTTGTTGAGAGTCTGGATGACATAAAGACATCATTCAGAGAAGTTCCTGTTAAAGAGGAGAGTTTCTCAGATCTGAATGTGTATCTGCTCATCGCTATCGTCTCAGTATCAGTCATCTTTTTACTGAGTCTCGTGGGTTTGATAGCAGCTAAATGCTACAGGACAGACGGCAGTTTCAGCAGGTACAGCGCTCCAGTGATCAACACCCATCCAGACGGAAGCTGGTCCTTCTCTAAATCTACTCAACAGTATGACGTGTGTTTTAGTTCGGACACAATAAAGGATGATGTAGTCGTTTTCCCCTCGCCGTTTCCACCAGCTGACGCGGAGTTGATCAGCATTAACAGTGGAGAAGACACTTTTACGCGCACACAAACTCTTCCCAACTCAGAGAAGGTAAGACACTGGTGATTTCTCGTTACATAGGCTACTATTATTTATTTTAAAAATTTTTTTCAAATGTTTGGTTATCATTATATTTGTTCTGGAATTTTAATTATGTGGCCAAATTAGTCTATGTTTTTTTTTGTTGTTGTTGTTATTGCTTTCAAATCGTAGCAGAGTAAAATATACGCAACCACATACGCTTTCTTCCAAAAATACTTTGCTATGTCTCTTTACTTATCTGTGCTAAGAGCTCCTTGTTGAATTTTTATTATCTTTGAAGATTTTTCAACTTTCAGATCCTCTAGTTTCTGGATAATCCACGTTACATTTCAACGCATTCTCATCCAAAAGCGCCATATAGGACGCTTTTGCAAAAGCGTAAATATCCAACGCACATGGCACCCTTTAACGTCTAATGAGACGCTTCGGTTAATGGTTAAGTTTAGGTATGGTGTAGGGTAAGGGTTAGACCACTAGGGGGCGCCTTCTGCCCAAATATATATGCGTCTCATTTCACGTTAAAGGGTGCCATGTGCGTTGGATATTTACGCTTTTGCAAAAGCGTCCTATATGGCGCTTTGGGATGAGAATGCTACTGCATATTAAAATGGCTGCAAAATATGCGCGCTAACATTTTGCCAACAATAATGGAGGATTGTTTTATTGTTATTATTTTCATTTTCCGTGAATAATGTAAAAAAGAACATTAAAAATTACGTATTTTTTTCTATTTCAGCAAATAGTTCCTTTCTGAAAAATTAGACCGTCAACCTCAAGAGGTTTTAATATGAGCTATATAATTTTTTTTGTATTTAGTTTGCGACCTAAATTTAGGACTCATTCACAAAACCTACACAAAACTATTCATAATAGTGGCGATGGTGATTTTATTTTTATTATTTCGTGTTTGATCTTGTCTTAGTATCATATTTCGGAACTGGACAGCGACAGTCCAGCCCTTACTGTGTAACATCCCATTTATAACTGCCATTTTTTGTCATCACAGTTTGTTTTGTTAATGATTCAAACACGAACCTAAGTTAAGTCTTTCCTCTTTACGAATGTGCATTTATTTTTGCAAAACACCTACACTAGATTATGTGATGGTTATCAATTGTGGAATTGACATGGGTATAGGCTATTTACTCAAACAGTCAATCTAATATTTAAACTAATATAATCCCACAAACCCTTATTTTCCGCCCTGTTGTATTTTGTCGTGGAAGTGAGTTTTAAAAGTCAAACTAACGCATTTGTAGTTTGTATTTCCTTAAATGTGAAGCTATTCCTTTGGAAACTTTGATATTGCACTGCAATTCCATTAGAAACCGCCTGGAGTCGCTGTTAACCGTGAAAATTTAGAGCACCATAAATACTCGCGTATTTGTATATCTCCTCCTTCCAAGGCACCATTCTTAAACCATCTCATATCAGCATTGTCGTCTGCGGTTCTAGTGAACCACAATTCAGCTGGTCTTATGATTAAATATTTGTTTGTTTCTTTTAGATTTTGAATAGTTGATTTTGAGCAGAGATGAATCAATATGTTGGATCCATATGGACTGCGATTCTGCTGTCTTATTGTTGGACTTTATCCTCCGGTCAGATTACCTATTCCGTCTCAGAGGAAGTGAATGTTGGAACCATTATCGGCAATTTAGCAAAAGATCTTCACATCAATGTGCTGGAACTGCAACCTCGTATGTTTCAGATTGTATATGGAACCAACAAAAGGTATTTTGAGGTGAATTTAAAGACTGGGACTCTGCATGTGAATAATCGTATTGACCGAGAATCGCTCTGCCCGCCTGATGAGAAATGCACGATGCTTTTAGAAGCGATGGCGCATAATCCACTGAGTCTGTATAGAATAGAAATAAATATAATTGACATTAATGATAACGCGCCATTGTTTCCGATTAGCAGTCAGGTACTGAACATAACAGAAGTGTCCTCTCTTGGAGAGACATTTTCTCTTCCTTTGGCTGAAGATCCGGATTCAGGCAACAATGAGGTTAAATCCTACAAGCTTAGTCCCAACGAACACTTTTCTTTGGATGTACAGAACATAGAACAGAGTGTTACTGTCGAACTGGTGTTGATTAAAGCTTTAGATCGAGAAAAACAGCCTCTCATTCATCTAACACTGACTGCTGTTGATGGAGGGAAACCTGCAATGTCTGGAACATTAGAGATAATAGTCAATGTTCTGGATTTTAACGACAACTCTCCAGTTTTTAGCAAATCTCTTTACAAAGTGAAAGTGAACGAAAATATTGCCCTGGGGTCCCACATCATCTCCCTTTCCGCCTCTGATTTAGATGAGGGAATAAATAGTGATATAACATTTTCTATTGTCAAGCAAGGCAGTAGCAAAGCGTCAGATCTGTTTTCAATTGATCCAGATATCGGACTTATAACAGTTAAAGGTAATATTGATTATGAAGAAAATGCTGCTGTTGAATTGAGGGTGGAGGCTAAAGATAAAGGCCAGCCTCCCAAGAGTTCACAGTGTAAGGTGTTAGTTGAAGTAGTTGATGTGAATGACAATCCGCCCGAGTTGATGGTGACTTCGTTGGCCAATACTATTAAAGAGGACTCAAAAATCGGAACAGCTGTGGCTCTTATTACAATCTCTGATAAAGACGGAGGTAAAAATGGAGTAGTGCACTGCAGTATTGTAGGTCAGGTGCCGTTTAAGATCGAGTCCTCTTATAAAAACTACTACTCTTTAGTTGTAGATGGAGCACTGGACAGAGAAGAAATTGCCCATTTTAATATCACAATAATAGGTTCAGATGAAGGGACCCCTTCACTATCTAGTACCAGTGTTATCACTGTTCATATATCTGATGTGAATGACAATGCGCCACGCTTCCCTGAAGTTGTGCTGAACGTGTTTCTAAAGGAAAACAGCCCAGCAGGTGCAATTATAGCGACAGTGACCGCGCAGGATCCAGATATCAACACGAACGCTCATATTTCCTATACTTTAGTTAACAGAGACAAAACTGTGATTCCATTGATCTCTATGATTGATATAAATAGTGAGAGTGGAGACTTGTACAGTAAGCTATCATTTAACTACGAAGACCTTAAATCATTTCAGTTTGAAATTCAGGCGACAGATTCGGGTCTTCCATCACTAAGCAGCAGCTTGATAGTAAATGTTTTTATAACTGATGAGAATGACAACAGTCCAGTTATTTTACCACCTTATTCTGATCCTGGATCAGTTAATACTGAGAACATTCCCTACTCTGCTGAAGCGGGATACTTTGTAGCCAAGATCAGAGCTGTTGATGCTGACTCTGGATATAACGCTCTTCTGTCTTATCATATAAGTGAAGCCAAAGGAACTAATCTCTTCCGCATTGGAAGCAGCACTGGAGAAATAAAGACTAAGAGAAGAATGAGTGACAATGACTTAAAAACTCACCCACTTATTATTACAGTGTCTGATAATGGAGAGCCATCACTCTCAGCGACTATGTCCATGGATGTTGTGGTTGTTGAGAGTCTGGATGACCTAAAGACATCATTCAGAGAAGTTCCTGTTAAAGAGGAGAGTTTCTCAGATCTGAATGTGTATCTGCTCATCGCTATCGTCTCAGTATCAGTCATCTTTTTACTGAGTCTTGTGGGTTTGATAGCAGCTAAATGTTACAGGACAGACGGCAGTTTCAGCAGGTACAGCGCTCCAGTCATCAACACCCATCCAGACGGAAGCTGGTCCTTCTCTAAATCTACTCAACAGTATGACGTGTGTTTTAGTTCGGACACAATAAAGAGTGATGTAGTCGTTTTCCCCTCGCCGTTTCCACCAGCAGACGCGGAGTTGATCAGCATTAATAGTGGAGAAGACACTTTTACGCGCACACAAACTCTTCCTACTACCGAGAAGGTAAGACTCTGCAACTTGTCTGTGTATTGCAAATTACATTTTTAGAAACGATTCAGTTGAATGTTGGGTTTTTATAAACTCCCATTACAGTTTATTTTAAAGTTTACATGTCTATAGGAATAATATAAAAAGGAGGAAATAGCGTTTTATTAGCCTTTTATTTTGTTTGCTTTTTATTACGCGCATCCCGATACTCAAGTTAATACTAACATACGGGACAGCTTTGTCAAATTAGAAATGTTATTTAAATTTCTCACTTGTTGTTACGATGATGAAGTTTAGTTTTGCAAATTAGTTCATTATCTCGTGACTTTGGAAATACACTACTGGAATAATGACCATATCATACAAACTGCTGTTAGTATCTCTCTCTCTCTCTCTCTCTCTCTCTCTCTCTCTCTCTCTCTCTCTCTCTCTCTCTCTCTCTCTCTCTCTCTCTCTCTCTCTCTCTCTCTCTATATATATATATATATATATATATGACGTTTAACTGTGGCCTATTTTGTATTTAAAAAGATAAACATATTCAGCACCATGGATAGCGGTATTCGTTATATATTCCTTCTCAATATTTGTATTTGCTGTAATACAAAACAAAATCTTTTCTGTTTCGTAATGATTGTGTTGATATGATGATTTCGATTTGAATTTACGAAGATATGTTTTCGTTTAGTTTACTCTTTGCTTTATAGAATCCTTTATGAAGTACCATTTTGTTTCATCACTATTACAACACGTGGTGGCACTGCAGACCACAACTTTGAGAGTCATCTGAGCTCCTCCTTTACAGCAACAGAATATGCGTTGAAAGGGTGCAAATAACCAAGGCTTATAGTAGCTTCTGCGTCGTGATTTCGGATTGTATCGTGAGAGGTATGTTTAGTTGTTTTAATCGCTTTGAATAGCTGGACATTTTCTTGCACAATCATGGATTTCTCCGGATATTATGGCTTCTGGATCGTTTTATTTCTGTTAAGGAAATGTTCGGTTGGCCAGATTGTCTATTCCGTCTCCGAGGAGGTAAATAAAGGAACCGTGATCGGGAATATTGCAAAAGACCTCAAGATCAGCGCTCAGGAACTGGAATCACGCATGTTTCAGATTATGCCTGGATCAAATGCAAAGTATTTTGATGTAAATGTAAAAACGGGGTCGCTGTTTGTCAAAGACAGGATTGATCGTGAGGAGTTGTGTGGCTCTAATCAGAAATGTACATTGAATTTAGAGGCTCTTGCTCAGAATCCGCACAGACTTTATCGGCTTGAAATTATAATTGTGGATGTGAACGACAATGCTCCGTTTTTTCCTGACAGCGTGTATGTTGTCAATGTTACAGAGTTTACAAACGAAGGGGAAAGATTTCCTCTCCCGATTGCAAAAGATTCAGATGTTGGTAGTAATTCTCTGAAGGATTGCAAACTGAGTTCAAATGAATATTTTTCTTTAGATGTTCATAGCGGGCAAAAGAGTATATCTGCTGAGTTAGTACTACAGAAAGCTTTAGACCGAGAGAAACAAGCCGTTATTCACTTAATACTAACCGCTGTTGACGGAGGAAAACCTCCTAAATCTGGAACCTTGAGTATTGTTATTTACGTCATGGATATAAACGATAATCAGCCAGTTTTCAGTAAACCTTTATACAAAGTTAAAGTAAAAGAAAACACACCAATTGGTACCAAAATAATTTCTGTGTCTGCCACTGATTTGGATGAGGGCATCAATAGTGAAATTCAATATTCATTTCATGGAAATACCGATGAATTAAAACTGTTTAGCATCAATCCTAACTCTGGGGAAATTGTTGTTCAAGGACACATTGATTACGAGGATGATTCTGCAATTGAACTCCGTGTTCAGGCGAGAGATAAAGGCCATTCGCCAAGGATCACACACTGTAAAGTTTTAATAGAAGTTGTGGATGAGAATGATAATGCACCAGAGATAGTTACGACTCCTCTGTTGGAAAGTGTGAAAGAGGACTCAAAACCAGGAACTGCTGTTGCTTTAGTCACAGTGTCTGATAAAGATGGAGCTAAAAATGGCATTGTTCACTGTGCGCTGAAAGGCTCGTTTCCTTTCAAACTGGAGACGTCATATAACAATCATTATTCTCTAGTGGTAGACGGACATCTGGACAGAGAGAGTGTTTCTCAGTATAACATCACAATTACAGCTTCAGATGAAGGAACTCCGGCTCTTTCCAGCAGCACTGTTATAACTGTACATATCTATGATGTTAATGACAATGCCCCACATTTCCCAGCACCCGTTATTAACGCTTTTCTAAGTGAGAATGGTCAAGCTGGAGGTCTTGTGACAAAAGTGACAGCTGATGATTCAGACACTGGTGAGAACGCAGAACTTTCATATTCACTGTTAGACAGTTCCAGCTCCAGAGTTCCTGTAACAACACTGATTAATATAAACTCTTTGAGTGGAGAAATATTCAGTTTACAATCATTTAATCACGAGGAAACAAAAAGATTTCAGTTTGAAGTGATGGCAACAGACTCTGGTGTTCCTCCTCTGAGCAGTAATGTGACTGTAAATGTGTTTATTCTGGATGAAAATGACAACAGTCCAGTTATTTTACCGCCTTATTCTGATCCTGGATCAGTTAATACTGAGAACATTCCCTACTCTGCTGAAGCGGGATACTTTGTAGCCAAGATCAGAGCTGTTGATGCTGACTCTGGATATAACGCTCTTCTGTCTTATCATATAAGTGAAGCCAAAGGAACGAATCTCTTCCGCATTGGAAGCAGCACTGGAGAAATAAAGACTAAGAGAAGAATGAGTGACAATGACTTAAAAACTCACCCACTTATCATTACAGTGTCTGATAATGGAGAGCCATCACTCTCAGCGACTATGTCCATGGATGTTGTGGTTGTTGAGAGTCTGGATGACATAAAGACATCATTCAGAGAAGTTCCTGTTAAAGAGGAGAGTTTCTCAGATCTGAATGTGTATCTGCTCATCGCTATCGTCTCAGTATCAGTCATCTTTTTACTGAGTCTCGTGGGTTTGATAGCAGCTAAATGCTACAGGACAGACGGCAGTTTCAGCAGGTACAGCGCTCCAGTGATCAACACCCATCCAGACGGAAGCTGGTCCTTCTCTAAATCTACTCAACAGTATGACGTATGTTTTAGTTCAGACACAATAAAGAGTGATGTAGTCGTTTTCCCCTCGCCGTTCCCGCCAGCAGACGCGGAGTTGATCAGCATTAATAGTGGAGACGACACTTTTACGCGCACACAAACTCTTCCTACTGGAAAGGTAAGCCATTGCAACTTGCTTGCTTGTGCATTGCAATCACTGCTTGACTTGCAAATATTTTTATTTTTATTTTTTAGAAACGCTAAGTTTTTTTTTTATAAACTGTCATTAGGCTACCCGTAACATTCCAGTTTAGATGTGTCTAATAGTAAATTAGGAAATAATAGGAAATATCTTCTTATTTATTTTATTACACGCATCCCAACCCGATACTCAAAATAATACGTAACCTACTTGACAGATTTGCCAATTTAGAAATAGTATTTTAATTTCTCACTTGTTACGATGATGCAGTTTAGTTTTGCAAATAAGTTCATTGTCTCATGACTTTGTAAATACAGTACTGGAATAATGACCCTATCATACTAACTGTTGTTTGTGTATTTTTATATTTTTTTATTTTTTCAAGGTTTAACTGTAGCCTATTTTGTTTTTAAAAAGCTATATCAATTCAGCACCACGGACAGCGGTATCGCCGTTGTATATTCCTTTTCAATATTTGTATTTGCTGTAATACAAAAATATTTTCTGTTTTGTAATGATTGTGTTGATATGACGATTTCGATTTGAGTTTATGAATGTTTTCGTTTAGTTCACTCTTAGTTTTATAGAATCCTGTATGAAGTAACATCTCATTGTTTCATCACTGTTACAACACGTGGTGGCACTGCAGACCACAACTTTGAGAGTCATCTGAGCTCCTCCTTTACAGCAACAGAATGTGCGTCGAAAGGGTGCAAATAACCAAGGCTAGTAGTAGCAACTGCGTCGTGATTTCGTATTGTATCGTGAGAGGTTTATTTTTATTTGTTTTAATCGCTTATAATAGCAGGACATTTTCTTGCACAATCATGGATTTCTCCGGATATTATGGCTTCTGGATTGTTTTATTTCTATTATGGAAATCTTCGGTTGGCCAGATTGCCTATTCCGTCTCCGAGGAGGTAAATAAAGGAACCGTCATCGGGAATGTTGCAAAAGACCTCAAGATCAGCGCTCAGGAACTGGAATCACGCATTTTTCAGATTATGCCTGGATCAAATGCAAATTATTTCGATGTAAATGTGAAAACGGGGTCGCTGTTTGTCAAAGACAGGATTGATCGTGAGGAGTTGTGTGGCTCTAATCAGAAATGTACATTGAATTTAGAGGCTCTTGCTCAGAATCCGCACAGACTTTATCGGCTTGAAATTATAATTGTGGATGTGAACGACAATGCTCCGTTTTTTATTGACAGCATGTATGTTGTCAATGTTACAGAGAATGGAAACGAGGGGGAAAGATTTCCTCTCCCGATTGCAAAAGATTCAGATGTTGGTAGTAATTCTCTGAAAGATTACAAACTCAGTTCAAATGAATATTTTTCTTTAGATGTTCATAGCGGGCAAAAGAGTATATCTGCTGAGTTAGTACTACAGAAAGCTTTAGACCGAGAGAAACAAGCCGTTATTCACTTAATATTAACCGCTGTTGATGGAGGAAAACCTCCTAAATCTGGAACATTGAGTATTGTTATTGACATCGTGGATATAAACGATAATCAGCCTATTTTCAGTAAACCTTTATACAAAGTTAAAGTAAATGAAAACACACAAATTGGAACCAAAATAATTTCTGTTTCTGCCACTGATTTGGATGAGGGCATCAATAGTAAAGTTCAATATTCATTTCATGGAAATACCGATGAATTGAAACTGTTTAGCATTAATCCTAACTCTGGGGAAATTGTTGTTCAAGGACACATTGATTACGAGGATGATTCTGCAATTGAACTCCGTGTTCAGGCGAGAGATAAAGGCAGCCCTCCAAAAAGTGCACACTGTAAAGTTCTAATAGAAGTTGTGGATGAGAATGATAATGCACCAGAGATAGTTACGACTCCTCTGTTGGAAAGTGTGAAAGAGGACTCAAAACAAGGAACTGCTGTTGCTTTAGTCACAGTGTCTGATAAAGATGGAGGTAAAAATGGCATTGTTCACTGTGCGCTGAAAGGCTCGTTTCCTTTCAAACTGGAGACGTCATATAACAATCATTATTCTATAGTGATAGACGGACCTCTGGACAGGGAGAGTGTTTCTCAGTATAACATCACAATTACAGCTTCAGATGAAGGAACTCCGGCTCTTTCCAGCAGCACTGTTATAACTGTTCATATCTCTGATGTTAATGACAATGCCCCACATTTCCCAGCACCCGTTATTAACGCTTTTCTAAGTGAGAATGGTCAAGCTGGAGGTCTCGTGACAAAAGTGACAGCTGATGATTCAGACATGTGAGAACGCACAACTTTCATATTCACTGTCAGACAGTTCCAGCTCCAGAGTTCCTGTAACAACACTGATCAATATAAACTCTTTGAGTGGAGAAATATTCAGTTTACAATCATTTAATCACGAGGAAACAAAAAGATTTCAGTTTGAAGTGATGGCAACAGACTCTGGTGTTCCTCCTCTGAGCAGTAATGTGACTGTAAATGTGTTTATTCTGGATGAGAATGACAACAGTCCAGTTATTTTACCGCCTTATTCTGATCCTGGATCAGTTAATACTGAGAACATTCCCTACTCTGCTGAAGCGGGATACTTTGTAGCCAAGATCAGAGCTGTTGATGCTGACTCTGGATATAACGCTCTTCTGTCTTATCATATAAGTGAAGCCAAAGGAACTAATCTCTTCCGCATTGGAAGCAGCACTGGAGAAATAAAGACTAAGAGAAGAATGAGTGACAATGACTTAAAAACTCACCCACTTATTATTACAGTCTCTGATAATGGAGAGCCATCACTCTCAGCGACTATGTCCATGGATGTTGTGGTTGTTGAGAGTCTGGATGACATAAAGACATCATTCAGAGAAGTTCCTGTTAAAGAGGAGAGTTTCTCAGATCTGAATGTGTATCTGCTCATCGCTATCGTCTCAGTATCAGTCATCTTTTTACTGAGTCTCGTGGGTTTGATAGCAGCTAAATGCTACAGGACAGACGGCAGTTTCAGCAGGTACAGCGCTCCAGTGATCAGCACCCATCCAGACGGAAGCTGGTCCTTCTCTAAATCTACTCAACAGTATGACGTGTGTTTTAGTTCAGACACAATAAAGAGTGATGTAGTCGTTTTCCCCTCGCCGTTTCCACCAGCAGACGCGGAGTTGATCAGCATTAATAGTGGAGAAGACACTTTTACCCGCACACAAACTCTTCCTACCACCGAGAAGGTAAGAAGATGGTTGAAAGTGTGTGTACATTTTTTACATCTTTATTATTTTGATCAGCTGTTTTCAATTATTTATTATGGTTGTCACAAGTCACAACTGTTGATTTGGTTTTCACAACGTGGTTGTTTCACTTGTTTAACATTTACGAATTTGTCTTGATAACTTATACGAATTATGAATACTATTATTTATCTTGTCCAGGATGCAGGATTTTTTTTTTGCCATATATATTAAAATAATTAGTATAAAAATAATGGAATAATCTATATAGTTTACAAAACATAAAAAAATGTCAATCAAATATAACAATATTAGAGACGTAGGTTACAGGAATTATGCAATTAAAATAAAAAAGAAACTTATTATTATTATTATTATTAATAAGTCCGGAGCTAAATGCAGATTGGTCAATAGGCTACAGCATTCCAACATTGTTATTTAACATGATAGTAACTGCTTTGACGTCTTCAGTATTTCTCTGTGCAGCTCCCCAAGAGGATCATTATTTTTGTTGCAAAAGCAGTTTTCCTCTGTCATAACCTGGCCCTAGAATATTTTTAGCCATTTCTTCTGTTTGTTTCCAGTCTTATAGCAGCATTAATAACTGAATTATATAGGCTATATATACCCTAGTGAAAAAAGTAGGCCTATACTTTATTGTATTTAAAATATATTACATTTTTCAATAGTACATTGCAAATATAACAAAAATAGGCCTACTTTCTTCAAATATTTTAAAAGTATATTAGCATCATGCTTTTACCTTCACAATACAACGTTTAACACACTTTAAAATAATTATACTTAAGTATATTTTCTAAAAATTTAATTTAGAAAAATATGCTTGAAGTGAAAATTCAGTTTATTTTTTAAAAGTGTATTTATTTGCACTTCATTAAAAAATTTATTTTAGGTATATTTTAATGTGTATATGCTGGAAATGATCATTGTAACAATGCACTGAAAGTATACTTTCAAAATAATACATTATACAATAATTTTTTGGTCAACGTATAATTTTATTTGTGTAATAATGTACATTTGCTATTGAAAACAAAGTTCAACATGTAGTATTTGGAGTAAGCCAAATGTATTAATTAGCCTTTACTTTTTATTCAAATATATCAGACCACCCGTTATATCATTATACACCACGATAGCCTCGTGGGCCAGTGTACCACCCAAGTTCGAGTCCCGGCTGGAACTTTCCTGATCCCCTATACTTGAAGTTGGTATTAAGTACACTAAATGGACTTAGTTATGCTTTACTATTAAATTACAGCTAAAATATACTTAATACAAAATTAGTCACTTCAGGTTAAATAGCTAATCATTAACACACCTACTGATAATTAGTTTGGCCGCAAGTATACTTTTACTTTTTTTTCATCAGGGTAGTATTGCGGTGATTTTCATTGTTGGATTACTTTGAAAATGGCTGTTGTTGTTTCCAAGCATAATGTTGTTCCTTCAGCTATTTTGTATTATTCCTGTTGTGGCATAGTTTCAGCACATGGTGTCACTGCAGACCGTCAGTTAGAGGCTTAAAGGATTTGTCCTGAAGCCTGTCTCAGAATCTTGGTGTTATAGTGTATCTGGCGTTGAGGCATGGTGATGGTCTCTGTTCCGTCTCGTGTTGCCTGAATGCAAACAAGATTCCCGTGCGTTTATATTTTGTTTTTATATCATTACGCCAGCTGTGAATCCCCATTATGGAATTTGCGGGATATTTCGAGTGTGGATTTATATTTTTCCTTTCATTGCTGGATTCTGCGTTTGCTCAGATCGTCTATTCCATACCGGAAGAGGTAAATAAGGGAACAGCTGTTGGCAATATAGCGAAAGACCTGAACATAAATGTTCACGACCTGGAATCTCGCATGTTTGAGATCGTGACTGGATCAAACAAGAAGTATTTTGATGTAAATCTGAAAACGGGCGTGCTGTTTGTTAATGAAAGGATTGACCGTGAGGAAATATGTATGTCGAACCAGAAATGCTCTTTGAATATAGAGGCCCTCGCAAAAAATCCTCATCGTCTTTTCAGAGTAGAGGTTAAGATCTTGGATATAAACGACAATGCGCCACATTTTCCTGTTAAAGTGTTTACTATAAATATAACTGAAACAGCCAATCCTGGCGAGAGATTTCCTCTCCCGGTGCCCGATGACTCTGATGTTGGCAGTAATTCACTGAAAGAGTACAAACTGAGTCCGAATGAACATTTCAGTCTCGATACACAGAGTGAAGACCAGAGTGTGTCTGCAGAGTTAGTGCTGAACAAGGCTTTAGATCGAGAGAAGCAAGCGATTATTAAGTTAGTTCTCACCGGGATAGATGGTGGAAAACCACCTAAATCAGGGACTTTAAATATTATTATAAACGTCATTGATGCTAATGATAATAACCCAGTGTTCAGTCAACCTCTTTACAAAGTCAAACTGAAGGAAAATGTTGTTGTTGATACTAAAGTTTTATCTGTGTTTGCCTCTGATTTGGATGAAGGAATAAATAGTGAAATCATGTACTCATTTGCTGGTCACGGAAAAAAACAAGACACTTTTACCATAATCCCTGAGACAGGAGATATTGTTGTAAAAGGACAAATTGATTACGAGGAAAATCCTGCTATTGAGTTACGAGTTCAGGCAAGAGATAAAGGCCATTCACCAAGGACCACACATTGTAAAGTTTTAATAGAAGTTATGGATGAAAATGATAATGCACCAGAGATAATTGTGACTCCTCTGTTGGAAAATGTGAAAGAAGACACAAAGTCAGGAATTGCTGTTGCTTTAGTCACAGTGTCTGATAAAGATGGAGGTAAAAACGGCATTGTTCACTGTGCGCTGAAAGGCTTGTTTCCTTTCAAACTGGAGACATCATATAACAATCATTATTCTCTAGTGGTAGACGGACCTCTGGACAGAGAGAGTGTTTCTCAGTTTAACATCACAATTACAGCTTCAGATGAAGGAACTCCGGCTCTTTCCAGCAGCACTGTTATAACTGTTCATATCTCTGATGTTAATGACAATGCCCCACATTTCCCAGCACCCGTTATTAACGCTTTTCTAAGTGAGAATGGTCAAGCTGGAGGTCTCGTGACAAAAGTGACAGCTGATGATTCAGACACTGGTGAGAACGCAGAACTTTCATATTCACTGTTAGACAGTTCCAGCTCCAGAGTTCCTGTAACAACACTGATCAATATAAACTCTTTGAGTGGGGAAATATTCAGTTTACAATCATTTAATCACGAGGAAACAAAAAGATTTCAGTTTGAAGTGATGGCAACAGACTCTGGTGTTCCTCCTCTGAGCAGTAATGTGACTGTAAATGTGTTTATTCTGGATGAGAATGACAACAGTCCAGTTATTTTACCACCTTATTCTGATCCTGGATCAGTTAATACTGAGAACATTCCCTACTCTGCTGAAGCGGGATACTTTGTAGCCAAGATCAGAGCTGTTGATGCTGACTCTGGATATAACGCTCTTCTGTCTTATCATATAAGTGAAGCCAAAGGAACGAATCTCTTCCGCATTGGAAGCAGCACTGGAGAAATAAAGACTAAGAGAAGAATGAGTGACAATGACTTAAAAACTCACCCACTTATTATTACAGTGTCTGATAATGGAGAGCCATCACTCTCAGCGACTATGTCCATGGATGTTGTGGTTGTTGAGAGTCTGGATGACATAAAGACATCATTCAGAGAAGTTCCTGTTAAAGAGGAGAGTTTCTCAGATCTGAATGTGTATCTGCTCATCGCTATCGTCTCAGTATCAGTCATCTTTTTACTGAGTCTCGTGGGTTTGATAGCAGCTAAATGCTACAGGACAGACGGCAGTTTCAGCAGGTACAGCGCTCCAGTGATCAACACCCATCCAGACGGAAGCTGGTCCTTCTCTAAATCTACTCAACAATATGACGTGTGTTTTAGTTCGGACACAATAAAGAGTGATGTAGTCGTTTTCCCCTCGCCGTTTCCACCAGCAGACGCGGAGTTGATCAGCATTAATAGTGGAGAAGACACTTTTACGCGCACACAAACTCTTCCTACTGGAAAGGTAAGACATTGCAACTTGCTTGCTTGTGCATTGCAATTACTGCTTGACTTGCAAATATTTTTATTTTTATTTTTTAGAAACGATAAGTTTTTTTTATAAACTGTCATTACCGTTAACATTCCAGTTTAGATGTCTCTAATAATAAATTATAGGAAATATCTTCTTTTTTATTTTATTACACGCATCCCAACCCGATACTCAATATAATCCGTAACCAACTTGACAGCTTTGTCAATTTAGAAATAGTATTTAAATTTCTCACTTGCTGCGATGATACAGTTTAGTTTTGCAAGTAAGTTCATTATCACATGACTTTGTAACAATACTGGAATAATGACCCTATCATACTAACTGTAGCCTATTTTGTATTTAAAAAGCTATATCAATTCAGCACCACGGACAGCGGCATCGCCGTTGTGTATTCCTTTTCAATATTTGTATTTGCTGTAATACAAAAATATTTTCTGTTTTGTAATTATTGTGTTGATATGACGATTTCGATTTGAGTTTATGAATGTTTTCGTTTAGTTCACTCTTAGTTTTATAGAATCCTGTATGAAGTAACATCTCATGGTATCATCACTATTACAACACGTGGTGGCACTGCAGACCACAACTTTGAGAGTCATCTGAGCTCCTCCTTTACAGCAACAGAATGTGCGTTGTAAGGGTGCAAATAACCAAGGCTTAGTAGCAACTGCGTCGTGATTTCGGATTGTATCGAGAGATGTTTATTTAGTTGTTTTAATCGCTTTTAATATCAGGACATTTTCTTGCACAATCATGGATATCTCCAGATATTATGGCTTCTGGATTGCTTTATTTCTGTTATGGAAATCTTCGGTTGGCCAGATTGTCTATTCCGTCTCCGAGGAGGTAAATAAAGGAACCGTGATCGGGAATGTTGCAAAAGACCTCAAGATCAGCGCTCAGGAACTGGAATCACGCATGTTTCAGATTATGCCTGGATCAAATGCAAAGTATTTTGATGTAAATGTGAAAACGGGGTCGCTGTTTGTCAAAGACAGGATTGATCGTGAGGAGTTGTGTGGCTCTAATCAGAAATGTACATTAAATTTAGAGGCTCTTGCTCAGAATCCGCACAGACTTTATCGGCTTGAAATTATAATTGTGGATGTGAACGACAATGTTCCGTTTTTTATTGCCAGCGTGTATGTTGTCAATGTTACAGAGAATGCAAACGATGGGGAAAGATTTCCTCTTCCGATTGCAAAAGATTTCGATGTTGGCAGTAATTCTCTGAAAGATTACAAACTGAGTTCAAATGAGTACTTTTCTTTAGATGTTCATAGCGGGCAAAAGAGTATATCTGCTGAGTTAGTACTACAGAAAGCTTTAGACCGAGAGAAACAAGCCGTTATTCACTTAATATTAACGGCTGTTGACGGAGGAAAACCTCCTAAATCTGGAACCTTGAGTATTGTTGTTGATGTCATGGATATAAACGATAATCAGCCTATTTTCAGTAAACCTTTATACAAAGTTAAAGTAAAAGAAAACACACCAATTGCAACCGAAATAATTTCTGTTTCTGCCACTGATTTGGATGAGGGCATCAATAGTGAAATTCAATATTCATTTCATGGAAATACCGATGATCAGAAACTGTTTAGCATCAATCCTAACTCTGGGGAAATTGTTGTTCAAGGACACATTGATTACGAGGATGATTCTGCAATTGAACTCCGTGTTCAGGCGAGAGATAAAGGCAGCCCTCCTAAAAGTGCACACTGTAAAGTTTTAATAGAAGTTATTGATGAAAATGACAATGCACCAGAGATAGTTACGACTCCTCTTTTGGAAAATGTGAAAGAAGACACAAAGTCAGGAACTGCTGTTGCTTTAGTCACAGTGTCTGATAAAGATGGAGGTAAAAATGGCATTGTTCACTGTGCGCTGAAAGGCTCGTTTCCTTTCAAACTGGAAACGTCATATAACAATCATTATTCTCTAGTGGTAGACGGACCTCTGGACAGAGAGAGTGTTTCTCAGTATGACATCACAATTACAGCTTCAGATGAAGGAACTCCGGCTCTTTCCAGCAGCACTGTTATAACTGTACATATCTCTGATGTTAATGACAATGCCCCACATTTCCCAGCACCCGTTATTAACGCTTTTCTAAGTGAGAATGGTCAAGCTGGAGGTCTCGTGACAAAAGTGACAGCTGATGATTCAGACACTGGTGAGAACGCACAACTTTCATATTCACTGTTAGACAGTTCCAGCTCCAGAGTTCCTGTAACAACACTGATCAATATAAACTCTTTGAGTGGAGAAATATTCAGTTTACAATCATTTAATCACGAGGAAACAAAAAGATTTCAGTTTGAAGTGATGGCAACAGACTCTGGTGTTCCTCCTCTGAGCAGCAATGTGACTGTAAATGTGTTTATTCTGGATGAGAATGACAACAGTCCAGTTATTTTACCGCCTTATTCTGATCCTGGATCAGTTAATACTGAGAACATTCCCTACTCTGCTGAAGCGGGATACTTTGTAGCCAAGATCAGAGCTGTTGATGCTGACTCTGGATATAACGCTCTTTTGTCTTATCATATAAGTGAAGCCAAAGGAACTAATCTCTTCCGCATTGGAAGCAGCACTGGAGAAATAAAGACTAAGAGAAGAATGAGTGACAATGATTTAAAAACTCACCCACTTATTATTACAGTGTCTGATAATGGAGAGCCATTACTCTCAGCGACTATGTCCATGGATGTTGTGGTTGTCGAGAGTCTGGATGACATAAAGACATCATTCAGAGAAGTTCCTGTTAAAGAGGAGAGTTTCTCAGATCTGAATGTGTATCTGCTCATCGCTATCGTCTCAGTATCAGTCATCTTTTTACTGAGTCTCGTGGGTTTGATAGCAGCTAAATGCTACAGGACAGACGGCAGTTTCAGCAGGTACAGCGCTCCAGTGATCAGCACCCATCCAGACGGAAGCTGGTCCTTCTCTAAATCTACTCAACAGTATGACGTGTGTTTTAGTTCGGACACAATAAAGAGTGATGTAGTCGTTTTCCCCTCGCCGTTTCCACCAGCAGACGCGGAGTTGATCAGCATTAATAGTGGAGAAGACACTTTTACGCGCACACAAACTCTTCCTACCACTGGAAAGGTAAGTTGATCGTTGAAATTTAGAGTTAAAATGTATCCATCCTAACTATTGTCCTCAGCAGTTCGCAATTATTTGTTATGGTTGTCATTGTCATAATTGTTGGTTTGGTTTTCACACCGTGGTTGTTTCACTTGATTTTAAAGTTGTTGTGCTAAATTATGAATACATTTAATCTGTAGTTTTACTAACATACTGATTAATATATATATATATATATATATATATATATATGGCCGTTTTCAAGTATCAAAACAATTAATATTTAAAAATATTGTAATAATCGATATAGTTTACCGCGATGTCAAGCGAACAACAAAGTTAAACAGACGTACAGTACGTGACGGGAAATGTGAAATTAAATTGCGAAATAATAATGATGATAATAATAATAATAATAATAGACTAATAATTATAATCCTAAATGCCAATTGGTCAATACAGCAGTCCATTTTTTTCATGATATAACTGATTTGACCTTTTCACTGTGTCTCTGTGCAGCTCCCCAAGAGGATCGTTATTTTCTTTTGCAAAGTAGTGTTCCGTCATAACCTGTCCCGTGTAAATATCTTTTAGCCGGCGTCTTTATTTTCCCCTAGGACGTTTTTTTTTCACTTTATTTTGCAGTCGTATTAGCTAATTAATAGCATTAGGATTATACAATAAATAATCTGTCACTAATATATATATTGGGATGTTTTTTTTTTATTGTTGATATACTTTGAAAATCAGTAGGCTATCTTTGTTGTTGTCTCCAAGCATTTTGTTGTTCCTTCAGCTGTTTTGTATTATGCATTATTCCTGTTATTGCATAGTTTCAGCACATGGTGTCACTGCAGACCGTCAGTTAAAGGTTTAAAGGATTTATTCTGAAGCCTGTCTCAGAATCTTGGTGTTATAGTGTATCTGTCGTTGAGACATGATTATGGTCTCTGTTTCGTCTCGTGCTTCTTAATGCAAAGAAGAAATATTGGCTTCTCTCGCGTTTATCTTTTTTTAGCTATCTTCAAGACATTTGTGAATCACCATCATGGCATTTATGGGATATTTCGAGTGTGGATTTATATTTTTCCTTTCATTGCTGGATTCTGCGTTTGCTCAGATCGTCTATTCCGTACCGGAAGAGGTAAATAGTGGAACAGCTGTTGGCAATATAGCGAAAGACCTGAACCTAAATGTTCACGACCTGGAATCTCGCATGTTTGAGATCGTGACTGGATCAAATAAGAAGTATTTTGATGTAAATCTGAAAACGGGCGTGCTGTTTGTTAATGAAAGGATTGACCGTGATGAAATATGTATGTCGAACCAGAAATGCTCTTTGAATATAGAGGCCCTCGCTAAAAATCCTCATCGTCTTTACAGGGTGGAAGTTAAGATTTTGGATATAAACGACAATGCGCCACATTTTCCTGTTAAAATATTTACTTTGAATGTTAGTGAAAACGCAAGTCCTGGAGAGAGATTTCCTCTCCCTATGCCTCATGACTCTGATGTTGGCAGTAATTCACTGAAAGAGTACAAACTGAGTCCGAATGAACATTTTAGTCTCGATACACAGAGTGAAGACCAGAGTGTGTCTGCAGAGTTAGTGCTGAACAAGGCTTTAGATCGAGAGAAGCAAGCGATTATTAAGTTAGTTCTCACCGGGATAGATGGAGGAAAAACACCTAAATCAGGGACTTTAAATATTATTATAAATGTCATGGATGTTAATGACAATAACCCAGTGTTCAGTCAACCTCTTTACAAAGTCAAAGTTAAAGAAAATATTGCAGCTAATACTAAAGTTATATCTGTCTTTGCAACTGATTTGGATGAAGGAATAAATAATGAAATTATATACTCATTTGTTGGTCATGGAAAGAAGCAAGACATATTTTCCATTATCCCAGACACAGGAGATGTTGTTGTTAAAGGACAAATTGATTACGAGGAAAATCCTGCTATTGAGTTACGAGTTCAGGCGAGAGATAAAGGCAGTCCACCAAAAAGCACACAATGTAAAATTTTAATTGAAGTTTTGGATGAAAATGATAATGCACCTGAGATAGGTGTGACTCCTCTGTTGGAAAGTGTGAAAGAGGACGAAAAACCAGGAACTGCTGTTGCTTTAGTCACAGTGTCTGATAAAGATGGAGGTAAAAATGGCATTGTTCACTGTGCGCTGAAAGGCTCGTTTCCTTTCAAACTGGAGACGTCATATAACAATCATTATTCTCTAGTGGTAGACGGACCTCTTGACAGAGAGAGTGTTTCTCAGTATAACATCACAATTACAGCTTCAGATGAAGGAACTCCGGCTCTTTCCAGCAGCACTGTTATAACTGTACATATCTCTGATGTTAATGACAATGCCCCACATTTCCCAGCACCCGTTATTAACGCTTTTCTAAGTGAGAATGGTCAAGCTGGAGGTCTCGTTTCAAAAGTGACAGCTGATGATTCAGACACTGGTGAGAACGCAGAACTTTCATATTCACTGTTAGACAGTTCCAGCTCCAGAGTTCCTGTAACAACACTGATCAATATAAACTCTTTGAGTGGAGAAATATTCAGTTTACAATCATTTAATCATGAGGAAACAAAAAGATTTCAGTTTGAAATGATGGCAACAGACTCTGGTGTTCCTCCTCTGAGCAGTAATGTGACTGTAAATGTGTTTATTCTGGATGAGAATGACAACAGTCCAGTTATTTTGCCGCCTTATTCTGATCCTGGATCAGTTAATACTGAGAACATTCCCTACTCTGCTGAAGCGGGATACTTTGTAGCCAAGATCAGAGCTGTTGATGCTGACTCTGGATATAACGCTCTTCTGTCTTATCATATAAGTGAAGCCAAAGGAACTAATCTCTTCCGCATTGGAAGCAGCACTGGAGAAATAAAGACTAAGAGAAGAATGAGTGACAATGACTTAAAAACTCACCCACTTATTATTACAGTGTCTGATAATGGAGAGCCATCACTCTCAGCGACTATGTCCATGGATGTTGTGGTTGTTGAGAGTCTGGATGACATAAAGACACCATTCAGAGAAGTTCCTGTTAAAGAGGAGAGTTTCTCAGATCTGAACGTGTATCTGCTCATCGCTATCGTCTCAGTATCAGTCATCTTTTTACTGAGTCTCGTGGGTTTGATAGCAGCTAAATGCTACAGGACAGACGCCCGTTTCAGCAGGTACAGCGCTCCAGTGATCAGCACCCATCCAGACGGAAGCTGGTCCTTCTCTAAATCTACTCAACAGTATGACGTATGTTTTAGTTCAGACACAATAAAGAGTGATGTAGTCGTTTTCCCCTCGCCGTTTCCACCAGCAGACGCGGAGTTGATCAGCATTAATAGTGGAGAAGACACTTTTACGCGCACACAAACTCTTCCTACCACCGAGAAGGTAAGAAGACTTTGAGTTCTGTAAAACATGTGGAGTTTGAAATGTTGTTGTCACTGAAGTTGTGTTGGTATTTGCAAACATTTTTTATCGCTTCTTTTCTTTGATTTCGCGGATAACATCTTTAATGCAATTTTTCAATGGCAAAAAAAAAAAAAAAAAAACATCAAGAAAATGCCAATTAATAAAGACAATAAAAAACGATGACGACTGATAATAATAACAATAATAATAATAAATCATAGTATGCATATTATAATCAAGTTATTATGCTGTTTTATGTTAAAAATTTATAAACTTAAGGGTATTTTCATTTTTTTTTTTTTTTTTGAAAGAAAGGGCTTCAGCACCATGGATAAAGAACACCTAATCTTCCCTTTACATTCCGTACATTTTTGTAATTAGACGTAAACATATTTCAAATAGCTTCCTACTATCTTAATGCAGACCTACTTATTATATCGAGTGGTGCAGATCTTTACCCAAAATTTGTCTTTTTATTTGCATTTATATTTTGCAATTAACTAATTCTTTAAAAAAATAAAATAAAAAAAAACATCATATATATGTGAATTGTGAGATATAGCACTCTAAATAAAATATCCCATTCAGCATGCAGTTGAAACGCGCGATGTCGTTGTAGACCATGGATTTTAAGCACTTCTCGTATTAAAATGAGGCTCCTCCCCTGGAAGAACAACCGCCTCTTATTACCATGAGCAAATGATCGGGTATTATACAGGAGCCTACATGCTTCCGAGACGAAGAGCCTGGCAGCAACAAGATACACATTTACGTTTTTTTTTTAAACATGATTAATCTTTGAAGCTTTGAAAGAACAACGATGGAAATCTTGAGATATTTTTGCGTCATAACGGCTCTTCATTTTGGATTATGGCATTTTTCATTCGGCAAGATTATGTATTCCGTGTCGGAGGAAGTAAACAAGGGAACTGTTGTCGGAAATATAGCAAAAGATCTCAAGATGAGTGTTCAGGAGCTGGAATCTCGTATCTTGCAGCTTGTATCCGGATCCAACAGAAAATATTTTGACGTGAATTTGAAAACGGGAGCGTTGTTTGTGAATGAAAGAATTGACCGGGAGGAATTATGCTTTGCTAATCAGGAATGTGCTCTTAATTTGGAGGCTGTTGTTCAAAATCCACATAGTCTTTATCGAATTGAAATTAATGTTCTGGATGTTAACGATAATTCTCCATATTTTGTGGAGAGCGTTATAATGATAAACATTACCGAGGATGTTGTTCCAGGGGAGAGATTTCATCTTCCTGTAGCTGAAGATAAAGATATTGGCATTAATGCACTGAAAGAATACAAACTGAGCAAGAATGAACAATTTTCTGTTGACGTGCAAACTGAAGAGCAAAGTGTGTCTGCTGAGTTAGTGCTTCAAAAACCTTTAGATCGTGAAAAGCAATCGGTTATTCCTCTTGTATTGACAGCTGTTGATGGAGGAAAGCCCGCAAAGACAGGCACGTTAAGTGTAATAGTGAATGTTATTGATATAAATGATAACAAGCCTGTCTTCAGCAAACCATTGTACAAAATCAAGGTGAGAGAAAATGTTTCTGTTGGTTCAAAAATCATCTCTTTGACTGCTACTGATTTGGATGAGGGCACCAACAGTGACATTATTTATTCCATAGCTGAACATGGAAACATAAAAAAGCAAAGTATATTCACTGTGATTCCTGAAACAGGGGATATTGTTGTAAAGGGTCAAATAGACCATGAGATAAATGCTGCAATTGAATTGCGAATTCAGGCAAGAGATAAAGGCAGCCCACCAAAGAGCACCCAATGTAAAATTTTAATAGAAGTTATGGATGAAAATGACAATGCACCAGAGATAATTGTGACTCCTCTGTTGGAAAATGTGAAAGAAGACACAAAGTCAGGAACTGCTGTTGCTTTAGTCACAGTGTCTGATAAAGATGGAGGTAAAAATGGCATTGTTCACTGTGCGCTGAAAGGCTTGTTTCCTTTCAAACTGGAAACGTCATATAACAATCATTATTCTCTAGTGGTAGACGGACCTCTGGACAGAGAGAGTGTTTCTCAGTATAACATCACAATTGCAGCTTCAGATGAAGGAACTCCGGCTCTTTCCAGCAGCACTGTTATAACTGTACATATCTCTGATGTTAATGACAATCCCCCACATTTCTCAGCATCCGTTATTAACGCTTTTCTAAGTGAGAATGGTCAAGCTGGAGGTCTCGTGACAAAAGTGACAGCTGATGATTCAGACACTGGTGAGAACGCAGAACTTTCATATTCACTGTTAGACAGTTCCAGTTCCAGAGTTCCTGTAACAACACTGATCAATATAAACTCTTTGAGTGGAGAAATATTCAGTTTACAATCATTTAATCACGAGGAAACAAAAAAATTTCAGTTTGAAGTGATGGCAACAGACTCTGGTGTTCCTGCTCTGAGCAGTAATGTGACTGTAAATGTGTTTATTCTGGATGAGAATGACAACAGTCCAGTTATTTTACCACCCTATTCTGATCCTGGATCAGTTAACACTGAGAACATTC
Source organism: Pimephales promelas (assembly GCF_016745375.1). The sequence continues at coordinate 24,711,020 of NW_024121210.1, read as the reverse complement.
CCTACTCTGCTGAAGCGGGATACTTTGTAGCCAAGATCAGAGCTGTTGATGCTGACTCTGGATATAACGCTCTTCTGTCTTATCACATAAGTGAAGCCAAAGGAACTAATCTCTTCCGCATTGGAAGCAGCACTGGAGAAATAAAGACTAAGAGAAGAATGAGTGACAATGACTTAAAAACTCACCCACTTATTATTACAGTGTCTGATAATGGAGAGCCATCACTCTCAGCGACTATGTCCATGGATGTTGTGGTTGTTGAGAGTCTGGATGACATAAAGACATCATTCAGAGAAGTTCCTGTTAAAGAGGAGAGTTTCTCAGATCTGAATGTGTATCTGCTCATTGCTATCGTCTCAGTATCAGTCATCTTTTTACTGAGTCTCGTGGGTTTGATAGCAGCTAAATGCTACAGGACAGACGGCAGTTTCAGCAGGTACAGCGCTCCAGTGATCAGCACCCATCCAGATGGAAGCTGGTCCTTCTCTAAATCTACTCAACAGTATGACGTGTGTTTTAGTTCGGACACAATAAAGAGTGATGTAGTCGTTTTCCCATCTACCTTTCCATTGCCAGACGCTGAGCTAATCAGCATTAATGAAGGAGACACTTTTAATAGGACTCAAACACTTCCAAGCACTACCAAGGTAAGATAAGTTTGAAAATGTCATCATACTGAACAGACTCTTTTTGGCAGTTATGAGAGTGAATGTGTGATTTTGCTTGTGGTGTAGTTCATTTTCACGTGTCATGCTAAGGACAGTTGAATATGGGCAATTGTGTGCAACACACACTCATATACACTGATTGTTCCATTTTTCTAATAGGATGTAGCTTTTTGTAGATGTAGATAACATGCATTTAGTCAAATTGTATAGGTTGTCAGTGCAAGGGATTAAGTGCAGCCAGGGTGTATATAATGGCAAACAATTTCTTAATAATGAATATTTTTTATGTCCTTGTGTCTATCATTCTTTTCAGGTCATGTTTGTTCTAGGGAGAGTCAAAAAAGAGGCTTATTGCTGGAAATGTGCATTGTTGGAAGATTATCATATTTTATAAACTGCATGAAGGACTGTGAAAGTAAATCTGAAAACAAGTGTTCTGTTATATAAACAGAACGATAAATTACCATAAAATAGCCAGTTTTTTTTTAAACAAATTTATAGCAAATATAAAGGAAAACTTACTCTCTGTAAACAACAACAACAACAACAACAACAACAAAACCTGATGCAGTAGTTTCTTTCTTTTTTTTTTTAGCTGATTTCCCCCCTAATCATAGCTTTATGTTAATAGGTTTACAATAGGCCTACTACATATCTGACTCAGAATTAGTGTCCACTAATTTTCACCCTTAAAATTTTAAGACCAAATATACTTTTTCGATGTTTTTTTATTCATTTATTCGTGACATATTTTAGCTAATTATTTACGGCCTTCTATAAGCTTCATAATTTAATTCAGTGTATCTCACACATATCATTTATAATACGAGACTATTGAGAGAGAGAGAAAAAAAAGCTCTTTGCAGTTCCAATGTTTAGGCTAAAGTATCTGAAATACTGAATTTTATTCTGACTTGTGTTTTGGTGTAGCCAATTTTAGACTTTTTATAGACTAACAAAACTTTTCCTGTGTTAACTTAATTTACACTAGGTGATATTTTATTTTGTGATGCTGTAGCCTATGTTTCGTCACAGAACCGCACGTAATCCGCGTGGTGTCACTGCAGACCGCGAAACTTTAATAATTTCCATATTATCTCTGAACTCCGCCTACAATTTGACTGAGTGACGTGCTGTAACCGAGCGTCACAATGTAGATGCTTTTCGCGTGCATGTTTCCGTAAAGTGTCGTTCTTTATTCTGGGTGTTTAGAGTTTTGATCACCGGTGTAGTGTTTTGGTCACGTTGGCGTCTCACACGGAAGGATGGCAGACAGAATGGACTTTATGTTCCCGCATATCATTTTCCTCTGGCTCGTGATGTGTGTTTCAGTGCCTGCGTATGGTCAGATTGTCTACTCCGTTTCCGAGGAAGTAAATATCGGAACTGTCGTTGGGAATGTGGTAAAGGACATGCATTTAAACCTCCAAGATCTGGAATCACGGGCGTTTCAGCTTGTATTCGGCACGAGGACGAGGTATTTCGATGTGAATCTCAAATCTGGCGTCTTGTATGTTGCTGAAAGAATTGACCGCGAGCAGTTATGTCCTAATACACCATCATGCTCCTTGAATTTTGAAGCGATAGTTAACCACCCTCTTAGTCTGAGTCGAGTGATAGTTAATGTTAATGATGTGAATGACAATTCTCCTAAATTCCCTGTTGAAACTCAAGTTTTGAATATCTCTGAATCAGTGCAGCCAGGAGCTACATTTACCTTGATCAATGCAATGGATGAAGATGTTGGACCTTTCTCTGTTAAAAGTTATAAACTGAGTCCTAATGAACATTTCTCGTTAGAAGTGCACCCGGGTGGTGAACATGGCATGTCTGCAGAGTTAATCCTTCGAAAAGCTTTAGACAGAGAGAGAGATCCTGTAATTCGACTTGTCTTGACCGCTTCCGATGGAGGGAAACCGTCAAGATCTGGGACATTACAAATTGTAGTTAACATTTTAGATACAAATGATAATGCTCCAGTGTTTAGCAATCCGCTTTATAAAGTCAGTGTGACAGAGAACACACCACGAGGAACTAAGATAATCAAACTCAATGCTACTGACATGGATGAAGGCTCAAATGGAGAAGTTACGTATTTGTTTAGCAGTCATGGCCAGGAAAAAAATCTTGATGCATTTGCAATCAGTCCTGATTCTGGAGAGATTGAAGTAAAAGGAAATATTGATTTTGAGGACAAAGCTTTTTATGAACTTAGAATAGAGGCCCATGATAAAGCCTCTTCCCCCATGACAACTAATTGTAAGGTACTAATCGAAGTCATAGATGTAAATGATAATGCACCAGAAATAGTCATAACATCCCTGCTGTCTTCATTAAGGGAAGATGCAAAAATCGGCACTGCTGTGGCTCTGGTCACAGTTTCAGACAAGGATGGTGGAATAAATGGGAAAGTGAGTTGTAAGCTTCAAGGAAATTTACCTTTCAAACTTGAATCTTCCTACAAAAATTATTACTCTGTTGTTTTAGAAGGCCAGCTTGACAGGGAAAAGATCTCCGAGTATAATGTCACCCTAATAGCAGTGGACGAGGGAACCCCACCTCTTTCAAGCACCAGTGTGATATATGTTGATGTTTTAGATGTGAATGACAATCCTCCACAATTTAATGGAAAAAGCATTAGTGTCTATGTAAAAGAAAACACACCACCAGGAACCCTTATTCACACAGTGTCAGCAGTGGACAGAGATTCAAATGAAAATGCTGAGATTTCATACTCTCTTGTGGATAACAAAGCAACAAGCATAAATTCTGTTAGTGTTAACTCTTTGACAGGCCAGTTGTATAACCTACAGTCTTTCAATTTTGAAGAACAGAAAACCCTAAGTTTCCATGTTCAGGCCATAGATGCTGGTGTTCCTCCTCTGAGCAGTAATGTGACTGTAAATGTGTTCATTCTGGATGAGAATGACAACAGTCCAGTTATTTTACCGCCTTATTCTGATCCTGGATCAGTTAATACTGAGAACATTCCCTACTCTGCTGAAGCGGGATACTTTGTAGCCAAGATCAGAGCTGTTGATGCTGACTCTGGATATAACGCTCTTCTGTCTTATCATATAAGTGAAGCCAAAGGAACTAATCTCTTCCGCATTGGAAGCAGCACTGGAGAAATAAAGACTAAGAGAAGAATGAGTGACAATGACTTAAAAACTCACCCACTTATTATTACAGTGTCTGATAATGGAGAGCCATCACTCTCAGCGACTATGTCCATGGATGTTGTGGTTGTTGAGAGTCTGGATGACATAAAGACATCATTCAGAGAAGTTCCTGTTAAAGAGGAGAGTTTCTCAGATCTGAATGTGTATCTGCTCATCGCTATCGTCTCAGTATCAGTCATCTTTTTACTGAGTCTCGTGGGCTTGATAGCAGCTAAATGCTACAGGACAGACGGCAGTTTCAGCAGGTACAGCGCTCCAGTGATCAGCACCCATCCAGACGGAAGCTGGTCCTACTCCAAATCTACACAACAATATGACGTGTGTTTTAGCTCAGACACAATGAAGAGCGACATGGTGGTTTTTCCTTCACCATTTCTGCCTGCAGAGGCTGAACTGGTCAGCATTCATGGAGAAGATACTTTTACGCAAACCCAAACTCTTCCTACCACTGGGAAGGTGAGCATTATTTAAGACCTTAGTTTACAAAGTAGCTGAAGTTCACTTATATGGCCTTTTCACTTATTCAATACACATGTTTTTCTTTGATTTATTTTTAAGCTCTTATTTAGTTACTAGAAATATAAAGAAGTGAAGCAAAACATCATTCAGTTTTCTTCAGTTATTTTTGGCCTGCTACTTACACTGTAAAAAATTAATATGCTTTATCTAATCAAAAAATGTGGGAACGGATTACAAGCAATATTATTAATTAAATTTAACAAATTAGAATTGAGTAATGATTAATCAAATTAATTCCTTAAAAGTTAACCATTTAAAATGAGTAAAACTTAACAACCAAAAAAAAAAAACATAAACTGATTTAAGGTTTGTTTTAAATTACAGTTTTCTCCTTCAGTGATTCTGCTTGTTAACATCAGGTGTCTTCAATGTTGGCAATATAAAATAAAGAGTTCTTAATAAATTTTTGACATTTGTCTGTTTGTGAGATTTTTTTTTTTTTTAATTTTTTGGTGTAAACTTTACTCATTTTAAATGGTAAATAATTTGATAAAGGAATAATTTGATTAATTATTACTCAATTCTAATTTGTTAAATTTAATTAATATTATTGCTTGTAATCTGTTGCCACAATTATATTGATTAGATAAAGCACATTCATTTTTACAGTGGTAAAATTATGCTTAATATGTGATCCATGCACAAAACTTGCATAACAAATCCTTCTACATTCAGTTTACTTAAAGTAAATTATATATCAATGAGGTTTTAGCAAGTTGTTACCATTCTTTCTATCACATTTATATGATTAGAGTTTTCCTTTGTCAATTATAACCACAACTCTGTCCTGCAAAGCTTGTATGTAGTGTCGTTTCAGCACCACCAGTGATGGACAGCACCACCTCACTGATACACAGGCACACCAAGAGCTTAGTAGTACTGCTCTCATATTGCACTAAAGATTTAATGATTTGATTATGAATTAATCAAAGACATCTGTTTTAATTATAACTCTTTAATTACATTAAACTGCAGTTTCATGCAGGTTGCGACAGCTACTCCCCAGTCTTCAAAGAGAATTTAAATGATGTTTAATAAGCTTCACTAACCTACTGCTTAGAATACTGAATTGAGTTGGTAATTTATTTAAGAGTTTTTGTGTAACTTTACCGTTGCTGAGTTTTGTCTGAGCATGGTAAGTCACCAAATGCTTTTGTTTGCATGTTCAGTGATACTGCCAATATATGGATAAAAGTGTCTGCTACATGCATAAATGTAAATATGTATGTTTAACGTGAGTTGGTTGGTCTCGTATGCTCCATGTTCCTTCGCCTCATGGATAGTCATGCCTCTTGAGTATTTTTTTTTCCCCTCTTAGTCCTTGAGAGAGGACATGGATCGTGTAAATTTCTGTGCAATTGGGTCAGTACTGGGTTCTGCTTTGCCCGGCTGTTTGAGGGAGATAGATGGATTAGAAGTCTGTGAGTCTCTGGGCTGCTTTAGTGCTGCAGTCCCACCTGCATTATATCGAATTCTCTCAAGCCCCCTCTCACTCAGTGCATAATGAGTGGGACATACTGCAGACTCTATGAGAAAAAAGACACAGTGTTTATGCTGTTTAAAGAAACTGATCCTCTCTTCCCTCTATGTGCAACCCATTTCATGCTGCTGTGCTTACAGTGTTTTTATTGATTATGTTTAGATAATTGACAAGTTTGTTAAAATTAATTTGTTAGTGGCACCATTTTTTTACTTTCCACCTCAGGTTTTCACGCTATTCAGTTTTTAATTTATTATGACGCATTATTCCGATAAATGTGACATTCAGGCTGCAGTTTATTGTAATTTGTCATAGTTTTGAAGGAGATAGTTCAATTAAACCATCAAAAATATGAGGAAACTATCATATATATATATATTTTTAATATTTTAAAACACTAAACTTGGTTAAGGTATTTTTTTTTCTAACAAAATAATTTGACAAAAAAGGGCTTTATTTCAACGTTTTATTTTACTCTTAAAAAAGACAAAAAACAAAAAGCCAGCATAATCAGTTATTAATATTTCATTGGTTCTCTCTTGTTTTTGAATTTGTTCATAATTACTTTGTATGAAGGCCTGGACGAAAATTGTCTGCACAATTTGGCATGTTTTATGATATTATCACACATAAAACAATTGACTCTAAGGCAAATATATTTTAAATATTAATGACAACTGCAGACAGATAAATGAAGACTGATATTTTAGAGTTTATATATATATATATATATATGTGTATATATATATACACACACACACACACACACACACACACATATCAAGGTTTAATAGAATCTGACCTCTTATTTCATGTTTCAGTTATGGCATTACTGCTTCAGCCAGCTGTGAATTTGTGGTTAATGGACAAATTTCAAGTCTATTTGCAGAGTGTAATGCTCTGAGGTTAACCCAAGAAAGTCTGTTTGTGCTTGTGTATCTTATTCATTAGAATATAAGCTTGGCAGAATCATGGAATTGAGTCAATGCTTAAGCATTGTATGAGTCATAGTACAGAGACTGTGCATGGGTAAATACAGACACTATCATTACTTCAATGTTATTTATCGTGAACTGACTGTAAACGGCTAAGCTGTTGTCTGTGCACTGCAATACATAAACTGTGTCTGCTGGCTTATGTTTCTATCAGACAGAATGACCTGAGCCTTTTGTTAAGGTCACACTGGGATTTCTGTCCCCGGATGGATGCATTCTTAGCCTGAAACGGAGGTTCAGTGCACAATAAACAGATTGCCATGAATGACAAATGTTCCTTTCTTGGTTTTCACAAATTCCCCATTTGTCTCTGCAGGTCATGCAGGTTCTCTAAATTCCCTAAAGCTCAAATTAGACGTGGATCTGCATAATTTCTTGTTTACAAGGTTATCAACTCATGCAGAATCATTCTGAAAATGTCAGAACGCTCAAACCACATGTGATTTGTATCTTTGCCGTGATCCATTAGGTTGTCATTATTGTATAATGAAATGCTAATGCATTCAGGCATTCAGCAAAGCATTTTAAGAGCACTTATAGAGCTATAACATATATTATTGGTTTATGGCATCATTTATTTGCTTATGCTAGTTTGCATATCTATTCTGTTCAGTTGCCTCTCTCGGGTTGCTGGGTCTGGCAGTAGAAAGAACAGTCGATGATTCCCTGCAGTGTATCAGTGAGAGGATGGGTGGGTCATCTCTGCAGAGGGCTGCAGGTGGCAGAATGAGTCAAGCTGAACAGAATGCAGAGAGAAAGAGAGGGATGGGGGTTCTGGATGGCTTGCTAGTGCCCTCTGTTGGTTGCAGAACTGGTGATGGCTTCCAGAGCTGTGTGGGGTCTTTACTATGAAGTGTTTATTTCCTACCTCAGCCAGCAGAGGTCTTACACAGTCCTTTTCAAGCATCCTCTGTGCCCAATCCTTTCATACCCTCTCTTTTTCTCTATTTTTTACTGTCACTTTGTGTTACACACAACATGCCTTCTGCTCCCATAATGTTTTGCCTCCCATTTCTTTGACGACGTGCAGTCCTTTTACATATTTCTTCCTCTGTCTTCTCACATCAATGCGTCATGAAATAATTTCAGGAATATCTAGGAATTTTGCAAGTCTCTTTTGCAACACTGATTAAGCAAACAAACAAAGAAAGTAACAAAGAATAAAATCAATAATTTATTTTCAATAAAATATCTAAAACAAATCCTTTAAACAAGAGTCATTTACTTTACAATTTACAAGATTCATTTACTAAAAGACAGCGAATAAAATACTGACTTGTTTCGATGTATCTTAAGTGTATTCTGTCTCACTCTTCAGCAGATTGTTTTACTTGTTTTGACCGTTTATTCTGTTTATTTTAAACTGTCAAATATATAAGCTAAAAAAGTTTAGTAAGAAAAGCATTTGCATTAAAGACCCACTACCAGTATGGGGTCAGTATGATTGAAAAAGGAAAGAAAATCAGCAATGTGACTTAAGATATTACCTTGTACATGTAATGATATTAAGACATTGTCATGACCGGCCTTGACATTCACTTTTTAACACGGGACATTGTGGCTAGTGGTTTTCCAAAGTTACTAGCCACTCAGCATTTTCACTGGCTATAATTTTGACATCGATACCATATACGGAAAAACTGCCCTATAGATATTTTTAATATTATCTAAAAATTCGGCAGCCAGTATATTAGGCTGCTGTCACTTTAGAAGAGTGCTTCCACTCTTTGGAAGAGTTTCAAATATTTCAGTATTGATATGTATCAAACAAATGAATGTTTTTTGCTTTATGGGTTAACTCAACTGTCAGGTGGTTGGTTTTGACATTGGCTGTCATGAGGTCATTAACATTTTAATGACAAATTCAATTTGCACCACTGTAGTTGAGGTCAAGAAAAATATTCATGACACAGTTGTAATGGCCTCATGACAGCCAATGTCTAAACCAACCACATGGCAGTTTTATGTAATGTTAAACCATAAAGCTAAGTTGTTTAAGTTTGATAATTCATAGAATGATCATGTGACACTGAAGTAATGATCCTGAAAATTCATTTTTAAATATATTAAAATAGAAAACACTTATTTTAAATTATAAAAAAAGATTTCACAATATTTAGTACGGTTTTTGCATTTACATGTTTTGTATGTTCTCTGAAAAATAACCTTAATGTCTTAAACGGTGTTACTTCTTAATTAGTAAAAATAGCATATTTATATAGACCAACATACTCTGTGCCTGTGTAACTTGAGACTATGTTGTCCATTCTGGGAGTTTCATAGCTATATATTCAGTAGTGCAAAGAAATATATGGCTCTAAATTTACTATTCGGTTCTATGACCTACATCAACTCCAAATATAGGCTAGAACTGGCAGAGTAGAAAGAAAGAATTAGAGAAGACGACATGCATGCAAAGAGAGTGGAAAAGAGAGATGGAGAGGTTTTTTAGTGCACACTGCGGTGAGTGGTGTGACTCTGGATGCCCTTGCTGAGGGCACTGTTGGTGCAGGCTGTCTGTGCGGTGTCTCTCAGATGGGTGCATCTCTTAAAATATGGCACACTTATGTAAGTAGGGTCAGGGGAGGAGCAGTACCACTTGTAAATGGGTCTCTACCATGCCAAAGACCAAAGGTCACAAGTCAAAGCTCAACACACTGTAATATCCTTCAGTTTTCATCTGTTTAGCTTGTCTTTGTAACCACAAATGACAACAGTGTAGCTTTATGTATATATATATATATATTATATTAATGAAAAATTTAACAGGTGTTCCTAATAATCCTTTAGGTGAGTGTGTGTATATATATATATATATATATGTATGTGTGTGTGTGTGTGTGTGTGTGTGTGTGTTTGATTCCATAATAATATAAATTGTTGATTTTTTTTTTTATTCGTTTATTTTCTTGATTCTCTTTAGACATTATAGCCAGCTAAATGTTGTCAATTAAAGATAAAGGGAGGCAATTCAGCTCTATATTTCACAAAAAATAATAATAATTAAAAAAAAAATCATCCTGTTTTCTTAGGTTTCCATTTACATCTTAATCAGTCTCCCACTGCAATTAGTCTGATGCTCTCTAGCGTGATTAGCCTATCACAAATATACAACACTTAGTCTAGCAATGTTTGAAAAATTGACTGTTATTCTTAAATAGGAGCTTTGTTTTGGGGATGTCAATTGGCAGTATTATACTCATACCATTTTCTCTATCATTCACAACTTAACACACTCAGTTCCTCAAGGCTACTACTCACTTCTGCAAATGTCAAGACAGTCTTGTTATTGCACACTGACAGTGAAAGTACATGCATGCATGATGAGGCCTGTAGGTTTTCTGAAGCAGAGACCTTAATAGATCTAGAAGAACATGCACCAAAACAGTCAATTCCATCGTTAAAAGACTTAATTTTTTTTTTTTACCATATGTGCATTGTGTGTGTGTTCAGGAGAGACAGCAGGGGTGGTCAGAAACTAAATCTGGATTGTAGATATCTGAAAGTCAGAACTAAAGTAAACGTGTGGGTATCTGACCCAGTGGCTTACAGAGCGTTTTGTGCTGCCAAACATGTGGTATCACTCACAGTACTTTCCAAAAAGATCAAAACAATTACATTATGAAAACAAAGCTTAAACACTGCCTAGTGTTTTACATACACATACAGTTCAAACCTATAATCCCAAGCCTGTAAGACCTCCGTTTATTTTAGCTTTAGTCCGAGACCTTTCTGTCCCTCTATTGAAAATGTATACGTTTTACTGGCTTTGTCCAGAAAGGAAATAAAGACATCATCAAAGCAGTCCATGTGACAGCAGTGGGTTAGTGAGAATGTTCTGAAGCATCGAAATACATTTTGGTCCAAAAATAACAAAAACTACGACTTTATTCAGCATTGTATTCTCTTCCGGTTCTGTTGTCAAGCTGCGTTCAGTGACGCTGGTGACGTAAGACGCTGTTGACGTGTATCTGGTTTGTCCGTGTATTCGGGTTCAAATAAATATGGCTGGGCAAAAAATGCCTTCCTCTGGGTCGAAATCCTTAGACATGTTTACGAAGATTGTTTTGTTTACTGTAAATGAAGCTTGCGTGCACCAGATTACACGTCAGCAGCCAGCGTCTCACACTGAACGCGGCAGAAAACTCTCGGACTAAATCTAAAATATCTTAAACTGTGTTCCGAAGATGAACGGATGTCTTACGGGCTTTGGACGATATGAGGGTGATTCATTAATGACAAAATTAAAATTTCTGGGTGAACTAACCCTTTAAACTTGTTGTGACCTTTGAATGACCCCTCCCGTTTGACCTTTGACATGTGAATGGCCCATTTTATTCTTTAAATATATTGCACGACAAAATATCTTATAACAACTAAAATCTGATACAAATAAAAGTATTTGATTAGTATTTTTATTTAAAAATTAAACGAGTTTTCATCTTGAAGATTGTTTTCTATTGCCTTTTTTGGTGATGACATGAGTCGACCCTAATGCGACGGGTTTACGCTGACAGTCTGCCCTGGCTTAGTTTATGTCATCGGTTTCAGAGTGACACGCTCCCTCACTGTGGCGCATTTTGACGGATGCACAGAGATCGCGCCCCAGGCGCGCACGCCCGAATGACCTGGTCTGTCTGAAGTCAAAGCCACAGACGGGGAGAGGGAGGCGGGAAAAAAACGCATTCTGGGGCAAAGATAATTATAGCTTTTTATTATGGATATAAGTTATAATCAATATAGAATAAAGCTGTTTTGTATTTTCCCAAAACATTAGCAACATTTTTGTGACACAATTGAGCCGCTTGCTTATAATGAGGTTTGCCGTTCTTTGGCAGCGCTGACAACGATGATCATGTTTGAGAAGTCGCAGCCTGTCATGACAGTGCGCGAGATTGTGCGGGCTCTTTATATGACACAAACCTACGGATTAGGCTAACATAGTAAAAGTAGGGCACATTTATTTTTACTGTTAAATATTGTTAACATGCCAACTTTGATGACCACCACCTCGATACAGTGGGCTAACAGATACTTTGTTGCAATATTTAACAAATACATTTTATATGATAGATTTACCCATAGGGCCTACCGTGTAAAAAAACTCTTTAAATATAATTGTTACATCAATTAAATATAGTTGTATTTCATATATGGCTAGGTGTTTTTTATTTTAGTTTTTTAATGCTGCTTAAGATTTTAAACACATTTCCACTTTTTTATTTATTATAAGTGTACTAATTACAGTGTAGGGAAAGTATCACAGCCACTCATATTAAGAAGAACTTGCAGCAGAATCCAATTTCTCACAGAAAACTACTTCGAACGCATTTAATTTTGAGTGTTTTTCCTCATCTGACTGCCTTACATGATAACTGTCGTAGTTAAGGAAACGATATTAATATTTTCCAAGTACGTGTAGCTTTTTTTTTTCTTCAATTTGCCATAAACCTGATAGGCTAATTTGATGGCAATGCATAGGCTATATATTTTACTTTGTGGTGGCTTCCATCAAGCTGTTATTTCTTACAAGGTCTCGAATATCAGAATATATTTGAGTAGGCAGCCCCTCCCCCGGTGTGCCGCACCAACACCATCGAAATGAGCCATGAGGAAGAGGAGGAAAAGGAGTAGAATGGGAGGGGTGGCTTGAAGCGGAGGGAGAAAGAGAGAGAGAGGAGAGAGAGCGCGCACGGCGAAATATGCAGCACCAGTGGCAAGGAAACACACCCGTCAGCGGCGCGCAGAGGGAAAAAAAAGGATAAGCGCGGACAAAGGAAACATGGACGCATATGAGAAGTCTCCGTGCGCTTCTAGAATGGAATTGACAATTAGGCCATTGTGCACATAAATGAAAAACCTTTAATGCTGAAGTGGGAGGCAAGATATTGCAAACTGACAAGGCGGAGTGCTGTTTTAATCCGTCTGCGGATCCTATGATCTTGCGATGGCTGTTGCAGGGATATGTGATTGCCTAGATAAAAAAGTGCCTCTTTCTTTTTTGCTATTTTTATTATTTTGTGGCCTTGCTCTCGGACAAATACGATATTCCGTGCCAGAGGAATCGGATAGTGGGACGATTGTAGGTGATATTGCACAGGATTTGGGTTTGGATATTCGAAAGCTCTCCACCCGAAAGATTAAGGTAACCTCTGACAGCGGCAGAAGGTACGTGGACCATAAGAATGGAAAATTATTGGTAAACGAGAGAATTGACAGAGAGACATTGTGTGACTCGAGCACCGCGTGTGTTTTGAATCTTGAGGTTCTTCTAGAAAACCCATCTGAAGACCATAATGTCGAGGTGGAGATTACAGACGTGAATGATAATACGCCGCAGTTCCCCAGAGACGAGTATCAATTGGAAATCACTGAATCGGCTTTGCCGGGCTCTCGTTTTCCGATCGAACACGCGCAAGATCCGGACATTGGAACCAATTCGGTTCGATTGTACCGGCTCAGCCCAAACGAGCATTTTGCTCTCGATTCCAACAAGCCTTCATTGAATACTAAGCACATCGAGCTCGTTCTCAAAAAGCCCTTGGATCGCGAGCTCTCACCTTACCATCAGTTAATCCTGACAGCGACCGACGGTGGCACACCAGCACGAACAGGTACCGCAAAAATTAACGTTCGCGTCTTAGATTCGAATGACAACAATCCCGTTTTTGACAGCTCGGTATATAAAGTCAAATTGCTTGAAAATTCGCCCAAAGACACTTTGGTTATCAAACTGAATGCCACAGACCAAGACGAGGGAACAAATGGGGAGGTGTTTTATTCATTCAGCAGTTACACCCCAGATAGGTCAGGCAGATGTTCAGCATGGACACCAACACTGGAGAAATCAGAGTAAAGAGCAATGTGGACTACGAGGACACCACTTCGTATGAAATGTACATCCAGGCCATGGACAAAGGCCCAGCTCCAGTTGCAGCCCATTGCAAAGTGGTGGTGGAGGTTGTGGATGTCAATGACAATGTTCCAGAGATTGTGATCTCATCTTTGTCCAGTCCAGTGCGTGAAGATGCCCGTGCAGACACCGTGGTGGCCCTGATCAGCGTGACGGACCGGGACTCTGGCCCTAACAAACAGGTCACCCTTGAAATTCCACCTGGTCTTCCTTTCAAAATCAAGTCGTTTAGAAATTACTATACCTTGGTAACCTCAGCCTTTCTTGACCGTGAGAACACAGCAGCCTATAACGTCACCCTCAGCGCTACAGATGGCGGCAACCCTCCACTTTCATCGAAGAAGACCATTCAGGTGGATGTCGCTGATGTGAACGACAACCCTCCACGCTTTGACCAGACCTCCTACACTGTGTATGTCATGGAGAATAATGCACCCGGAGCCTCGCTCTGCACCATCAAGGCTCAGGACTCAGATGTCAATGAAAACGCTCGCATCACCTACACGGTCCTAAACGACAACAATCACGGGATCCTGGTCACCTCCTATGTGTCGGTTAAAGCGGACACTGGTGTTGCCTATGCTCTTCGCTCTTTTGACTACGAGTCATTACGGGAGTTTCACTTCCAGGTTAAAGCTCAGGATGGTGGTATCCCACCACTCAGTCGTGTAGCCACTGTCTACATCTACATAATGGATCAAAACGACCACCCGCCTGAGATTGTGAATCCCCCAGCCAACGGCACGCGCTCAACAGAGACGGTGTTGAAAAATGCAGAGCCAGGTACATTGATCTCAAAAGTGGTGGCCTATGATGCAGATGCAGGACAGAACGCGTGGGTCATCTATCTGCTGGACCAGGCCAGCGATCTGGATCTATTTAAAGTGCATGAACACACAGGAGAAATTCGTACAACGAGGCGTGTCCTTGAAGACAACTCCACCTCTTTTGGTCTAACCGTACTAGTAAGGGACCATGGCGAACCACCTCTATCATCCACCGCTACCATTAACATTGCTGTCATGGAGGTGCCACCCAAAGTCATGCCTGACCCCAAACGAATCATCCGCCCTCACAGCGCTCTCTTGTTTTCTAAAGTGACACTGTACCTCATCGTGGCCTTGAGCGCCACCACCTTTGTTTTTTTGGTGACTGTTGTTGTGCTGGCCATCGTGCGCTGCCATGCGTACTGCACCCAGCCAGGATCCTGTTCGCCATGCTGTGTGTCCCAGAAGGCCCAAGCAGAAGGTGGATCGGGAGGGGGCGGTGGAGGAGGCGGCGGCGGCGGTGGTGGTGGTGGTGGTGCTCAACCCAATAACAACGTGGTGCTCCGAAGAGACCTCAAGGTTGAGCCTCATTATATTGAGGTCCGGGGTAATGGGTCTCTGACCAAGACCTATTGCTACAAGACCTGTCTGACTGCCACGTCGGGCAGTGACACCTTCATGTTCTACAACACAGGCCGACCCATCAGTGGCACCTGGGGCTCCGAGCGCTTTTTTACAGGAGGGAGTGGATTTGTCCGCAGGCTTAGTATGCCAGATGCAGCAATACAGGTGTGTCCTATCACAAAGTTTATTTCTGTAATAAATCAATGAAAAATAGCCTGAAAAAAAACAAGCAGCTGTAGTTTCCATCATTCTGGGTAAAATTATGATGACAGAAACATAAATAAAATATAATCATGCAGGGAACTAAACATTAACACAGTATACCCCAACTCTGGTTTCCAGTATGTTTAATATGTTTTCGTGTAAAAAAAAAAACAATTTAGTCCAACCAGGAACTGCACTGAAGCTCTGTGTCCATGTGTCAGAAGCTTTTGACCTTGTCATCTCCTGTTGTACTGCGTGGTTATATAGCGCTGCTTTACAGTGCTTTGCTTCACCCTGCATTAGTGTCAAACATCAAGACTTTCTAGAGTAGCACACTGCATTTATGATGATTCAGGCATTCGCTTCCATGCTGGATGATGTCATCACATTTTCAAGATTATTTCCTTCCTCCCATTGCCACACCAGGTCATGTCACTGTCTTTATTCCAAGTTTGTGCTCGAATTTGAACATTAGTTTGTGTAAAATAAATTACAGTGAAGTAAATAATGGACTTATTTATACCAATTCCAAACATAAAAACCCTTACAGTTTATGCAGATAAACTGTGTTTTATGCCTGTGCAATGCATATGCTGTCATAGATATCCAATTGATGTGTGTAATGTGTAATTGGCGTGAATTCATGTTCACTCTGTCAGCCATGGATTCGTGAAATGTGTTTTAATTAGCCAGAACATGATCCAAAGGCTGTGTGGCCTTGATCTCTGCACGGGAGTGGATGTTGCACTTGCAGATGGTTTAAAAAAGGATGTAAAGGAAGACAAAAAATAGTCTAAAAATGTCTGCAGCTCAAGAGCTAGAGTTTATAGAGTGATGCTATTGACAGCGTAATATCCTCTCTCATGTGTTGGTGAGAGACACTGCAGCTCGTTTGACACTGCAGAGGATTTAGGAGCAGAGGCCGTCTGTCCGAGATAAGAGAGCAGGCTATGAAATTAACCTCCAGCTTTTGATTCTCAAGCCCTGCAAATTACATTGTGAGAGCGAGGCAGAGTCTCTTTGCACGCTCTCTCTCCCCCCTATGAATTCACCTGATTAAAGAATGTTATTTACTCAAATTATCTGGGCCAATCTCTAATGCCTCATCCCAATGGCGTATTCTACAACCCAGGTTTTTTTTTTAAGGATTTTACTAGGGCAAATATAAATGGCAACCACGTGCTTGTGCTCTCCCTCTGTGTAAAACCAATTCATTCACTTACAGTGGACTGCTGGAGAAACAGATGGATGTTTTTGAGGCTTTGTATGGTCATTGTGTGACCAGTGTTCAAATTGAGTTGCCCTAGTTGAGGGCAGGAAATGCTCTAGTATCATATTACATGGGGTCAGCTGGTATTCCAGGATGATATCATTCCTGCACCTTGGGGAATTGGGTGGATGTTGGGAGAAGAAATGCAGGAACTTTTTTTGAGCAGAAGATTGGGGTTATTTAAAAATGTGCGGTAATGGCTAGGGATGCACGATAATACAATTTTAGCTGATGTCAAATACATTTTTTCAGTGTTGCACCCGATATTTAAATTCTATAATATTTTGTAAAATACAAAAATGAATAGATTTAAAAGCTGCAAGTGAATCTAGTCAAACTAATTGGGGGTACGAAAGACGGTTATTCATTCAAGATTACATTTAACAGTGTTATTAAATGATTAAATATAAAATTGAATGAGCTCTAAATGATGGCAAAGACTGTCTAAATGAAAAAAAAATAGGCAAATATGATCATTGTTTGCAAAATGATGATATTTTAGTGTTATGGCTGATATTTGAATTCCTTAATATTTTGTAAAAAACAAACAAACAATAGATTTAAAAAACTGTAAAGTGAGTTTAGGCATAACATCATAATTGGATGTATGAAAGACAGACATTCACTCAAGAATAAATTCAATAGTGTATAACTAAATGATTAAATCTTAATTTTGAATGAGCTCTGGATGATGGCAAAGACTCTCTAGTCTAAATGCAAAAATGATCAATGAATTGTCCAATATCGACCAATGTCCATAAGTTAAAAATCACAAATATTGGCCATTAACCAATCTCGTGCATCCCTATATGGGTTGTGTTATTTGGTGAATGTTAAGTGTCCTTCATATGCTTTATTATGAAGCACTCTCTCCACATTCACACGATTATACAAGTGAGTCATGGACCATGTAATCGTCTCTCTAGTCCTGGTCTCCTTTAGCTGTGGTTCTTATTAAAATGCAAGACAAAAACACACACACTCAGAGCACCATGATTTATTGATGAGAATGTATCTAACCCTTTTCTGTCCTTCCACCCCTTCTTTCCATCTATTTCTCTTCATCTATCTCTCACCTTCTTTCCTTCTCTAGCCCAAAGGGCCAAATGCTGACTGGCGTTACTCTGCGTCGCTGAGGGCAGGAGTGCAGAGGTAAGCACTTTTGCTGTTAATAACGTCCTGAAAGAGTTACAGTCCTCTCTATACCGATAGGGAATGCACCTCATTTTCTGTAGCTAAATAATAATTAAATGTTAGGTTTTATTCTGTACTTTCATAGCACTAACTATTTTCTCAATTTATGAGAAAAGACCATAAGCCCAAGGTTTGGTAGCTGAGTCAATGTAAAAGCACCGTGAAACATGTCCAATTCTAATTTCCTCATTTCCTGACCCACAATAATCAAATTCTGACCCTTAATGTCATTATGCTGGAAACCATCTTGTTTGAACTTAATCTAATTGAAGTGAGAGCAGAAGCTATAAAGCACCCTCAATATATTATACATAATACAAAAAAAAAAAAAAAAGTTGAATTTTTCAGATTAAACCTCAAGAATAGTTATTTTACACTTTCAAAAAAATACCGATAATACTTTACAGCAAGGTTAGATTTATAACAGTAATTAATGTTTTGGGTACCATGAACTAACAATGAAACTAAATTTTACAGCATTTAATAATCTAGATTGATGTTTCATTTTTTAAATTTATGGTAACAATTTAGTTACACATCACTACATGTACTTTCTATGGTAATAATTAAATTATCCATAAATATATAACTAACCCTAAACCAAACCCTAACCATAACTCTATAGTAAGTACATGTAGTCAATTAATGGTTACAACATAACCTTTTAATGTCACCTCAAAATAAATTGTAACCAAATTGATAAATATGCTATATTGTTAATTGATTGATGTTCACTTGTAATACTTGTAATGACTAATGGTAATCCGTGTTGTTTTAATATTCTTTAAATAATATTATAGTATTTATTTATATTTTAAATGAGCTTTAAATTTTTTTTATATCAGTGTAAACTAAAGCTGAAAAAATACAAAACTTAATACAACGGCATACGCATAACAAAGTTGTTAGTGCTTAAGCATAGGTTGTGTCCATTTAAGTTAGCTGTAAAGTTAACAAAAGAAGATGGAATGAAGAATTACAGAGGACAGGGAGCATATTAGTAAAACACAAATAAGATTGTCAGTGCTGATGTTTGCTGATGGCTATAAAGAGCCACCAGAATCATGACCACCAGGAGATCTCTGACTTCTTCCTGACCTCTTGCCTCTTCCTCAGTGGACCAACTGTGCTCTGTCTGCCTTCATCACACACAGACACAAGCTTTGAAGCATTTGCTAAGGGCCTTTCCCTGGCATAGTGGCTCTGCAGTCTGATCTTGAGTATGTAGGTCATCAGCATTCTCCACAGCAGATGCACAGTCCTTACCAACCAAGCATAAAGGACAAGCTAGCAGATGAGCTGATTGTGTGAGCTTACCCACGCCCGATAAGCAGGCAATTCAAATCTCAGGGGGAGCATTTCAGTGCACAAATACTGACAAAATGAGTCATCTCTAAAATGCTAAATATTTATTCTCTCCCTAACTCTTCACACATACCCGCACACACACTTATATCCAGAGACAACCAGGCCCCCTCCCCTATCACCACACATATACAGTTTCCAAAGGGTGAAGGGCTGTCTGTTTTATGTGATAATGTTGTGCTACCCTGTGGGCTCATCTCCAGGGATTGTTTAGTCTGTGTGTGTTTTATGTGCTTGTCTGTGACTGAAGGCTGGTGGGAAAAAGGGGCACAGGAGACATTACACACAAGGGCTGACAAAAGCAAACCCATTATAATCAGTGATGCTGTCTACACTGGATGCAGTGCAGCACAACATAACAAATTCACAATGGTAAACCGTTGCCCCAATCTATTCCTGAATTACTAGTGTTATGCTATTTTGGATAAAAAGAAAAATGGATGGATGGACAATTTCTAGCTGTGTGTTGTGTCCGGTGTAGACACTGTGTGAGCCACTTTGAACACCAAATAAATATTGTACAACATTAAATACTAATGAATTACATTTAGACATACACCAATGAAAAAATTCTGTCAGATAAGCCAATTATTATGTAATGGGAGATTACGGAAAAAAAGTAGATATTAAAATCCCTTACTGTTTTGTCTAAAAAATTATTAAAAGCACTAATTATTAAAATCAATATTTTTATGCATAATTTGGGAATTTAGGTATCACAACGCACACACAGAATGGAAAAGGGTATATTCAATTTGAGATTTGCTAAATATTAGTGCATACAGTATTATTAAATGAATAGTGTTTTTAAAGATAAAGTAAGCATTAGATGGAAGTGAAGGTAATGTAGCATAAATGTAAGAATGGGAGAAATAAGCATGTGCTTTTTAAAAGGAATTAATACTTTTATTCAGTGAGGATGCAATCAAATATTCTTTAAAAGTGACTTTACATTTACATTGTAACAAAAAAAAAAATCCAAATTCCAAACGACTGCTGTTTCAATTCATCAAATAATTCTGAAAAAAACTTGCCATCACTGGAATAAATTAACTATATTTAAAATAGAAAACTGTTATTTTAAAATTTTAATATTATTTCACAATGGTACTGTTTTTACATTATTTTAGTCAAATAAATATGATCTTGATGAAAGTAATCAAATAAACACAACCCAAACTTTTAATCAATGAATGTAATTAAAGATGTGCAATATACATATCTATTTCAATTTAAACCTTTACTTGTAGCTTAATTTCAGTAGAGGATGTTTAAAGGTGTCT
The DNA here is from genome assembly GCF_016745375.1 of Pimephales promelas. The sequence goes on along the minus strand of NW_024121210.1, from coordinate 24,690,556 downwards.
GTAAATTTCAAATTATTATTATTATATAGTAGATTTACATTATTTATTCATAACTTCCCTTTGACCCTGAGTTAGCCGAGAATTACGATGGTTTATTCCAGAATTGGAACTCTCTGTCATGCTTTCTCTTTGATTCGACTTATTCCGAACAGCTTTCCAGTGGCTTTAAATACACACCCCTCAATCGAAAAGCCTCTCCTTAGGCTAGAAAAGTTACTGATTCACTCTGCCTCAAGGCACAGGGTGCATTTCAGCTTTAAGGGAATTAGACAGATCCATCATGCTAACACACACACACACACACACACACACTGGATCAGAGTTATGGAAGCTGTATAGTGCCTGGGCACACCCTGTGCTGCATTGCAGATGCCCTGCTATACCCACTTCCTTTCTGCTCCTCATGTCTGTACATTCATAATGGATAGGAGTGCTGGCATAATTCACAGATCTGCTCTTTATGTGGGTGCTTGTCTGATCCTGGTTGCCATGGTTACAAACACACAGAGCCGCGCTAAAAGCAAAAGGCCATTGCTGAAAGTGTATATAGGTAATGAAAAGTCTCTTTAAAGCAATGCATACTCGCAACTCTAGGGTGCATCGCTGTATTTGTTGAAATTTTAAGTACGTTGTACATCTTCAGCTGTCTACCACAAGTTCCCAGGCTTATGTTATGCATGGCCTGCTGACAGACTGAGAATGAGAAATGAAGAGAGGAATGGAGGGAAGATAAAGATGGTAAAGAAACCAAACAATCTATTAGGGGAAATCAGATTATGAAATGGGCTCTTGTGAGAGAAGGGGAATGTTGAAAATGTAATACATTTTCTTTGCAATCCGTTTTTTTTCTCTCTGATGAACGCTTTTCCTTTATATCATGTTTCTTTCTACATTTCTCCAGTATTTCTTTATTCTGGACATTTCTGGACTGCACAACAATTATATTTGTCCAATTTGTCAGTTTCTTGAAACAAGATACATTTAACACTTCATAATATAGTAAGTTTATTTAATGCATGCTCATTTTAGCATTTGACAAGTTTTGTCACATTTTAAGCGTAATCATAAACAAATTAAAAACAAAAATGAAAAATGTGCCTGTTCTGGATAATTATTCAAATCAAAATATTATATTCAAAAGATTGTGGTCAGGTTTTTTATTTATTTATTTATTTTAAGGCTGTGCAAAGATTAATTGCATCCAAACTAAAGGTTTGTGTTTACATAATATATGTGTGTGTGCTGTGTATCTTTATTTTGTATATATAAATACATATGCATGCGTGTATATATTTAAGAATTATTTGCACATAAATACTGTATATATATATATATATATATATATATATATATATATATATATATATATATATATATTATATATGAATAACACATTTTCTTCAATATATACATGCATGTGTGTGTATTTATATGTACAAATTACAAAATAATTATACACCGCACACACAAATATATTATGTAAACACAAACTTTTATTTTGGTTGCGATTAATCACAATTTATCTTTGCACAGCCCTAATTTATTTATTTATTTTTTAAAATATATTTAAGAAATGTACTTTAATTTACTTTATTCAGCAATATGCATTAAATTGATCAAATGTGACAGTAACATTTATAATATTTTCACAAAAATAGTAAGCAGCACAGCTATTTTCAACATTGATATTAATAATAACTTTTTTATCGAGCATCAAATCATCATATTAGTATGATTGATCTGAAGGATCATGTGATGCTGAACACTATAACTGCATTTTAAGATATGCCTGTGCAAGTTGCTTTTAGTTAAAGCTCATATATGCATTTTAGTCTGGGACTAGTTTTAAGCCTTGACTGAGAAACCAAGGATTGTGTATTTCTGTGTAGACACTCTGTCTATGTATGTTCCAGTCAACATGTCTGAAGTAGCTAAAGCATCATGACAACCACCAAGACAGCTCACACACACACACACACCACCTCACGCACTGACACATTAGATCACAGATAGTCTAGCACACACTGTCACATGTACTTTCCCCATCACACGCACCTTCAGACCAAAGCTCAGAAAAATACACGCTAACACATCTGTCCCTGTTGCACACCTTATTTACTCTCACAGCCCAAAAGCGAAGCTGCATTTTATATTGAAATACATTTTACATTAGTTTTACTGAGCATTGTCTCTTGTTTTTTAAATAGCAGTCCAAAGAGGAACTGGATGTTTAAAAAATATATAAGACTAATAACATGTCAACTGGTTGTGTTTTTAGCTCTGTGCATATGGAGGAGGCTTCAGCTGTGATGCAGGGAGCACAAGGCATGCTGGTCCAGAACTGGCCCACGGTCTCCAGCGCTGCAGGTGAGGTCACATCTTAAAGACGTCTGCATTGCTAACTGAGTGTAATTAAATCTTAATCGTCTGAAACTGACGACTCCATCATCTTCTTGCAAGACTTCATGCTCTTGCTAATCTGGTAATTTTCTCTCGAGCAAAATTATCATGTTTATCAACCTATTACATCTGTTCAAATTAAAATGCCTAATGCATGTGGCATTTCTGGATGTCTTGTAATGAATCTTAGAATTGGTTACACTTTATTTCGATAGTCACTTTAGACGTTCTACTAATTATAAGTAACTTTTCAACTACATGTCAAGTAACTCTCATTAGAGTATTAGTATATTCTAGTAGACTGTCAGTAGACTGTTAGGTTATGGTTAGGTGTTAGGTTTTGGGTTAGGAGAATAAGTTTACTTGTAGTCGCCAAGTTACTTATAGTCAGTTGAATGGACCAACAAAATAAAGTGTTAGCAGATTTTAAGCTGACAGTCTACTAATACTCTAATGACAGTTTGTTGACATGTAGTTGAAAAGTTACTCATAGTTAGTAGAATGTCTAAAGTGGACTATCGAAATAAAGTGTTACCAAGAATCTGGGCCGGCCAAAACTTTTGACCCAAATTGAAGTTGATTCAATCTGACGTGGGCTCATGCATGTTTAAAACAAGCTGTTTAAAGCAGGTTAGACATTCATCCAAAAATGTCAGCTCTTTCTTTGCTCTTTTACTGTCCTGAAAGGTCTCCAATCCATGTACAGAGAGTGTTCTTTCCATTGTCACTCTTTATTGCAATACTGTTCCCAAGATCTAAAATGACAGGGAACAAGTCTGCAAGTCTGGCTTGAGCTTTAGCATTATTTTTTTCAGACATCTTGTGACAATTACTTACTGTGGTTCAGTGCGGTGCGTCATTCTTTTAGATATATTATTATATTCTTCTTAATTCCAAAGTTTATTGCTTTTTTTACATTTTCAACTAATGTTGCTGTTTGAGTGTGAAAGGTGCGCAAATGTACAAGTCCACTTCAGAGAGAGTTATTCTCTATAACATTAAGCGCTGTTTCTGAACTTCCTGATATTCTTCATTTGAGACTTCGCTAAGCCACGCTCGAAAACCGCCACTGGCCAGTCGTGTCTTAGCAACCGTAACTAGGCGTGGAAGGTCTGGCAAGCTTACGAGTCGGGGAAACATGTCGAAACATTGTGTGTATGGATTGTGCAAATCTGATGCCCGGTATCCTAAAAGTCTAAAAAGTCTAAAATCTAAAAGCCGAGGGGAGAAATGATGGGCGTGATCAAGCAGTGTGGGAGACCCATTCACAACTAAATCGACAGGATTAACAAAAACACCTATTGCTTGGAAATATTGACATAATGCATACTGTATATTTTAATGTAAAATAAGATGTTTAAAGACAAGACGGAGGCTCACTGACATACTTTAAAATATATTTCAGCATTTTGTTAATCGACGGCCTACTACCCCTAAGTAACTTTAACCCAATCCGATCGCGGCTCTCCTGGTGTTAGTGTTATTCCACAAGATTTATGGATGAGCTGTTTGATTTATAATTATTAGGATTATTTTCACATTTCACTTACCCTTGTGCACGAACATAGCTGCTCCTTAATTTTTGTGTTTCATATTTGAATGGTCAGCATACTGCTTGCGCTGGGACTATAGGCTTTAGCTTCAATTTTTAAGAAATTATTCTCTAATCGGTTGCGTATATGTCATGGATATATCCCACGATTAGAATACTGCAGTCCCTTTTGTCTTGCTCTCTCAGATATTTCACATGTTCGCCAAAAATGACTAATTATCTGATTGGGAATGTCTGACACCGGTGCATACACAGTGTAATAGATATGCTAGCCGCGAAAGCTTGACAGGCGTAACAAGAGTAACTAGGGAGGGCGGGGCTTAGTGAAGGGTCAATTGTAATCTTGAGTTTTCTTAAATAATTCCCTCTCAAGGGATTCACAAAAAAAGGCCTGGTTGCTTTAGTAGTAGGTTAAAACTCCGTTATGGTAAGGGGTGTGACATTTCCGAAACACGCTCAAACGGTTGACCAATCACAACACACCGGTCCAACCGACCAATCAGAGCTCATTGTGCTTTTCAGAAGGAGGGGCTTCATAGTGACCTGAACTAAACAAGTTACTGACAGACTGGGAAGAGAGGTGCTGCAATTATGTAAAATGTGTGTGAAAACAAGGTGTTTTTTTTGAACATTCAAGCTACATTCTAGTAAACCCCAAAAAAGGTATAATAGGTTCCCTTTAACAAATACTGATGGACCAAGACAAGTCCTCTGACAGGATTTCATTTGTAACACTTAATTAGGCAACATAATCATCAGTTGACACAATACACCAAATGTGGTTATTTTGAGTAAGAGCATGATGTGCCTTGGATGGCATCTTTCATCTACTCTACTGAAGTTCAGTACCAAAGGATCCAAATATTGTGATGCATGAAGCCTGTTATTGAATTTGCATTAGTGAGATATGCTTCTCCTCAAAGATGAGCCAGATAGACAGAGGACGATCAATCTAATGTGCCATTAGAGGAATGAAGGAAGTGTGGCTGGTCTCCTGGGGGGTGGATGGTGGAGATATTGACAGGCTGATAGAGCAGAGCTGGACTGGAATGACAGCAGACAGTGGGAAGAAATGGATAGAGTAAGTGGGACAGATCGAGAGAGACACACTTGACTTGAAAGAGAAAGAGAAAGAGAAAGGAGGAGAGGAGAAAGAGAAATACATTGATTCTTTACTAGCAGGCTGCAGAGAGGTTTGAAGTATGACCTATAAACTGTAAATCTGATAGACTTATGAAAACCAGTTTAGTTGTCCATTTAAAATTGGGTGTTGTAATTATAAGCAGGCTAATGTTGTGATACTGAACCAGTGCAGGTGTGTTGTGTAAGGGCTGGTTTAGTGCTTGTAAATTACAACACAGTTGAGGTCAGGGGAACAGGATGAACATAAAAAAGGGCAAGCAGAAAAATGAGTCACAGATTAATTTGATTTAAGATATATGAGGTTGCTATACCGAGAGTCATTTAAAAGATAAAGCATGTGGGATGCAGAGAGACAAGTAATAGAGGGAGGAATGAAATGATAGAATGAGAGTGATGCTGAAAGAGAAGGGGGGAAGTGGGGGATGGAGATGCACAGAGGTTCAGGATTGGCAGACCCCTCCGGTGGTCCTGTTGCTAGGAAACACTGTGTGACTTGTTGCCAGGCAACAACAATGAATCTTACATACTGCAGCAGGAGCAGCTGGGAGTGGGCGAGCAGGGATGGGGGAGGAGGTTTCCATGGCAACCAGCCATACTCAAAATGGAAGAACGAGCAAGGTGTGGAATGGGAGAGGAGTGGAAGGTAGAGAAAAAGATAGGTAGAAATATTGTACACTCTAAATATAATTCAGGGGACTTGTTACCACAACTTAATAAATGTATGGTTGCAAGATAAAAACAATTCCTAATTATTGTTTTAATTAAACCTTTTAAGTTGCAAAAAATATTTTGTAGAGTTCTGTTGATATGATAACGTTGATCATTACATCAACTTAATATTATCTGTAATTTAAACTTGAATAATTTCTGCACTAATTATTATTATTTAAATTAGGTTGTAGTAACTTAATGAAATTGTCTTGATAACTTAGGAAAATATGAAAATTGGGGAGGGGATTTCTAGTTCCCATCATGCTTTGCTTTGGACTAAATATATAATTTACTTGTTTTTAGTGAAGAGAAAGACCTGCTAGCGTTAAATGCTGTTATGTTTGACATTTAAAAGAGTTTCTCTAATGTTGAAGTTGTTGTGGTTACCATTGTGCTGAAGAGTAGATACATAAAGGTAAAAACATTGAATCTAAGCAATGATTTCTATTATGCCAGTGACAAGTAATACCTTGCTTTTCAACTGAAATAGATAAGATTAATTGGTCCCAGGGTTATAGCTCTGGAAGTTGAAGCAAATTAAATATTTGAGGAATCAACTTTAAAATTTGTGTTTATACTTAAGTTCCTCAAGTAACTCAATGTAGCTTGCTGGTTGAAGATTAATTCACTCAAAGATAAATAAAAAAAAAAAATGAAAATATTATTTTTTTAGAATGTAGGAAAGTTGTAATTTACTTTACTTTCTATTACTTTTATGCTGAATGAATGAATAACTTTCTAAAAACTTGGCAAATGTTTTTTTTTTTTTTACTTTTATTTCTTTAAATCAGGAAGACTTACTTGTCATTGACCTTTACACCAAAGAGAGAAATGCAATAAAAGTTTGTTTTAAACTGTGTTCACACTATGTTGATCTTCTCTTTGGTCTCATGAGAATGAGAACTAGTCTGCTCAGTTGACCTGCTTTGACATGAAACTTAACAAGCAGACACACTCATGCACTGATATTACTGCCATATTGAAAGCCACAGGGATATTGAGTGAGGTGTGACTAACACATGAACACATGAGTTACTCTCTCACCAGAGATCTGACCACTCTGCAAGTAAATGCTACCACTCTAAACCACAATTTCTGACCTTCTCAGCCAAATGTGATCCGTCAAGCTCAGGGGGCGGCATACGATGTGCATGTGAACGCTCTCTCATTGAC